>CM077294.1:45085251-45802751 GCA_039654925.1 Anguilla pacifica
TTCACATTATGAATGGTTAGCATTTTCTTGTTTTTAGATGGGAATAGGTACAGTCATTATGTCAAAAACATAGAATTCATTCAGGTGGCATGGGTTAATTTCTGTCAGTTGTGAGTCAATTCAGGTCAATAGACAATGTTCGCGGGCAAACCCGTGCCAAGGCGAGACTGAAGTTCCCAAATCCCTGCATTGTCCCTAATTCTCCCTGCTCTAAACTACCTGCCGTACTCGAAAGTTAATTGTCTTCAGTTCTATCAGTCTGAAATCAGGTTAGGCTTTGCTAACATGGTTCTAGAGAACATGTTCTGTTTAAATTCCAACGGCAGTAGGCTATAGGGCAAAGTTCACGGAGTAGAGCAGTCCTTTCTAGCATGGGCAGACCCCTCAGAGGAGAAAGAGCAGCGTTCTGTGAGCAGACCCCCTTAGAGGAAAGAGAGCAGCGTTCTGTGGGCAGACCCCCTCAGAGGAAAGAGAGCAGCGTTCTGTGAGCAGACCCCCTCAGAGGAAAGAGAGCAGCGTTCTGTGGGCAGATCCCCTCAGAGGAAAGAGAGCAGTGTTCTGTGGGCAGACCCCCTCAGAGGAAAGAGAGCAGCGTTCTGTGGGTAGACCCCCTCAGAGAAAAGAGAGCAGCGTTCTGTGAGCAGACCCCTCAGAGGAAAGAGAGCAGCGTTCTGTGAGCAGACCCCTCAGAGGAAAGAGAGCAGCGTTCTGTGGGTAGACCCCCTCAGAGGAAAGAGAGCAGCGTTCTGTGGGCAGACCCCTCAGAGGAAAGAGAGCAGCGTTCTGTGGGCAGACCCCCTCAGAGGAAAGAGAGCAGCGTTCTGTGGGCAGACCCCCTCAGAGGAAAGAGAGCAGCGTTCTGTGGGCAGACCCCCTTAGAGGAAAGAGAGCAGCGTTCTGTGAGCAGACCCCCTCAGAGGAAAGAGAGCAGCGTTCTGTGAGCAGACCCCTCAGAGGAAAGAGAGCAGCGTTTTGTGAGCAGAGCCCTCAGAGGAATGAGAGCAGCGTTCTGTAGGCAGACCCCCTCAGAGGAAAGAGAGCAACATTCTGTGGGTAGACCCCCTCAGAGGAAAGAGAGCAGCGTTCTGTAGGCAGACCCCCTTAGAGGAAAGAGAGCAGTGTTCTGTGGGCAGACCCCTCAGAGGAAAGAGAGCAGCGTTCTGTGGGCAGACCCCCTCAGAGGAAAGAGAGCAGCGTTCTGTGGACAGACCCCCTCAGAGGAAAGAGAGCAGTGTTCTGTGAGCAGACCCCCTCAGAGGAAAGAGAGCAGCGTTCTGTAGGCAGATCCCCTCAGAGGAAAGAGAGCAGCGTTCTGTGGGCAGACCCCCTCGGAGGAAAGAGAGCAGCGTTCTGTGGGCAGACCCCCTCAGAGGAAAGAGAGCAGTGTTCTGTGGGCAGACCCCTCAGAGGAAAGAGAGCAGCGTTCTGTGGGCAGACCCCCTCAGAGGAAAGAGAGCAGCGTTCTGTGGGCAGACCCCTCAGAGGAAAGAGAGCAGCGTTCTGTGGGCAGACCCCCTCAGAGGAAAGAGAGCAGCGTTCTGTGGGCAGACCCCTCAGAGGAAAGAGAGCAGCGTTCTGTGGGCAGACCCCTTAGAGGAAAGAGAGCAGCGTTCTGTGGGCAGACCCCCTCAGAGGAAAGAGAGCAGCGTTCTGTGGGCAGACCCCTCAGAGGAAAGAGAGCAGCGTTCTGTGGGCAGAATACTCAGAGGAAAGAGAGCAGCGTTCTGTGGGCAGACCCCTCAGAGGAAAGAGAGCAGTGTTCTGTGGGCAGACCCCCTCAGAGGAAAGAGAGCAGCGTTCTGTAGGCAGACCCCTCAGAGGAAAGAGAGCAGCGTTCTGTGAGCAGACCCCTCAGAGGAAAGAGAGCAGCGTTCTGTGGGCAGACCCCCTCAGAGGAAAGAGAGCAGCGTTCTGTGAGCAGACCCCTCAGAGGAAAGAGAGCAGCGTTCTGTGAGCAGACCCCCTCAGAGGAAAGAGAGCAGCGTTCTGTAGGCAGATCCCCGCAGAGGAAAGAGAGCAGCGTTCTGTGGGCAGACCCCCTCAGAGGAAAGAGAGCAGTGTTCTGTGGGCAGATCCCCTCAGAGGAAAGAGGGCAGTGTTCTGTGGGCAGACCCCCTCAGAGGAAAGAGAGCAGTGTTCTGTAGGCAGACCTTCCCCAGACTCAGGCTTTGGAGACAGAGCACATAATTCACTAATGTTTTAGCTTCACTAATTCCATTTGATTTACCGGAAAATCGCAGGCGAAACTTCAGAGCACAACAGTTTTGAGAGACTGGCATCGCAGTACGTGGCTCTGCGAACCAATTTTCCTTGGCGGTTTAAGAACGTAAACAAGGTCTAGGAGCTTAGCTTTTTGTGTTGATAAGCAGCAATAAAACTGTACTGTGATAAATAAAAAAATCATGCGGATAATCCCAAGATTCTCATGCGTAAATGCTGCACTTATTTGCAACGGCTCTCTCAAAACATCTGAACACCTCCAGGTCCAAAGGGGATTCATTTCAGATTTACGTGGAACTTTCACGTTACTTAAAGGACAGCAGCCTATAGGCCTACTGCATTCGTTTCTGTGGCTTTCCTTCTGCAATGAACAATTGCTGTTCATTTGTCTGCCTGCAGTCTAAAGTAGGCCTTTAGCCAGTCTGAACATAAGGAAAGTGTACTGCAGCATCATGACAGCATGAACGCAAACATGAATTTGTGCATACGGTACATTACACACTGGCTGTCTGCTAGCAGCACATGCATTCTTGTCCACTGTGTGCAAGATAATGGCACACAACAGTTTGTGTGTGAGTCAGTGTCTTTAGTTTCATTTTCCAGTCAGCGATTGGCGTTTTGCGAGCCATCGCACTGGAGAAATGGCGTCTTCTTCGTGGATTTTGCTGCCCCGTGCACCGAAGTGGAAGGAGAGTAGCTGTTGAGGGCGTGTCAGTCAAGATCAGGAAGTGGACTGCGATTTTGGTGCAGCTCACTGCCATTTTCCGGTCCGTCTGGTGCGCAATTTGCACCCTCGCCACCAGCCCGCTCAGACCAGGTCTACGGGGTAAATAACAGCCAATCACAGGGCGGATTGCTAATTTCGGGGCTTTCCCATGCAGTGCGTGCCGGATTACAACCTATTCAAAAGCTAATCAACTTTTCATGGATCATACACTGTCCAATTTGACTACACATGACACAAATCCCAGAGGCAGGAAAAATGCATACTTTGCATTTATTATTCATTGTCTTTTTTTAATCATTTTAATTCCTGTACCCATTTACATTTTTAATAGATTATGGCTGTTGTATACTGCATTTGTTCCCAGGGGTACTACATTTAGTTTTTCTTACACCTGTCTGAAGAATGACAGCAAATGCAACTTGAACAATCTTTTCATTTTAATTGACTGTAGTTAAAATGACACAGTTCTTTAACACAGTACAGTACTGGCATGAATTATGGACAGACAGCATTTTATAAACAGTTTGACAATTAATGCAATATCTTGCTATAATCTCTCTTTTTAGCATACTAATTGTAATAGGTAATAAACATAACATCACCATAAAACAAAAATGTAGAAATAATTTTCATTTCAGTTTAAAAAAAAGTAATAATCATCACAAATTCTTATATATATTAGTTCATACCAACATAACTGAGCAGTCTAATGTATCTTACTGGTGGAAATTTTATAATCAGTTTAAACGTGAATTTCTTTGTCCAGTATTTTTATACATAGAATTATATTCGTGCACAGAAAAAAAATTTGTTTGCTTGTATACTTTATTTCAAAGTACTGATGGTCACAGAATGTCATTACCACTTGTGGTCAAGATATTTTGAATAGGGGAACATTGTCAGAACTGTAACAATTTTCACTGTTTATTAAATTACTTAAAAGTAATCGAAATTTGTGATATTTCACTACAAAGAGCTTACACTTGTCTGTTATAATAAGTAACAAGTTTGAGGTACTCACAAATGGTTTGTGTACAATTTAAACAAATGTTAACATAGTCTGATGTTACAACTGAAAAACATGGGTGGGGCAGTTGTAACAGAGGTGTAGTACAATTCTACCAATGAAGATTAACTGCATAAATCGTTAGTATCTGCAGTATTTACAAGAAAAACGCTCTTGGTTCAAAAGATCATAGCCAACTGTGCATGGCATCTTTACCCAGCTACCAGTTAGGATGGTCATGTTTTTGTTCCTTTATTAAGAGTAAAAAAAGTTTTAAAAAAACCTTTTTCAGCCAATCTTGATTTTTTGTAGGGTCATTTGTTGGCCAATTAACTTATCATGAGTGAGGTGGAAGCCAGGTTTTACCTGTTCTATATCCTTCTACATGTATGTTCTATTCATATTCTATATGTAGATGTTACAACCATTCTGCATGGGGATAGACTTGTTGCTTAGTTGCTCAGCAATGTCTATGAGTCAGCAATATAAGTCAAACCTATGCTGACCAGGAGATAAATGTTCGAAGTAAGTGTTTTTAAAACATGACGAACTCATCCAATCCCACCCAGTTCAGTTAAGCCATGTCTAGAGCAACACAGAGTCATTTTACTGCAGTGAACGGGATCACTGGCATTGTATGCTCTCCCCTGGTTTTATTTTGTTTAAATTAAGATACTGTTGTCAATATTTCTTAGTTGTAGCATAATGTGTTTGAGTGATTTAGCTACAAGTTTAAAGGAAAATTAAAATTGGCCTGTAAGAAATGTTCAGCCAATGTTTTATTTTAATTCTGAAGGAAGAAAATTTGAATAAATTTGCACTAATTTATCTTAATTAAGAGATTTTTTTAAAAAGCGAAAACCCAACTCTGCACTTTCCACAAAAGAATGTCTTGGGAGAAACATGGGATTAGTGTATTTTATCCTCCTTTTCTATTGCACTCATAAACAAGGGAAGCTGGCAGTGTGCCTTGCGCAATGCGCATGGCTCTCCGCGATCCAGCCCTTTTCCCGGCCGTGCCGCACGCTTCGAACTGTTCGCCCCTCGCCCCGGGTCACCGAAATACCAGCGCTGGCTGGCCACGCCCAGCGCTCGCGAGCGCCCCAGACTCCGCCCCTGTGCCCCGCTCCACTCGTTCCAGGAAACAGAGCCCTCAGACCAGAGAGGCGTGGCCCTCCTCCCCATTCCTCAGCCTCGCTACATTCCCCTAGCACCCTTCTGTTCCTCATAAAATTAAAGAGTAACATCTACGGTACAGCTGGGGGTGTTTATATGAACCCGTCGTTTTGTATTTCAACACAATAAGTTAAACAACAGGACAGTTCTTGTATTGTAATTAATTCTGGGAAATCTGATTATTTTGCAGAAATGTTAATTGCTAGAGACAACCATGCTGGACACCATTTTTTTTTACTTTTAAATGTCACTCTTGTGGCTCGTTGAGCTAGAAAATATGGAACTAAACATGTCCTATACTGTTGCTCAATTCACAGCTTTGACATTAATGCTTTACTTGTCAGCAGTCCTTTACAACAAATATGCTGTCTTATCTAGGATCATCATCATCACTGTGTTTACCTTTCTGACGATAATTCTTTTTATGTCACTGACCTGTCACACTGCTTCCACCGTATCTTCTTTCCACAAACCATTCTATTTTTTCCGTACTAAGGAGTAAATACATGTATGGAAACAAAAGCCAGTTCTGAGGTTGGTTAAAAAGTTTTTTTTTTAAATTACATCTGACCCAAAAACAAATGTGACAAGCTGAATTATTTTAGAAATAACTGATTCATGCACATCTTAGTCTATTCCTTCCAATAAATGTCTCTATTGAATAAAACAGTTCAAACTCTTATCAATGAATTATTATTATTATTATTATTATTATTATTATTATTATTATTATTATTATTGCTTAGTTATATACTTAAATAGACGTTTACTTGTTGTGAGATGTATTTGACAAGAAAGGGTTAACTGGTCAATTTCCAGACAAAGGGACTGTTCCCAGTTTTCCCTTACACCCAATGACGTGTGATGATGGTCTGGCTACCGCTGTGTAGCAGATCTTGCGCTTACCACATGAAAAATAAACAAACACTAGACCAAAGCAGCGTCACAATCAAAACACAGGGAATAAGGTGGACTCACCACAGCCACAGGAATAGTCCTTAGACCCACGACAGGCCAGATGTCACACCACTCGGCAGTGCGCAGCCGGATAGAACACATCAAAACCACGCCACCACTTTTCTGTCTTCTCGAGCAGAAATGCCAGTTTCCCACGCATCCAGATACCCACACAAGCGTCCATCAGCAACCAACTCGAAGAACTTAAGTTCCCCGCCACTACAACACTTAAAATTGTTCTTTCTCTGTCATTTCGGAAATGGACGTACGGTTTGGAAAGGAAGTGGCCACGTGTTGCGCAATCACGCTGTTATGCGCCTCCATTCCTCCAAAATAAATAAATTGTCCGTAAATCAGACTTTTGTTTAATTCCTAACACGTTAATCCGTCACAAGGCCGATTTCATCGAGTAAGGCCCCGTTTCCAGACAGGAATAGAACATTCGTCTGTACAAAGCTTCTGTCAATGAGATTGAATAATACTTTCATTGCGTGCAATTATAAGTTACAATATTAACTGTTTGCCTTATCCAGTATAGCATATTTAAGTTATATATTCTCTATTTAGTATATGTCTTCCTTTTATATGCTATTGATGACATTGAGATGTTGTGTGTGCGGCATGAAAAGATTGTTTAACAAAGAATACTGGTAGGAAGCAGCTGGGTAGCAGCAAGAATTCATATCTTTATCTTAAACATGCCTATCTCCCCCACCCCCGCGCAACTACATCTTTATTGCAGGCTACTCATGATCTAATGTTGCGTGTATCGCTGTACGAAATCATTATACCGAAGCAACTTGCAAATGAGGCCTTGATGAGCATCATGTGGTGATTTTTAAAAAACTGTGAACGTACAGGACGGCAGCATCCTCACCACAGTAGGCTAATATTTGCAAATGACATCATGAGATATGAGTCATGGTCAAGACAAGTGAGCTGCCTGTTGGTCGGAGAGTCCAGTGACTTTGAGAATACAGTCAGGATAAACAATGTCAGATCATTTACATTTGTATTCATATTCACAAGATCGCACTCAATCAAAAATGGATGTTTTCATTCGTGCTTGTGAATGTTTACCCAGAACCGGGGGAACCTAATCTCAGAAAATCTAAATCCCTCTTGACTCATTATTGCGCATGTAAATACACAATCCACAGTGGTCGCGAGAGAAAAAAAAAACAAATGTATCTTGCTTTTTATGGCTTTCGGTGAACTTTTTGCAGCTACAATGTGATAAATGCGCCAGGGATTTCGGTTCCTATATTTGCTTTTAGTTTTAAAAGTGGACGTGCATATAAGAGCAGGGGTCGGAGACCGTCACTGGTTCAAACCAGGGTTAAAAGGATAACGAAGTGCAAGTGTTCGGCATGGAGTACATCTGGCGCTGCTCACTTTCTGTTTTGAAGAAATCGGAATCCGTGATGTTTATACACAGTCCCAGCCATTAGTGTTGCATCTCTGTCCTCGTACATAAACACGCACACACGGAGGGGAATCGCTTTACACAGTACCTGCATTCCTGCAGCAACGGAATCACTTCAGCGTGCATGCCCCCCCCCCCACCCCCCCGGGCCCCGCCCCCCACGCCCTCCTATTTCAAATCCCAGGAAGTGAAAACTCCCCTTTGTCAAAAATGTCTCTTATGTTAAGATAAAAAGGTCCATGTTACATTATGAGACGTATGTTAAAATGTTGAAAATGCTTTACTGGATACCAATTTGTAACCAGAATTATTATTATTATTATTAGTATTATTATTATTATTATTATTATTATTATTATTATTATTATTATTATTATTATTATTATCAATTTAACCGTAAAACGGCCTGAACCTGTTTCTGTTGCTGTGCCAACTCGGCAATCATAACACACTGATTTATTTTATATATGGAACCATGTAGGCTAACTGTCACCGCCCGTTTCATTCAATGGTATAAAAAAATATATTAAAATTATTATGTCAACAACATGTCGTACTGTTTGTTATCCTAGTTTGTTGGAAAACAAACTAGGGGAAGTGCCACTGCTGCAGGCTACTAAATATTATTTCTAGTTCAGGTTATCAGCTGAGGGCGTCTGTCTTCCATAAGAAAGCACTTCCAAAGTAGGCTATTCTTACAGATATGGCCAACATCACCGGGCAGAAGGAACTAATTTCCATTGGGAATTCGATATGTCAGCGGCGAACGATAGAGATGGATGGAGCGGGTTTTAAGTCTTTTGAAGAGCTTTGGGCGGGAGACGTCGCAGTGCAATTCTCAATATTTCTTTTAACCAATACGGACATTCAAACGAATCCGATGGGCATAAATCTCTATCAGACTAAAGCATGCATTTAAAATGGAAGTCTCTGGACATGTTGTTTATAACTGCGCTCAACCTGAATATGGGGGTGTTAGTAGAGGTAAGGGAAATCAATCACCACGGCGAGGTATTTGTAGCAATCGTTTTGTACGAAGAATCCGCTGGGTAAACAGTGGAATTAACCAACTTGCTGGGTCTCTGGAGAAATAGCCCACTTTAATATCACTAGTTCTTGACTGGCATCTGTTAAAACGTTAGTTGTCTAAGGATATATTTTGAGATTGGTCGTTCAGGCCCTGAGTTTTCAACAATGAGTCCGCGGACTCCTGGGGGTCCTTGAAGGCACTGCCGGGTGTCCCTGTCTAGAACAGATATGCAATGATTAAAATAGGTTTTGGAAAGTATTGCAAAACATAAACCTTTCTTAAATATAACCTCTTTTTACGGAAAAGCATCTCTGAAAAGGTATGGTAACCGGGATTGGGGTTAATTGCATGTAACCCCCCCTCAGAATTAATAAAATAGCTCACAATCACATGATGCCGTATTATCGTAATTCTAAATGGTCGCAAAACCATACCATAAAGCAGGATTGCAGACGGGCTGCATTGGTAGTCTGAGCCGTTCGAGTTGTCATTGCATGAAATTCATACAACGCATATAGATTTTTGATTGCATAGCCATAATAACGTTTAATCACAAACATCTAGAGGCATAACTTTTCAAAAGCGAATCGTTTGCATGAGACCCGTTGCATTTGTTGACTAAGCAAATACTCACTCGGACTGAGAAAATAGCTTACATGACGGCATATTGTACGTTTATTTATATATGTAACTTTTTCGCTTGTTGTCTCAACTTTTTGGAGATATACTTCAACCTAGATTTTTTTAAGTACATCTAATTGTAGTAGCCTAAATGGTCTGAAGTATAATCTATTTGAAATGTAATGGCATTAATGTTACTTTTTGGCCATATGATGTATTATATGTAAAATAAAAAGCATTCTGGAATTAAATAATGCTTATATTTTCCCCTCTTTTATTTGTCATGATGTGCAATTAGTGTAATTAGGCTACATCCAAAGTCAAAATGTGCAAAAACTGTTTTCTGTAGCAACTGTTTTATTTAGCATTCTGTAAAATAAACTCAGAGCAGAGCGTGTGATTATCTCCCCTTTGACAGAATACGAAAGAGATACGCAATAGCCCTAAATAATTTTGTTTTCAGAGCAGATTGTGTGTTGAAAAGTGTTGCCTATTCTTAATATGCAGGTTTCTTGTACTCGCTTCTATTAGCTGTTTGTTTTGGTCAATATGTCCTTCTCGTATTTGACTTACAAATATCTAAATGTAGAATTCGTATTTTGCGCAGCCACACTGTAAAATGTCCAGTGTTATTTCAATTCTAACAGAGTAGCCTACATGTGTCCCCTTTCTGGTCCAGTTGGAGTTGAATTAACACCGTACATTTTACTATTTAGACATTATGCACAAGTGGATGGTCGCCATTTTTAAGTGTTAGTGCATCATTTTAAGAAGATTAAACACGACTTGTTAACAAAACATGCAACAGCCAATTGTTCAGATCCAGCTCTTAGGCAGTAGAATTTAACAGATCGAAAACTAAATTTTTTTTTATTTTTAAATAATAATTTGGCCGTTAACTCCACACAACTAGGGCATTGGTAGCCTGTGCTCTTGGATTCATAGATTATACACATTTAATGTAAATCGTGTCCTGAAGGTGCGATAGTTATGAGATAATTCAGCATTTCAATGTAGGCTGATCGTTCAACGTTCTTCAGCAGTTCGGCGAAAGAAGATTATTCCAAAATTGTATTCATATGATTGCAATTTTATTTGTGCTGTTTCACAGACATATCGTGTCATTTTTACTATAGGCTAATATAATTGTTGCATTTTTCCATAAATTTCGCTACATTATTTTTATTTATTATTTTTTCTTGCTGGCTCTTGCTGTGCTTCTGACATTCCGCGTCTTAATCGTACACGTGTATTTGTGACTCTCTTACAGCTGCGGTGGCAGGTGGCTTGGACTCTGTTTTACCGGAGAGTCGCGCATCCCACAGAAGAACACAAAGCATCACTCCGTCCCCCATTGACTCTGCCCAATGAGAAAAGAGAGGCAAGAGAGCTGTCAACGTTTTTTTTTTTCAGCCTCTCACCCCTTGTCCCCCCACCCCGCAGTTTTACAGTTTCTTCAGTCCAGCGCTTCAGTTTATCTCACTCACGGGCTGATAACGGTAAGGGGCTATTCTATGAAAAACACGCCGTTTGAGAAAATACCCAGAGGAGTCCCTTTTTGTTCTTCGACGGAAGGAGCAATATCTGATATTACCGAAATTAACATTTCATCCAAGTGGGGAGTATTGTGTGTGTGTTTTTTTTTGTTTTGTTTTTTTTTCAAAGAAGATTAAATTTCAATGAAGCGAATTTGACTTCCAGTGCTCGCCCCCGTGGCTTGGATTATTTTAGCTCCAGTTCTGTCACAGCAATTGCTGGATTTTTAGGTGGAATACACTTGGCCATGGCCTGGTGAATTTGGCATGGCCATATGTGAAATTTATACATTAAACAAATACCGCAGCATCACAACCCTGGTGGAAAAATTCACCTGAACAAGTATGCGTGGTTTCAGCATTGTCCAGCTCTGAGAAAAATTACTACTGGACTTTCTTTTGCATTCCCATCTGTCTACTTGGGGGGGGAAAAAACAATGTTTGGTTTAAGCAAAGTTCAGGGTTCTTCCCGGATTTACAGCAAACCCAGGGGTTCCGCGGGAGCCCCAGGATTAAGGCATCTGTCCAGGACCGGGGCACCTTCTTCAGAGGGCTCAAATGCCACCTCTCGGCTATACGTTGCCTTTATCATACTCCTTCTCATGCTAACCCCCAGAGTGGATTCTTCATGGTGGTAAGTAGCCCACTGTGGTAGTTGCATTCAGAGAGTATCCTTCACTCCAGAATACTTGCAAATCCTTGAGAAGTTTTGTTCGCTTCTCAGCAATGAACGGGATTGGCGCTATCTTGCTTTTGATGGGATTAAAGGGTGCGAATCAGTTTGAAATCTCACAGCGGGATCAGGGACTTTCATAAAGAAAGAAAGGAAACTGTAGATGTTTAACAAAACAATGCAGCATCTAGGTGCGCGAGAATGAAATAGATGCGTAGCCTATTTGGTGTGGCTATGCCAGTGCCGACAGCCGTTTTTGGACACTATTCATTTTTAAATATAAGTGTCTAAAAGGTTTTCGTTGTCATTTTTGGAAACAAAATAGGGGCTCTAAAATGTAGTTTAAACAGGGAACATAAGAGGTGTGTGTGTGTGTGTGCGTGTGTGGATTCAACATCGTACTGATGTTGTAATAAGTTATTGCAGTAGATCAATCACCGCGCGGTTGCTGATAGTTTGAGTATAAGAATATTAAAAGTTGTGTGAATGATTTTAATATGTTGGAGAGTTGACGTAAGCTATCTGCAAGAGGATTTACATTCTGGAGGCGGTGTAACACCTGTTGAGAATTACTGCCTCGGTGTTTGGCGAACATTCGTTCCACAGTCATTAGCCTACCGACTGAAGATGGCTCCATTTTCAGTTGAAACGAACGTGTAGTTCATTAATAATTAAATTAAATTATATAATGTAATAATTAAATTAGATAGTCGTTATATTGAGATAATGGTGTTTTCAGTCTGTAACAATTTCTCCAATCTTCAACTAGGTTACATTTCAAAAACTGAAATTACACAGCGGAAACAAAGCATATTCAGTGGGCACGATACATTAGACAATGCAATGCAAATAATTCCTTGGTAGGAAGAATTACGATTATCAAAATCGGATTGCCTCACAATCGGAAATCAACAAGAGTATTGTCGACAAAATTGATTTTTTTTTGTTTTGCAATATATAATTATTATTATTATTATTATTGTTGTTGTTGTTGTTGTTGTTGTTGTTGTTGTTGTTGTTGTTGTTGTTGTTGTTGTTGTAGTAGTAGTAGTCATTTTGCAACTGTAGTAGTAAATGATATGTGCCCACCGTATGAAAATTACGTAAATAAAATATTGTCCTTCTGGAGAGCCAGGACAAATCTATTGAAGTTTAATTCAACGATTATGTATGTCACACGCCGTGGCACACAGACCTGTCTATATACGGACATGCGGAAATCACTGGATATAATAACAAGTCTGTTATAGTCAGCCTATTATCGTCGAGGGTCATGGATTTAAAGTAGTCTCTTTCTTTTTAACAGGTCAGATAGTGCACCAAACTTAATCTTTCAGCTATGTGAATACATATTTTGAGACTTTAAGGAAGGATTTAGAGATAGTGTCCCTCACAATTAGCACGTGATGCACTGTAGGCTACACCTGATGTAGGCCTACACCACTTACCTATCCAACTAATCACTTCAGTTGAACAACGAATACCTGAAGCCGAATGGAAACCAGCCAAAAATTGGCCCTCCAGGGCAGGAATGTCCCGTCTGCCGCTGGTACAGTAACCCCATTGATCTTAATGCGTTATCCTCCACTGCAATAATCCAGCAACGCAATTTTAGTGTCAGTCATTTCAGTGACACTCTATGATAGCAGTTAGTGAGCCCTCTCTTTTTAAACTATATGCTAGCGACAGTTTCGTTCAGCCCCCTGCACGTGGAAAACATGAATGCTCACAGAAAAGGCCGAATAAATTCGCTATTAAAACCGTTCAAACTGCCTGCCGAAATGAGACGTCGGCCGCAAAACCGTTTGTGACTAAAATGTGTTTTGGTCTTAATTTTGTATTTGGAATTTTAGCAGCGGGTTATAGTCAGTCAGCACTCAAACCTCAGTCATGCCCTTAGAAAGCAGATATGTGTTCCTCACAGAAAACACCCATTAAAGAAAGGGCGTGTGCACTGCAGTATATTAATTGTAATTTTAGGTCTTTAGTAACGCAAATTATAAGGGAATTATAGCCTTTTTTAATGACACAGGCTAAGCCGTTTAGCCCCCGATTTTGCAATAATAGAGCAATAAATGTAATTTATGTGGGCCCTCCTGGCTCTGCCCATATTTGGCCCAGCTGGTGTCTATAAACAACAAGGCATAAAAACATTAATTTTCCAGCCACTTATACAAAATGAAATGGAGTAATCTGCTAAAGGTGATGTTTAGAATTTATGTTGGTATTCTATGTGTGCGTGTGTGTGTGTGTGCATGTATGCGTATGCACATGTGTACCACATGCGTGTCCATATATGTGGACGTGCACCAGACAACATGCCCATATTTGTGGTCCACATTAACATAGTAAAGGAAATATAGGCCTATTAGTGCAATAGTTCGGATACACACACAAAGTTATAATCAGTTGTACAATTGGAGGTACTATTTACACTGATGGCAGTTCAGGATTTGCACCATATGTATTCAGAGCACTTTATGACAAGAACTTAACTATAATAGATGCTATTCAGAAGGATTCTATTAATGTTGCGGTTTGTTTTTCTAAAAATGATCAAGATTCACTGGTTGAGTATAATCTATTTTTGCTAGTTCAATAATCTGAAATATGAAAACTGGCTGAATCTGTGGATTTTTAAACATGTCTTTACATATTTGTGTGTGCCTGTCAACAATGTCTACATTTGTATTCAAATAATCAAAGCACTTTGCTTGAATAGAGAGTAGCAGAATTCCAGAATACTGGCTAGGATTTGAACCTACAACCTTTTAGTAGCCAATTCAAGTAGAAGTCAAGTTCTCTAAATGCTGAATAATTTGCAGCCATAGAACGGGATGTGTAGGTCGTGTTAGGTTATCGAAATGTGGTTGTGTATATGCGCAATGTGAAAACCTCCATATATTGTCGATAAATATTAAAATCCTTAAAGGGGTTGGTGCACTACAATATGCATTTGCTTTGCTAGTGGGTGGGGGTGGGGGGTGGGTCTTGCTGAGGGAGCAGCTTGTGTTGTCCACTGAGAGCAGGAAACATATTTGGCACAGTAACATGCCTGTCCAGCACATTAACAAGCACCTCTGAAATGTAACTGCCCTTAAGAAAAAAATCACATGTTCAAAAACCACCCAACATGAATAGCCAACTCGTGAACTATAAAAATAATCCCACTTATAAGGTAAAAGCAGGAAAAGGCAGCCTATACTATTTTAAGTCACGTGGTTTGTTTTCACATGTGAAATTGTGATTTTTACACGTGAAAAGGTAAATTTCACGTTTTTTTTCATAGGGGTACCCAAAACACATTCAATCTGATGCCACTGTATAACTTGCTATTAGCTAATACTCATAAAACAACCACTCAAAATCGGCTGGAAACTAGGATATGACTGCTCCGAGGTTTAAATAATACTATTTTGGATGTCTGCCATACACAAAAGTGGAAAATGTGATGAATTAGTGTTGCCCAGTAACCATGAATTGAGATTAGTTCAACCCAGTGGATTTGGATTTGCGTACGACAAGACTGGGAGAGCACAGGTGTTGCTGCAATCAATCCCACACTTTGGCACAGGTAAGGGACAGTGTTGTACGCTGTTTTCACATGAAAGCATGGCGTTCAACTTCGCGAGTGCTGAGCTGCATTTTGTGATAGTGTTGAGCTGCATTCTATGCAAGTGTTGAGCTGCATTCTGTGATAGTGTTGAGCTGCATTCTGTGATAGTGTTGAGCTGCATTCTGTGCAAGTGCTGAGCTGCATTCTCTCAAGTGCTGAGCTGCATTTTGTGATAGTGTTGAGCTGCATTCTATGCAAGTGTTGAGCTGCATTTTGTGATAGTGTTGAGCTGCATTCTCTCAAGTGCTGAGCTGCATTTTGTGATAGTGTTGAGCTGCATTCTCTCAAGTGCTGAGCTGCATTCTCTCAAGTGCTGAGCTGCATTCTCTCAAGTGTTGAGCTGCATTCTGTGATAGTGTTGAGCTGCATTCTCTCAAGTGTTGAGCTGCATTTTGTGATAGTGTTCAGCTGCACTCTCTCAAGTGTTGAGCTGTATTCTCTCAAGTGCTGAGCTGCATTCTCTCAAGTGTTGAGCTGCATTTTGTGATAGTGTTGAGCTGCATTCTGTGATAGTGTTGAGCTGCATTCTCTCAAGTGCTGAGCTGCATTCTCTCAAGTGCTGAGCTGCATTCTCTCAAGTGTTGAGCTGCATTCTCTCAAGTGCTGAGCTGCATTCTCTCAAGTGTTGAGCTGTATTCTCTCAAGTGCTGAGCTGCATTCTCTCAAGTGTTGAGCTGCATTCTGTGATAGTGTTCAGCTGCATTTTCTCAGGTGTTGAGCTGCATTGTCTCAGGTGTTGAGTTGCATTCTCTCAAGTGCTGAGCTGCATTCTGTGATAGTGTTGAGCTGCTTTCTCTAAATTGCTGAGCTGCATTCTGTGCAACTGTTCAGCTGCATTTTGTGATAGTGTTGAGCTGCATTCTGTGATAGTGTTGAGCTGCTTTCTCTAAATTGCTGAGCTGCATTCTGTGCAAGTGTTCAGCTGCATTTTGTGATACTGTAGGGCTGCATTCTATGCAAGTGTTGAGCTCCATTCTCTCAAGTGTTGCGCTATTGAATAAAAGAAAGAATGCAGGAAAGGGTTTGTGATCAGCAGATACAGTCAGGTCCATAAGTATTTGGACAGTGACACAATTTTCATCATTTTGGCTCTGTACGCCACCACAATGGATTTGAAATGAAACAATCAAGATGTGATTTAAGTGTAGACTTTCATCTGTAATTTAAGAGTTTTTGAAAAAATATTGTATGAACAATGTAGGAATTACAACCATTTCTATACGTAGCCCCCCCCCCCCCCCCCCCCAATTTTACGGGCTCAAAAGTAATCGGACAAACTAACTAAATCATAAATTCAAATTTGGTTGCAAATCCTTTACAGTCAATGACTGCCTGAAGTCTTGAACCCATACTCATCTCCAGACGCTGGGTTTCTTCCCTGGTGATGCTCTGCCAGGCCTCTACTGCAGCTGTCTTCAGTTCCTGCTTGTTCTTGGGGCGTTTTGCCTTCAGTTTTGCCTTCAGCAAGTGAAATGCATGCTCAATTGGATTCAGGTCAGGTGATTGACTTAGCCATTGCAGAACATTCCACTTCTTTGCCTTAAAAAAGTCTAGGGGTGCTTTCACAGTATGCTTCGGGTCATTGTCCATCTGCACTGTGAAGCACCGTCCGGTGAGTTTTGAAGCATTTGGCTGAATCTGAGCAGATAATATAGCCCTATAAGCTTCAGAATTCATCCTGCTGCTTTTGTTAGCAGTCACATCGTCAAAAAATACAGGGGAACAAGTTCCAGTGGCAGCCATATATGCCCATGCCATAACACTACCTCCACCGTGCTTCACAGATGAGGTGGTATGCCTTGGATAATGAGCAGTTCCTTCCCTTCTCCATACTCTTCTCTTCCCAACATTCTGGTACAAGTTGACCATTGTCTCGTCTGTCCA
Source organism: Anguilla pacifica (assembly GCA_039654925.1). Classification (NCBI taxonomy): domain Eukaryota; kingdom Metazoa; phylum Chordata; class Actinopteri; order Anguilliformes; family Anguillidae; genus Anguilla; species Anguilla pacifica. The sequence continues at coordinate 45,102,123 of CM077294.1, forward strand.
TAGGATGTTGTTCCAGAACTGTACAGGCATTTTTAGACGTTTTTAGGCAAATTCTAATCTGGTCTTCCTGTTTTTGACGCTTACTAATGGTTTAAATCTTGTGGTAAACCCTCAGTATTTACTCTGGTGAAGTCTTCGCTTGATTGTTGACTTTGACACAGATACGCCTACCTCCTGGAGGGTGTTCTTGATCTGGCCAACTGTGAAGGGGTTTTTCTTCACCAGGGAAAGTATTCTTCTGTCATCCGCCACAGTTGTATTCCGTGGTCTCCGGGCCTTTTGGTGTTCCTGAGCTCACCAGCGTGTTCTTTCTTTTTAAGAATGTACCAAATAGTTGATTTGGCCACACCTAATGTTTTTGCTATCTCTCTGATGAGTTTTTTTTTCAGCCTAATGATGGCTTGCTTCACCGACAGTGACAGCTCTTTGGACTTCATATTGAGAGTTAACAGCAACAGATTCCAAATGCAAATGCCACACTTGAAATAAATTCTAGATCTTTTTATCAGCTTACTTGTAAATGAAATAATGAGGGAATAACACACACCTGGCCATGGAACAGCTGAGCAGCCAATTGTCCAATTACCTTTGGTCCCTTAAAAAGGGGGGGACCACATATAAAAAGTGCTGTAATTCCTACACCGATCACCCGATGGATGTAAATACCTTCAAATTAAAGCTGAAGGTCTGCACTTTGAACTCATACTCATTATTTAATTTCAACTCCAATATGCTGTGGTAGACAGCTAAAATAACAATAACTTTGTCAATGTCCAAATATTTATGGACATTTATGGACTGTGTGTTCTTCCAAACCCCTGACAATCAGGAAAAATCTCTTCTAATATCACCAAGGCAACTGTTCCATTCTGCCCCATGTCCCAGAATGCACTCTGGGTCTCCTTTCTAATTTCTGTTATGCTGCAGTTTACCATTCTGATTGCCACTTGTAAAGCAGGGAAATGAGAATAGCACTGTTGCAACTCAATTTTGGATGGTTGTGAATTTTGGAGGGAATTACATTCACATTACACATCACTCTACCTGCTTTCCCAAGTGGACACAGCAATATTCTTGCGTACTACATTTTTTTCACTGTCATCTTGACCACCTGTGTACAGCTTTTGCAGCAAAATATGGATCAGGGACATGGAGGCCAGCACTGCTGATGGCTTCCATTCGTCCTCTCTGTTCAGAAACTGGTTTAACCCTGGGACCCCTGATGAATGGGATCTCTAGCCAATCAGTGACATTAATTGAATAAATTAACTATCAGGCAGAAAACAAAACCATCAGTTCAGCTGGCCTCCAGGGCCAGATTTGAATACTTTGGGCTGACATGGCAGTGCACTACCAGAATATAAACCAGAATCATTACATTACAGGCATTTAGCAGACGCTCTTATCCAGCGCAACTTACATTGTATCCATTTATACAGCTGGATCTATACTGGAGCAATGCAGGTTAAGTACCTTGCTCAAGGGTACAACGGAAGTCCTACCAGGGAATCAAACCTGCAACCTTTAGGTTACAAGACCAACTCCTTAGCTATTATACTACACCGACCCCCTCGAATCCTCCTGGTGAAACACACTGCAGTTAAAGCATTCCCGTCATCTCCAGACTATAGGCTATGTCTCTGGAGTCCTTAATAACAGCAAAGGGTCACAGAGCTGAGAGTCCTTGCTGTAGCATAAGTTCATTTTTGTGAGAAAAATCCAAGGTGATTCATGACTATATCTAACTGTTGCCCACCAGGGACGTGCGTTTAGTGTCTTTTCTTTGGTGACTGGAGTTTGGCTGAGAACGACAAACCACCATTATCTGTTGTACAAATTCTACTTTGCGAGTGCTCCCGCTGTGTGCGTTTACAATGAGGTATTTATATCAAATCTTTGAACATTTCGTTGCATGCAGATATGGAATCTTCTGAACGGTAATTATTATTTATTTACACAATTTTAAAAGGTGGATTTAGCTCTTCCCTGAAAAAGAAAAACTATTTTGTAGAATTTTACATGTCAGTTTGTGTCCTGAAATAACTTTTAGGTTTGTACCAAAAAGACTTGGTAAGCAATTAAGAATAGCCACAATTTAACTTAAATTGTGTTGGATGAATTTATGCAATAATTTTATTGCCAAAGTATTCCCTTTCTGTTCGAGAGCAGTCTGTTTCCTTCTTTCACTGTGGCAACAGACAGCCAGAATGTTCAACTGAACTAAAGTCTGGATTGTTAAAAGCCATTTAAGGTCAAAAGGTCATCCACTGAGGAGACATTCTAGAACATTGTCCATTTAAATTTTGTTCAGTGTGGCTGTTCATACTTTTGGAAGTTTTGGAATGTCCACTGAAGATAAGACGGAATCCTCAACTGACTCATACCTTGGTGCTATGGAAACTTCTTTGTTGTTGTTAACCGCTATTTTGATGGTGACAGTGTAGCCTTTACTCAACAGGACAATAAAATAAAAATGAAAATCCATCATTCTCATCCCACCCGCTATCACAGTTAGATCTGAACTGGCATTAACTGGTTAAATTTGTCCTCAAAGGCTTGAGAAAGAGTCGGCTGACGTGCTAGCTGGAGTTTATGTTATTTTATACTCCCTTTAGCTGGGGCAAAGCAGCTGCAAGGTCGATCTGTTCGAGGAACTGAAAGTGTTAGATTCACGGAGGAAGTTCTCCTGGCCATAACATCCCCTCCCTCCTCCTCCTCCTCATCGGCGATCCCGACTCCAGCACCACCCTGGGTCTCGCGAAAATCATCACTTGGTTAATAGCGGGGCTTTTACGGCATGTTATTGTAGCCCCGGGGCTAATGATGTACAGTGACTGTAGGAAGCCCTCAGTGGAGCCGCGGCCAGAGAGCACGCGGGAGAGGGATGGGGGGTAGGTGGGGGGTGGCAGTTTGGGTGTTCCGAGGGCCAGGGGACATGTCATGACAAGCCCCACGCCCCCACCTTGCTTCCGGCAGCTATCCCAGAGAAATTAGCGTCAATAATGTGGATCATCTGCGCTCCGGAAATCAGCGGGCTGTTTAGCTGTTTACACCGTTGCGTTCCTCGGGGCATCCCGAAAAATGTGAATATCACAAAAATGTGAATATCACAAAAATGTGAATATCACAAAAATGTGAATGTTCAGCTCATAGCTGCTGGCACCATTGTGAGTCAGGATATGTATTCATAGAGCATCTCAAAGTAGGAGTGCTGATCTAGGATCAGGTGTCATCTTCCAATATCGTAACTTTATCTGTTATGAGCTAAAAGGCACAGCTGACCCAAAATCAGCACCACTACTGTGGGGTGCTTCATGAATACAGACGCAGGATCTTAAGCGCCACCCTGATTTGGGGTAGGAGAAGAAGTCCGTGGCCACTTACTGCATAACTCTGTGAGTGGCAGTGCGTTCGATCAAAATGTAATGATTTGCGTTTTTTCCTCCTCGTTAAAATATTTTCCACGTCTGTCTAGACTGCGTTTGATCTAGCGACATGTAATCAGTTGTGTTTAGGAGGTGCTGATTCAGTCCCTGTCATTACTAGCAAAAGAGATGATAACTTTAATCATAACCTCCTCTAGGATACGGCCACGCGCGTTTGTTATCTTCCAGACCCTGTGCTTAATAACCCCATTCACATGCCTGTGCCTCATCAGGCATTACTGCCAAGGGGGGGAAACACTTATGAGAAAACCTCTACACATCCATATCCAATGCATGGAGTACGTGCCGCAATTGTCTGGACTTACTGTACGTAGAGGTGAAGTACATATCCTGGTAATTAATTCATTATCTTGAGGTACTGCAGCTGTGTGTGGGTGTGTGTGTGTATACGTGTGTCTGTGTCTATTACGACTTGAGTTGAGAATGCATGTGATACATGAATGACTGTGTAATTGATGAGGTGAAAGGTCATCACAGGAGATTTACAGAAAGTCATGTGACTGTACATTTTCCCCTTGCATGTGAAAAGTAGAGTTAAAATAAGTCCATATGACTAACATGTACAGGAGAGTTACAGTTACTCTGGGAAGAAGGATAAGCAAAGTGTGATTTACACGGGCTGGGGTTAAAGTGGGGGTGGGGGTGGTAGTGATACTGTGGGTGTGGCTTAGGGTTTGGGGAGGGGTTAGGAGGTAAATGGAAGGTGTGTCTGTGCATGATACCTCTGTACAGCATTACCTGCACTGAAGATGGTGAGGGATGGGGAATGGGAGAGCCTTAACAGGAGTGGAGACTGTTTTTTTACGCCCAAACACAACTGTGTGTGGGGGCTGCTGCCTGACCTCACCCCCAGCTGGGTCAGGATGTGCACCCTAGAAACCTCCTCAGTGGTGGAGATATAGATCACGGAGGGCAGCAGTGGAGTTTTCCTCAGGTTGAGGTGTCCTGGGTCAAAACATTTCCTAAACTGGGAGGAGTTGGCAGGACCCACTGGGGGCATCATTAGAGGAGCTGAGGTGGGTCACGAGATGATAAATTTGGGCACGAGTGAAAGACTGACTGTACAGAGGCTAATCCACTTTCCACTGACATTGACATGGGTTGGATTAAGCACTACAGTATATTAATTAGTCACAGTGTACAGGAACATAAAAAAAGTTTTTAGAAACTTTGCAGATTCAGGATTTTTATTGACACGTGACTAGTACAATGGGATGCTTGGGATTGTGGATCCATATTGGAACATACTCCTGGCTATGCTTTAACCTGGAGTGGGACACAGCAAACGTACCCATTCATTAAGTGGATCATGTGCTTAAAAATGCGGGAACCACTAAGTTACACGAATCCACTGGATTGCTTGATTTAAATTTAAAATAATCATTTTAAAATGTACGCTTATGTTCTTTAGTGGTTTGATGTCACGTTGGATTATTTATTCTTATCAGAAGAAAATGTTAATTTTTGTATTTATTTTATTTCAGGTAATTAAGACACTGTGAGACTATTTGAACTCAACTGCAAATCAACGGAAGCATCTACAAGATGCAGTGTGATTATAGCCAGGAATACCATGCTGCCCCCATAAGAGCTGGTATCCAGAACAATTAAATATTTGAATTAATATTGCCAGTGGTATTCAATACCATATTAATATTAAGATAGTCATACATTATGTTCTCACTTCCAATAAATATGAATGAGTTCATTTGCTTCCCTGCCCACTGCAAAAATGCTCTTTACTCAGTGACAGTGATACATTTACATTTTTTAAAGATACCAGTTCTTCCAGTTTTCTCAGACTTCAGATCTAACTGTACTTCCCCCTCAACCACACAGCTAAGCAGGAAACGTTTCCCCTTCCAATATTTGAGTTTTAATTTGTTTTGTGGTTTTTTCATCTGTTCAAGTGCAAATTATTTTTTAGACATTAATGTGATAGGGTTTATATATTTAAATAAGGTGTTCCTGTGTAACATCTTGTCAAATTGTAATTATAAATTGATCTATACATTTGTTATTTGCTTTGCATGGTTTGGGTAAATTCTATTTCATACAGTCAATAGAAAATGAATTAACTTTAAAATCCTCATAGTACATTATAGGCACTTCTTAGTTCTTGAATTGAACTTCAATCCATGTCCTGAACTGAGCAAACTGAAACAGAATTGTCCCCAAACCTGTCGCAATGTGACAATGATTGTGCTGGGAGCAGCGTATGAAACGCAGTTGCGACTGCATGGGGGTGGGGGGAGCAGGGGGGGGACACGGATGCCTGCTGACTGACCGGCCGTGTCTCCTGGCGCAGGTACATCGGTGCCCTGGGGGCGAGGGTCATCTGCGACAACATCCCCGGCCTGGTGAACAAGCAGCGGCAGCTGTGCCAGAAGCACCCGGACATCATGCAGTCCATCGGCGAGGGGGCCAAGGAGTGGATCCGGGAGTGCCAGCACCAGTTCCGCCACCACCGCTGGAACTGCAGCACGCTCGACCGCGACCACACCGTCTTCGGCCGGGTCATGCTGCGCAGTAAGTGTGTGTGCCTTTTTCCATTCTTACCCCACCACCCCCTCGCCAAAATGCAGTATAATGCAATATATTACACAATATATTCCGCAATATATTGCACAATATATTCTCAAATATATTATCAGTACTTCACAATATAAGGGCAAACGTACACACTGATATTGACATAAATATGCATTGCTGTTAAATATATTTGTCATTTTATTTTACAGAAAGTCCACATTTTTACAATATATTGCAATATATTCCATTTCCGTAAGGGCTGTTACACCCCAAAACCCTTCCATATAAAAACAGGGCGTGTCTAATGTTCACAAACAGGTGGCAAAGATGCGAGGGAGATCAGTGTCAGATAATCTACCTCATCTCCACTTCCTATCTTAACCAGTCTGTGGGCGTGGCAAGCTTGTCCAGCATCATAGTACTGGGGGGTGTTTCACAAATCAGGATTACTGAGTTAGCTGGATAACTGCACTGAGCAAAACCCCAAACAGTCCATGTAACAGTACTTCAGTCCATGTTCCAGATTTGGGTGGGTTCCAGGTTTTACTCAGTGCAGTTATCCAGCTAACTCAATAATCCTGCTTCCTGAAACAGGGCCCTGCTTGGGTTTGTCCATTTTACTGCTGTGAGAATGACTCACCGAATAATCAGTGTTACTTGTGCTGTCAGTTCTACGGTTCAGAATTATACCCCTTTCTATTTATGAATGTATCTGCACATAATTTAATATATGCACACCTGGTTTTGAATATGTTGGATATCCACCCTAAGTATGAATCTGCTGGTCAGAATAGATTCGTATTTCTAATTTTAAGCTTGATTCAATAACATGTCTGTCACAAATCTGATGTCAATGAGACTTTTGTTTTAGGTGCTGTTGTTAGTTCTGACCCCAAATGAAAACTGTCAAAGACCTAGATGTGGAAAGAGTTGGAAGTCTAAAGTTTTGACTAAGTTCAATGATTATCCTCTTGGGCAGTCATGCTAAGGGGACGCTCACAGGTGATCTGTACTGGTTTTGCTTTAGTTTGGAAACAAAGACATTTAGTGTGTATCCAGACTGCAGAGGTGAATAATGTCTTGGGCCTGGAGGATTGTCAGAGGATCTCTCACCATGTAGAACAGCCTTAATACATCACAGCCGTGTGACCAAACGGCCCAATGGAAACAGCAGCAATGTCCTACAACTGTACACTGCTCTGAGCCACTTACACTCTCTTACACACACTCACACACACACATACTCACACACACACACACACACACACATACTCACACACACACACACACACACACACACATACTTACACACACTCACACACACACCCACACATACTCACACACACACACACACACACTCACACACACTCTCACACACACACACACACACTCACACACACACACCATACATACTCACACACTCACTCACACACACACACACATACTCACACACACACAGCCATACTCACACACACACACACACACACACACACAGACACACACACACACACAGCCATATTCACACACACACACACAGACACACACACATACACTTTCACACACACACACACACACACACACACACACATACATACTCACGCACACGCACACACACTTTCTCTCTCTCACACACACACGCACACACACATGCACGCACACACACAGACACACTAGCCCTTGCCTGTTTACAGTGGTTAATAGACTACCACGCACAGTCAGTAAGCAGCAGAAGTAGAGAGGTGGTTGTGGTGCAGAGCAGGGCAGAGAATGGTTTCCATTCCTCCAGACGTGCTGTCATCCTGTGGGGAAAGGCCATTCGTCTTTCAGGATCATGAAGTTTTCCCTCCTGGGGGTGGGATATTGTGAGTTTGAGAATTTTCCTACCTTTTCCGGTTTTCTGGGTGAACTCAGAGCTGGATGCGGGAAATTCACAACTATGTTGACATATCAACAGGAATTTTTAACTCAGCTTCAGGTTAATACAAGTACTGTCATCATCAGGAACATTCACGCCTGACGATAGCATATCGATGTCACTGTTCCCCATAGGATTGTTCTTCTAAAACGAATGCACAACAAACGCATATTATGTGCAGTACATTATAAATAATATACTGCAATATACATGTAAATAGACAAAGTAGGTTAATATTTGAGAATTAAAGCCACATATGTTATATATATATATATATATATATATATATATATATTATACACATTGCGTCATATATTATACATGTTTCCCATTATATATATTGCTGTATAATGCAGAAAGGCAGTCGTGTGTATGCCCATTTTGGTACAGCGCTATGTCATCATCAGGCCCGCTGAGGTTTTTTCTTTCATGTGTCCAAACCCTTTGTGTGAGTGCAGCCTGAGAGGGGGCGGATGGGCCCAGAACACAAGTAGCAGACAGGTCGCTGCGTCCGCACAGCCCGCGCATAAACAGTAATAGGAGCTGTAAATATTTGGATAGACGTTCCCGGCAGACAGACAGAAGGCCCGCTCCCTCCCTCCCTCCCTCCCTCGTCGCCCCCTCGCTCTGATTCGCCGCGCTCAAGCGGAATGGGAGCGAGGAAGGCGAGCCGGGCCCCGGTGATCCCCCGCCCGCCCGTCCGCCCGCCGGGCTCTAAGTGGAAGCACACGCAGGTATCCCGACGGCCGTCATCTGCCCGGCACGTGGAGCGCGGTCCTCGGCCTTAGCGCACGGCTAACGCTCGCGCGTCCGAGAGAGGACGGGCGAACGCTCGACGCGCCCGCGCCCGACCCCTCACCGGACAGCACGCCGAGCGCAGACGCGCGGCGCGGGGGAAGCGTGGGCGAGCGAGGCGGTGTTTACTCGTCCGCGTCGACCGTCCGCTCTCAGCGGATCGAGCGTACAGCGCGACATTGTTTAGCCCCGGGGGTCGACGAGCCGACACGGCGAAGGTTGCCAAATCAAAGTGGACACGTTTAAACAATTTACACAGCAAAGCACTGCTCTTTTGGGAAGGATTAAATGTACAATAATATTTAAAAAATGGAACAGTGACATTCACGATTCATACATCTTTACAGACAATTCCAGACATTGTGTACAAACACAACTGTCTTTGTCTCCTCCTATATATATATATATATATATATATATATATATATATATATATGTACAGTGCCTTCGGAAAATATTCAGACCCCTTCAGTTTTCCCACATTTTTCTTTTACGTTACAGCCTTATTATAAAATTGATTAAATTCATTATTGTTCTCATCAATCTACACACAATACCCGATAATGACAAAGAGAAAACAGGTTTTTAGAAATTTTTGCTAATTTATTAAAAATAAAAAACTAAAATATCACATTTACATACAGTTGAGGCCAAAAGTTTACATACACCTAGGCTAAAGATAGTCAAAGTTTTTCAGGACTCCGCACATTTCATTTTACAATACATTTCTTTTGGCAAGTCAATTAGGGCATCTGCTTTGTTCACATCAGAGGTCTTTTTAAAGCAATCGATTAGAGACAGATATAGTTTAGCTTTAATTCACTATATCAGAATTCCAGTGGGTCAAAACTTTACATACACCAAATTGACTCTCTTTAAACAGTCTGGGAAATTCCAGAAATTGATGTAATGACTCTTTAGAAGCTTCTGACTGGCCAATTGTCATGATTGGGAGTTAATTGGTACCTGTGGCTGTATATAAGGGCCTACCTTTAGATCCACTGCCTTTTTGCCTTTGATACCATGGGAAAATCCAAACAACTCTGCTAAAATCTCAGAAAACAAATTGTGGACCTCCACAAGTCCGATTCCTCCTTAGTAGCATTTTCCAAACAACTGAAGGTACCACAAACATTTGTACAAACAATTGTATGCAAATATGAAAATCTTGGGACCACACAGACACTGTATCGTTCAGGAAGGAGGCACAAATTAACTCTCAGGGCTGAACAAACCTTGGTCTGAAAGGTTCAACTGAACCCCAAGACAACAACAAAGGAACTGGTGAAGGAGTTGGAGGCATCAGGTACCAAAGTATCTACATCCACCATTATGAGAATCCTACATCGCCTTGGCCCGAAAGGCTGTCGCGCAAGGAAGAAGCCCCTACTCCAAGACCGGCATAAAAAACCAGAATGAAGTTTGCAGGTGATCACCAGGATGAAGACCTAGCTTTTTGGAGGAGTGTTCTCTGGTCAGATGAAACAAAAATTGGCCATAATGATCAGCACCATGTATGGAGGAGAAAGGGTGAGGCTTTTAATCCGAAGAACACCATACCAACCGTGAAGCAAGGGGGTGGCAGCATCATGTTGTGGGGGTGTTTTGCTGGAAAAGGGACTGGTGCCCTTCAGAAAATAGATTGCATCATGAGGAAGGAGGATTATCTAGAAATACTGGAGCAACACCTCAAGACATCAGCTAGAAAGTTGAAACTTGGTCACAACTGGGTTGTCCAGCAGGACAATGATCCTAAGCATACTTCCAAAGTTGTAACAAAATGGCTTAAAGACAACAAAGTGAAAATATTGGAGTGGCCATCACAAAGCTCTGACCTGAATCCCATAGAAAATTTGTGGACTGAACTGAAAAAATGTGTCCGAGCAAGGAAGCCCACAAACCTGACTGTTACACCAGTTCTGTCTGAAGGAATGGGCAAAAATTCTGGCAAAGTATTGTGAGAAGCTTGTGGAAGGCTACCCTAAGCATTTGATTCAAGCTAAGCAATTAAAAGGTAATGCCACCAAATACTAACAAAGTGTATGTAAACTTTTGACTCACTGAAAATATGATATAATACATAAAAGCTGAAATAATTCTGTCTCTTAGCTATTATTTTGAAATGACCTCTTATGGAAATAAAGTAGATACCCTAATTAACTTAACACTGGAAATGTATGGTAACATAAAATGTGTGGAGTTGTGAAAAAATTAAGTTTGAATGTCTTAGGTGTAGCCTCGGTGTATGTAAACTTTTGGCCTCAACTGTATTCAGACCCTTTGCTAGGACACTCAAAATGTAGCTCAGGGGCATCCTGTTTCCACTGATCATACTTGAGATGTTTCTACAACTTGATTGGAGTCCATCTGTGGTAAATTGAATTGATTGGACATAATTTGGAAAGGCACACACCTGTTTATATAAGGTCCCAAAGTTGATAGTGCATGTCAGAGCAAAAACTAAACCATGAAGTCGAAGGAATTGTCCGTAGACCTCCGAGACAGGATTGTGTCAAGGTACAGATCAAGGGAAGGGTACAAAAAATCTCTGCAGCATTGAAGGTCCCGAAGGACACAGTGGCCTCCATTATTCTTCAATGAAGGAAGTTTGGAACCTCTAGGTCTCTCCCTAGAGCTGGCCGCCCAGGCAAACTGAGCAGTTGGGGGAGAAGGGCCTTGGTCAGGGAGATGACCAAGAACCCGATGGCCACTCTGACAGAGCTCCAGAGTTCCTCTGTGGAAATGCTCCCAACCTTCCAGAAGGACAACCATCTCTACAGCACTTCACCAATCAGGCCTTTATAGAGTGGCCAGACGGAAGCCACTCCTCAGTTAAAGGCACATGACAGTGCACTTGGAGTTTGCCAAAAGGCACCTAAAGGACTCTGAGACCATGAGAAACAAGATTTTCTGGTCTGATGAAACCAAGATTGAACTCTTTGGCCACAATGCCAAGCATCCCATCTGAACAGAAACCAGGCACCGCTCATCACCTGGCCAATACCATCTCTACGGTGAAGCATGGTGGTGGCAGCATCATGCCGTGGGGATGTTTTTCAGCAACAGAAACTGGGAGAATAGTCAAGATCGAGGGAAAGATGAACGGAGCAAAGTACAGAGAGATCCCTGATGAAAACCTGCACCAGAGCGCTCAGGACCTCAGACCGGGGTGAAGGTTCACCTTCCAACAGGACAATGACCCTAAGCACACAGCCAAGACAACACAGGAGTGGCTTCAGCACAATTCTGTGCATGTCCTTGAGTGGCCCAGCCAGAGCCCGGACTTGAACCCGATCAAACATCTCTGCAGAGACCTTAAAATAGCTGTGCAGCAACGCTACCCATCCAACCTGACAACCTGAATTTGAGAGGATCTACATGGAAGAATGGGTGAAATACCTCAAATACAGGTGTGCCAAGCTTGTAGCGTCATTCCCAAGAAGACTCGAGGCTGTAATTACTGCCAAAGGTGCTGAAAGGATCTGAAAACTTATGTAAATGTGATATTTTAGTTTTTTATTTTTAATAAATTTGCAAAAATTTCTAAAAACCTGTTTTTCACTTTGTCATTATTCGGTATTGTGTGTAGATTGATGATAATAAAAATGAATTTAATCCATTTTATAATAAGGCTGCAACATAACAAAATATGGAAAAAGTGAAGAGGTCTGTATATATATTTATAACTGTGTTGTAAAGCGTCTTTGAGATTGTGAAAAGCACTATATAAAATAAATCTATTATTAGAATTTTTTTATTATATATATATATTCAAATTCAATTTTATTTAAATATATATTTTATTTATATATATAAATTTAAATTTTTTATGAGAAAGACAGAAGACATGCTCATAGTTAACCCTCTTCATCAATGTATTTCACGTAGGCAGCCGCGAAGCCGCGTTCGTGTACGCCATCTCCTCAGCCGGAGTGGTCTATGCCATTACCAGGGCCTGCAGCCAGGGGGAGCTCAAGACGTGCAACTGCGACCCCCACAAGAGGGGCCGGGCCAGAGACGACAGGGGGGACTTCGACTGGGGCGGCTGCAGCGACAACATCAACTACGGCATCAAGTTCGCCAAGGCCTTTGTGGACGCCAAGGAGAAGACGGTCAAGGACGCGCGGGCGCTAATGAACCTGCACAACAACCGCTGCGGGAGGATGGTGAGCGCGCGCGGTCACGCCGAGGCGGTCCGGCCGGCTGACGGGCTTTCACGGGCCTGCTGGAACCAACCCCAGAGCCAATGAGACGTCCTTAAACAGGCCTTCTCATGTCCAATAGCAGCCTGAAACATTTTAGCCTACGTTCATGAAGCAGTTCAGAGTTTTGGGTTTTGCCTTTTAGCTCATAATGGGTAAGATATTTACAATGGAAACCTGACCCTAGATCAACACTCTCACTTTTAAATGGTTGATGAATAAGGGTTGTGAACTGGTGACCTAGAATCAGTTTTTTCCTTTTATCTCAAGATACTAGCTCAGGTTAGGAAATGACAGTGGATCCCTAGATTGGCATGCTTTTTGTATGCTGAGATCAGTTTGTGGGTGAGAGCTGTGACTCTATGTTACCCATTTCCCTTGTGATAACAATGGCTGCCACAAGCTGTGATGGATCATTCCCATTCCACTGTCTTAAGTACCGTAGTTGACAGACACTCACTTCACTTGATTTTTTCTGTCCAAACTGGTCACTGATTTTAAGGTGAAAACAAACACCAGCCACACTTTGGAACACCCCTGATTTAAGGTGTTTTCAGTCAATGCCAGTGTTTTGTGTGACGCTGTGATGTATCTTTCATTGGAAATATTTTCTTGTCCTTGTAGGCGGTGAAGCGCTTTATGAAGCTGGAGTGTAAATGTCATGGGGTTAGTGGCTCCTGCACGCTTAGGACTTGTTGGTTGGCCATGTCCGACTTCAGAAAGACCGGAGACTACCTACGCAAGAAGTACAACGGAGCCATCGAGGTCACCATGAACCAGGACGGCACAGGCTTCACAGTCAGCAACAAGGACTTCAGGAAGGCCACTAAGAACGAACTGGTGTACTTTGAGAACTCGCCCGATTACTGCCTCATGGACAAGGCTGCAGGTGGGTGGGTTGCCCATGTGTGACAATAACATTACATTAGTGTCATTTAGGAGACACTTTTATCCAGAGCGACTTACGCAACTTTTTTTACAAGGCATTTACATTGCATCCGTTCATACAGCTGGATATATACTGAAGCAATCCAGGTTAAATACCTTGCTCTTGGGTACAACGGCAGTGTCTTACCCAGGAATCGAACCTTTAGGTTACAAGACCATCATCATGGCAGAGTTATACTACACAGCAATGAAGATAACATTAATATATTAGAACCTCTAAGATTAAAACTACTGTATATATTTATGTCAGTAGTAGCATTAATTAAGTCACCTATATGGTCAAAGTGCTCCCACAAAGCAACAGCGGATGTGTGGTGAGAATTCTGGGACAAAATGGCTGCCGTGCATTACTCAGGTGTGTGCTACTCATGTGATGGTTGAGGTCTGTGCTTAACCAGCTCAAATCATCAGATGAAAGGCACTGTGCGGTTTTGTCATTGTTATTGTAAACCTAAAAAACATCTGTAATCAACCTCGTAGCCATGATCTGAGAGGAAGCTATTAACTGTTTATAACTGACTAGAGACACTTCTTTTCATACATACACTATATGACCAAAAGTATCTGGACACCAATTGGTCTGGGACTGTTTTTCATGGTTTGGGCTAGGCCTCTTAGTTCCAGTAATGGCAAATATTAATGCAGTGATTCTGTGCTTCCAACTTTGTTGCAACAGTTTGGGTTCGGCTCTTTCCTGTTTCAGAATGACAAGGCCCCCGGGCACACAGTGAGGTTCATATAGAGATGGTTTTGTTAACATTGGTTTGGAAGAACTTGACTGGCCTGCTCAGAGCCCTGATCTCAACCTCATCCAACACCTTTGGGATCCATTGGAATGCTGACTGCGAGTCAGGCCTAATCGCCCAATCAGTGCTCACTAATCTAGTATAAAGCCTTTCCTGAAGAGTGGTGGCTGTTACAGCAGCAAAGGGCGGACCAACTGCATATTAATGCCCATAGTGTTGGATGAGATGTTGGATGTCAGGTGTCCACATACATTTGGCCATGTAGTGTATGTGGGAAAGAACATTTATTAGTGTCCAGCTGGCCCTTAGTCTATGTTTTTATGATGAACCAAAGGAATGGGAATCCCTAGTTTTCAAATACTGGCAAAACCACATTAAATAGACTCGGGCATTAAGTGCATCTTAGAATGCAGAATTATTTGACCAGTTGCTGTTTTCTAGAATCTATGAGAATACACCCCAAGCTTTGTTCTCAGTAGCATTTGCAAAAAAGCATTCCTTTGTTCAAAAACTTAGCAGTACATCTTAAACGGTCTACAATGGTCCACTAACCATGTGTATGTGATTCACACCTTTTTCAGAACGCTAACAGATTTCATATTAAGGTGCTTTCCTGTTTAGGTGCTGTAATGCAATAATAATGAGGCACTCACTTGAGATATATTTTAGCTGCCGGGCTATAAGATGCATTAATCACCATAGGCAAAATGCTAATCAAATGCAAGGCTGCCAAAAAGTTTTTGAAAGACTAAAGAGTTAAACATGGTCATTGTTGTATAACAATTGTATAAACTATCTATTACCCTAATTGTATATTTTAATATTATATTTCTAAACACATTAGGAGCAGCATAAAGCTACTGCAGGCTATTAGCGAATACAGTATATGCAATGATTGGACCTGGCAGTACGTTTCCCACGGGAGGACCGTGTCTGGGTTTTTAAACGAGGGAGGCAGTCCATCACACCGTTTCTCTCAGTTCAGGGTCTGATACTCCGGGCTGCCCTGCCCTTCAAGGCACGGCGCACATCAAAGGGTCCAGACTGATCCCCGTGGAGGAGGAGGAGGAGGAGGAGGAGGAGGAGGAGGAGAAATGAAAACTGGATGGTGTCAGTAACGGGCGGGTCTTCCCCAACCGCAGTCAGAAGGGGGGGGGGGGGGGGTGTAGGGGGATTCTCACACCTGCCTCCTCTTAGCTCGTCTCCCAAAAAAAGCCCAGGGGGGCAGCCAGGGTTCCTGTGCCGTGTTAATCCCTGTCAGTCTCCCACACTCTGGCCATTATGCCGTAAGGAACATTCTGGAACAGTGGCGTGGGACGGGGGGTGGGGGGTTTCTAGTTCCATCACTGCGTCTGACAGGGAAAGGCAAAGAACATATGGGTGAATGTTACTGTTTCTGTTCTCTTATTTGAGGCATTTAGTAGATGAGAAGTTCCTCTGCAGTGAGATTTTCACATAGACTTTAATTGGAAGGTTAATTTAATTGGATAGTACAGGAGCACAACAGTCACACTCAGGCACAGTTCTCTAACATACACGGCCATTACTGACCATCACCGTCAATCCAGAGCCTGAAAGTTTAACACCCACCCTGGAAAATTAGGCCCATCGGCCTGAAGAAAAGCCCGGCTAATTGGAGCAGGGTTGTTTCTATGCAGCCAATGCCGCGTGCGGTTTGCTGACGGGGAGGCACAGACAGGAGACTTGTGAAAAGAATCGCGTGATGCGAACGTTTACCACCATCCTTCGGAGGATCGTTCCCATGCTGAACCAGAGCACTGTTTGTTTTGACCGTTCACCTGAGCAGTTAAACACAGCTTGGGTCTCCATGTTTCTTATTTTTTAGCGGGGAGGGGGGCGGGGGAGTCGAGGGACGGGGCCGGGGGTGTTTCTCGAAGGTTAAAACACTGTCATTTCAGGAGGTCAACAGTACCTCCATTAGCCCCCACCCCCCCTTCTCATTGGAATTCATACCCCAAGGATACATCGAGCTCATTTTTCAAATCCCATTCTCCGAGCTGCTCCGTGTGCTTCTCACATTCGTTTGGGGGGGGGGGGGGGTTATTTTCAGGTGTTCAGTCCTCTCATACTGGCTCAGAACTCCACTTTCTGTTGCCTGAAAACAGTACAAGACTGTTGGCTTCATAAAACTGTCTAAACAGAAATATTACAAACACAGATCATATACGACAGCACTTGAAATGCATTAATACCCACCAGACCTGGGTCGAATACAAATATGTATTTGTATTTGTATTTAAAAATGTATGTAAATGCATATTTGAAGTATTTTCAAATACATTTACACATTTTACACATGAAACACTTTGTATTTCATTTATTTATATTATTTTAATGTAAAACCAAATACTTTCCCAAATAGTACTTTAAAAATACATTCCTTTAAATAAATACTTTCCTGGGAAACCAATTCTTTTTCAAATAGTATTTAAAGCCTTTTACAAATACATTAAAATACAAATACAATTTTAAAATATTTTGAAATATTTCAGTGATATACAACTGAAATAACCGAGCAAGCAACAATGTAGGCTTCATGCTGAAGGGGGTATCCCAGAGTTCTTAGTACAATCTTTGTGAGTGGCCATCGATGTGATGTCAGCAAGCTATAATACTCAGGGTACTCCAGGGGAATTACTAGGGGCTAGGGGTTGAATTTGAGTTGTGGGCAAGGGTAGCCTACGTTGGCAATTTTAAACAACCCATGTGCTGCCTCTAACAGACAGTAGCCTAAATGCCTGTACATGTCTTTGCATGGGGGGATAGCAAACTCAGACTTCTTGATAAGCTACTTGCCAGTTTATTTGCACCCATGCAATCTTTTTAAAGTTTGTGGCCTTTTACTGTATTTCTTCTTTTTTTCTGTTGTTTGAGCATTCGACAGCAATATGTACAGTTACATCTTTTACATTTTGTAAGGTTAGACACTGATAAAATAGAATTCAGCCATGCATGTTCACTACCAATTAGCAATGGAAATCGGTACAATTGGACTGGAGCTGTCTGCTGTTGCCTGACGCGTTCTCATCAAAACACTGTCCTAATTAGACGAAACGCTCAACTTTCAGCATATCCTGCAGGTTCCTGCATATCCAGTGATTTTCAAGTTTTTCAACGGCTTGGTGCAATTGCATATGTTGCACCACTGGCCTTATGTCATGAAAGTATTTTCAAATATTTCCATTACATCAAGCACTTTGTATTTGAAAATTCAGTATTTTAAATGTTTTTTAAGACATATTTGAAAGTAATTGTAAATACATGCAAATGCTCCTTAAATGTATTTTCAAATACATTTTGTAATTTTAATACTCGGTATTTGTAAATGCTTTATTTTAAATAATTTCTGAGGAAAAGTATTCAAAAGTAATTAAAATACTTTAAATATGTATTTGACCCAGGTCTGATACCCACTGTTTTGTTCAGCGTGGGTGAAGCGTGAAGTCCCCTGACCCTGTGTCCTGTCCTGTCCTCTGCAGGTTCCTTGGGCACTGCCGGGCGAGTGTGCAACAAGTCGTCGCGCGGGACGGACAGCTGTGAGGTCATGTGCTGTGGGCGGGGCTACGACACCACGCGCGTGAAGCGCGTCACCAAGTGCGAGTGCAAGTTCAAGTGGTGCTGCGCGGTGGAGTGCAAGGACTGCGAGGAGTCGGTGGACATCCACACCTGCAAGGCTCCCTCGCGCGCCGAACGGGTGCACCAGACCTGAGGGGCGGGCCCGGCCTTTGCCCCGCCCCTTCCTCAGGACTTCCTGTGGTCCATGGCATTCTGGGATATAGAGTCCATCCCTCATATCCACTGATCGCACCCTTCTCTCCGTTCCGTTGCATGGCTTTTTAATTTCACTGTCTCAGCAAAACAAAAAAAAGCACTAAAACTAAACTCAATTTCCCATGAGCACCTAGCACAAAATGCTCAGTAAATTTCCCCATTACCTTTATTTTGGAACAGGGCTGTAAGGCTGCTATTGTTTGCTTTTAACTGTGAACCTGTTGTGTTGTTGTGTGTGTGTTTTTTTTTTAATGCTGATGATGGGAGGGGGGAGTATTTCATTTGAGATTTTTGTGGGGAAAAAAGGTGTGCTGCTTTTAATATACTTTTCAGGACATATTTTCTAAAATTACAGAAAACTCATTTTGAGCATTTACAGTCATACAATCTTTCTGTATTCACGCCATTTACATTTTTGGGGGAGGAGAGGGACTGCTGATTTGTGCACCAGAAAGTATAACCGTGCCCTCTTTACCCGATAAGTTTTGTCTGACGTTGAAACATCACCTCGACTGTGCTCGACTCTTCTGGTCTGGTTGCGCGTGACTTTGGCAAGGCATTGGCACTCATAGGCAAAAGCAGTGGACTGAAGAAGCAGGATTCTCCCTGACGGCTGGAATGACACTCGGCATTTGGACATTTCTCTGAGCGATCCCTGCCTTCTCCCCACTAAACTGATAATGTGGACGATGAATGGTTGTTTTATTTAAAGCAAAGAAGAAAAAAATATGAACCTGCACTAAGGACATTAGCTAAAGCACGAGCAAACATAAATACATTTATACAAATTTGTTTATGAATTATGAGAAGATAATTACTGATGTGGACTGCAGAGGCAGAAAGAGTGAATCCGCCAAAAAAAAAAGAGAAAAAATCTTCCTCTCCACTTCAAGGGATGACTTTGACAGGGATTCCAGAGGTGGGAATGACGCCAGTGGACTTCTCTGTTCTACAGCTTGCTTATGTATCTTGTGTATACCGTTTCATTATTTTAAAAACAGAAGTTCATATAAATATATGGTACTAGTATGTCAGAATTTCTGCTTTTCCTTTATTCACCAGCGTGTGTTGCTTCTTCACAGATCTGGATCTGTCAGAACCTATAAGTCCTATGGCACATGTGCGAGTAATGCACACAAATGTTTCCTTTCAAATTCAATTCCAAAATATCTTCTCAATGTTGTGCGCATTTTGGAATATCCGGAAAGCTTTGCAGTTCTTCAAAAAATACTTAGTGAGCAAGATTAGGCCCTCTGTGGGCCAAACGGATTCCCAGGGAGCGCTGTAAAAATAATACTCAGCAAGAGAGCAATGACAGAATAACGGACCGTTTCAAATACAAACCAGCCCTGTGCCGATGACAAAGACTGTTTTTGTCAGGCGGGGTGACTGGGCGAGTGGAGAAAAAGATCACTGTTATTTAAAGTCCGATTGAAAAGCCTTTTAATCTCCTTCGCCGTGATGAAGGCTGGGGTATCGGCAGACTGGCCTGTAATGACTTGATGAGTTTAATTACAAGGCTCGGGTTGATTCTGACATTTGGGAGACACCGTTCCACAGAAGCGCTTGTGTTAGTTGGAGTTTTTTTGGCCGGGATATCAAAGCACATATTTTCCAGCAATCTTCTTTGGTCTATGCCATATTAGAGCTAATTCTGAAGTTAGTGAAGAGCCCTTTTTAATAAAAGGAATTCCACAGAAATGTACTACATGCTGGACAGCACACACAAGTGGGTAGATGTTAAGATTACAATGGCTGATACCTTCAGATCAATCAAAAAGAAGAATTCCCAGAATGCAACGTGTGATAGAGTAGGATACATATTTTGTGCACACCTGTGTGACTGGCATTCTATATGGTTAAATCTAACACTGCTCTGCGTGTGGGAACTGCTAGGTCAATGATATGAATGATGACACTTGGGCATTTTCTCAGGAATCATGGGAATAGTAGTCTTGGACAGGATGTAAGTGTCACCGTGTTTAACGTCACCTGTGTGTATTGCCTCACTGAGGCCTCCAGTTGTTCTGGATCCTCTGTACGTCTTCCATATTGCTGAAACAGACTTGTCTTTTAGATTTCTTCGTACCATGTGCTCAGAGAGGAGATGTCTCCCACAGGCAATGATGTCATCCTCCATCATCCTGGAGAATAACCTCATGCTAGCCAACACAGTGCATATGACAGGATGGGAGAAAATCAATTTCTTCTGGTCTAACTTGGTGGCTAAATGAAACCTCTTATGAGCTTTAGGGGTTGTAGCATTGTAGCACACTATGGGGGCAAGAATTACTTTGAATTCCCTGAAGTGAAAATGTCCTCAACATGTAGAATCCATCACTGGTTCCCCTGATATCAACTGGATTGATATCTGTATGTGGCAATGATGATGGCCTGTAGTTTCAATCATATACAGCCCCCCCGCCCCCCCACCCCACCAATGGGACAGCGCTGTTCCATGAGTTCACAGAGTTGCATGTCACATGTTTGTCCAAAAGCGATTGCAGATCTAAGTGCACACCTTCAGTGCTTATACACTGGTTACCTAAAGCACATTCTTTTCCTTATGTCTAGTCATGACTTCACTGCTTTCATTTGCTTTCTTGATTGTCTGTTTCTCATGCATATCCAGTCAGGTTTAAAAAGCATAATAAAGGGGAAAAGTGTGCTTCTCATCTCTACATAAACACACATACATTTACCCAAGAAATGTTCTCATTTATAAACTTCACCAAGAACCGTTTTATGGAACAACCAGACCATAGCAATTTACCACTGGGGGGTAAACGCATTGTCTGGCACCAGCTCAGTACTGTGAGGGAAGGCCCTCCTTGTAAAATAATTACAGAAAATTAATGGACTCAGTCAAATGCTGTTATTGGTCCCAAAGGGCCACTGAGCTTTAATAAGAGGCCTTGTAACTGGATCCTCTGAGCAAGACCAGTTAAATGTCATCAAGGTGCAGTGAAGGTTCACTGCGGCCCTCTTGTCAAGGATTAAAAATAGGCAGGCGGACATTTGATGCATGCTTCCCATTTGTCACAGGACCTGATTGATATCTCTGTTTGACAGCACTTCCATTCCAGCATAGCTGGAGAGAGGAGGGCAGGACGGGGGGGTCGGGGGGGTCGGGGGGTGTACCTGGCGGGGGCACACGGGGACACAGAGTCCGCTGGACGTCCGCTCATAATTCACAGCGCACGTGACGGGCAGGGATGGGCGGAGACTGCTCTTCTGCTGATGGAAGCCTCATCAGACGGGCGCCTGACCATCGTGGTCACGCTGGGGCGGCTAAAGGCTCAAATAATCAAATCAAAGGTTGCTGCTCCAAAGAAAGAACATCCCACAGAAGTTTTATGAAGTTTAAAAAACTACTTTACTTACATTGCACTAATTTTACACATTATCTATTAGACCTTCAATAACTGAATTAGACTGCCCAATAAATAATAAGCACAACAATATTTCTAAAATTGATTTATAGTTTAATCTTCAAGAACCAAAGGTCATTTAACAAGGTTAAACAAGGACAGTCACAAGGATGGTAGGTATAGAAAAACAAAACAAAATGGACACACGGACACATAAGGTCAATACCGAAGAGGTGTATGCAGAACTCAAAAGCTGAGCATGAACAAGGTAACAAAGACACAGTGTCTAACAACACAGCGGCATTAGCGAAGTGTATGTTGTGCTGAATATGCGGGTCTTCAGTCTGGATTTAATAATTGCAATGGTCATTGCTACCCCTGCAGTTAATGAACTGACTGAACTGGCCCTAAACTGGTGACACATAAAGCAGTGTTGAAGAAAAATGTCCGGGTAAGCTCACCCTACGGATAGCCCAACTGGGCATTCCGGCATTGAGTTCACAGATCAGCAGTGCATGACAGCACTGTCTGACCCTTGGAAAATGCCTTGGCAACGATTTGATGGCCCAGGATGAGACAGGAGTCACATCATAAAACTGGGATGGAGCTACAAACGGGCCACTTAGTAGTGCTGTGATTTACAGAGAGGCATCCAGACCCACTGCTCCATTTCATGACCCAAATGCGGCCGATTTTTGACGGCTCGGCCTGGGCATAAAGCAGACTGCCGATTGTTTCCTTCTTTGTTTCCAGCGGCCTGTTGGATTGCTCAACATTTCTGCACCCCCCCCCCCCCTCCCCATTTCCCCCACGTTCATTTTCAGAACCGTTGAGAAAGAAGAAAAACAGGAAAAAAACTGGAGGAATGTTTGCTTTTTAATGTTTTCAAATCGTTCCCCAGTGTGAGCGTTTGAGAAGTGTTGAAAATTATGAATGGTTCCCTCAGAAATCGCCCCCTCCCCCGCTCGTTTTCTCTCATTGTCTTGGCCCTAGCAGGACCGTATCGACAGTAATCAAGATTTATGAGTCCTGCCTTGTGTCCTGGCTATAAAACACGTCAGCTTGAGAGTTCCTGGCCAGGTGACATCAGCAGTTATTGGGAGAAAGTGCAGCGTTATCTCCAAGCCTCGCAACAGAGATTCTGAAAAACTCACCGTTCGCGCAAAGGTTAGCCGCCTTCAAGTTTCCAGAATGGCAAGAAAGGCCATTAGGGTGGGTGCTAATCTTATTAATGACACTGTTCTGGTGCCAAGATGAGTTACGACCATGTTTCTTTAACCAATACACTGCGCTACGCTACGCTAATGAACCACGCAACCAGGACTTCTTTTCGTACGTAGGATTCTCTGTTCCCATACTGGCACATGGAGCCTGGTGGTAATTAGCACAGTCGGACGAACATGGGCTGTCTTTCTCTTCACGGCCTGTACTGAACAGTCATTTTCTCCATGGCAATACAGTTCTTTTACCACTATGTGAAAAGGTCCGGCTCATCGCTAGCAGTTGCAGTGAGGAGCCAGTGTGGAGCCAGTGCACAGCCAGTGAGTTTAAAGCCTTTCCCAAGACAATGCCAGACGCGAGGGCTGAGGGACAGGGCTGGCCCGTGGCATAAACGCTCTATGCGGTTGTTTAGGGCCACAACCGCTAGGGGGGGCACACGATCAAATGTTTATCTAAGGTAAATAACGTTATTTTCGTAATTACGTTATTCATCCCCTATCGCGGAACTAGCGGTATAAATTTTAAACGGAATGGCAACAGAACGTTTCATACCAATGTAATGTAAGAAGGATTTTACCAAGCGCCCCCCCCCCCTCGCTCGACAGAATCAAACAGAACCCCCCCCAGTCCACATTATCCAACAGCACCATCTCCCCCCCACCCACCCGCTTGAACAGATTTATCTAGGGCCACCAAAATCCTTCATTCAGTAAGCTTCAGCACTTCGGAGCTCAATCAAAGTCACTGATTGGCTGAAGAGTCCTCGCGCCTCGTTTCTAGATTGGCCGTCGACTGAAAGGAACCGGGCAGGAAGGGAACGGTCTGCCGCGCTCAGTGGAGTTAAAGATGGCCGCTTTGAGCCGCCCCCCCCCCCCCCCCAGCTGGGTTTAAAGGGGTGGGGGGTGGGGCGGGAGAGAGGGCTCTGCAGGACGGGACATGGCCCAGCATGTGAGAAATGCCCGAACCCGGAGCGCGAGGAGGGCGGGGGGGGCGATCCCGCGCCGCCGGAGTCCGCCGCGCGCCCCTCCGAAAGGGGGCTCGGGTTACTGAGTGGCCCGGCAGGCATGTTTATCAGCAGCCCTGATCTTAATCTGCGCAGGAAAGAGTCGCATTCCCCCAATTCATCTTCATTACCGCGCGCGCTGGCAGGGCGGTCCTGCGGCCCGGGGAGGCTTAAGCAGCACCAAAACAAAAATCGGCGGGGCGCGGGTTACTGGGGCCACCCCCCGTGGCCCGCCTGAACCCAGGCTGTTTGGGTGGGGGGTTAAAACAGGCCGTCTTGCACACATGCTCTGGGGGACAGGACAGAGAGGATCTTGGGAAGGGTTCCACCACCACCACCACCACCACCACCGGCACTCCTGGGTATGTCAGCGACACTGAAACCATTTGTCTTTGTTAAGTGGTAGGGTGTCAACAAATACTCCCCCCACGTCTTTCACTTCACTCCCCCGCGCACTATCTCTCTCTTCCCCCATCTATCCGTCTTTCAGAACGTGTGTGGTCAGTGTGTGTGTGTGTGTGTTTCTTTCCACGATACGGGGGACTGTACTATCTCCCAGCCGTTCGGTCTCCCTGGGGCAGACTGTCACTCACACTCCACTGCCAGTATTTATCCTCTGGTTTTCTGAAACTCTACATCACGTTCATTTTATGTTAGGCAACATTTCTGAGGTTACATGAATATTTTTAACATTCTGTAATATTATAGAAACATTTTATTCAGCATTTTTTTTTCAGAGCAAAAGGCAAGCCACCTTTCCTTTTGCATTTCTTAACTCGGCTGTTAACATCTTTTATACAACAAATTGATTTTGTACAAGGTGCAGTTTTTTGCAGCCAATACTAGTGTTCAGAAAGCCTTTTTTACACTACATTTTTAAAGTGCATTATTGTGTGACATGCAGAGTTAAATCAGATAAACCCTTCAGAAGTGTTCACTAATCGCAGATAAACCCTTCAGAAGTGTTCGCTAATACTGGAAGATAAATGGCGAATACAAGTTCACTAAAGTTGGGACGTTGGCTCTTCATAAATACTGACTAATATCATATGAAATCACACAATAAGTGTGGACTAAAACCAGGAGATACATGTCTTATAAGCACCTAGAGCTCTTAAATGTTCAGATAATAAGTGTTCCATTTGTACTGTATTCCATCCACACTGTGTTCCATTCATACAACATTCCATCCACACTGCATTCCATACGCACTACGTTCCATTGATACATCATTCCCATCCACACTGTGTTCCATCCACACGGCGTTACATTCATACAGCATTTGACCCGCACTGTGTTCCATCTGCACTGCATTCCATTCATACAGCATTCCACCTGCACTGCATTCCATCCATACTGCGTTCCATTTAGTGTTCCGTCTGCACTGTGTTCCAGCCATACTGCGTTCCATTCATACAGCATTCCACCCGCACTGCATTCCATCCATACTGCGTTCCATTTATTGTGTTCCATCTGCACTGTGTTCCAGCCATACTGCGTTCCATTCATACAGCATTCCACCCGCACTGCGTTCCATCCATATTGCGTTCCATTTATAGTGTTCCATCTGCACTGTGTTCCATCCATACTGCATTCTTCATACAGAATTCCATCTTCACTGTGTTGCATCCATACTGCGTTTCATTCATACAGCATTCCACCCGCACTGCATTCCATCCACACTTCGTTCCATCCATACTCTTGTCCATCCGCACTGCATTCCATTCGCACTGCGTTTCACCCGTGCTACATTCCATCCACACTGCGTTGCATCCATACTGCATTCCATTCGTATGTAACACTGTCTAGATGATATGTATGATGTATTATTATTGTGTGCACTTTGCCCCTGTTGGCTCTATGTTACATGGCGAGTCTCCCGCGGCCTCTACACCCCCGCGAGGTGGCTGGCTGCAGCGGCGTGGGGTCCCAGGGAGGGAGGGGGCAGATTTATCGGCGGATTAGCGCTAATATTTATGTGACCTAGAGGGCCTGCGGGGGAGCGAGCTCCGGCGGAGAGGACGGTCCGTCAACACTCCCACAGCCGCGGCGCGAGGACATGGCAGGCGGCCGGGGATTAGCACGTAGAAAACCCTAATCTGGAGAGTCCGACGCTGAAAACGCCTCTCTGTCTCCCACACTCTCTTCCTCCCTCTTTCTCTCTCCCGCTCTTCCTCGTCCTCTCTGCCTGCCTTTTCTCCAAATACCTTCTCCCACCTTCCCTCTGTCTGCCTTTCTTTATTTCTCTTTCTGGCGGTGCGGTCACTGTTGCCATGAAGGTTTGAGCCATTTCAATCACACAAAGCCCCGCCTCCAGCCCCTCCCCCCTCCCACAGTGGAAGGTGTGCAGGGGGGGGCAGTGACAGTGAGGGCCATTCTCACCGTCCCGAACGCCGTGATCATACGTCAGCGAGGAACGTCCCGATTCCCAGAGTACCCCTGTACGTGTCCGAGCGGCTGCTGTGTTAGCAGCGTCGGTTTGTTTAAAGCACCGCCCCTTCGCCACTTCAGCTGCAAGTGCGTGAGTGCGTCTGTGAGCTGTGTGTTCCCACTATCGAGGTTGGCAGATGAGGGACGGGGAACAACTACCCTAAAATGTCACAAAATACAGGAAACATCATGATACTAAATGTATCTACAAACTGCAATCAGAATTATGGACATGTAGGCTGCTATACATGTCACATAGGAAATACATGCATGTAAATAGATATGCGGAATACATACATGTAAATAGATATGCAGAATACATACATGTAAATAGATATGTGGAATACATGCATGTAAATAGATATGTGGAACACATACATGTAAATAGATATGTGGAATGCATACATGTAAATAGATGTGTGGAATACATGCATGTAAATAGATATGTGGAATACATACATGTAAATAGATATGTGGAACACATGCATGTAAACAGATATGTGGAATACATACATGTAAACAGATATGTGGAACACATACATGTAAATAGATATGTGGAATACATACATGTAAACAGATATGTGGAACACATACATGTAAATAGATATGTGGAATACATACATGTAAACAGATATGCGGAATACATACATGTAAATAGATATGTGGAATGCATACATGTAAATAGATATGTGGAATACATACATGTAAACAGATATGTGGAATACATGCATGTAAACAGATATGTGGAACACATACATGTAAATAGATATGTGGAATACATGCATGTAAACAGATATGTGTAATACATACATGTAAACAGATATGTGGAATACATTTCTTTGGAATTCTGGGCGCGTCTGTCGCAGTCATCGCAGAGTGCGGACCGAGCCGGGCCAGCTGGGAGTTACGCGGCACGCGAGGGTCAGACTCACCAAATATTTCACCCGAGAAGGCGCAGACAACGCGATCCCAGACAGATCACAGAGAGCCCTGTCAGCCGGCTTTGAAGATGTTTATCCCTCTCCTGAGCGGGAATTTATGGACGCTTGACAGGGCACAAACACAGGAGACCCGGAGAGATAGCGGGGAATTCCGCAGGGAATTCCAACCGAGGGGCTTCGGGCCCGACCAGGGAGGTGTGGGAACGACCGACAGCGAGGGGTCGAAGGTCAGGGTTAAGGAACGAGCCCCTTCGCGGGCAGCGAACGACTGCCGAAGTGGAATCACGCTCAGTGAAATTCACTGTTTCTGTTCATTCTTTAAAATACTGTGTATTTTTTGTGAATAAATGGAGAACTACAAATATTTTCAAATTTAACAAAAAAAAAAAACACGGTAAAGTTAACACAGTGATTCCTTGCATTTTGTGCTTTAAGATGAGAGCTTGCTCTGAATTTCTTGTGTCCATAGTGAGGGTAGACAGAGATAGCAGAGAGCTAATGGGTGCTGGATACTGCTCACCCCAGGGGGGGACAACAGATATCGGGTTTGTTGGCCTATATTGGGTTACTTATTTGGTCGTGTTTCAAGAGAGAAATGTTTGAATATGGTGATTTCACGTTTGTATTTACGCTGTAGTTATTGTCCAGCTATGACAAGATAATAAGACTTCCAAGCATCTTCTTTATTTTTAGTGAGCATGGTGATTAATTTCTGCTCTTCAAATGCGTCATTCACTCCATTCAGAAAGAGGATTCAGAAGGGAGATGCATTACATTACAGGCATTTAGCAGACGTTCTTATCCAGAGCAACATACACAACTTTTACACAGCATTTACATTACATTTGCATCCATTTAAACAGCTGGATATAGCAATGCAGGTTAAGTACCTTGATCATGGGTACAACGGCAGTGTCCTACCCGGGAATCAAACCTATGACCTTCTGGTTACAAGACCTGTACCATACCCATTATACCACACCGCCGCATTGGGGATGCATTTCAGGTAATATGAGTCAGCTAGATTCCTGCAGGTTGCATTCTCGTGTGTTTAGCTCCCTGGACAGACCGAACCCTTCCACACTGTGGCTGACTGAACGCACTGCATATGTAATCTCACTAAGCTGTGCAAAGAGCAGAGAGAAATCAGCCTCAGGGGGTCTGCAAACCTACTCCTGGAGAGACGGGCTGCAGGTCTTTTTGTTGTTGATCAGCCCCTAATTACATCAATTTTTTCTGTAAATACTGGGACCTTGGGCTGTTGAAAGGTCCTATACAAATAAAATGTATTATTATTATTATTATGATTATTATTATTATTACTATTATTATTATTATTATTATGACAGGGCCTCAGTGACAGGGCTTCAGTGACAGGGCTTCAGCAGGGCTTCAGTGTCAGGGCTTCAGCAGGGCTTCAGTGACAGGGCCTCAGTGACAGGGCTTCAGTGTCAGGGCTTCAGCAGGGCTTCAGTGACAGGGCCTCATTGACAGGGCTTCAGCAGGGCTTCAGTGACAGGGCTTCAGTGTCAGGGCTTCAGCAGGGCTTCAGTGACAGGGCCTCAGTGACAGGGCCTCAGTGCCAGGGCTTCAGTGACAGGGCCTCAGTGACAGGGCCTCAGTGTCAGGGCTTCAGCAGGGCCTCAGTGTCAGGGCCTCAGTGTCAGGGCTTCAGTGTCAGGGCCGCAGTATCAGGGCCTCAGTGACAGGGCTTCAGTGACAGGGCTTCAGTGTCAGGGCCTCAGTGTCAGGGCCTCAGTGACAGGGCTTCAGTGACAGGGCCTCAGTGTCAGGGCTTCAGTGACAGGGCTTCAGTGACAGGGCTTCAGTGACAGGGCCTCAGTGACAGGGCTTCAGTGACAGGGCCTCAGTGACAGGGCCTCAGTGTCAGGGCTTCAGCAGGGCTTCAGTGACAGGGCTTCAGTGACAGGGCCTCAGTGACAGGGCCTCAGTGTCAGGGCTTCAGCAGGGCTTCAGTGACAGGGCTTCAGTGACAGGGCCTCAGTGACAGGGCCTCAGTGTCAGGGCTTCAGCAGGGCTTCAGTGTCAGGGCCTCAGTGACAGGGCCTCAGTGTCAGGGCTTCAGCAGGGCTTCAGCAGGGCTTCAGTGACAGGGCCTCAGTGTCAGGGCCTCAGTGACAGGGCCTCAGTGTCAGGGCTTCAGCAGGGCTTCAGTGACAGGGCTTCAGCATCAGAGAAAAACCAAAAAGTCCTGCCTTCTTATTTTACCACTTGATGATTTCTGTGATACTCACATCACGGAAACCCAGACATGGAGATAACCAGGCGGGAATCAGACCTGCGTCATACATGTAAAAAAAACACCGATCCCTTATAATTTCTCACACACATTACAAACTAAACAGTATAGAACTGAAGGGCCGCAGCATCCACAGAATTACCCAGAATTACTTCCTCTCAGTCAATGGCCATTTTAGGCCTTGGGACCGACGCGCGAGTACTCTGGCCAGCCACTGGGTTAAATTAACCACCGAAGTGCACCGGAGGAGCAGCAAACTCTGTGCCCCCCCCCACCCCCCCAGGAGTTCTGCGCTTTAGGGGGCGGGCGCAGGCTGGTACACACGGAGCGGCTGCTTTTTTCCCATCCCACGCAGAGGAGGCGTGACCTTTCAGAGACCGCATGCGAGAGGGCGCACACGCACGAGCCTCTCACGCTAACAGGTAACGCGCTAACGCGCCAAGGCCGCGGAGGCCATGCCAGACCCACTGCCTCTCATGCTAACAGGTAACGCGCTAACGCGCCAAGCCCGCGGAGGCCATGCCAGACCCACTGCCTCTCTCGAGCGGGGACTAAGCGAACCCAGCTTCCAGAACTAGGTGAGATAAGCGACCGTCCTACCCCAGCGCACACTTCTTTTAAAATAACCCTAAGAACCCTTAACCTTCTAGACCTCAGCACAAACTCCAGCAAATTGCTGACAAATAGAAATAAACTTTATTTCCACAAATATTCAGAACATAATTTCAAATGATTGGACGCTTTCAGATAATAAGATGTTTGTTGGAAAATTCCTGTGGATCTGTATGGCGCTTTGAGATATCACTGTCAAGTATTTTCAGAAATCATGGTCTGACTGACGTTGGAAAACCTTCCTGTCGAGGGTCAATTCCATTTTTATTCACCCTGTTCAGAAAAGGACTGGACCGTAAATGAATTAAAAACTTTGTACGTTCAGTGGATTTGCAACACGGGCAAAAGCACTTGTGTTTTTGTTTGGAGTTGGTTTCTTTTATAGATCAATGGATGTGCATAAAAATAATTCTTCTTCCTCTATCAAGAGCGACTTCAGGCTTTGCAAAGTAATCATTTTTTAGCACTGAGCATCTTAACTGAGGCTTTTTCTGTTCTCAGAAGAAATACATGTTGAAATATGCTTCATGTACTGCATGATCTGACATGCTTTGAGTGCGTCAACTGCTGTTCAGCAGCATTGCCCGTGAGACCAGCAGCATCGCATCTGAGACCAGCAGCATCGCCCAGGAGACCAGCAGCATCGCATCTGAGACCAGCAGCTTCGCCCCTGAGATCAGCAGCATCGCCCCGGAGACCAGCAGCATGGCCCCTGAGACCAGCAGCATCGCCCCGGAGACCAGCAGCATCGCATCTGAGACCAGCAGCATCGCCCAGGAGACCAGCAGCATGGCCCCTGAGACCAGCAGCATCACCCGGGAGACCAGCAGCATCACCCCTGAGACCAGCAGCATCGCATCTGAGACCAGCAGCATCGCCCGGGAGACCAGCAGCATCACATCTGAGACCAGCAGCATCGCCCGGGAGACCAGCAGCATCGCCCCTGAGACCAGCAGCATCGCACGGGAGAACAGCAGCATCACCCCTGAGACCAGCAGCATTGCCCCTGAGACCAGCAGCATCGCCCGGGAGACCAGCAGCATCGCCCGGGAGACCAGCAGCTTCACCCCTGAGACCAGCAGCATCGCATCTGAGACCAGCAGCATCGCCCCTGAGACCAGCAGCATCGGCCGGGAGACCAGCAGCATCGCCCGGGAGACCAGCAGCTTCACCCGAGACCAGCAGCATCACCCGAGACCAGCAGCAGCAGTAAGAGACTTTAGCAGGTCCAGGAAACAGTCAGCCCATTATAAACAAAGCCAAAGACGACACAAGTCAGAAGAATGCTGTTTAAAAACATTTACTTTGAGCTGCCAAGCAAACAATATCTTTCAAAAAAATAAAAATAAAACTATCCTCCTCGGCATTACAAAACCAAAAAAAATAAAAGAATGGCATCTAACACAGACGGGAACAAGATTGGGTTCGCACGAACTCCCCCCGCTCGGCCTTCTGGGAAACGGAGTCTGGGATAATTTTGAGCCGACGGACAGTGTGAAAGGCTGCCACTTCTGCATTCAGCGACGTGCGCACGCACCCTTTCGGGGCTGTGGGTGTCATGGCAACGCATCGCACGCTCATCCCACCACAGCCCCGTCGCGCTGTTCAAACCCGGGTGCAGTGGTCACGTGACCTCGGCCCGGCGGTCTGTCAGTCGCCCGCTCCTCGGATGGGCTTCTCCAGACAGGACACCTCCCCTGAGGACACCTCGGCCGTCTCAGATGATTCACAGGTCATGTGACATCATGAACCTGTTGTGCTACAGTGATTGGCTTGCGTTAACTTTTTGTGGAAAAAAGGTCATGTAGTGAAAATTCCCGCAATATTATCCCTTTAAGGAGTTAGATTAAAGATCAGATTAAATATGTAATTAAAAGGTCGATGTCACAATCAGTACAGGTAGAGCAACGGAGTTCTAGGACACTGACTTCGAATTCTGAAAAAACATTTGAAAAAACCTGCTCTTCAAAGGGTTAAGATCTCTCAGAGGTATCTTCAGAGGTCAAACTAACACCAGGTTCACATATGACCACTTATGATCTCAGAGATCACATGACCTACTCTACGAGGGATCTATCCTGCGTCTCGTGCTCTCTCCTCCTTCGTGATCTCTCACAGATCACGCTCTCGTGCAATGCCAGCGCAGGCAGGTGGTTGCCGTGACGTCAAGGAGAGGCACCGCAGGGTGGCTGCAGTTGCACACGTGCACACGCACACAGACACACACACACACATGCACGCACGGACACACATACACATACAGACACACATACATGCACACACACACACAAGCGCATGCACAGATACACACCCATGCACACACACACACAGACACGCACACACAGCAGTGTATATACACGCGCACACACACAGCAGTCTATATACACACGCACACACACAGCAGTCTATATACACACGCGCACACACAGCAGTCTATATACACACGCACACACACAGCAGTGTATATACACACACACACAAAGCAGTATATACACACACACACACGCACACACAGCAGTATATACACACACACGCACACAGCAGTGTACATACACACACACACACACACACACACACACACACACAGCAGTATACACACACACACACACACACACACAGCAGTATACACACACACACAGCAGTCTATATACACACGCACACACACAGCAGTCTATATACACACACACACACACACAGCAGTCTATATACACACACACAAAGCAGTATATACACACACACACAGCAGTGCATACACGCATACGCACACACATACACACACACACACACACACACACACACACACACACAGCAGTATATACACTGGGCCTGCAGGGGAGGCTGTAAATCAGCAGTGTTTTTCTCAGGACTCACGAAGCTAACGGCGGGCGGGTAGCGACCCCATGATTAAGGGCTCGGTGCTCCCCATGATTAAGGGTCCGGGGCGAATCGGTGGGGCGGCCATTCCGCCCTGTCCCGCTGAAACTTCGTCCGGGCCCCGGGCGGGCCCTGCAGGACAGACCAGCACCGCTTTTTATCCCGCTACAGCACGAGCGGCGTGAGTTAAGAGCAGGACTCCGCACGGCTCTCTGCACAAAGCCAGGGGCCCGGCGGCGGCAGGAGGGACACAGGTACGGAGCGGAGGGGTGGAGAGGAAGAGGAGGAAGACACTGACTGATGCCGCAGCAACAGGGGAGGCGTGAAAGAAAGAAGCCAACCTGACTCACGCACACACACTCACACACATACATATACACACACACACACACACACACACACACACACACATACATACATACATACATACACACACAGGCACACAGGAGAGAGGCCACACACACACACACACACACACACACACACAGAAACACAGGAGAGAGGCCACACACACTCAAACACACACACACACACACACACATACACACAGGCACACAGGAGATATGCCACACACACACACACACACACATCGTCATTCCAACCCGATTCCCACGCTGACGCAACGTCAAGCCAATCCAAACTGCCAGAGGACCGTTAGTTTGCTAGTTTGTACAGGCTTCAAATGCACATGCTCCAAAGTGCGCTAAAACGTCTTTGCTAGTTGCGTGATTTTCTCTAGGGTCTCCAGATGCAATTCAATTGCAATGTCTGCTTTTTTAAAAAGAAAGGTTTACCCCCCCGATATTATAAATCTGCCTTAAAATCTGACACAACAAAAAGTGCCTGTCCTGTCTGGAGAAGGCCTGTGTTGTTGCTGGCGGGATGGCGGGACATGGGTGTGTTTGGGCACATTTGGGTTTGTGTGTTCATGTGGTGTTGGGGCAGCACTGGGTGCAATATCACTCGGGGGAATTCAGAAGTGGCAACCCGGTATCGGTCCGAGAGCAGGCGGAGGTCCCAGAATGCACTGGGGTGGAGGTGGTTGGGGGCTTGGGGGGGGGGGTGGTCAGATTCGAGTCAGCTGATGCCAGAAACTGGACGGCATGAAGCTCTCCATCTTGTCCATGACGAAGCCCAGGGGGGCGAACAGGGTGCTGAAGAACTGCGGGGAAAAAACAACAAAAACACACGGTCGTTATTCATCCGCCCGACCGCACCACGGCCTCGCTCCTTACGCCCGGATTCTATAGTCCTGATCAGGGCCTAATTTTCTTACAAACGCTTTCCGCAAACAATTTACAGACAATACATCATATCCAACACAGCACAGTCCCTGCACAGCATTAATACAGTACTTCCTTAATAAAAATTAGATTACATGAGACAAATGTGTTAAAAATATTCACCAGATAAATTTATTTGCAGAAATGTCTAATGAATGCACATAATCCAGATTTACTGCAGTCTGTTCGTATGAAAGACCCCCAAAAATTACCTTTTCCATTAAAAATCAATTTTCTGTTCAAAAAATCTCAAAAGCATCTGAGCAGTGAATGACAGTCCAGTTAATTTAACCACTACAACCCCCCCCCCCCCACCCCCCTGTCACCCCCCAGCCCCATTCCAGCTCTAATCTATGTACAGCTCTCCTACGTGAGCACCCCTTAGCAAACTATCATGTCCCAAACTGTTTTTAAGGTTCACAAGCCAATTCCAAAATGGTATAAATGATATCTGGCTATTCTCAACAGCCAGCAGTGCCCCCTCGCGTGCGCCCCACCCCCCGCCCCCACCCCACCGCCCCACATTATGTCTACTGTCCTACAACTGCCCTTTTATGGACTCC
The DNA here is from genome assembly GCA_039654925.1 of Anguilla pacifica. Lineage (NCBI taxonomy): Eukaryota > Metazoa > Chordata > Actinopteri > Anguilliformes > Anguillidae > Anguilla > Anguilla pacifica. Next base: position 45,137,057 of record CM077294.1, read on the forward strand.
TTTCATAGAACAATGCACACTGACAGAACCATTCGAGCCCGCCCACTATGAAACGGTCCACTACAGAGAAGACAATGGCGGCATTCCAGCACCAGCCCAGCGGCACACGCACAGAACCGATGTTCGGAATGAACCGGTTCGGCGTCAACATCGGGACCGTTTTACGACAGAGCCTTCGTTAAAAAAACATTAACTGTTGATTCTTACCTGGAAAATGAGGTCAAATAACTCTGATTATTGCCCTGAGGGAAATAATACCGGAACAAGAGGATATCTAGCAGGAACCCGCTCCAGCTGGACACCACCTGCAGTTTGGTGATGGTCTGCCGTCTGTACCAAGCTGGCCCAGCAGCTGGACACGGTCTGGCCATCTCAACTATCTTTCTGCAAGCTTGACCATCACCATCTCCAGATTAAAACCAGGCTGGAACCAGGCTGGAACTTCCATCAGGGTACTCATTGATTTGCAGATGTATTGTAAATAATTCTGCTTTGCTGGCCTAAAAATGTGTTTTCTGAAATACTCTGGCGCAGGCATGCACAGAGTGGAGGGGGAGGGGGTCTTTGCCCTGAGTGGCCGACGTGCCCTTTTGATTTTATTATTATTATTATTATTATTATTATTATTAGTATTATTATTAGTATTATTATTAACTGTTGTTTTAGGTTGGTCTGCTATTTTCTCATTTTGCACAGCCCCATGTCAGCATCTTTTCCTGACAGAAAATTTCAACTGGGTTTGAAGAGGACCCTGGGAATTTCCACTTCGCACCAGAAAAACAGGAGAAGCACGGGTGAGTTTGGAGTGTGGTGGTGAGTCCGCACCTGATCACATGGATCTGATCACATGGGACCTGATCACATGGACCTGATCACATGGACCTGATCACATGGGACCTGATCACATGGACCTGATCACATGGGACCTGATCACATGGGCCTGATCACATGGGACCTGATCACATGGACCCCCACGATGGCCATCAGAACTACAAAGAGCAGCTCCATAATGCACCTGTAGGTCTCATTCAGGAAATAAGAGCACTTTGAGATGCGCGCTGCAAAAGAAAGGGCCTAAGAGGGCTTTTACTGACTCACATTTTCTACACAATCTCCACGTGGAATACATTAAGCTTGATATGGCCGACTTTCCCACTGTCTGCCCCTGTTGTTCACCGGCAACCTGTACTGTATGTAATCAGCTTTTAATTACACAAATTACAGAAATTGGGGACAAAACTGAACCATGGAGCCAAGCAATATCTAACGTGTGTCCTTTTGGTAATTATAGCTTCTTAACACAGGGTGGAAGGGGCTCCCCAAGCCTGTCTTAGTGAACGCAGCCATGGGGGTGTCCGACTGCCTGGGATGGCCGGCGTGGTCGCACATCCGAAAAATGCTTAATCTCTGACAGTTCGCTCTCCCATAAACAAGCCTATAATGTGTTTACCAAGCGATGCGCCTCTCAGCCAAACAGCTGGAGACCGTGGAGAGGTGGGAACCAATGGCAGCTTAATGCTGAAGAGCTGTGCTCACACAGAGGAGGAAGCTGGACGTCCGGGTTGAACGAACGGGAGGCGAGGGGTTCGCTGGGGCGGCTGTGCTTTGGGGGGGGGGGGGGGGTTGTGCTTTGGGGGGTGTACTGCCTCAGGGGGGACGGGGGTAAGATGATTCAGCATTCATTGAGGGAAGCTAATGGAGACTGTAGACAGGCACCTGCAGGAGAGTGGTGCAAACGCAGGACCTGCTGCGGTTAGACAGAAAGCCCCAGACAAACTCGATCTGTTTGGGGAGGCGGGGCTCCCAGTAAACGTTTCAATAAACACGGGTCTAGTGTACGGAGATAAACAGCGTCGTGTTATGGAACTGGCTGCGTCGGCCTCGTGTGACGAGACTGAAGCCCGTCCGTCCGTCTGTCCGTCGTCTCACGCAGACGGTGGCTCCTTTTCTGGAGTCTGTGAAGCCCCTCCCCCTCACTACTTCACAGACCGCCAGGCTTCAAAACAATTAAGGATTACAATTGGCTGGAATACCCACTCTAATGTTGCAGGCAATAATGCCAGCCTCTTAATGGAAACTCCCCATTCCAAATGTGTGTTCCACCATAGAGGATTTATCACTCAAGGGTAAGTTTTACTGCAAATTTTACAGGCGATACATTATCGTATAAAGTATGAGCATAAAGTATTACAACATTACAGAATCATTTAGGTTTAAATATTCTGTCTGGCAAGCAACAAAGCCAACAGTGTTCACTGTGGGACTTAATACTGGGCCATTTCTGATGATGTCATTAAGCCAAGACAGAGGGCACATGGACCTCTGTTGTTTTTGCTAGGATCATTATTTTTCTTACTTTTCTTCCGCCTCTTGCTAAATTTTCTCAAAAACTCACAAAATTTGGCAGGCATGTCTGGTATGGCTGCCAATTCCTCCTTGATTGAAGACCACGATTAGTTAATTAGTAGAACCAGGTCTTGTAGTGCTGGGCTAAAACAAAAGCCTGCACCCACACCGGCCCGTTTCGGATTGGAGACCCCTGACTTACATACACCAAATTTCTTCCATCTGCCTCCTCGTTCTGAACAAATCATACCACAGAAGCCATAACCTCCGCCATTTTGGATTTCCCACCATTTGAAATTTTTTGAAAAACAAACTTACTCGTACTTCTCCTACACTGCTTGTCCAATTCACACCAAATTCGGCATGCGTGATCTAAAGCAAGTCCATTGTTAAATTGAGAATTAGATGGCCGCAGAACTATTTAAAATTTAACCAATTCGCACCCTTTCATTGCCCTACTGGGAGTAGGATAGGGAACAACTAATCCCAACAGTGTGACCTAATTGTGAGAAAGTTAAGTACCGTGCTAAAGGGTACAAAGACAGCACCACAGGTGGGGGTCAAACTCACAACCTCCACCAGCTGCGTCCACGAGTCTCACAGGAGAACAGCCACTGCCTTCAGCCAAAGTGCCACAGACCTCACAGCCCAGGCGGCCAAATCTTCAAGGCTTTCAAGACAATGACTTGGAAAGATACATTTGATACGTTGTGATGCATTTGAAGGGATGTCGCTCAACGCACATCAGAAAACAATCCACCTGCTGGCTGTTGCTGCAAGTTTGGGCCAACGTTGGTTGGCGAATTTAGGCTTAGAAATGGTGAAAGACAGCTTCAAACACACAAACTGGGGACGTCAGGACGGCTCGGCTGCAGGGTTGAGGGGTTAGACGGTAAGGAGCTGAAAGTCAGGCTGGCCATTTTACTTTCCCGCAGGTGTGCAGGTACACTGCTTCCTGGGTTCTCCGCTAGTCTTGGGGCAGGCGTACGCCTCGGGAAGCTGGGAAAATGCGTCAGAACATCAGGATCCCGTTCCAGTCCCGGATTCCCAGCTTTCCTGAGCACGAGCGTGCTGCTCGGTGTCGATCTGGACAGCGGCCCTTCTCTTGATTCCCAGCTTCACTCCTCTGTTTTCCTCGCTTTTTTCCTCTCTTTGTGCTCTGAGGTGCTCTGGGTCGTTCTGTCCGTCCATCCGCTGAGAGCTTCGGCTTCATTTCGGAGTTAGAAAAGCCAGGCTCGGCTGGGCCGTGCCGTAAAGTGGCTATCTCTGCAAGGCCACCCACCCCCAGCACAGCGCACACACCACCGCCCCGCACTCTTGTTTTCAGCCCCGGACGATAGCGAGGAATTTGCGAGCCTCGAAAGCCTCTCGTAAAAAAGGGCCAGGCAAATAAACAGCACGGCTGTAAACACGGGGGGGGGCTGTCAAAACAACACTAAAAACCTAAACAGCGATTTAACGCCGCTAACGTCCCACGGACGGCCATCAAAGCCGCAGGACGGGAACGCACGTCATCGCAAAAGCCGCAGAAGCCTCTCCACACGTCAGGGAGAAGCACGCTACACGGAGTGTTTGGACAGTTTCACATGAAACCGCAGTAAAATAAACTGTACTGAAACCGTGCTTGACGAGAAAACCACAGATTCATATCTGAGTTCGCGGTAAGCAGACGTGAAGGTAGAACTAAAACAGACATGCTTCTTCCGATTTGGTTTTTTCTCTAATTGCCCAAATCAAAGAACAAAAAGAAATATTCAGAAAATCGGTACCTAACTGAAGACAGGTTGTACATTTACCAATAACACTTTAAAAAAAAAAAAAAAAATCACCCTTTTTCCAAACAACCAAACACTGTAAAAAAAAAAAAAAAAAAGTGCCCGGTCCCTGCCCACAGGCTCTCTATCAGGGCAGGAGGCTGTGCCAAGTTGATGCCGAGGTGCTCGGTGCCAACGTGGCCCGCTGGCCTGCACTCCGCAGCTCTAAGGACAGAGATTAGGGAGTCTGGAGTGGCACTACAGACAGGGGGAGATAGCCGCTCCGCTCGGGGGGGGGGGGGGGGGGGGGCAGGAGAGAGGCACTACAAAGTGTCCCAGGGCAGGAGAGGAGGGCCAGCTGGGATAGGAGATAAGTGCCCTACGCCAGGCGCGGGGAGAGAGAGCCCCCTTCACTTCAGAAAGACCACTCCAGCAGGGACGGGCGGGACAGTCAATCAACCTGTCAGACTTTATCTCCATGACATCCAGAGACAGAGAGAGGGAGAGAGAGAGGGGAGAGGGGGGAAGAGAGAAACAGAGGGAGAGGGAGAGAAAGCCACAAACACACGTCAGACCACAGGCAGGTAACTACACCTGAAGCAGAGAGAACGAGAGGCCTGGGAGAGCAGCATGGAGAAGCGAAACGTTTCCCCCTGGAGTACAGGTACAAGCAGAGCCAGACGAGCTAGCATGCCTTCCAAACACAGCAGCCATGCAGCGACAAGGGTTCGAACCCAAAATAACCCAACCTCATCCAATTAACCTTCAATCGTCTAAATCTACAATACGGGCTCACAGAAGCGCCCCTAATGGAGCATGCCGAGCCGGGTTAGTCCACATTTCGCCTCCTGCTAAGAGCAATTAAGCACAGTTTGATTAAAAGAGGCTGCCACACACTGCTACCGTCACAGGACACTGAAGATCAACCAGCTCTACCCAGACCCAGACCTCCTAGGACTCCTGGCCATTAAAACACAGATATCTTCACAAAATGAACAACGGAAAAGAAATCAACCAATAAACTGGAAATTTTCCAGACAGAGGCCACTCGCTCTCCCCAGCAGATTTTCTCATCGGTGAGAAAACCAAAACGAAGGCGTGCGTTAGCACATGTACAGACACGCTAATCACGGCCTAGCACCGAATCGGCTCGGCACAGTAACGCCAGGGCAGGCCAACGAGAACCAGCCGCTCTCACCGAAATCTCAGAGGAAGAGGGGACTCTCTCTACCTGCCCCAGGTACCTCTCCTTCAGAGAAAAATACCTCACCAGAGATTCACCAGCCAAAAGGAATGGGTTTCAACACCTAGCAGAAGCAGGTAAAACTCTTCTGGGATAAGCTGCTCGGGTAAGAGGAGGAGGCCTAGCATGTCTCAGCCAGCCGATACCCCGTGAGCGGGTTCGAGTGCACGCGCGGCCAGAGAGACGCGACGCAACGCGCGGCTAGCAGCGTAAACATCGCGCGCTGCGGCGGGGGCGAGACGGGTCCGCAGATCCGCCAGCTTTCGGGCCGCCGCAGTCAGGGGGAGCGCGGGGGGGGAAATGGGGAGGAAACATGGGAGGGAACGCGGAGGGGGGGAGGGGGGGAGGGGGGGGTGGGGATGTGGGGGCAGGCTAGCTGGGGACAGAGCGGTGTTGCAATCAGGACCCTTTTTCTTTTCGGCTCTGTTTACTTTTGTTCCAGTTTGTGATTTTTCGCAGATCCTGGACGCGGGAACACGAGCCTGGGAAAGGTGCTGGAACTCGGCCGGAGAGGGCCGTGGGCTCGGAGGGCGGCGGGGGGGGGGTTCAGACCCAGCCACGCACCCCTCCCGGAATACCACAAGGGCCACTTGAGCTCCGAACGCAGCCTGGCCTGAGAGGGGGCCCCTGACAACAGATAACGCCAGTGAGGCTCGCCAAAAAAACCCTCAGCCAGAGCGGGCTCCTGAACTGAGACTACACCATCTAACACTCTATACACAATCTAAACCAACACCGAACACTTTATACACAATCTAAACAAACACATCGAACACTTTATACACAATCTAAACAAACACACCGAACACTTTATACACAATCTAAACAAACACATCGAACACTCTATACACAATCTAAACCAACACATCGAACACTTTACACACAATCTAAACAAACACATCGAACACTTTATACACAATCTAAACCAACACATCGAAAACTTTACACACAATCTAAACAAACACATCGAACACTTTACACACAATCTAAAAACACACAACTAACACTTTACAAACAGTCTAAACCAACATATCTAACACTTTATACACAATCTAAACCAACACATCGAACACTTTATACACAATCTAAACAAACACATCGAACACTTTACACACAATCTAAAAACACACAACTAACACTTTACACACAGTCTAAACCAACATATCTAACACTTTATACACAATCTAAACAAACACATCGAACACTTTATACACAATCTAAACAAACACATCGAACACTTTACACACAATCTAAAAACACACAACACTTTACACACAGTCTAAACCAACATATCTAACACTTTACACACAGTCTAAACCAACATATCTAACACTTTATACACAATCTAAAAACACACATCTAACTCATTATATGCAATCTAAAAACACACATCTAACACTTTATATGCAATCTAAAAACTCACATCTAACACTTTATACACAACCTAAACACCTAGGTCCAACACTTTTATACACAATCTAAAAATGTACATCTAACACTTTCATGCACAACCTAAAAGCGGACATCTAATACTCTTATTAACAATCTCAACACATACATCCAACTCTTTTATAGACCAAAAGACTATTTTATATAACCAAAGCACATGCGTTAGCACTTCTATAGACAACCTAAACACATAAGTTTAACATTTCTATAGACAACTGAAACACATGCATCTAACTTCTTTACATAAGACCTAAATACACACATTAACACTTTTATGGACAACCTAAACACACACATCTGACACTTTCATAGGCAAGCTAAACAGATACATGTAATGCTAATTCTCTCAGAAATTATCTAAGCATGTTCACAGATGAGGAGCCCCTCATGCTCAACACAGAATAACGGCTTTATGCGTGATGCAATAAGCACGCGGACGCTGAGGGGCCGGAGTTGCAGGTGCATCATGGGAGATGGAGTACGGAGGCGGACAGAGGTGGGAAAGGCAGCAGGCATTTGACATAAGACATGAGGATCCCAGCACTGCTGCTGTAGCTCATTATCTCATCACAACGGGCCGAGTGTGAAAGAGCGATATTTAATCGTGACGGGGGAACCTGTGGGCTGGTATTGCTCAATAAGTGAAATGGAGAAAAGTGCAAAGAGTGGAGAGAGTGTGAGACCCCCCCCACACTAGCTCCCCCCCCCCCACCACGCTTGCTCCCCCCTCTCCAGAGTCGCTTGTTAATAGTGACAGAAGGCAGCGACTGGGACTGAAGGAGAACAGAGTTAGGCTAACCCCCAAGGGGGTACGAGCTGTCGTCCAATATAAAAATATTCCCCTTTATAAAACGTATCTCCAAATCCCACCACTCATCAGTGCACTCTCAGTACGCCCTCCACCCCAAATACTTCCCAAATATGTCTTATTTATTTAAAGATTTTTTTTTTTTCCTTACAAAGACAAAATAGGAAGGAAACTTTGCCAGAGAAGAAAGTCAAAGGTGTCACAAAGTTTTCAGTGCGTAAAAACATATTTCAGAATTTTTTTTTTTTTTTAAAAAGGACGGTGGAAACCATGGTTCCTGTGCTCTTGTGAGAGCCCGTGAACACTCCAGGAATTTGTTCTACAGAGTACCAGATGAGCCGACTTTCAGAAGTAGTAGTTCAGGTCGAAAATCTGAGTAAGATGTGTCAGCAAAACTTTGATCACAACGCACAAGCTTCACATGCATTTTTACATTACATTACACAGCACTTAATGCTTAAAACTCACATCTGCATAATATGTTTTAAACATTGAAATATACTAAGTCTGAAACACATCCATGTGGTTTCCTAGAACTGGTGAAAGCACTTTGCTAACGCTTACAAATGAGGACGCATTTTCCATGGAATTTAAATTTGTACATATTTGGAAATTCCTGATGGCAAAATCAATAGTACCGCGCGATAATTCTCCTGTGAGGTCATCTATCCGAGCGTGATCCTGTGGAGCTGTTACACTGCAGGTTTAGCAGAGCATCCACAGACGCTGGCCAAAGGGGAGGACCAGGAAGTGCACGCAGGCTTATTCAACTACATTTCCCAGGTTCCCCAGTACTTCATGGCGTATTCATTGGCACAACACCCACATAAGACCTGAGCATTCATTACAGTCATAAGAACTGATTGGCCTAATTGTTAGTGACTGACAGGAGGGCCCAACTTCTCCAAAAATATTTTAGGTGCCTAATAAGAGTTCCTAATTATTTTACCGCAGGACCACACTGCATGAAGTTTATTTTCCACCTGAACCCACAAATCCCTGGATTCAACGAAGTATTGGCTTCACTGAACCAATTTGACCACTCTCCTAATCTCTGGGATTGTTAGCCAGTTAAAGAGAGATGGAAACCTCTCTGGAACTTTCAGAAACACCTGAATCCACCTCAGGCCAATACGTAAGGCAAAAAGGGCTCGACACCTAAAATACCAGTGCATAAAATGGCAGAAGTTCTCCCTTAGGATTACCATAAAATATCCACTGGAGCTGCATTTCAGTTTAAAAACAGGAGTGGTATGCTGGAGACTTTGAAGGCTCCAGGTTTACAACAGAAGGCCTTCGTAGTACATTACAGTACAGAATGTCCATCACTTAGCCACATCCTTTCATGAATTCTTATTGTTCTATGCACCAAATGTAGTGCCCTCCAGACCAGCAGGGGGCGGTGTGAGCGCGAGGGCAGGGTGGACTCACGGCTTTGGCGAAGACGCCCATGAGCTCGGGGAACTGGTGTGTGAGCATGGCCAGCATGGCGGTGAAGGAGCAGAGGCCCGCGGTAAACAGGATGAAGAAGGGGAGCTCCTTTTTGGGGTACACCGACACCTCATGGAACGCTGGAGCAGGGGAGAAGAAAGCAGCACGCAGGAGTGAGGCGCCCCTGGGTGAAATGCACCGTCTTTAACCCTTTCCCTGACAGTCATTCAGGTAACCCTCTGGTTACAGCACTGTGTGTGACTGACTGTTTCTTTGGTAACAGCACTGTGTGTGACTGACTGTTTCTCTGGTAACAGCACTGAGTGTAACTGACTGTTTCTCTGGTAACAGCACTGTGTATAACTGTTTCTCTGGTAACAGCACTGTGAGTGACAGACTGTTTCTCTGGTAACAGCACTGTGTGTAACTGACTGTTTCTCTGGTAACAGCACTGTGTGGAACTGACTATTTCTTTGGTAACAGCACTGTGTGTAACTGACTGTTTCTCTAGTAACAACTCAGTGTGTAACTGACTGTTTCTCAGGTAACCACACTATGTGTGACTGACTGTTTCTCAGGTAACCACACTATGTGTGACTGACTGTTTCTCAGGTAACCACACTATGTGTGACTGACTGTTTCTCTGGAAACAGCACTATGTGTGACTGAGTTACTGAATCCCCGAATCTATGTTGATATTGGCTGTTTGTGTCTGGAACTGGAAATCTTTCTGAGAGGGGTAGAAGCAGGAGGATTGTGGGCAATTTTGGGGGATTGTGGGGACTTACAGGGCAGCAGTTCCCGGTCTGCTGTCTCTGTGCAGCCAGGATATGGGTAAAACAGGTGTCCCTTTTCTAAAGGGTACGGAATCATCCGGAAGGCTGGGGAAACACAAAGCCAAGACAAAGTAAAGAGCACCAACTGAGACACCAGCTCTGCCTTCTTGCACTTTTCACGAACAAAAATGACAAAGACTGTCAACCTCATAACGCAAATGAGGTCATTATTTATCACATTAAACTGCCAGAAACAGAGCTAGCTTGCAAGTGCCAAACATCTATAAATCATTAGTGTGAGGGCTATTGACCTGCGTACGCTTGGACAGCCAAACACAGCCATTGGGGTAGCATAGAGAACGTTTGACTGAGGTGTGCTGAGGTGTGAGCTGTAGCGGGAACAGGAAGTGGTGGGTAACGGGAACAGGAAGCTGTCGTACGTACTTCCCTCCCAGGTGCAGTGCAGCAGGTTTAAGGCCCCCTCCACCCGCTTCCAGTGCTGCAGGTGGAAGAAGGCGTAGGCCACCGCCTCGCTGTCCCCCCGCTTCAGGATGTGCTCCGGGGGCAGGATCAGGCTTTTCATTTCTAATAAATACTGCAAGGAACGGAAGAGGGGTGCGCATTAACACACATACCAGACAGAAAGCTGCTTTCCCCCCCCCCCCCCCGTGTCATCCCAAGGTCCACCACCTCGCCCCCAACGCCCCTCACTCCTGACCCACAGTTTGGGAACCCCCCTGGGCTAAAGCCCGGAGAAGATGAGTCGCCAAATGCAGCGGTGATGTTGAGTCACGGTGACTGGCTGCCCTGGCCCCTCACTGGTGGTGTGAACTTACCATAGAGGTAAAACAGCAGAATCAGCGGCCATTTCAGACCAGTCTCCTCAGTCTGCATGCTGCACCACTTCCTCTCCCCACCCCTCCCCCAGCAATTATGGAATTATTTTAGCTTTTAGACCAGTCATACCATGGCTCATGGCTTCATATGGACACTACGTGAGCCTGATTTGCATTACAGTTCTAGGTTAGCTTAAGCTAATTTACACTTACTGTTCTATTGAGGTTGCACTTGCTCTTGCTGGTCAGGTAATGCCAGGTCAGGCACTGATGCTCACACAAATGAATGTGCTCATTTTCTCTTTCATCATAAGTCACTGGTTAAAAGCATCAGCTAAACAAATGTAATGCGATGTAATGCAATGTGATGTAATGCAATGTGCAATGTAATGTGATGTAATGTAATGGTAAGACCACCTCAAAGTACTTTGTAAAGCCCTGTACTTTTGGCACTCTCACACCCTTGAAGTTGAATTCATTTCTTTTAAGATGATGCAGTTGTGCTGAACATTGCGTACGTGTCATCAAATCTGCACACACTGCCACTGCAACCACATCTCCTTTTACATGAGGTGGAGAATCATGATTTAAAGCACCTTCATCAGAAACGTGCTGGGGGTGCTTGGACTTTTGCCTTAGCCTAGTTAGCGCACGCTACTTGTTCCCTGACAGTACCCTGTGTCAGGTTAGCAGATTTCCACCTCACACATGTGAGAGTGAGTTTAACTCAAGGAGGGAGTACTTCACTAATTCTCTAACAATTCTGCATGATGTGAATAAAGGAGCATAAATGTCATTTACAGCCATTTGGCTAGAAACCTCACGTGCAATACACTGTTGCCCAGTCTCTTCAAGAAATGTCTATTCGGCATTTTACAGTGTGGAACTGCGCTGTCCTCAAATAAATAAGCAAAATATCAAATCAAATAAAAATGTATTTATACAGCGCATTTCACAAACAATTGTCACAATACGCGTCACAGACAACCCTGGCCTAAACCCCCACAGGAGCAAGCCTAAGGCAACAGCGGCAAGGAAAAACGCCCCGTGGCAGATGGGAAGAAACCTCGGAAGGACCCAGACTCAAGGGGGGAAGCCCATCCTCCTCTGGTCGGCTCAGGGTGTAGCTTAGTGACCAGCATGGTCAGTCGGTCAATGTTCACGCTGATCACAATAGCGGCAGCTAAGAGTCACAGAGCGGCAGATCAGATGAATAAATACATAAATACGGCTGCGTTAGAGATCAGTGTGAGGGAAGATGGGATATCCCGGCTCAGCTTGGCCCGGCCCGGCCTCCTGTGTGCGGAGGGTGATCCCCACCCCCACCCCACCCCAGCGTCTGCAGCCGGGGAGGGGCCGTTCGCAGCCGAGCCGGTTCACACGACCGTGAGTCTCAGACTGACACTTTCGGAGGGCTACAGGCTTCCTAATCTCCTCTAATCCCCCCCGGTCCCCGCTTCGAGAGCCGACGGGGGCATCCAGAGGGGCCCGCGCCGGGGGGGACGGGGGGTACTGCCCCGCTCCCAGCCTGCCTACCGGCTCGGGACCCGGGTGAGCTCGCTCAGATCCGCGGAACGGCGGGCGCGAAGGAGCACTACGGCGGCCATGTTTCTGTGTCACACAAGCAGCGCTCTGTACGTTTCCGATCCGAGCCGCGGTCTGTTAGCGGATGAGCGGGCGCTCGGTACATCCAGCCCCGCCAGCTCTGACTGCTACAGACTGTCTGCTCTGAATTACCCGGGAACAGACGCGACGTCTTAAAGGTGACTTCCTGATTTCATGAATAAATGAAAATCAAACATTATGTGACCAAAATAAGTCTGCAATCAATCAGCAGAGAATTTCCGGACATCAAGGATATGGTCTCTCAGTGGCCAGCAGCAGACTGCATGCTCTCAGTGTCCAGCAGACTGCATGCTCTCAGTGTCCAGCAGACTGCATGCTCTCAGTGTCCAGCAGCAGACTGCATGCTCTCAGTGTCCAGCAGCAGACTGCATGCTCTCAGTGCCCAGCAGCAGACTGCATGCTCTCAGTGCCCAGCAGACTGCATGCTCTCAGTGCCCAGCAGCAGACTGCATGCTCTCAGTGTCCAGCAGCAGACTGCATGCTCTCAGTGCCCAGCAGCAGACTGCATGCTCTCAGTGTCCAGCAGACTGCATGCTCTCAGTGGCCAGCAGCAGACTGCATGCTCTCAGTGCCCAGCAGACTGCATGCTCTCAGTGGCCAGCAGCAGACTGCATGCTCTCAGTGTCCAGCAGACTGCATGCTCTCAGTGTCCAGCAGACTGCATGCTCTCAGTGCCCAGCAGCAGACTGCATGCTCTCAGTGCTGAAACAAAGGGAAACGGTGAGTAGGGAGGGTAATCTATAGCAGCGTGTGCCTCCTTACGCAGGGGGACCCCACGGGACTGAAACACACACACATGAGCGTGGGCCTCCACTCTTCCGGCTTGCGCTGGAACTCAGGTGAGCGGAAACTCGAAAGGGGCGATAGGACGCACCGGGGGGGGGGGGGGGGGGGGGGGGTCAAGGCCTCAGAGGAAAAATGAAAACAGAGGCAGAAACAGCCCGGGGGTGCGTGGGGCGCCCTTTATGACATCACTAATCCGCGGCTGCCGCGGCGGGGAGGACGGTGTGGGTCCACTTAACGCTCCAGCAGTTAAGAGGCCCAGCCCGAATCCTTAAAGCGGTTAGGTTACCTTCACCCAGAGAGAGCTTTATTACAACAGACAGGGTCACAGACCGGGGAGGCGGGGTTTACAGGGTCACAGACCGGGGGAGGCGGGGTTTACAGGGTCACAGACCGGGGGAGGCGGGGTTTACAGGGTCACAGACTGGGGGAGGCGGGGTTTACAGGGTCACAGACCGGGGAGGCGGGGTTTACAGGGTCACAGACCGGGGAGGCGGGGTTTACAGGGTCACAGACCAGGGAGGCGGGGTTTACAGGGTCACAGACCGGGGGAGGCGGGGTTTACAGGGTCACAGACCGGGGAGGCGGGGTTTACAGGGTCACAGACCGGGGGAGGCGGGGTTTACAGGGTCACAGACTGGGGAGGCGGGGTTTACAGGGTCACAGATGAAAAATGAGATGAACTGAAACTGAATTTTCTTTGTTTAAAACAAACAAACAAAAAAACAGTCTGGATGAACAGAGAACACTCCATTTAGGGAAATTAAGAAAATTAGGATTTTTGGATGACAAGATGACCTTAGATTGTTTACCGGAGAAATTCTGTTCAGATCTTTTTCAGCGTCTGATGACAGCTAAGGCAGATTCAATAGAGATTTGAAAAAGATTCAGTATATAAAATCCAAAGTCCAGTGTAATGTTCTCTCTGGTTAAAAGCTGTGTGTTTATGTGTGCGAGCACGTGCGCGTTTTTTCTACGGGAGCTTGTGTGTGTGTTTGAGCGAGCGTACTCGCATGCGTGTACGCACCTCCAGGAGGACAACACCCTTAAAGTTAAACATGGCGTGAAATATCAACCTGGGAGCTGTCAGGATACAGCTTCCTGACACAGCCGTCGCAATATAGCTTCCTGACAGAGCCGTCGCGATATAGCTTCCTGACAGAGCCGTCGCGATATAGCTTCCTGACAGAGCCGTCGCGATATAGCTTCCTGACAGAGCCGTCGTGATATAGCTTCCTGACAGAGCCGTCGCGATATAGCTTCCTGACAGAGGCGTCGCAATATAGCTTCCTGACAGAGCCGTGACGATAGTCACAGGCCCTGGTAGTCACAGGCCTGTTTACTTGGCCAAAAATGTCCTCTTTCATCAAAACAGCAGCAAGCTGCATGAGTATGTTTTTATTGTCGTCATAATTCTGTGAAAATCCAAATAAAGTTTGGATCAGTGGGCGTTCTGTGTGTCAAAAACCTTAAACTAAGAGCATAACATAATCCCTGCAAAGTGGCTAATAAACTTAGGAACACTTTGCCAAACAAAAAGTCACCTTGCGACCTCTGCGGGAATTCTTGCTTTGATATTCTGTCAGATCACTGCTGCCACTGACAGCCCAAAGAGACAGTTTCCTGATATACAGTGTGTTTTAGTGCCTCAAATGACACCGGAGGGCAGCGGCGGCCATTCTGGGGCAGCCGAGCGGCCGAGGCCATGGGAACCACTCTGAGAGAGGGAAAAGCGTTTGTTTGGACAGTTCACCGTTAAAAGAGACCGGCTTATTTTCCACAACAAGGGGTGTAGGTAAGAGCCGGCGTGTTTGTCTTAGCAATAAACAGCTCATAGTGCGGTGGCCTCTGTGTATGAGCCATGGGGCCGTCAGCCATGGGGCGGGGGGGGGGGTGAGGAGAAGAGCCGCTGAGTATTATGGGATGCCCGGCAGCCGCGGAGAGAACACGCCGAGGGGGACGGGAGCCACCCGTCTGACGGAGATCAAAGCACACCCCGCGCCCCTCCCTCGCCCCCGGCCGTACGATGGGGGGGTTACGCGTTCGGGGGAAGCGGCGCCGCGCGATGGCCCCGCCCCCGCGGGGGGGGGAAATCGGACGCGTCGGCGCTCTCGGGGGCGCGGGACGCCCCCGCCCTAATCCCCGTGGGAAGGGCCGGGGAGGGGATTTAGCTGCCCATTCAGGCGTCCGGCGGGGAAAACAGGCCTGCCGTCCCGCTCTCTGACCCCCCCCCGGGGCGCTGGCGGGAGCCCGTCAGCCCAAACTGGGAAAGGCGCGGTGGACCGCGACCGCGAACCGAGACGGCGACCGCGACGGCGATGGCGAACCAGCAGCGCGACTCCGGAGGACAGATCGGCTCGCAGATCCGCAGAGAGACTCTGATTTGCTGCCCTGGCTCCAGCTGAGGTTCTATCCCCCCCACCGCACCGCACCGCCCCGCACCGCCCCGCAGACCTCGCCTGGCCCTGCCGACGACGTCCGCCGCGCCCAGGGAGACGCTCGGGGCGGGGCGGGGCGGGGCGGGGTCGGGATTTAGGAACACCGCCCAGACTCTGGACCCGGACGCTAGGCGCGATTTCCACGGAAACGGGCCAATCTAGGCCGTCTCCCTGGGTTAGACAGCAGTGAGAGAGTGAGAGTGAGAGAGAGAGAGAGAAAGAGGGAGAATGATGGGAGAGAGTGAGAGAGAGATTGGGGGGGGGGGTAGGACAGACAGCACAGAGAGCTCAGTACTGGGGGGGGGGCAGTACTGCGGCAGAAATAATCTAAACTAATATCAAACAATATCATCCCCCTCCCAAAAAAATAACATTTAACATCATCTAAAAAAAGGACAAAAATCGAAATAATCCAAATAAATTCATCACAACAAAGACTATTATTATTAGTTACACAACAGCAGCCTTTTCCCTTTCCCTCTGTACGCATACAACGTCACATCTTTCTGTGTCTTCAAGCCTTCACTTCCACCGTCAGTGGTATTCACTGAGGAGCCCTGCTTTCCTAAAGCAAGAGCAACACCTGCTGGCGGACTGAAGTAGGGCAGGCTAGCAGGGAGAAAAAGGCAGCAGGGGACATTCAGGCCCTTTTTTCCAGGGATTTTCAACCTCTGGGTCAGGGGTGCCCAACCTTATCCAAAAACGGCCGGTGTGGGTGCAGGTTTTTGTTTTAGCCCAGCACTACCACACCTTATTCAACTTCACTGAAGACCATGATTAGTTCATTAGCTGAATTGCGTGTTGTAGTGCTGGGTTAAAACAAAAGCCTGCACCCACACTAGCTCATTTTGCTCTGGGAGACCCTGAGGGACCCCTGTGCGTACTGGCTAATCATCCCAACCTCACCTGTGATTCCCAAATTGTAACAAACTGTTAATTACTACTAATTAGGAACTTAGTTTTTATGAAAGATTTTACCCTCTCAAAGCCACATATGCATGCCATGAAAAATAAAGGTCCCATATTTAAACATGTTCCCACGTGAATCAGTCAGATCCACTAATGTTTCACTAACCGTCACATGTCACATGTATTAGAATAGAGCTTTTAAACGATTCCTTTAAAGGACAACAGATGAAATCAGTTACTGAAGGTACTGCCACTCGATCACTGAAACTACACCAATGAGCCAAACCAGCATTGTGTTAAGATGAGTTTACATTTTAAAAAACAATGACAGAACTTGAACACATGCTTTTAACAGCCCTAACTGAGTTAAGTGGCAGTATGTGGAGACAGGCTACAGGGCTGAGGACCCCTCAGTGGGCAGACGCTCCTACGCTGAGCGATGTGGGATTGAACGTGCTCAGCAAGGCCAGGACAGGCGAGGTGGATGTGAGGCTTGTTCTGAAGGCAGAAAATTCTGCTGCTTTTGCAGCATCCTGTCCACAGAACAGGGAGAGCAGCAGGGTTCCTAAGGAGGTGTATTGTGGGGGCCCCATTAGACCAGTGGTGGGGTAGCGCACTAAAACGAGTTAAAGCAGGTCATTTAAGTGTGTGTGAAGGTCGCTCTCTCGAACCCGACACGCAGACAGATCTAGTCCCGTTTCAGTGTTTTAACACTGGTGCAGCATCCTGGTGTTGTGGCTGCACACTAAAACCAGAAATACTGACCTGTGGCACGTGCGGGTTGAACTCCACCGCTGTAGATACACACTGACCTTTGGCACGTGCGGGTTGAACTCCACTGCTGTGGATACACACTGACCTTTGGCACGTGCGGGTTGAACTCCACCGCTCTGTGGCTGCACACTGACCTTTGGCACGTGCGGGTTGAACTCCACCGCTGTGGATACACACTGACCTTTGGCACGTGCGGGTTGAACTCCACTGCTGTGGATACACACTGACCTTTGGCACGTGCGGGTTGAACTCCACCGCTCTGTGGCTGCACACTGACCTTTGGCACGTGCGGGTTGAACTCCACTGCTGTGGATACACACTGACCTTTGGCACGTGCGGGTTGAACTCCACCGCTCTGTGGATACACACTGACCTTTGGCACGTGCGGGTTGAACTCCACCGCTCTGTGGATGCACACTGACCTTTGGCACGTGCGGGTTGAACTCCACCGCTCTGTGGATACACACTGACCTTTGGCACGTGCGGGTTGAACTCCACCGCTGTGGATACACACTGACCTTTGGCACGTGCGGGTTGAACTCCACCGCTCTGTGGATACACACTGACCTTTGGCACGTGCGGGTTGAACTCCACCGCTCTGTGGATACACACTGACCTTTGGCACGTGCGGGTTGAACTCCACCGCTCTGTGGCTGCACACTGACCTTTGGCACGTGCGGGTTGAACTCCACCGCTGTGGATACACACTGACCTTTGGCACGTGCGGGTTGAACTCCACCGCTCTGTGGATACACACTGACCTTTGGCACGTGCGGGTTGAACTCCACCGCTCTGTGGATACACACTGACCTTTGGCACGTGCGGGTTGAACTCTGGCTCTGTGGATACACACTGACCTTTGGCACGTGCGGGTTGAACTCTGGCTCTGTGGATACACACTGACCTTTGGCACGTGCGGGTTGAACTCCACCGCTGTGGATACACACTGACCTTTGGCACGTGCGGGTTGAACTCTGGCTCTGTGGATACACACTGACCTTTGGCACGTGCGGGTTGAACTCTGGCTCTGTGGATACACACTGACCTTTGGCACGTGCGGGTTGAACTCTGGCTCTGTGGATACACACTGACCTTTGGCACGTGCGGGTTGAACTCCACCGCTCTGTGGATACACACTGACCTTTGGCACGTGCGGGTTGAACTCCACCGCTCTGTGGATACACACTGACCTTTGGCACGTGCGGGTTGAACTCCACCACTCTGTGGCTGCACACTGACCTTTGGCACGTGCGGGTTGAACTCTGGCTCTGTGGATACACACTGACCTTTGGCACGTGCGGGTTGAACTCCACCGCTCTGTGGATACACACTGACCTTTGGCACGTGCGGGTTGAACTCCACCGCTCTGTGGATACACACTGACCTTTGGCACGTGCGGGTTGAACTCCACCACTCTGTGGCTGCACACTGACCTTTGGCACGTGCGGGTTGAACTCCACCGCTGTGGATACACACTGACCTTTGGCACGTGCGGGTTGAACTCCACCGCTGTAGATACACACTGACCTTTGGCACGTGCGGGTTGAACTCCACCGCTCTGTGGATACACACTGACCTTTGGCACGTGCGGGTTGGACTCCACCGCTGTGGATACACACTGACCTTTGGCACGTGCGGGTTGAACTCCACGCTCTTTGGCTACACACTGACCTTTGTCACGTGCGGGTTGAACTCTGGCTCTGTGGCTACACACTGACCTTTGGCACGTGCGGGTTGAACTCCACCGCTGTGGATACACACTGACCTTTGGCACGTGCGGGTTGAACTCCACCACTCTGTGGCTGCACACTGACCTTTGGCACGTGCGGGTTGAACTCCACCGCTGTGGATACACACTGACCTTTGGCACGTGCGGGTTGAACTCCACCGCTCTGTGGATACACACTGACCTTTGGCACGTGCGGGTTGAACTCCACCGCTCTGTGGATACACACTGACCTTTGGCACGTGCGGGTTGAACTCTGGCTCTGTGGATACACACTGACCTTTGGCACGTGCGGGTTGAACTCTGGCTCTGTGGATACACACTGACCTTTGGCACGTGCGGGTTGAACTCTGGCTCTGTGGATGCACACTGACCTTTGGCACGTGCGGGTTGAACTCTGGCTCTGTGGATACACACTGACCTTTGGCACGTGCGGGTTGAACTCTGGCTCTGTGGATACACACTGACCTTTGGCACGTGCGGGCTGAACTCCACCGCTCTGTGGATACACACTGACCTTTGGCACGTGCGGGTTGAACTCTGGCTCTGTGGCTGCACACTGACCTTTGGCACGTGCGGGTTGAACTCCACCGCTCTGTGGATACACACTGACCTTTGGCACGTGCGGGTTGAACTCCACCGCTCTGTGGATACACACTGACCTTTGGCACGTGCGGGTTGAACTCCACCGCTGTAGATACACACTGACCTTTGGCACGTGCGGGTTGAACTCCACCGCTCTGCGGATACACACTGACCTTTGGCACGTGCGGGTTGAACTCCACCGCTGTGGATACACACTGACCTTTGGCACGTGCGGGTTGAACTCCACCGCTCTGTGGATACACACTGACCTTTGGCACGTGCGGGTTGAACTCCACCGCTGTGGATACACACTGACCTTTGGCACGTGCGGGTTGAACTCCACCGCTCTGTGGATGGCCTCCACCGCGTTCATCTCCGCCGTGCTCAGGCCTCGCCTCGACGCCGCTTCCGGCGAGAACCTGGCGCAGGGTCGCACAGCGAACCGTTAGGGGAGGTTGCGGGTTTCAGTCCCAGCCAGTGCAAACAACTGCATCCTTAAGCAAAGGTATTCAACCTGAACTTCATCAGCAAGTACACAGCTGAATAAGGGCAGCGTATATTTTAAAATGTAAGCTGCGTACGTGTTTGTTGCTAGATAAAAGCATCCATAAAGTGTAAATGTGACCAATGCTCTGCAACGTTCTTTACTCAGGCAACTTCACCAAAGGGCAAGACTAGCTGAGTGAATCCCGGAGCACTCAAAATGTACCTGCAGAGCTGTACCCTCATTTAACAGCCAAGACTGTGAAGAAGATCCCTGTTGGATCAGTCTGGACAGTTTGTCCCTGTTCTGTTCTATTTACAGGCTACTGCCTTTTGAGTACTCTGGTCTCGGACTTTGGAGAACTTGTCAGAATCAGCCTTCAGGTTCTGATGGCGGGGGGGCGGGGGGGGCGCTTACTTGTCTGATACAGCTCGTGCCTTCAGCAGGGCCGATGTGTAGCATATCGTGGCAGACTTCGGCAGGCTGATATCTGGAACGGCAAGGGGGGACAAGCCCGAAATTAAGCGCGCTCCAGTCCGGAAGCAAGGCGCTGTCACGGTCAAAGAGGCGCAGTCCGGGCGCGCCGAGCCCGGCCGCGGCTGGGCTTACCGTCGTATTTGGCCAGGACCGCCTGCACGTCCGCGTACGCCTGCATCTCCAAGAGGGCCTCCAGCAGGTTCTCGTGAATATTTAACATTCCCAGGAGCGGGAATTCCTTCATTAACTGGGAGGAAGAGCGGAGAGGAGACATCACAGAACATAACTGCTGTCTGTTCAGCGGGGTAAATCACACCGCGTACCAAACCAAAGACCTTAACATTTTTCAGCCATTCAGTGACGCGTTTCACTGGATTTGCTTTTCAGTCTATTTATTTGACGATTCACTTTAAAAGGACAACTACACGGTTGCAAACACCAACGTGCATGCACAATTAAAAGGGCATCGAGGATAACACAAAAAAGTCACAAGATTTATTTCCATTGTGGTCCTTGCTGTCGCTAGATGTCATGGAGGTGTGTGTGTGCGTGAGCTTACGAGATGGTGGAGTACGGCATTAGCAGCATATAAAAGCACAAAAATATCAATATACAGTAAACATTCACATTGGGCATTAACAGGCCTTGTTCTGACAAAAGGTTAAAATACACACTTCCTATTACACTAAAAAAGATCCATAGAGTGAGCTACATACAGCCCTGCCTACTGCGCTACGGACAATAGATAGTTTTTTTCTGTAGGGGCAACAGAGGTACTTTAGTTCTGCTGGGGGTAAAAGAGGTACTTTATTTCTGCTGGAGGCAACAGAGGTACTTTATTTCTGCTGGAGGCAATAGAGGTACTTTATTTCTGCTGGAGGCAATAGATGTTATAAAAAAAGGATTTTATAATTCAGTATAACAACTTGCTTCTTTAAATTTAACTTACTAACACTATTAAAAAGGATGACTCCAGCCACTGTTTGCTGCATTGCACTGTTGCAGTACAATTTAATACCACCAAATCCAAGTGACATTTCGGCCATTTTGGCTCTTCATCAGACTCGTTGAAGAGCCACAATGGCTGAAATGTCACTTATATTTTGTACTAATAAATCGAATCATTCTACTGCTCTGTTCAGCAGCTGCCTGAGATGTAGGGTGCACATGTTCGTTCTTCTCCGTGGCAACGGAAGTTGCTTCCTGGCTCAAACCTGCGGCACACGGGGTCCAGCGTCTGCTAGCCAGCTCGCGGTCAGAGGGTCTGGGTGTAAAAGCCACTCACGTCTCTCATCATCTTCACGGCCTCTTTGACCCGCCCCAGCTTGCGGGCGCACATGGCTAACCTGCGCTTGATGTACACCAGCACATTGGTGTCCTTGCCGGCTGCGGAGGAAGAGAGAGCGTTCAACCTGCCGTTTCTACGGATACGAAACCAGCAAACGGGTTCCCACAAAATGGTGTCCAAAACAAACTTACCTGTGAAGAACCACCAGAGCTTTAGAATTAAAGACCATTTTTATTATACATTTAAAACTACAAGCATACAATTTCCCTACTTTTTATAGCCATATTACTAGGCTGATTGTTAATACTGATTAATGGCTGATTACATGACAAAAAATCCGGTGCAATATATAACCATTTCAGAGAGCTGTCACAGTGTCTGTGGATGTATTAGCAGTTCTGATCTAAATACATGATGTCTCATGAAGATTAAAGCCAATGAGAGGGAAGCCCCGCATCTTACTCCTCCCCCCACTCCCCTAACCGCCACCTGCTTACCGCTCCTCAGGGCCTGTAAGCCCCGCCCCCCCACCCCCCTTTACCGCTTCTCAGGGCCTGATAGCCCCCCCCCCCTTACCGCTCCTCAGAGCCTGTTAGCCCCACCCCCCCTTACCGCTCCTCAGAGCCTGTTAGCCCCACCCCCCCTTACCGCTCCTCAGAGCCTGTTAGCCCCGCCCCCCTTACCGCTCCTCAGAGCCTGTTAGCCCCACCCCCCCTTACCGCTCCTCAGAGCCTGATAGCCCCCCCCCTTACTGCTCCTCAGAACCTGTTAGCCCCGCCCCCCTTACCGCTCCTCAGGGCCTGTAAGCCCCGCCCCCTGCCCCCCCCTTACCGCTCCTCAGAGCCTGTTAGCCCCGCCCCCCCTTACCGCTCCTCAGGGCCTGGTAGCCCCGCCCCCCCTTACCGCTCCTCAGGGCCTGGTAGCCCCGCCCCCCCTTACCGCTCCTCAGAGCCTGTTAGCCCCGCCCCCCCTTACCGCTCCTCAGGGCCTGGTAGCCCCGCCCCCCGTTACCGCTCCTCAGGGCCTGGTAGCCCCGCCCCCCCTTACCGCTCCTCAGAGCCTGTTAGCCCCGCCCCCCCTAACCGCTCCTCAGAGCCTGTTAGCCCCGCCCCCTTACCGCTCCTCAGAGCCTGTCTGAAGAGCCTCTCGGCCTCTGTGATGGTGGTGGCTTCCTCCTCGGCCAGGAGAACGTACGCTGTGGCACACCTGCGGGACAGCGGTGGGGGGGGGGTTCAGTGCTTACTGTGCGAATGACGCAGAGGTTGCGTGTTCAAATCCCAGCCATGCTGCTGTACCCTTGAGAACGGCACTCAACCTTACACACGACGCAATTAAAGAACCTGATAAAGTGAGAATGAGTGTGTGTGTGTGAGCACGTGTGTGTGCGTGCACATGTGTGTGTGTGTGTGTGTGTGAGTGTGTGTGTGTTCAGATACACTCACTCGTTGTTCAGCTCAATGGCCTGATACGCAGCTTTGATCCGCGCCTGTGGATTCCTCTCCCTCCACGCCTTCTGCATCACTGAGAGAGAGAGAGAGAGAGAGAGAGAGAGAGAGAGAGAGAGTGAGAGGGAGAGTGAGAGAGAGAGAGAAAAGAGGAGAGAGAGAGAGAGAGAGAGAATTAGAATTTTTTGAAATTCAATTCGAGAGAGAGAGAGAGAGAGAGAGAAAATTCACATTCTCGGATTCATTGTATATAGTTGTATGTTGTAACCACTGCTTTGGCAACACAAGTGCCTATATTTGTCATGCCAATAAAGCACTTTGAAATTGAAATTGAAAATTGAGAGAGAGAAAGACAGAGCCGCTTCACACATCTCTCAGTGGTGTACCATAACAGTCTGGAAACCCTTAACGTGCACGACAGCAATCCACCTCCCTTCTTGTGGTCTGATTAAATGGCAATCGAAAGACTAACAGAAATGACTGTCACGATTATCTGAATGATTGCTTGACTCATCTTGAAATACAGGCTCTATATAAGGGTGTGGAACACCATTCCTGGAAGGTCAATCCTGTTTCTGGACTTCATGCCAACTTAATATTTTAATTAATACTCTTAATTATTTAATTATCCCAATCATTTACGTCATTGGACGGTGCATTTATTCAGAACAGGGCAGGTAACAGGGCTGTACACTGCTGTCTTAAGGTGAAATTCCATCATGACTAGCACATGTTCAAAGACCAGGCTGAGGTACTGCTTCACCCTTACTGCTCACTGCTGAAAGAGCACCAAACAGAACAAGGGTGCTACCACTCAAAGCCCTCCTCTGCTAGTGTTCGGCCAATCAGAGTGTGCGTAATTCAGCCATTAAAAAGCTTTGAAAACTTTGTTGCCCTGAGCGACGGGCTGTACTGCACTTACTGCTGACAGAGCTCAGCAGGTTTTTAATAAGAACTCCAGAGGGGATGGGCGGGGCGGGGAGGCGGGGTCACGGAACGAGGGGGAGGCGGCCGGCAGCGACGGACGAACCGAGAGCCCACGGGTGAATTCCGTGACGAGTTAATCCTTCTCTCACCCCCCCGTCATTCCGCAGGTGCCCAGGCCTCCAATCAGTGCCACCGAGGGGGGTGCGAGCCCAAAGCTTCATTAGCCTGTCGCATAACGCTTGTCTCAGCCCACAAGAGCACGGCAGGGAAAGGATTCAGCATTCGTTATTTTTAACCGCTGTTTTTATTTACATTCCTCACGTCGCCTTTAGAAGCTGTGTGGGTGAGCCCAGATTTTTTTTACCAAACGACACCCCCTGCACATTTCACATTGGGCCGTACCAATGCGCTTTATAGGTCGCACTGGCTTGCCAGTTCGCTTCCAGTTCTAGCAAAGCGGTGGTTTAATTGCCCAACATTATTATTTTTGTAGGGTGGTCCACCTGTTAATTACTTTTTGAAAACACAGTATGCGATTTAGTTGTGACACTACGATGGCGCACACATAAAGTAGCAAATAGGCCCAATACGCACAAGTGCCATGAAGATAGCTTTGAATAACTGCAACTGCAGTCAAGTGTACTATTAAGACACTGTGTGTACACCCATGCAAACTCTGACTCACAATGTGCACACACAGCACTACGACAGTGTTTGCTTTATACGATATAAACTGACCAGAAGCACACCGCCCACACACTTGGGATTCAATTAACATTTCTCAGATCGACTAACAGCCTAAAATGTTCCAGTGATCCACACAGGGAATCAGATAAGCCGCCCTTTGTATAGTCACAGTGCCCCCCCTCCCCCCCCTGAACCCGCGCCCACGCTGTCCATTCAGGGGCAGAATTGGATTTGGGGTGTCGCCCTTCCCCGACAATGGCGCGGCTGTGCTCCTGCCCAAAACCGTATCAGGACTCAATTAAACCCCCCCCCCCCCCCCCACACAGTCAGATTAGGGCCTGTCGCTTGCCTCTGTTAACCAGTGTGCGCCGGGCGTGAACCCTGCCCCCCCCACCCCCACCCCCACCCCACCATAATCCACCCTGACAGGGGGGGGGGGGGGGGGCTACAGAACGCGGCCGGTTACGCTGGGGGGTCTGAGCGAGACACGCGGCGTCGGGGCAGAGGGTGAGAGAACACTATCCTGTCCTCCAGAGTGTGCACAAAAAGACCAGACAAAATACCAACTCCCCCCCCTTGCCCAACGTAAGTGTGCTTTTCTTGTGACACATTATGTGGAGGCAAGTGGATGTGGAAGTGTGTACTTACAGAAAACCACTAGAAATATAAAACTGCTCCCATTCCATAGTGCACAAGGATGCTCCCATTACATAGTACAGAAAGACACTACCATTCCATAGTACAGAAAGACACTCCCATCCCATAGTACACAAGGATGCTCCCATTCCATAGTACAGAAAGACACTCCCATCCCATCGTACACAAGGATGCTCCCATTAAATAGTACAGAAAGACACTACCATTCCATAGTACAGAAAGGCACTCCCATCCCATAGTACACAAGGATGCTCCCATTCCATAGTACAGAAAGACACTACCATTCCATAGTACACAAGGATGCTCCCATTCCATAGTACAGAAATACACTACCATTCCATAGTACAGAAAGACACTCCCATCCCATAGTACACAAGGATGCTCCCATTCCATAGTACAGAAAGACACTCCCATCCCATCGTACACAAGGATGCTCCCATTAAATAGTACAGAAAGACACTACCATTCCATAGTACAGAAAGGCACTCCCATCCCATAGTACACAAGGATGCTCCCATTCCATAGTACAGAAAGACACTACCATTCCATAGTACAGAAAGACACTCCCATCCCATCGTACACAAGGATGCTCCCATTAAATAGTACAGAAAGACACTACCATTCCATAGTACAGAAAGGCACTCCCATCCCATAGTACACAAGGATGCTCCCATTCCATAGTACAGAAAGACACTACCATTCCATAGTACACAAGGATGCTCCCATTCCATAGTACAGAAATACACTACCATTCCATAGTACACAAGGATGCTCCCATTCCATAGTACAGAAATACACTACCATTCCATAGTACAGAAAGACACTCCCATCCCATAGTACACAAGGATGCTCCCATTCCATGGTACAGAAAGACACTCCCATCCCATCGTACACAAGGATGCTCCCATTAAATAGTACAGAAAGACACTACCATTCCATAGTACAGAAAGGCACTCCCATCCCATAGTACACAAGGATGCTCCCATTCCATAGTACAGAAAGACACTACCATTCCATAGTACACAAGGATGCTCCCATTCCATAGTACAGAAATACACTACCATTCCATAGTACAGAAAGACACTCCCATCCCATAGTACACAAGGATGCTCCCATTCCATAGTACAGAAAGACACTACCATTCCATAGTACACAAGGAAGCTCCCATTACATAGTACAGAAAGACGCTACAATCTGTAGTACAAACAGACATTCCCGTTCCATAGTACAGAAACAGCTTCAATCCTTTCTTCGATGTATAAATATGGGGCGGCATAGCTCAGGAGGTAAGACCGATTGTCTGGCAGTCGGAGGGTTGCCGGTTCAAACCCCGCCCTGGGTGTGTCGAAGTGTTCTTGAGCAAGACACCTAACCCCTAACTGCTCTGACGAATGAGAGGCATCAATGTAAAGCGCTTTGGATAAAAGCGCTATATAAATGCAGTCCATTTAAACTATCTGATAGTTAACCAATGACAGCAAGTATTAATCTGCTTAAAGAAAAGTGATATTTTCAGCAAACCAATGAAACGTGGTTCCTTTAATCTATCAACACGTTCAAAAGTCCCATGAACCATAAAGAACAGGCATTCCATTAAACACTGGGCACAGAGGCACCACTAGCCTATGGGAAAACTTCAATACACCAGTAAGGGAAGTTTCAATCAATCTAGCTTATCAAATATAAAATCAAGCAGCTGGAACAGACATGATTCTTAAATGAACCAATGAAGACGCAAAGAAACCCAGAGGTAGCCATTTGAATAAACCAAAACCTGCTCTTCTATTTCCAAAAGCCCTTGTGAGGATTACACTGGGTTGCTTGACTCTCTTTTTTAATGAAAAAAAAATGCCTCAGTAATGAATGGAATGATAGAATTAATAAACGACAGATAAATGAATAAAGAGACTGAAGGAGAAAATGAAGAGTACCCACCGGCGTCCTCGGGCTTGAGCTGCTGCGTGTCGCAGGTGAAGAAGGTCTGGTGGTCCTGCGCCGACAGATTCATGTCGTAATACGTCAACGGCTCTTTTCCTGTCACCCAGGTATACCTTCAAATCGGAAATCATTTAAAAAGCTACTTTAACAACTAAAAAAAGGCTGGCTTTGCCTTTTTTGGGCTTTGAATGAATCTGATATTGTCTCTCAATGCTCAATGTCCCTTATAGGTGTCATAGTCTTGATATATTGCAAGCAGCATCATTTTAAATGGATGGTAATTTCTCTTTAATTGTACAACGACCCGTACCTGCTGTACTCTGATCCTCTGAATAAATTTAATGGGTTCCTCCACACTTTGCATTCTGAAAAAGACATACATCACCATCAACCGCAAAAGCTATGAAAGAAATGCATAGATATTTACATGTAAATAAAGAAATGAATCCTTTGCGTTCAGTTTACAAGCAATTTAAAATGTAATTGGGTTCTCCTGTAATACAGCATGTTGAAATTTATGTAGGAATAAAATCCAACATAAAGGAAATTTATATACAGCATTAATACAGCAAGTCTTGCCAGAAAAAAATATGAATACCGGTACTATACGTGTGGCATTTAAACCTGTAGCAGAAGGGAGTTGTAATGACCACTGGCTATTAACTGGATTTATCTCAATCGCAAAGTTCTCAAAACTACTGATGGTACATCAATCCAGCCGCTCAGCTACAGGTTACATATAATGTTATAACAATACATGACGCGTCATTTAATTTAAAACAGAACAGAGCTAAACAAACAGAACTTCACCGTACCCGACACGCTGGGTCTTGGTTCCGCGTCTCCATTCACAGAGGAGAACAGACCGGCTGAACTACTGTTCTCCACACCACCCAGCAGAGGGCGCAAGTGACTTACAGACACTTGTTCAATGAATGAAGTACCGTACTTCCGGAAGTACCACCATTCAAATATCTGTCAAAGACAGGAGAGATATGGAAAAAGAGAACGAGTAGCTCGATTTAGATCATTTTTGTATCTGCTACATGCTCAAGTAGATTACTGAATAATCTCCAAGAGGTCTGCAGAGAAAAAAAACAGTTAAAAACTAAACTCGATCCATAACCACTAACCTCAACGCTACCACTTGGACCCACAACCATGACCGCACTGTTTTTAAATTAAGTAGTGGTAACGACTCACCAAAATGAGGCCAGAAATAAGCGACGAGGTCCCAGTGAGTGCCACATAGAATTTAGGCGTCAGTGTGTTCAGGAAGACAGAAGCTGCAAGGGAGGGAAATGGTGCCCTGGTCATCACACAATCTCTAGCGATTTAATGTAATGCTTGTTCCGTTATCCTAGTTTTTTCTCGGCGGTTAACTTCCAAATACTCGGCTCTAGTCAAATATGTATGCCACTGATGGGACATATCAGAGTTTGATATCATTGATATAAACCGACGACATAAACAACGCGTAAATTAACATCCAATTTCAACATTGCAGCGACAGTGAACTCTTTACCAAATGCTTAATACGTTTGTATAACAATGCTCTGACAGGTCAGTGTTCTATTCACTTGTTTAGCACTGTCAACTTGTTTATCTCTGCTGGTGTACTTCGTAGTTCGGGGTCCATTCGCTCTCTTTTCTGCACAAGAAGCTATCTCGCGTTAAGTGAACGCTAATCTCCCATAAACAGGTTATTTTTGAAAGTCAGTTGTGATTCCAAACCCTTACGTGTGCAAGAAGAAATTGTAATTAGCTGAAGTCTTAGCTCGTTCTGTTTTTGCTGTCAGACTAGCTGAATTACTCTTGCATGTTTCTGTGACACAATGGTAACGTAAGACCATTTAACAAAATGTGCCATGTAAGAAAAACGTAACTGCTAGCTACATATATTTTGCTTAGCTAATCAATCATCAAGGAACATCTGTCTAACAAACTATTTTAGTCATAAGCTAACGTATGAATTTAGCGGTAAGGATCACAATTAGCTAACAGCGTACCGGTAGCTACCTCTACAGCAAGCACCCAAAAGCATTCCAATTACTATTCGCTATAGCCAACTATATTACAGTAACAATTTTTCATATCGAAACTTCCCCTGCTTTCTGCTCTGTTTATCACATTTTGCTGTTAACCAGCTAGCAAGCAAGCAACTAGCGCTGATCAGCAAACTAGTTTTAGATAGCCAACTGACGTTAGCCACCTAGCAAGCTTTGCAGCTAGGCATACAATCTTACCTGTGGCAAGAGTTTCCTGGAGCTTCAGTGGGCTCCGCAGCACGTAGATCAGAACTAAGACCATGGCGAACCAAATAGCCCATATGTACGTCCATGACCAGGAAAGCCATGATTTTAATTTATCTGTAAATCCAGGTGATTGTGAGGTACTGTTACTGGTGTCCGCCATTTTTGACTGGATGACAGTATAAACACAAGAATTATGGGATGCTGGAGGACTGCCATTTGGAACGATACATCTTAACTTTACCTGGAGAACAGGTTCTAAACCCAACCTTGGGTAGCACCGTCAGCAGACCGTGACAATGTTGTAGATGTCATGGATTACAACAAAGTAATTAAAAAATATATAAAATAGCACAAATGGAATTCAAATATGATTCATTTTTGTACCTAAACATATTCAGACTCAAACTATCCATTTACTAAATGTAAATGTTATCTTTTGTGGTGGCTTCGTAGAGGCTCTTCGGGAGATGCTTACTCTACTGTTAAACTATTATGTGTAATAGCTGTGAACTATGAGCTACACTTATACGGCGAATCTTAAAATAAATATTTGCTTGCAGCATCATCTAACCAGACGCCCTCCAATTTTTTCTCGTTAATTCCGTCATAATAAATTAGCTAACGGTTGCCACTTAATTTGATATTATGTTAACTAGATAGTTTAAGAACGTTAGGCTAGTAATGTTACAATTTATATTGTTACTGCAAGCAGTCAGCAAAGGTGTCACTGAAGTATGTGTATCTCTTCCATTAAATTATGTTTAAAAAATTTTAATAAATAAATAAAATTGTAAACTGACATTTGATCAGTGATATCTTAAATGAGCAGCACTGTACTGGCGAGTTAGGTAACGTTTAGTTAACTACCGCTAACTGTTACTGCAACACCGTTTTAGAACGTGAAGTGGCCATATTCCCACAATGCAAGTCTGTCTGTAGCTGGTCCAGAAGAGCCAAGATGGCGGACTTTGAGGAGCAGCTTTCGGATGAGGAGAAGGTAGGGAGCTTGTTTTTCAATTAACTGCACGCTGTGTAAATTGGTTGCTCGTCTGAATGGATTGTGGCATCACGTGCTAATTCCTGATATCCTGTCTGGCGATCTTCTTT
Source organism: Anguilla pacifica (assembly GCA_039654925.1). NCBI lineage: Eukaryota > Metazoa > Chordata > Actinopteri > Anguilliformes > Anguillidae > Anguilla > Anguilla pacifica. The sequence goes on from CM077294.1 coordinate 45,167,806, forward strand.
CTTTCTTTGTAGTTTGTGCAGATGTATGTTTAGCTACAGGGAGTGAGCCAGCCAGTTAGCTGGAAAACTAATGTTAGGAGCCTGTAGTGACAAGCCGTATATGCCAACGGTAGTCTTCGCATTGAATGTTGGCTAGTTAAATGGCTTGTTTGCGTAGTTTACTTTGTTCAACACCAGTTTAGCTTTCGTGAAATGTATTCATGAATATTTCGGATACTCACTATTCATGATCGGCTAGCATAGTTTCGCTTGATTTGCTGGACAACTGCTTGCTAGGCAAGTTCATGTCCGCCTTGAACACTGTTTCATTTGGTGTAATGACGCTAACATAACTACATGTCCTGATACATTGTGTGGTGCTAACAATCTGACATGTATTCGCAACGAACTGTATTCTCAACATTCGTGCGCAAGCTAGCGATCTATTAACAAATGCGTTTAAAGATTTATTTGCCACCATGTCGTAACCTTAGCTCCCCGTCTGCAGCTTCTTAGCGATCGCGCTGCCGTTACTTCCTGCTTTGTTAAAAACCTCTCAGTTTCACAGTAGGTTCGCTAGTCTATGAAGCTATAAAAGTTAATTAAGTAAACGCTGGCTTGCTATTGATAAATCAGAAATTTCTGGTGTTCCCGCAGCCCCCTGTACTGCTTTTTCTTTAAATATTCAAATCACAGATTGTAAATTTTTGTTTGCATAATGAAAGTTTTTGGCTTGCTATGCTAGATAAGTTTGGTTTCAAGATGAATAGCTACGTGATAAAATGCTTGCCTCCCACATGCGTTTGTGGTGCGAACTCTTGCTGACACAGTGATAAAAGCATCCACAACATAGCATAACTATTGTGAAGCGCTCGACAGGACTTCACTTGGACTTGATTTGTGTATTTATTTTTTGCTTGATTCTCTGTTTACAAAAGCGACTTGCGATTTACACACACATCAGATTGTAATGTACTGTATACAAGTTGCGTAGTTGCTAATATTGGCGAATTTGTGCTACCTGAAACTTTTGTACATAATCAATGGTTTGTTTTGAAACCGTAGCTGTACAGTTGACAATGCTCAAATAGCCCCCTTAACGCGTTAGTTCCACCGTTCCACATTATAGGGATGTGGGATGCAGCTGACAAAGAGTTAATAGATATAGATCATCACGTATATCACAATATATCACGCAACATATCGTTCTAAGCTGTTTTTTTCATGAATTCACGTTGGCATATAATTATCTCAGTTCTCGCGAACAATGTAAATCGAAATGTTTTCGATTTTGTTTTTCGTAGTTTAATTCAGTATAGCTTCCTTTATAATTCTGACTATAATTAGTTTTGTGGTTAGTTTTACAGTTCCGTTTAGGAACAAGGCTGCCATGTGATTCGACAAGCTACTGAACCTTTGGAACTGCTTAAAATGCGTAAGGAAATTAATCAGTGGTAGTTGAAACTGACCTGCACTAATTAGTCAATACCAATGCACACAATTTTGCATTAAAAGTCGATAGAATGTCTTAGTTTTGTGTGCAAATTCCAGCTAAAACTGGCAGAGTTGAATAGGCTGTGTGCTGTACACAATAGACTTTCTTGTGACTAATTGCTGGGTGTTGTCTTCAAAGGAGTTTGCCCAAAGGTCCACTGTTTTATTTTCCATCATACAAACATTTACATGGAAAATGCAGCAGTATCCCACCCTGCCTTGGAGTCTCGCCAGCGTAGTCCAGCAGGCCTGTCTCATGAGAGAACGACCTTTAGCACATCCCTGCATATTCAGTGGGACAGATAACGCTAAATCCCCAGCCACTGCAAACTTTCTTTTGCTTGGCACATTACTGTGATTCATATCCTGATTTACCCATTCAGTGTGGAAAAATCCTGTTTGGTTTGGCTCACTACCAGTCACACTTCGAGATGCACAATGCATTGTTTAGGCTACCAGTTTGCACTGGTTCCTGTGAGAAGGCAGTCTCCGCCTCCAAGATTATTTTGGATGGCAAGCTAAGGTGACACGAAAAGTTTCCCAATAAAGCGTAGATACTTTTAAGCCAAAGACAGCTGGAGGCACACCTTAAGAAAAATCAAATTGACACTATTTTAGCACATTTGTAGCGGCTTGAACTGAGGATCCACCACTTCCTCCTGTTCTGAGAATCACCTCGTAGAGTAATATTCTCAGCAGTGACGCTGAAATGCTAGCGGCTCAGCGTGATTCATATTTATGTGTCCGCTGGACCTTTGAGAAGAGAAAACGGGGCTAGTGAACTACGGTGGATCGGAAGTGCGAGCTGACCGCTTTGCCTTTCCCTCGTGAGGGAAAGTTTTTGAAGACTCTAAATTGCCCATAGGGCTGAGTTGGTGAGTGAATGGTGTGTTTACCCAGTCATAGATTGGCAGCCTGTCCAGGGTGTATTCCTGCCTCTCGCCCAGTGCAAAAAAAAAAGTCTAAAAAGCTGTTAAGTTTTAAATATAGAGATCAACAGGAATTGTTCATTGAAGGAATGCCTGTCCCCCGTATAGAAAGAACTAAAGGCAGGAACTAAAGCAATTTAAAAACCATCATTGAATCATTGTCTAAATGGTAAATGGACTGCATTTATATAGTGCTTTTATCCAAAGCGCTTTACAATTGTCTGATCAAATTATGCTTTTTTACAGATGAAAAATTCCAAAATATGTCCAAACACAAATTCTGCAAAATGGAGGTTTTTCTTTGAAAATAAATTGCAGTAGTCAGACAGGAAGTGTAATAGGTGACATTGGACATTAAAACCAATTTTACTAGTTTCCTGGTTTCAACTATCCCTCCATTATCTATACCCGCTTATCCTGAGTAGGGTCGCAGGGGGTGCCGGAGCCTATCCCAGCATGCACTGGGCGAGAGGCAGGAATACACCCTGGACAGGCTGCCAATCTATGACTGGGTAAACACACCATTCACTCACCAACTCAGCCCTATGGGCAATTTAGAGTCTTCAATTAGCCTACCTGACTGTGGGAAGAAACCCACGCGGACACGGGGAGAACATACAAACTCCACACAGAAAGGCCCCTAGTCGAGATTTGAACCCACAACTTTCTTGCTGTGAGGCGGCAGTGCTACTCACTGCACCATCGTGCTGCCCTGATTTCAACTGGGGATAATAAAATAGGGATGGGATCATGGGACATTGGTGTTGTCACCATAGAACATTCTATAGTTACCGCCTTTCAAATAGAAACCAGGGAGGAGCTCCACCAATCATGAGTTACGTTGGTAACAACAAATGAAACAACATCCGTGGTGATTGGTGGACACTTACTTCCAAGCAGCCTGCAGGCTAATGTGACCCTACTTTATTTTCCATGGTTACCACTCCACATGCGTCATCAATTGTTACTTAATTCAGATGAATTTGAATGGCCTGTGCTTACGTGTGTGGGGCAGGGTGGCCATTGTAGTTTTTGAAACGTGTCACTAGAATAAAGACATGTTGAATCTCCCTGATCTGAACTGATCTAATCTTCCAGTACGTAGGAGGTGTCGCTTGTTTTGCTTTGCTTTCTGTGGAGTGAATGCCTTAAGATAGTCCTTCAGCACGGCTGTCAATCCTGTCAGTCTGTGCAGATGAGACATGCAGGCTGGCTGGGTAACAGTGCTCAGAGACATGCTGGGTTGGGTAACATTGCTCAGAGACATGCTGGGTAACAGTGCTCAGAGACATGCTGGGTAACAGTGCTCAGAGACATGCTGGGTAACAGTGCTCAGAGACGTGCTGGGTAACAGTGCTCAGAGACATGCTGGGTAACAGTGCTCAGAGACATGCTGGGTAACAGTGCTCAGAGACACGCCGGGTAACAGTGCTCAGAGACATGCTGGGTTGGGTTACAGTGCTCAGAGACATGCTGGGTAACAGTGCTCAGAGACATGCTGGGTAACAGTGCTCAGAGACATGCTGGGTAACAGTGCTCAGAGACATGCTGGGTAACAGTGCTCAGAGATGTGCTGGGTAACAGTGCTCAGAGACATGCTGGGTAACAGTGCTCAGAGACACGCTGGGTAACAGTGCTCAGAGACATGCTGGGTAACAGTGCTCAGAGACATGCTGGGTTGGGTTACAGTGCTCAGAGACATGCTGGGTTGGGTTACAGTGCTCAGAGACATGCTGGGTAACAGTGCTCAGAGACATGCTGGGTAACAGTGCTCGGAGACATGCTGGGTAACAGTGCTCGGAGACATGCTGGGTAACAGTGCTCAGAGACATGCTGGGTAACGGTGCTCAGAGACATGCAGGCCAGCTGGGTGAGTGTGCTCAGAGACATGCTGGGTAACAGTGCTCAGAGACATGCTGGGTAACAGTGCTCAGAGACATGCAGGCCAGCTGGGTGAGTGTGCTCAGAGACATGCTGAGTAACAGTGCTCAGAGACATGCTGGGTTGGGTAACAGTGCTCAGAGACATGCTGGGTTAGGTAACAGTGCTCAGAGACATGCTGGGTAACGGTGCTCAGAGACATGCAGGCCAGCTGGGTGAGTGTGCTCAGATGCCTGCTAAAGGTCTGGCTTACACTGAGAATTCCTACAGCAGGGCTGTCGTGGTAATGCGAATCACTTGCGTGTGTGAGGCCAGTCAGAGTCTCATTTCCAAAGGCTAAGAGTCACGGTAAGAGTACTCTACCTTGTGCAACTGGTGCACCCTGCACCGGTGGCTGCAGCAGCTGCACGTTGCAGATCTTGCAGTTGTGGGCGCAGGGCGTATCAGATGTCTCTGAAGCTGTCTGCAGAAACCCATCTCGCCTGCTGCAGCGAACGTCTGAGCCCGCGAGGGCAAGTTTGTGGGCTGCGACACACGCGTGACACGCGCTTGGAGAATGCGAAATGAACTTATGCTGTGGGAAACGTGTCGCTGTGTGTTCACCGGAGGGTAGTGAGAGAGAGAAAGAGGAAGGTGCCAAACACATCGGCACGTCAGCAGGGGATTGATTTCGGTGTCAAATTCAGTTTGTTTCAGCTCGTTTCCTGTGCTAGGAGGGCAGCCGTCCTCCAGGTTCAGCTCTGTCATGTAGGGCCTAATGCGAGCAGAGCTGGATGAACATTCGTTTGTGTGCGTCGCAGAACTGGACTAATCGCTCATGATTGTGGCATGGTGGTTGAATTCCTGTCACTTCTGCGTTTGTGTTGTACCTGCAGCACAGTGGAACTTCTGCAGGTTGACCTTTTTCTACCTTAAAACACAGAGCAGCAGCTACACAGTTAGCAGCAATGGGGGGGAGAGGGGGATGAAGGGAGAGAGGGGAATGAGGGGGATGAAGAAGCTGGAGGCTCAGGTAGCAATAATGAGGGGAATGAGGAAGATGAGGGGGGATGAAGAGGCTGGAGGCTCAGGTAGCAGTAATGGGGAAATGAGGGGGATGAAGAGGCTGGAGGCTCAGGCTGTAGATATGGGGGGAGAGGGGGATGAGGGGGATGAAGAGGCTGGAGGCTCAGGCTGTAGATATGGGGGGAGAGGGGGATGAGGGAAATGAAGAAGCTGGAGGCTCAGGTAGCAGTAATGGGGGAATGGGGAAGATGAAGGGGATGAAGAGGCTGGAGGCTCAGGCTGTAGATATGGGGAGAGAGGGGGATGAGGGGGATGAAGAGGCTGGAGGCTCAGGCTGTAGATATGGGGGGAGAGGGGCATGAGGGAAATGAAGAAGCTGGAGGCTCAGGTAGCAGTAATGGGGGAATGGGGAAGATGAGGGGAATGAAGAGGCTGGAGGCTCAGGCTGTAGATATGGGGGGAGAGGGGGATGAGGGGGATGAAGAGGCTGGAGGCTCAGGTAGCAGTAATGGGGGAATGGGGAAGATGAGGGGAATGAAGAGGCTGGAGGCTCAGGCTGTAAGGCAGTTTGCTGCTCTATGCTCGATGCATCAGCGCGGTGCGCCCCTCAGGAGCCCCCTAAATCGCCGCTCTGGTGACGAATCGTAGAAATGCAGGGCGCTGAAGTGCGTGCTTTGCGCTGTGAGGGGAAGAGCGCTCTGTTTTACTGACCTTTACAGAGCCTGCAGAGAGGAAGTGTGAGAAAGGGTAGCCTGTTTGTTTTATGGAAGCTGGTTTTTCCTTCATGGTTCAGCAAAGGCTATTGTTATGCTAGTGTGAGGTTGGCCCACGTCAAAAAAATTGGCCAAAGCCACTTGGGACAGGAGGAGGCATGCTTCTGCGTCAGCTGGCTATGCCACGGATTGTCCCAGTGTCCACTTTGCCTGTGTTCAGTGTGGGAAGAGTACATGATCCCACTCCTGGGCTGTGGAAAGGTATTTCCTAGAGAAGCCAGAAACCACCATCCTTCCCGTCTTACCAGACAATTATCTGCCACTTTTACACACAGCACACGTAACTTTACAGTATTAACTGTTTTTGCAATCTGGTGCCTTCTATTGTTCAGGCAACCAAGGACTGTTTGGTATACCCGGTGGATAGCATACACACATGGCTGTGCCAAGATTTTGTTGACTCTGGCTTACTACCAAGATAAGGTAGCTCATGTGTGCTACATGGCTTTCTAATGAAAAAGTAAATCATAAATCAAAAAGGTGTGCCTAAGAGAACTGTTGTAACTATGATACATGGATGTGTCATATGGTAGTAATGTTGGCTATCATTAATTTGGTACAAGTGCTCCATGTATATACTGTGTGTTTGTGTATATATATATATATATATATACACATATACACACTCACCAGCCAGTTCATTAGGTGACAGGAGTGGCACCTGGTGTGGTCTTCTGCTGCTGTAGCCCATCTGCTTCAAGGTTTGATGTGGTGTGTGTTCACAGATGCTCTTCTGCATGCCGCAGTTGTAACAAGTGGTTATTTGAGTTACTGTTGCCATTCTCCTCTGACATCTGCCATCAACAAGGCATGTTCGCCTAGAGAACTGCCGCTCACTGGATATTTTCTCTTTTTTGGACCATTCTCTGTAAACCCTAGAGATGGTTGTGCGTGAAAATCCCAGTAGATCAGCAGTTTCTGAAATACTCAAACCAGCCCGTCTGGCACCAACAACCATGCCACGTTCAAAGTCACTTAAATCACCCTTCTTCCCCATTCTGATGCTTGGTTTGAACTTCAGCAGATCGTCTTGACCATGTCTAAATGCCTAAGTGCATTGAGTTGCTGCCACCTGATTGGCTTATTAGATATTTGCATTAACGGGTGCAGTTTGCAGTTGAACAGGTGTACCTAATGAAGTGGCCGGTGAGTGTGTGTGTGTATATATATATATATATATATAATTATTATTATCATTATTTTTGTGGTTGTTAGTAACAAACTAGTATGTAGTAAGTAGTTTGATGGATATCTTGGCACTGCAAATCAAGCAGTGTTACAGCTTAGTTCACGCTAACATTGAAACAGAACAACTCTGGAAATGTTAGGCTAATTGGTCTTGGTCTTGAGCAGGCAAATTGCCAGAGTTACTTTTCCAGAATGCGGAGTCCTGCTCTCGATTGCATTATTCGTTTCTGGAACACTGCCGGTTAGCGCTGTGGCTGTACAGCGCTAACGGGCTAACCTGTGAATCCCACTGATCTGTCTGCTTCAGTGAAGACGGACTCAGGCTTTTTCACAGTGCAGAACCTCACCCTGATGGTAGTGTAGTCACCTGAGTTCTCTCAGTTTATCAGGGTAACACAAGACACAGGCTTACTTTAGCTTTGTCTGGCATTGGGCGCCTTAATGCTACCTGTGCCTTTGAAATCTTTAGTCAGGTTCACTGGATGGCACTGAGCAGCCTTTCAGCATGCATCCATCCATCATCGATACCCGCTTATCCTGAGCAGGGTCGCGGGGTGCTGGAGCCTATCCCAGCATGCATTGGGCGAGAGGCAGGAACACACCCTGGACAGGCCGCCAATATATCGCAGGGCAGCCTTTCAGCATAATTTACTAAACTGAATAAGAACAGACTTCAGAAAGACATCTGCCACAAATAATTATACCAGAGGTATGAATTACTTTGAAAAGAGCCACTCTTCCAGTACGTTAAGGGCACGGGAATTTCATTTAAATGAAAGCAGTTGGCATCAACTTGGCCTTAATGATAGATAGTTTCGGCCTGCTCCTGAGAAGCATCGCTGTCCAAGCGAAGCGGGGTTCGCAGCCTGTTTGTTCCGTCGCTGGAAAGCTGCCCTGGCTCGCAGTTTGGGCAGCGAAGACGCCGTGGCCTCTCCTGACCTCCGGGAGACTCGAGAGGGAGGAAGGAAGTCTGCTTTTCTTCCGAGAAACGCGGGCGACCCTGCGGCTGAGCTGAAAGAGGAAGAGCTGAGGCTCTGAGGCCCGGCACACACCGCTCACCTCGCGCGTGCGTGACGGTCCCGGGACCTCTTGCTTCTCGTTTCGGCGCCCGTGTTAGCGGGTAGGAGCAGCCCACACAGCCTAGCGTGAGACGCGCGTCTGAGGCGCGGCTCGAGCCTCGCTGCCCTGGTGCGTCATCTAGAGCTTTGGCGTGGAGCCTGTTTTTCAAGCGAGGCGCGCGGTTCTCAGCAAAAATAGACAGTGAAAAGATCTGTCGATAGTCATATTGACATCATGCCAGCAACATTACGTAACTGACACTTTTCACGATAGTTTAAGTGCCTAGGCTATATCTGTATGTGTTACAGACATGAAAAAATATATAAATATTATTATTATTATTATTTTTGCAATTGAGCACACGCTTCTTCAGCTTTTTCTGTCTAAACTAAATATAAATGAAATTTATAATGAAATGAAATCAAACATTCTGTTATTGATGGCCATTATCAAAGGCAAACTCAATGCAGAAAGATAGGGCTGGCAGTAGCAGCGCCGCAGCAGCAACGCTGGCGGTGTGGACACACACATGCGTGCGAGCTGCAGCAGTTCGGTGAGGTAGCCGTCACGCACAGGTGAGGTAAGCGGTGTGGACCAGGCGTAAGAGCCCTGCGGCCGCGTCCTGTGTGTACAGGAGCCTTCCTGCACAGCGAACCTGTGTCTTTACCACCTCCCTGCACAGAAAACCTGTGTCTTTACCACCTCCCTGCACAGCGAACCTGTGTTTTTACCGCCTCTCTGCACAGCAAACCTGTGTCTTTACCACCTCCCAGCACAGCGAACCTGTGTCTTTACTGCCTCTCTGCACAGCAAACCTGTGTCTTTACCACCTCCCTGCACTGCAAACCTGTGTCTTTACCCCCTCCCTGCACAGCAAACCTGTGCCTTTACCCCCTCCCTGCACAGCAAACCTGTGTCTTTACCACCTCCTTGCACAGTGAACCTGTGTCTTTACCCCCTCCCTGCACAGTGAACCTGTGTCTTTACCACCTCCCTGCACAGCGAACCTGTGTCTTTACCCCCTCCCTGCACAGTGAACCTGTGTCTTTACCAGCTCCCTGTGCGGCAAACCTGTGTCTTTACCACCTCCCTGCACAGTGAACCTGTGTCTTTACCGCCTCCCTGCACAGTGAACCTGTGTCTTTACTGCCTCTCTGCACAGCGAACCTGTGTCTTTACCCCCTCCCTGTACAGCAAGCCTGTGTCTTTACTGCCTCCCTGCACAGCAAACCTGTGTCTTTACTGCCTCCCTGCACAGTGAACCTGTGTCTTTACCACCTCCCTGCACAGCGAACCTGTGTCTTTACCACCTCCCTGCACAGCGAACCTGTGTCTTTACCACCTCCCATCCTCTGTGCTCTCTGCTCTAACAGCTCAGCCGCACCTGCGCATTCAGTCCACCGGAGGCGCTGCTGAGCAATCATGGCCGACCTGTCCATTGCCACTCAAGCCCGCTTTGAAGGGGCCGTAGCTGAGGAGTGGATGCCTGTTTGAAACGGAGCCACTGAATAATGTTCTCGGGTACAGCTGGCTTTAGGAGAGGCAGGCCGATGTGGTGCCAACGTTTCACTCTGCTCGCTCTTTCAAATGTGATGAGTTCATGGTAACTGGAAAAACTTTACCTGTCGCTTCAACGGCGCTCGTGCCAGCCAATCAAACGCAGGACATTTCAGAATCTGCATTTTACAAGAATTCACTTGTATTCTGAAAAAATAACTTTTCGCCATAATATGCCAACTCATGATAATGGCACAATAAATATATCTATCTATCTGTGCCATTCATTGTTATGACACAGATAGATGTGTAACAAAAGCGAGATGAAATAGGCTAATGTTTTGGCATTCTGATCAGCCACACTGGCTAATAAAAATAAAAAAACCTCTAGGAGCGATTTCTGTTTTATGTCCTCAGTTTTATGTCCTCTGCAGTGGCGTAGGCAGTAATAGGCTACATTTTTGGGCCGGCCTGTGAAAAAGTGGGTCGGCAGGTTTTTTCGGGGTCCACACACGCTATGCACTTTTTTTGGTGTTCCAGCTTGGCTAGAATGCAGAGATGACACGTACAGATAACAAATAGAAGGCTTCCTGTGAAAAGAGCTATCTATGGAGCGGCATCTCGGTTTCGACGTATCGTTCAAATCAAGCGCTTTCTCTTTGACTCCCGCAACGCTGCCAACAGCTGCGCAAATATTGTGATCTACAGACAACAACACGAGCGCCAGACGCTGAAGACGACTGGCTCAAAGAAACCGGAGTAATTATTTTTTACAGCGGTTCAGATCTGGGTCATCCCCCTCGGAATATCTGTGTTCATAGAACGCAGCCTGTGTTTCCCCTGCGTTCTCACTCTCCATTTCTGCGTTAAAAAAAAACACAGAATCCTGCGTTCAACATGACCCAATTTTAAAAACCCTCAGTTCATGGGCACACATTTAAGGCCTAGATCAAATTCGATATATGATGTGCTTACATTGATTCAAGTGATAATATATTGAGACTTGAATGGAGGTCATCCTAGCACGCAGGCCTATGCCTTATTGTTGTTGTGTAACGGCTGACTGGAATATGGGTGAAGGAAGGGGATTCAAGAATTCAAACGCGTCTTCATGTCTGAGCCCTTGGCCTTCCAATCACATAAGAAAAGGAGAAAGTGTAGTATAACAGGTAAGGAGTTTGTCTTGTAACCTGAAGGTCACAGGTTCGATTCCCTGCTAGGACACTGCCGTAGTACCCTTGAGCAAAGTACTTAATCTGCATTGCTTCAATATATATCCAGCTGTATAATTGGATACAATGCAAATGCTGTGTGAAATGTTGTGTAAGTCGCTCTGGATGAGAGCGTCTGCTAAATGCCTGTAATGGAAAGTGGGACACATTATGTGGCCTGCCAAGGTAGGGACACTGATTATGGTGAAGGAACGTGCACCTTTTTTTCGACAGCATTGATAAAAACGTGGAAAAATTAATTCATCACTAAAACTGGAGAAATACGTGAAGCTTTACAATTGTGAAATATTTATGTCCATTATGAAAGCTACTGAGTGTGGGTAATTAAGGTCAGGTTAGTGGGAGCTGGCTGCTTGCTACTGCTGCAACTTGAAGACTTCGCTGCCCTTGTAACCCGGTACCAGCTGGGCGGTGTACAGTAGCCCAGAAGTGTCAGTCTCCCTGCCTGAGATCAGTCCCCCGCTGGCTGTTCGCTGCTCCCCCGCAGTCCCTCTCTAGCAGAGTCTGCGTTGCTGTGCGCTCGGTCTGCTTACACGGGCAGCGTACGGCCTGCTAAGAAAAGTCCAGGCCGACTTCCTGCCATCTATGGAGCGGCCCGGCCCTCGCTCTCCTGCCTCAGCCGTGACCGCGGTTGACCTCTGTTAACCCCCGTGCCCCCCCCCCCCCCACCCCCCACCCCTTCCCGTTACCGTCAGGGCCAGTGGGCGGTCTCCGTGGACACCAGCTCGAGCGTTTGCAGGTCTCGCGCAACGAGGCGGGAAAAGCGCTCGCCGGCTGTTTCCGTTACGAGGCGGGTTTCGCGGGCGCGCTCCGCCAGCTGTGTTTGTGTTGTTGTTTCTGTTTCCGTCCCGGCGCTGGTGCCGCTGCGTTTAGCGTTTAGCCAGCGCAGCGCGCGCCGCTCGCCCCTGCCTGCTGCTAATTGCCTGTTTGCAGGTCGGGTTTTTTTTTCTCCTGTCTGGTTGACTGACTCGTCGTCGTTGCCGCTTGTTTAATTGCTCGGCGCGACTCCGCGACCACGCCCTCGTTCCAGCTTGCTCCGGACTTCACTTTGGAGGAAACGCGACGGTTCGCACCTCGCACGTGGTGCTGCTCGTTTTCACAGGGGGGAAGGTGAATGTTTTACTCTGTCAGTGCAGTGGCGGTGTCCTGCTCGTGGTTAAAAATGACACACCTGCTGCTTTGCAGTGCGAGTATCGTCCTCGTGGGACTAGCCCGGATGTGGTTTTACGCCTTCTGCACACTGGCTGTGGAGAGAGCCTCCTGGGCTGTGGCCTGTGTGCTCTGTGGCCTGTGTGGCCTGTGGTGCTCTGTGGTGCTCTGTGGCCTGTGTTCTCTCTGTGCTCTGTGGCCTGTGTGCTCTGTGGCCTGTGGCCTGTGTGGTCTGTGTGCTCTGTGTGCTCTGTGGTGCTCTGTGGCCTGTGTTCTCTGTGCTCTGTGGCCTGTGTGCTCTCTGTGCTCTGTGGCCTGTGTGCTCTGTGCTCTGTGGTCTGGGTGCTCTGTGGTGCTCTGTGGTCTGTGTGCTCTGTGGTACTCTGTGCTCTGTGTGGCCTGCGTACTCTCTGTGCTCTGTGGCCTGTGTGCTCTGTGGTGCTCTGTGCTCTGTGTGCTCTGTGGTGCTCTGTGCTCTGTGTGGCCTGCATACTCTCTGCCTTTGGTGTAGAGTTTCTCTGACAGTGATGCTCTCTGGCATTGGCAGGTCAGCTCAGTTACAGAGAAAATCCTAATGATGTATGGTACACCAGCCCCCGCCCCCCAAAACTGAGCTTCAGTGTGTGGGTGTGTGTGTGTGGTGTGTGTGGAGTGTGGGTGTGTGTTTGTGCCTGCCTGCCTGTGTGTATGTGTGTGTGTGATGTGAGTGTGTGTGTGTGCTTGCATGTGTGTGCGTGTATAGATCTTGTATCTGACACCTCTTCTTCCTCCCACAGGTCCGCATAGCCGCCAACTTCGTCACCCACGCTCCTCCTGGCGAATTTAACGAAGTGTTTAACGGTGAGAGGCCTCTGGCCGTCCGCGCCACACCCGCCGTGTGGGACCTGCACGCGCATGCCCAAAACGAGCTTTGACACATAACCGATGTTCAGTAATAAACCGACACCTTCATTTAGCCCCGAGGTTAGGAGTTTTTAAGAGCCTGTCCCCAACTTGACATGGCCGTCTGTAAGCCAAAGCTGAAGCTCGTGTCTCCCGGACTTGGTGCCGTCTCTGTCTGCCGAGGATGATTTGAAGTGTCCAGCTGGCTTGGTGTAATATTTATGTTTAGCGGGGATGATTTGGAGGATGATTTGCAATCTCCCAGACTGCTTTAGTGTAGGAGGGTATGGAGTCTTCCCAGAGGCCTGACAGTGCGGGACTGATTTAGCGCTGTGTGTGTGTGTGTGTGTGTGTGTGTTTGTGTTTGCAGATGTGCGGCTGCTGCTCAACAACGACAATCTCCTCAGGGAGGGGGCGGCACAGTGAGTACTGCTGGAAACACCCCTCCTCCTTCTCCCTCCTCCTCCTCCTCCTCCTCCTCTTCTTCCTACTCCCCCTTCTGTTTCACCACAGACAAAGCAAGCAACAAATACATTGGTCTGTACATGGGACGTTCATCAAGGAAGCTTTAACTGTGGTTAGAGCCTTCTGGGCCCCTGACACAAAAATCCTCCCTCTATAATTCACCCCGTTAAGATGGGTACCGTACTGTCCCCCCCGTTCTGGCCGTGGGAATTGGCCAAGGGGAACACTAGGAGTAAAGAGTGTGGTTCTGTGGGAAAGAGAAGGCCGGAGGAGCAGTGTGGTTTCCATGTCATTTCCCCGGGGTCCCACTGCTGTCAGCGGCGACAGGGTTTCCGCTTGAGCATCTTGTCCTCGGGTATCACCATCTCCGCTTCGTTCCTCCTCCCCCTGGGTCTGTTTTCTGCTGAAGCGCGCTGTGTCCGTATCGGACCGGCGCCCCCTGGTGTACAGGCGCGTTAAAGCTCCTCGCGGAACGGACTGTGCTCTGCTCCGGTCCCTCCCCCATGTCCCGACCCGCCCCCGCCTCCCCCCGCCCCCCCGCCCCCCAATGTTACATTTTACACACGCTGCCAAGGTCTGTCCGCTTCCTTGCCTGTCACAGGCCTGCTGAAATGTGCAGTGAAGGGGAATTCCAGTTTGCATACCTCTCGGATGGCAGGCTTCCTGTTGTGCCCGTGCCTTTGACTCTGTGCGTGTGTGTGTGTGTGTGTCTCTGTGTGTGTGTGTGTGTGCGTGTGCGTGTGCGTGTGCACGTGTGTGTGCGTGTGTGTGTGTGTGTGCGTGTGTGTCTGCGTGTGCGTGTGTGTGTGTTGTTTCGCCCCTTTCTAACAGTGCCTTTGCCCAGTACAACATGGATCAGTTCAGCCTCGCCAAAATCGAAGGGTATGAGGATCAGGTAAGACTCCCATTGTGTGTGGATGTTTGATAATGTCCTCACAGAAGGACTTCTGTTTTGTTTTGGTAAGCCTTTCAATACTGAACACCTCATATGTCTAAATAAACACTTCTGTGTACTACTAAATCTCTCTCTGCCTCTCTCCACCTCTCTACCTCTCTCCGCCCCTCTCCGCCTCTCTCCGCCTCTCTCTGGCTCTCTCTGCCTCTCTCCGCCTCTCTCCGCCTCTCTCTGCCTCTCTCTGCCTCTCTCCGCCCCTCTCCGCCTCTCTCTCTCTCTCCGCCTCTCTCCACCTCTCCGCCTCTCTCCGCCTCTCTCTGCCTCTCTCCGCCTCTCTCCACCTCTCTCCACCTCTCTCTGCCTCTCTCTGCCTCTCTCTGCCTCTCTCCGCCTCTCTGCCTCTCTCCGCCTCTCTGCCTCTCTCTGCCTCTCTCCACCTCTCTCCACCTCTCTCCGCCTCTCTCCGCCTCTCTCCACCTCTCTCTGCCTCTCTCTGCCTCTCTCCGCCTCTCTCCACCTCTCTCCGCCTCTCTCCACCTCTCTCCGCCTCTCTCTGCCTCTCTCTGCCTCTCTCCACCTCTCTCCACCTCTCTCCGCCTCTCTCCACCTCTCTCCGCCTCTCTCCGCCTCTCTCCACCTCTCTCCACCTCTCTCCACCTCTCTCTGCCTCTCTCCGCCTCTCTCCACCTCTCTCCACCTCTCTCCACCTCTCTCCGCCTCTCTGCCTCTCTCTGCCTCTCTCCACCTCTCTCCACCTCTCTCTGCCTCTCTCTGCCTCTCTCCACCTCTCTCCACCTCTCTCCGCCTCTCTCCACCTCTCTCCGCCTCTCTCTGCCTCTCTCCACCTCTCTCCGCCTCTCTCCGCCTCTCTCCGCCTCTCTCCGCCTCTTTCCGCCTCTCTCCGCCTCTCTCTGCCTCTCTCCACCTCTCTCTGCCTCTCTCTGCCTCTCTCCACCTCTCAGGTCTTGATCACGGAGCACGGAGACCTGGGACACGGGCGCTTCTTCGACCCGCGGAACAAGCTGTCCTTCAAGTTCGACCACCTGAGGAAGGAGGCCAGCGACCCTCAGCCCCACGCGGGCGAGGCGGCTCTGCAGTCCTGGCGGGACGCCTGTGACTCCGCCCTCAAGGCTTACGTCAAGGAGCACTACCCCACCGGCGTGTGCACGGCAAGTACCCCAGCATCCTGTGCACAGCACATACAGAACAGCCCAGCGGTGTTTGCACGGCAAGTACCTGAGCATTCTGTGCACAGCACATACAGAACAGTCCAGCAGCAGTGGACAGCACACACACATCACCCCGTTGCGTCTGTCAGCCTGTGGGCGTCAGACGAATGACGATCGGGGTAGAGATAGTGGGATGAAGGAGGCCAGACTGACTCCATGGGCAGAGGATGCGCAGGTGTTGCCCATCACGGTTAAGAAGGATGACTTCTCAATGGAACTAACCCCAATTTAGGAGAGTGGGAGCACTCGAGGGTTCAGAGGGCAAAATGATTTTAGAAAACAGGGAGACTGAAGTTTCGATGTCTAGGACATCTTCCTCAAGAGTCCAGCTAAGACAAATACCGGGATGTTTTAACAACAACAAAAGAATTCCCGCTGTTTGTCATGAAGTCGGGCTGTTTCATCCTGTGTCTTGTTTTTCTGCAGGTTTATGGGAAAACGGTCGATGGCCAGCAGACCATCATCGCCTGCATCGAGGGTCATCAGTTCCAACCAAAGAACTTCTGGTGAGAGCCCAGGTCTTGCAAGGGCTGTCGGAGATGTTGTGCAGTCCACCGTTTCATTTAAAATGTGTAAATTATCAACGCATACGCTAAATTAATCATGAGCAGCTACCTTAATTGCGAATTGTGTTAATTTTGTATGTAAGAATCATACGATGTGAGGAGCGAGCTCTCGAATCACGCTAGTGGAAGTGTTCTCCTGTTCATAGCTGACAGTATGAGGAAAACTCATGGGCAGCGTATGACGGGAATCTCTGCCTGAGCTGGTGTGATCCATCTAAGGCTATGTCATCGAGCTGTTTCCCTCATTGTGAATACTCCGTGTAAACTTTCAGAGAAAACTGACATCTAACAAGAAGTTTGAAGTGGCCAGACGTATCCAACTCTTGTCAGTAGATCACCACCCGAGTTCTTATGAGGTGTCCTGCTGAGAAGATGAAGGTTTTGTTGTACAGTAGAACCACGGGGTTACATTAGCCAGTCATCTGAACAGGGTATGAGAACACAAGCATGCATAATCCTGACCACACTCCTACTGACTGAGTCAGATATTCGCCTCAACAGAGTATGAGAACACAAGCATGCATAATCCTGACCACACTCCTACTGAGTCAGATATTCATCTGAACAGGGTATGAGAACTCAAGCATGCATAATCCTGACCACACTCCTACTGACTGAGTCAGATATTCAAGCGTTAAACAAAAATGGGTGCACTTTCCATTGATTAAAAAAATCCAATCTAAATTTGACAAAATAGGCATGTCTTTGCACAGCTGCTGAAGAAAAAAATATGGGGAAGTCAAAAGTGTGTGATGTAAATAAGGTGGAGAATAAAATCTAAGGGTTCGCAAGAGGTCAAAGACTGGATTACTAAAAAGGAAATGCCTTATTCAGAAATCTGAATAAAGAGTTTCCTGTTTCAAAAATGTATAAAATGTATAAAAGCTGCAAACATTCTACCCCATTACCATTAGCATCTGAGGTGCTAGTGCTATTGGACAAGCACAGCAGGAAAAACCCTGGAAGGTTCAGAGAAGTCGTCTCTATGAAATTGTCGTCTCTGTAACATTGCTTTCTTTGTGACCTCACTGTCTTTCTCTGTGACCTTGCCGTGCTGTCTGGCCTTGCCATTTCCTTTGTGTGATCTTGCCGTTTCCTGTCTGTGAGCTGGGCGTGCTCTGTGTGTGATCTTTCCGTTTCCTGTCTGATCTTGCCGTTTCCTGTCTGTGAGCTGATCTTGCCGTTTCCTGTCTGTTATCTTGCCGTTTCCTGTCTGAGCTGGCCGTTTCCTGTCTGTGAGCTGATCTTGCCGTTTCCTGTCTGCGATCTTGCCGTTTCCTGTCTAAGCTGGCCGTTTCCTGTCTGTGATCTTGCCGTTTCCTGTCTGTGAGCTGATCTTGCCGTCTCTCCCCCGCTCAGGAACGGCCGCTGCAGGTCCGAGTGGAAGTTCAGCGTCGGCCAGGGTTCGGCTCAGGTGGCGGGGGTGCTCAAGGTTCAGGTGAGCTTCAGATCCGCCGGGCGCTGCCCGTTACTCGCCAAAACAGCCGCCGCGCCGTGAACCTCACCGCAAACGGCCTCCGCTTCACCGCACGCTGTGCTGGAGAACGTCTGTCACCGCGTCTCCACATTCAGACCTAGATTAGCACTAAAGTCAACTCACGAAGTAAACTTTTAACACATTTTATTTGCATAACAAAGTATTGCAACTTGCTTACTATTGTTAAGCAGAGAGATGTGCGTGTAGAGCTGCTGTGTGTGCATAGCTTTGAGTGGCTGGTAAAAATGTTACATTAAAATAATACATTAAATGGGTTAAAAACTGCATTACTGAATGGAAAGGTAGAAAATGGCATTTCAGTAGCAGAACTGGTTTGAGCTGATGTGTGCATTTGGCAGTGTTCCCAGCCTCTGTTGCAGTACCACACATGTACAGTAGAGTGTGACAGAGAGCGATCCTGTTCTTCTCCGTCTTGGTCCTCTGTGCAGGTGCATTACTATGAAGACGGAAACGTCCAGCTGGTCAGCCATAAGGATGTGCAGGAATCTCTGACTCTGTCCGTGAGTATCCCTGCATAGTCCGCCCGTCCGTCCGTCAGTTTGTCCGTGCGTCCGTCAGTTTGTCTGTACCTCAGTCAGTTTTTCTGTACGCCAGTCAGTTTGTCTGTCAGTTTGTCTGTCTGTCAGTCAGTTTGTCTGTACCTCAGTCAGTTAATCCGTCCGTTTGTCTGTGCTTTCAGTCAGTTTGTCTGTATGTCAGTCAGTTTGTCTGTACGTCAGTTATTTTGTCTGTACGTCGGTCCGTTTGTTTAGAGGCCCGTGTGCAGACTCGTTTCCTCCCGCCTGAGTGCCAGGTGCAGTCACCTGTGCCGTTACGCTACCGGGCCCGAGCCCGAGCCCAAGCCCGAGCTAAACCCCAGTTCCTCTGCTCCCTTTCTGCAGAATGAAACCCAGACTGCCAAGGACTTTGTGAAAATCATTGAAACCGCAGAAAACGATTACCAGGTAAGCTGCTTCAGCCGCGCCATCACATTCATCAACCAATCACGTCTGAATCAGAGTTCGGGCAAGACCTAGGTCAGTGGGGTGTTCTAGCGTACCTGTACCCACTCCAGTCCTTCTTGGGTAATGTTGGGGATGTCTTTGTGTGATGTCACGATGGGGGCGGGGGTCTGGGGCGCGAAGGTCCCAGGACACGCCGGGGGGGGAGGCAGGACTGACGGGGTGTCGCTCGCCCTTTCAGACTGCGATCAACGAGAACTACCAGACCATGTCGGACACCACGTTCAAAGCCCTGCGCCGACAGCTGCCCGTCACCCGCACCAAGGTCGACTGGAACAAGATCCTCAGCTACAAGATCGGCAAGGAGATGCAGAGCGCCTAGAGCCGTGGACCTGGGCCCGCGTGGGGGGGGGGGTGCAGTGGGGCGGCGGGGGGGGGGGGGCTGGGGTGTACAAAAATAATGAGAATGAAAATGAAACTGGGCAAAACAGGAAGTCTGGTCTCAGAATGTGTGCTGTCGTGTTTTGGGGTTTTAGTTTTTTTTTTTTTTTGGTTTGTTTTGTTTTTAAAAGGTCAAGGGTCATGTCTGGTGTGTGTGGGGAATAAAGAGAGGGACTGCTTCACTTTGCCCCAACTGAGGGAGAGCGCTTTGCTTCATAACAGGTCACGCAGTGAGGGGGGAAACCGGGCTTTTCTTGCATTTTGAACCGATTCACCTTGCCATAAAATTACAGAGACTGGCAAAACGTTCAGGCTTCCCTTATGGAAATGGCATGCATTTGAAAATATACCTAAATATATTAGCAACATATTAGAACACTTCACGACATATTGGCACATATACAAATTATTGCAACTTTAAGGTATTGTAATATATACTGCTGTAAAAATATAGTATCATGTTTTCCATTATTTAACACTGTAATATTGCATTGTAATGCATTTCCATAAGGGCTGCTAGGCAACTCGTCAATGCTCCCCCCGCCCCCCCCCCGCCCCTTTAGACCACCTCTGTTTGAAGACCCCCAGGGTCCTAAAGGTACCACGTGAACCCAAGGTTGGGGCCAGACCAGGCCCGGTCAGCAAGGGCACTAACTGCATCTCACCCTCCCCAGTGCACTTTTGCAGTGTGGGTTTACCCTCCGAAAGAGGAGGGGCTTATTCAGAGTGGGCCGTGTTGTATGATTGAAATCTTTCCCATGGAAAAGATCTCCATAGTACAGTTGAGTTGCACGCTGTACATGCATATACAGTATAGAGATTTGTATGTGTGTGTATATATATGTGTACATACATGCATAAATATACACGCATATATATATATATATATATGAAACCAAATTATGCAATTTTATTTTATTCAAAGTCTTATGGCAGCAGCCCATACTGTAACCTACTGTACCTGCAGGATTGTGCTTCATTTGGCTGTCCGTGTCCACAAACACGGTAAAAATGCACTGAAGGCCAAAATGGTGAAATAAGTACTTCTGTCATCTATGCATCCTCACACTACCATGAACTGGCCACCACCGATGCTAACAGCCTGCCTGTACAGAAACCGTGGGGGTGAGCCGTTTTACTGCTGCAGTCCACTGCCCCCTTCTGGTGTAATATATAAGTGCAGATGATAAAGTGGTGAGATCAAATGCTAATGTCTCTGTAGATGTCCTTCCTTTCCCTGGCTTTTATTGCTAAATATTTTTACATAATGTAAGAACAAACGTGTAATTCAAAGAGAATAAAAGATTTGCACCAAATTATGTACAGCTGTCATAACTCCAGAAGCCCATTTTCAAACAAGGGTGTAAATATGAAAATATTGTTAAACTGGCTTTTAACTCAGAGTAACAAACGGATGATTGAGTCTCTGGTTACCAGCAGGGGATTTTTGGTTCTTGTCAGACTTAAGGAATTGTTGGATATTTACTCCTTATAGCTCATTACTAATTCATTAGGGCTCCTTGCATCTAAAACTTTGTCAGGATCAAGTGGATGCTATTATGGTTAATTGTGGGGGCAGCGGGTCCTGAATATTGTTCATAAGATTAATGAATTCAAATTTCCCAACAGAATCTTGCTTCTATATGGGAATTTCTACACATAATGCCAAAGCAACACAGGATGTTGCTATAGGGACTGCTTGCTAACCTTTGAGGCAACATTTCTTAGAATGGCATATACACAAATTTACAGGATATAGCTTTCGAGAATATGGAGCTAGTGGCTAATACATGAAGCCCAAAGGACCACAGAATAGGGAACATAGAAGATCAAATTGTATTGCATTAAAATTGGAAGAGCAAGCAGTGAATGTCTAGATCAGTAATACAAGCCAGTGGCCACGCTGGGCCTTGTAGCCTTGTAGAGTGGAGCTTGGGCTACATCGTAAGCACACAGGGACCAGGAATGCACATTATTGCAACTCAAGCCTTCCATACGAGTCAGCTGGGGCTCAGCAGGCTACTAATTTAGTTCCTACACGCAAAACACTACATAGCAACATGGTAGCAATAGTAAGAGATGCAGATCTCTTCCAAGCAGAATGCAAGTCAGTGTTCTAGAACTCCACTGCTTTCAGTTACCAGCAGTGACTGTTACATGAGCATTAGAATGTTCAGTTAAGAACTACAACAAAGCAGGTGACCTGTAATCAGCAGGATTCCACCTCCAAGTCTGCCTGAAGGAACAGGTACCCTGCCACTGTCAGAAGTGGGATACGAACCCACAACTCCAGAGAGAGTCCATCAGCTGTCAATTACACCCTAAAGACACAGCCCGTAGTCGGCAGGATTCGAACCTGCGCGGGGAGACCCCAATGGATTTCTAGTCCATCGCCTTAACCACTCGGCCACGACTACCTCCTTTTACCATGGTACCCTACTGTAGTGGAAAAGTTCTACTACAGCAGGGTTCAAAGTTGTCACGCTAACTGGAGAAGTTGAAGTACTCACTACAGAAGAGAAGACTGATATTGGCTTCCAAATTACAACAATAATCAGAAGGATTCCAACCTGTGCAAACCTGCCTGAAGGAACAGGTCAGAAGTGGAATTTGATGGATGTGTGGCAGATTCATAAGTGTCTGCATAATGTCAACACTATGAGTTCTTTTGCTGAGCTAATGGCAGAATAAACCACATTTAATTTGGTCTGCGACCTGAACGCAGTACCTTAGACTGCCCAGCCATCCTGATTGGCAGGTTTCTTAGTCAAAAACAACTGTGCATGCTCCAGGTAACTGCTGCACTAAAGTCTACAATGAGCAGGCATCAGACAACACCAGTCACAGGTTGCCACTCCACATCAATCACAACAAAAAGCAGCATTTAAACCTGCGCGGGGAAACACCAAAGTATTTAGCGTCCATGGCCTTAACCACGTGGCCACGACTGCCTGCCAAAAGCAGGAGATGAGGCAGAGTATGAGGTAGTCCAGGGTAGTCTCACTGTATAGTCACAGCTGTAAATGATGTGTGTGGAAGGGAAAGAATCAAATCTCTCAGAATCCTTCTGACAATTTTAACACGCTGTTCCTCTGTTTGAATTAAAGACTAAAAGAGATATTTTACTTTGGTATAACACAACTCATTTTGTGGAGCCTACCCCATTGTATTTGCATAGCGTGAATACAAGCAACATGAGATGTCCCTGTACACCATCAACAGCATTGCAGTTCTCCCAGGAGTCCTGCTCCTAATTCACTCCCATTCAATTTTGCGACCTCAGTAACAACTACAACAGAGGATGTGACCCCTAATCAGCAGGATTCCACCTGTGCAAGCCTGCCTGAAGCAAGAGGTACCCTGCCACTGTCAGAAGTGGGATACAAACCCACAACTCCAGAAGAGACTGTACAGTGCATCAGCTTTCAATATCAATTACACCCTAAAAATCCAGGCCGTAGTCGGCAGGATTCGAACCTGCGCGGGGAAACCCCAATGGATTTCTAGTCCATCGCCTTAACCACTCGGCCACGACTACCTCCTTTTGTCATGGAGCCCTGCTGTGCTGGAAAAGTTAATACCGATTCTAAGTTGACGCCCTACCTGGAGAAGTTGAAGTGCTTACTAGAGAAGAGGAGACTGATACTGGCTGCTAAATTACAACAATAATCAGAAGGATTCCAACCTGTGCAAACCAGCCTGAAGGAACAGATCAGAAGTGGGATTTGATGGATGTGTGGCAGATTCATAAGTGTCTGCATAATGCCAAAACTATGAGTTCTTTTGCTGAGCTAATGGCAGCATAAACCACATTTAATTTGGTCTGCAACCTGAACCCAGCACCTTAGACCGTCCAGTCATCATGACTGCCAGGTTTCTTAGTCAAAAACAACTGTGCATGCTCCAGGTACCTGCTGCACTAAAGTATACAATGAGCAGGCATCAGACAACACCAGTCACAGGTTGCCACTCCACATCAATCACAACAAAAACCAGCATTCAGCAGGATTTAAACCTGCGTGGGGAAACACCAAAGTATTTAGCGTCCATGGCCTTAACCACATAGCCACGACTACCTGCCAATAGCAGGAGATGAGGCGGAGTATGAGGTAGTCCAGGGTAGTCTCGCTGTATAGTCACAGCTGTAATTGTTATGTGTGTGGGAGTGAAAGAATCAAATCTCTCAGAAGGATTCTTCATCAAAGTCATTTTGCCAGAGAGACTGACGTACGGTGTCAATATCAATTACAAGGAAAACAAAGAACCTATCATCGGAAGGATCCAACCCTTCTGTCACAGACTGAAAGGATACCTGTGCAAATAGCTCCGTAGCTCAGTTCATACCAAGTGGAAGTGCTGACTGGAGAAGACTGATGTAGGCTGCCAATAACAATCACAACAAAAACATACAACCCAACATCGACAGGAGCCTGGAGCTCGCCTGGAGCAGCTACAACCTCTCTACCTCAGGATATTTGGTAAGAATTGATTTTCTTCCCTTTATCCGTTCAATACTCATCATTTTGAGTGAAGAAAACTTGTTTTATGGAATTTCTGTGCTATTAGTTATCTGCACAATTTTTGTCCACTGTTGGGAAATATGGGGATGAACTGTGTACAATAATTTAGCCACTAGCTGTTGTGTATTTTGTGAAATGAACAGCAGAGGTCCATTTTTATGTACATTATGTGTATACCATGAATAATTCCTCATATGTTTCTCACAAGTTTTCATTCTTAGTCTTGATGGTAAACTTGTGCCAAATAATGCCATGACCCATGTCTCTGCTGTGTGTTGCCACAAAGTTACAAGACTTTATTTAACAGCAGTGCAAACCAGGAGGAATCAGCCTTTTTAAGTGCTTGGGGTTATGGGGTTAATTTAACCATTCGGCCATTATTACCTTTCAGTTGACATGTCCTGATGTAGTGGAAAAGTTACTCCTTACAAGCTCATCCAAAAACAGATCTGTTATCAACTCCAGATGGAAAAGGATACTGTCAGAAGACGGATTTGAACATTACCACAATGCCTTACCAACTCTGGTCCTGGGAACCCCCTGTGTATACTGATTTTCATTCCAACCAGAGTTGCAACCCTAGAATTTTAACACGCTGTTCCTCTGTCTGAATTAAAGGCTAAAAGAGATATTTTACTTTGGTATAACACAAGTAATTTTGTGGAGCATACCCCATCGTATTTACATAGCGTGAATACAAGCAACATGAACTGTCCCTGTACACCATCAGCATTGCAGTTCTCCTGCTCCGAATTCACTCCCATGCAATTTTGTGACCTCAGTAACAACTAGAACAGATGATGTGACCTGTAATCAGCAGGATTCCACCTGCAAGCCTGCCTGAAGGAACAGGTAGCCTGTCACTGTCAGAAGTGGGATATGAACCCACGACTCCAGAAGAAACTGCACAGTGCATCAGCTGTCAATATCAATTACACCCTAAAAAATCAGCCCGTAGTCGGCAGGATTCGAACCTGCGCGGGGAGACCCCAATGGATTTCTAGTCTATCGCCTTAACCACTCGGCCACGACTACCTCTTAATCACGGTACCTTACTGTAGTGGAAAAGTTCTACCATAGCAAGGTTTAAAGTTGTCGTGTTCCAAAACTGAATCAAAATTGAACCAAACTCAAAAAACACAATCAATTCAGGATCATTGACTACATGAACTACAGCAGACACTTCCTCATCTCCCGTTACTGGCAGGTAGTCGTGGCCACGTGGTTAAGGCCATAGATGAGAAATACTTTGGCGTTTTCCCACACAGGTTGAAATGCTGCTTTTTGTTGTGATTGATGTGGAGTGGCAACCTGTGACTGGTGTTGTCTGATGCCTGCTCATTGTAGACTTTAGTGCAGCAGGTACCTGGAGCATGCACATTTGTTTTTGACTAAGAAACCTGCCAGTCAGGATGACCAGGCGGTCTAAGGTGCTGGGTCCAGGTCACAGACTAAATTTAATGTGGTTTATGCTGCCATTAGCTCAGCAAAAGAACTCATAGTTTTGGCATTATGCAGACACTTATGAATCTGCCACACATCCATCAAATCCCACTTCTGATCTGTTCCTTCAGGCTGGTTTGCACAGGTTGGAATCCTTCCCATTATTATTGTAATTTGGCAGTCAATATCAGTCTCCTCTTCTTTAGTTAGTGCGTCAACTTAGAATCGGTATTAACTTTTCCAGCACAGCAGGGTACCATGACAAAAGGAGGTAGTCGTGGCCGAGTGGTTAAGGCGATGGACTAGAAATCCATTGGGGTCTCCCCGCGCAGGTTCGAATCCTGCCGACTACGGGCTGGCTTTTTAGGGTGTAATTGATATTGACAGCTGATGCACTGTGCAGTTTCTTCTGGAGTTGACACTCGGTCAACAGGGACAGTTCACGCTGCCAGTATTCACACAATGCAAATACAATTGGGTAAGCTCCACAAAATTATTTGTGTTATATCCCCCCTTTAAGAAAAATTAACAGCGTGTTAAAATTCTGGAATTGCAACACTGGTTGGAACAACAACCAATGTAATGTTACGATTTTCTTTTGTTCAATGGGTGTGCCAAATGATCGCTATGTCGTGTCTGTTTTCCGTGTAAGTTTAATTGATCACCTAAATTCTAATCCGCTGTCATGGAACCAATAAATCCAGAAATGAGCATCTGGCTCACTCAAGTCAGACTTCAACTTTAAGATTTCTTTATCCCATTATCTGGAATGGACCCCAGGCCCCTTTTAACCTGGATCATAATTGTCCAGAAAACCCCATGTTTGCAATTCAGGACCAGATGTATCCGACTGATTTTGAACCAGTTTTTTTGAACATTCTCAGAAATTATTTTAAAGACAAAAACCAACGTCTTCTTGAATGGTGAAAATAAATCAAAACAACATTCCCCATTTTTGTCAAGCAATGTATTGAAAATTAAGCTTCAAATAAAGACTTTTCTGAGGATCAGATCAAATTGTGTTGAAGCCCTGAGTTCGAGTTTTTGATTTAAAAAATGATTGGTTGACTTTAAGGTTCTGTCTTTAAGGTGGATTTTCTTTATAATTTTTTATGGCAAATTGGCTGCATTTTCCCCAAATCATGTGCGGTTAGAACACGGTACAGGCCATAATTTCTCCAAACGAGCCCTGAATCCACCCTTTCCGTGGGATCAAGATTATCCCAGTCTTTGGCATCAAAACTTTCCCAATTATGTTCCTTGTGCATTTTCATTCTTTCTTGTCACGAAAGCACCTACTTTCCGCTTTGCAAACTACTAATCTTCACGTGTTACTTCACATAACTTTCTAAAATAATCATCCATTGATTCACCAGGCAAACAATTTACTGGATTACACTTGCATTGACTAAGCATGGGTAAACAATCACATATGATTAGATACAGATGAACCATGCAGAAAATGAAGCATTGTTGCTGAAATGTAATTCAGCAATTCAGCATTACCTCATTCAAAAACAGCTGAGAAAGCCTGCGCATGCTTTTGTGGTACAATACCCAAAGAACTACACTCAATGGCATGCTTATTTAAGCCAAGGCAGGAACCTTCAATGCTAGTTACTCATTTGTATCAAGCGTACAATGTATGCCACGGTAAATATGTATATATATCTTACCCTATCGCAAGACAGAACTGTAAGAAAATACATACATGTTCAGAGAACACATTAAATAAAACTTTTGCCAAGTGTTCTTTTAAATCAACATGATAGCTTACGTATCAGGAATATTTGAATATCGTGAACAAAAATGTATTAATTGTCAGCACTTATGATAGCTGCACTTCACAAAAGCGAAGGCACTGCAGTCTTCAGCCGACACCGAAGCCCTCAGATGTGGGTTTGCAGTGTTCAGCATGCAGTACAGGCAGGGTAGTGTATTCCTTTTATTGCTCGATCTGGGGAGAAGGCCTTAGTGTGGGAGATGCAGTGTTCTCGTGGCCTAGAAGGTGAAGAGCTGGCTCTGCTGATAGCCCAGCTTGTCCAGGCTGGGGGTGCAGGCGGACTGGATCATGGGGGGGGGGCCGCACATCAGGACCAGGTTTTCCTCCCCGGGGCCAGGGAGGTGCTCCTGGATCATGTCGGCGTTGACGAACCCCTGGCTGAAGTCCCAGTCTGAGCAGGGGAGGAGAGCAGGAGGATCCAGGGGTGAGGGAGTGGATCATCTGAACTGATCACAACTCCCAGCCTGGCTCTCAGTGTGGGCACCTAATCAGCCCCCCTACCCACCCACCCACCCCAGTTTAATTTGCACAGAAAGCCCCTCCCTCTCCGCCCCAGCAGAAGCGCACCATGTCTGAAACAGCTTGCTTACCTATCATTGAGTATATGAGTTGAGTACACTGGATGAGAAAGTTGTTAATTAGGTAAAATTTTCTCTAAATGTAGTGTAGTTAAAATCCACGTATGACATACTTATGTCCAGGGTGTCGCTGAGTGTGTTTGGGAGCACACTTATAAGGAAGTAAACCATACTTTTAGGAGGTACCACAGAACTGTGCGAGAGGTCCTATAATCCATAAATCGTTTACTTCAAGGGTGGAACATCACACAACACTTACACAGTACCTTTGGAAAATAGTATGGAGGATATGTTTGCATATTGCCCATCGTGTACTAAAAATACACACTAAACAGTGGGCAGTATGTTTAGTAGACAGTACATATTTTTATGACACAGTAGTTAGGAGGCTGTTTCAGACACAGCCCCGGTGGGAGTGTTCCCGTGAAACATGGCCGCTGTGTATCAACCAGGTGGGTTGAGTTCCAACCCCCTTCACCATAAAACAATCTGACATCATGAGAAGGAAAGTTAAATGTGTTACTCTTATCGGGTGTGTCCCCACACACAGTGTGTGTGTGTCCCAGGGCACCCCCGGCTGCTGGAGGTCCTACCTGCGGGGGCTTGGTCCACAGTGAGCCAGAGCTCAAAGCGGTCTGGGTGCCTGGCTGCGATCTCCTCCAGTTCATCACGAAGCAGGATGTCCTTCTCCGTCTGCCGGTCACGCGTACACACGGTGAGACACGACTGGGAGTCCATTTTAAACAGCTTGTACTTTTTTATTTACATACAATCCATGCATACAGCTGGATATTTATTGGAGAAGTTCAGGTTGAGTAACTTCGCTAAGATGTATCATTTTTTAAATGAATTTATTTCATACTTTATTAAACCCCATGGGGTAATTTGTCCTCTGTGTTTGACCCATTCTAGCTACTCGGGAGCAGTGGGCAGCCACAGTGCAGCGCCCGGGGACCAACTCCAGCTCTGAGGCCAGTGCCTTGGTCAAGGGCGATGATGGCAGGAGTATACCTAACCTGACATGGATGTCTTAACAGCATGGGTATCAAATATGCAACCTCTGAGTTACCAGCCCAGTTCCCTAACCATTATACGACATTATCATTCATAATTACAATGACCAGGTTTTCCCTGGGTGATCCAATAGGCTTCAGCCATCAGCCTCCAGGACAACGCAGGGTTTTACGCCAAGACCTTTCCCAAGGAGCACATGCTCTCCTGTGCTGAAAAACGTAGGAGCACACTCATGAGCACACTAAGGAGCACACTAATGAGCACACTTAGGAGCACACTAATGCATCCCAATGAGTACATGCGTTCCTAAATTATCTTTCCAGTTAGCACACATTCATTTTCAGGAGGTAATGTTCCTGAACGGGGCCACTGTAGAGTGGCAGGAATCCGCCCAGCTCCTCGGGCTGAATGTGAAAGAGCAGCAAACTGAACTGGAGAGCAGCAAACTGAACTGAAGAGCAGCAAACTGAACTAAAGAGCAGCAAACTGAACAGAAGAGCAGCAAACTGAAGTGAAGAGCAGCAAACTGAACTCGAGAGAAGCAAACTGAACTGAAGAGCAAGAAACTGAACAGGACAGAAGCAAACTGAACAGGAGAGAAGTAAATGCTCCACCTGGTTTGCAAAGAGGAGGCTGCAGCGGGTCTTGTCAGTGGGGTTCTTGATGATGGCCCGGACCAGCTGCAGCATGGGGGTGATGCCTGCACAGGTAGAAAGCAAAGGAGCGGACTGCACACACAGCTCTCTCAGACACAGATAAAACATGCTAAAACCCTTCCGACTGCACAATTTTCACAAACACTGAAAATTCAAAAGTTTATCTGAAGCTAACAGCCTAGGGCGCGGTCATACCATCTGCCTGGAAACCAAAGATTAAGTGGGAAGAAAGTTCTCCCAGCAATGAATTTACATGCTTTTCAGGTTGTTACTTTCGACTCTACCATTGGCTCATGGCTGCATCGTTTTTTTGTACTTAACAAATATTATCCATTTGTCTAATTTGCCATTAAAATACATGAAGTGGCTAATTGGCTACCAGCTTCTGTGTAAAACAACAAACACCGAATGGCAGGTCTATACCATTGTGCGTATCAACAGTTAGTTTTCCACAATATTTGGAATATTTCACTGGGAAATGATGTCACATAATAGTTCAATTGTACTTATTCCTTCAGATTTCTTTCAACACTGTATTGGTTGCATCACTTGAAAGCAATTAATTTCTTTGCGTTTGCACTGATTAAATTTCACTGAGAGACAATAAATCAGGTAAAATTTAAAAAACAATAACAATACCCTCATACTAAGCGTTACATAAGCTTGTGCAAAATTATGTTAAAACCCAATGATTTACTATAAATGCAGGCTCTGCAGTACATTTTTACTATTTCTATTACAATTACATTTCTAATTACAATTTCAATAAAAATTACAATGAAAACACAATTTTAATTGCAATTTCAACAACACCATTCTTAAGAATATCCACTCCATACAACTAATCGACTATGGAGGGATTTAAAAGATGAGCTCCTTGATTAATTGGATGACACATTTTTGTCTGTTTGTTTGCGCGAGTTCCAGGATAATGTAGAGTGTACCTGTCCCTCCAGCGATGAGGCCCAGGGACTTCGCCATCTTCATCTCACCTGCGGACTTCTTATCAGGCTGAACTGAAAACTGGCCTGGGGGGGGAGAGAGAGACAGGACTCAGGGCTGGGGGGGAAGAGAGAGACAGGACTCAGGGCTGGGGGGAGAGAAAGAGAGAGATAGGACTCAGGGCTGGGGGGGAGAGAGAGACAGGACTCAGGGCTGGGGGGAGAGAGAGAGAGACAGGATTCAGGGCTGGGGGGGAGAGAGAGAGATAGGACTCAGGGCTGGGGTGAGAGAGAGAGAGACAGGACTCAGGGCTGGAGGGAGAAGAGAGACAGGACTCAGGGCTGGGGGGTTAGAGAGAGACAGGACTCAGGACTTGGGGGGGAGAGAGACAGGACTCAGGGCTGGGGGGGGAGAGAGAGAGAGATAGGACTCAGGGCTGGGGGGAGAGAGAGAGAGAGAGAGGACTCAGGGCTGGGGGGAGAGAGAGAGAGACAGGACTCAGGGCTGGGGGGGGGGAGAGAGAGAGACAGGATTCAGGGCTGGAGGGGGACAGGACTCAGGGCTGGGGGGTGAGAGAGAGACAGGACTCAGGGCTGGAGGGGGACAAGACTCAGGGATGGGGAGAGAGACTCACACAACACGAATTTGCAAAATGGGACAAACATCCAATTGTGACCCTGCATGCAGAGTTCTGTAAAAGTATCCTATGGGTTCAGAGGAAAACCACAAATAATGCACGTAGGGCAGAATTAAGCCAATATCCACTACTAATTAATATTCAGAAAAGAGCCATCACATTTTGGAAACATTTAAAAATGAGTGACCCCCACTGCTATCATTACAAAGCGCTGAAATGCCAAGAGGGGAATATAAAGAAGAGTCCCCTCAGTCAACTGGTCCTGGGACTCACCGAAGAAAATCCTAACACCACTAATAATAGACAGTCCCAGGACAGTGACATCCTTCTAGCTCAGAAAATTTGACCAAACAATTATAATGAAACAAAAAGAAAAATATTTAACCTATTGGAAAGAGATGACAAAAACCCAAAATAAACTTAATTTCTATTTGGCCCTAAACAGACTGTACACCATGGCTGACTACCTGACCATGGTGACAGATAGCATACAGAGAAAAACCTTGACAATGTACACACTCAGTGAGCACAGCCTGGCCATCGAAAAAGGCCAACACAGGCAGACCTGGCTGTCCAGGGAGGACAGACTGTGCTCACACTGCAGTCAAGGAGTGGTGGAGACAGAGCTACACTTCCTCACAACATGTGGAAAATACCTGGACATAAGGGAAAATTTCTACCAGACATTCACAAAAATATGCCCTGAATTTGAAACTTTAAATGGCCACCAAAAGCTCCCCTATTTATTAGGAGAATAAGGCAAACTGATGGCTTCACTCCTAGCGCTAGCTTCTTGTTGCAGGGATACACAAATCTGGCCCTCAAGGTAAGAAGTACTGCTGGTTGTCTCTTCTGCCTGATAACCCATAGCTCAATAATGTCACTGATTGGCCAGAGGTTACACTGACCTGGCGCGACAGCTTCAAATCAGTCGCTGATTAGAGGAGAAGAATGAAAACCAGCAGTCCTACTGACCCCGAGGGCCAGATTTGAGTGTCTCTGCTCTGCCGGGACGATACTTTCCCCCTCTAGTGAGTCACCACACTTTGACGCCTGATCTTTGCACTTGTGATTGCATCTTTGCCCTGGATACTCTTATCCACAAAAGAACAGTAAAAATTTAAAAAATGAACTCAACAGGCTGGTGTTGGCAGTTCTCCCAGACCACCACAAAGGGATGTGTCACACAATGATGACTAATCGTAGCTCTGTTGATCGCCAAATGTTATTTTAGTCAGCTGAGAGGGAGCTGTGTCCTTATGCACTCAAATAAAGCATCAAAAGCCATTCATGTCTGTACAAGTCTATGGGTTCAAGGGACATTCTGTTTGAGGGAAGCTACTGGGGCATAGAACCAGAGCCCACAACATAAATACAGGCCGTGATCATACATCCATCAGTTTTACACTGAACCTACTGATGTATGGGGGTGTGCTACAGTCACTGTCAGCGAAACGGGGGGGAAATTTGGGCAGTGACCCCACGGGTAATGATCGGTACCGTGGCCCAGGTACTCCAGCAGCCCTTCTGGTCCTCTGAAGTCCACCGTCTCTCCCACCTGCAGACTCTCCAGGTACTGAGACATCTTTCCCCCCTCGGGGAACTTGGGGTGGACGTCCCTGAAGTAGATCTGCGGGTCAGAGAGGTTCGGTTTCACCCCGACAGTGCAGATCTCATCCCTTGTGCTAAATGTGGCTATGCTGTCTCATTGGCTCATTCTAAACCAAGTCCAAGTCCAAAAATCTGAGCCACGGTGACAATCTAGGGCAAGGGAAAGACTTTTAAAAACAAATGGATCAAATAAGAATGGATAAAAGATTCAGATGGAATGAAATCTGCACCTTGACCACCCATAATTAAATTTTATCCAAATTCTTCTCCATGGATCTCAGACTCCAGTCCTGGAGGGCTGCTGTGTCTGCAGGTTTAACTCCAGTCCTGGAGGGCCTCAGTGTCTGCAGATTTAACTCCAGTCCTGGAGGGCCGCAGTGTCTGCAGGTTTAATTCTAGTCCTGGAGGGCCGCAGTGCCTGCAGGTTTAACTCCAGTACTGGAGGGCCACAGTGTCTGTGTCTGCAGGTTAAACTCCAGTCCTAGAGGGCTGCAGTGTCTGCAGGTTAAACTCCAGTCCTGGAGAGCTGCCTTGTCTACAGGTTTAATTCCAGTCCTGGAGGGCTGCTGTGTCTGCAGGTTTAACTCCAGACCTGGAGGGCCTCAGTGTCTGCAGATTTAACTCCAGTCCTGGAGGGCCACAGTGTCTGTGTCTGCAGGTTAAACTCCAGTCTTGGAGGGCCACAGTGTCTGTGTCTGCAGGTTAAACTCCAGTCCTAGAGGGCTGCAGTGTCTGCAGGTTAAACTCCAGTCCTGGAGAGCTGCCTTGTCTACAGGTTTAATTCCAGTCCTGGAGGGCCGCAGTGTGTGCAGGTTTAACTCCAGTCCTGGAGGGCCGCAGTGTCTGCAGGATTAACTCCAGTCCTGGAGAGCTGCCTTGTCTACAGGTTTAACTCCAGTCCTGGAGGGCCGCAGTGTCTGCAGGTTTAACTCCAGTCCTGGAGGGCCGCAGTGTCTACAGGTTTAACTCCAGTCCTGGAGGACCACAGCGTCTGCAGGTTTAACTCCAGTCCTGGAGGGCCTCAGTGTCTGCAGATTTAACTCCAGTCCTGGAGGGCCGCAGTGTCGGCAGGTTTAACTCCAGTACTGGAGGGCCACAGTGTCTGTGTCTGCAGGTTAAACTCCAGTCCTGGAGGGCCACAGTGTCTGTGTCTGCAGGTTAAACTCCAGTCCTGGAGGGCTGCAGTGGAAACCAGGTATGTTGGCTGTTTTGGTAACCAGTGACACAATTTTAAACACTTAGGTGCTGAAACACACTAAGTAGCACAGAAAGCCCTATAGCCCTGCAGGACAGCAGTTTGAGCTCCCTGCTCTACTATATTAAGTTACTCATTACTGGTGTATACTGTATGTTCAGTTACTCATTACTGGTGTAAACTGTATGTTCAGATACACATTACTGATGTATACTATATGTTCAGATACTCATTACTGGCAGATACAGTATGTTCAGTTACTCATTACTGCCATATACTTTATGTTCAGTTACTCATTACTGGTGTATACTGTATGTTCAGTTGCTCATTATTGGTGTATACTGTATGTTCAGTTACTCATTACTGGTGCATACGGTATGTTCAGTTACTCATTACTGGTGCATACTTTATGTTCAGTTACTCTTTACTGGTGTATACTATATGTTCAGTTACTCATTACTGGAGTATACTGTATGTTCAGTTACTCATTATTGTTGTATACTGTATGTTCACTTACTTATTACTGGAGTATACTGTATGTTCAGTTACTCATTACTGTTGTATACTGTATGTTCACGTACTTATTACTGGAGTATACTGTATGTTCAGTTTTAAGCGGCAGTACCTTCACGACAATATCAACGAATCCCTTGTCATCATCACTGGACACCGGAGTGTAGGGACGCACAACAATGTCTCCATCGATTCGGGCAGACAGGTACACATGTTTTCCTGGGAGAGAAGTGAGGGGGGGATTAATATGGAAACGATGAAGTCAACTTAATTGTTCATTGGCCAAAATTCAACTTGCTCATCCTTTATGTATTTGTTACCATAATCATTATTTAAATACAATAACTAAACTGGGGAAATCAGCCTTGACTGTAAACCTTATATGCAGCACAAATTTTGTTAACTTGTACAATGATAAATTGCATTGAGCCAAACAAACAAACACACCCATGGACTATGGGAAACAATTGCAGTCGCTTTTCCCCTGTTGGCAATCCTTAGATGGGGAGAAGATCCACTCACTGAGAATGACAAACTAGAAAGCTGTCAGAGTTCGAACCACATATTTATACTGCCCACAACCACCAGCCCCACTCAAGGGGCATTAAAAGCTATTATTAATGTCTTTATAAAGGGTGACAATGGGCCAAAAGTGAAAACATAAATGTAAACTTAATCTCAGAGAAATGTCTCCACTTAGTCAGCTAACAGTATATACTTACAAACAATTGTAAGTCAGGTAAAGGTTAGCCAGGTAAAATACATGCTCGTAGTTTGATAAAGATCATCAAATAGAACTCTTTAACAGAGTGCTTACTGCTAGTGTTTAACACTAAACACTTTAGTGGTCTGGATAATGTAAATGCCAGACAAACAGTTTCAGCAAAAGTGAGCTTCCAAGAAAAGAGCTTTTTACAGTGTCAAGTACAGTATACAGTACAGTACAGCACCAAGTCAAAATCTGTGGAATGTCAAGGAGAACAGGGGACTTCATTTGTAACTGAAGATCTTATAACAGATAGATCATACAACGCTGCTTATTTATAACCCCTGCCCTCACACTGTAACCAGTTTATCATCTGCAAATCATGCACTATATATAGAGGAGTCCTCTGTCACGTAACCATGAGCCATTATAATTTCCACTGTACCAGCGCTACAGGAATGTTATGGGCCCAAGAGTATTTCACATAACGCGAGCGCAAACGTGCCACGCCCGCACACGCGCGTCGCCAAGCCGCACGGACGTGACGTACGTACCGACAGGGAGGCCCAGTGCGTGCTGCGGAGAAGGCAGGGCGAAACGAAACCTGCGCGTGTCGTGGCTGAGGACCTGCGAGAGGACGTGCGCACGCGTCAGGCGAGGAGGTACAAACATCAGCAACAGCACATCCCACATTCCACCCGCCCCCCCCCACCCCACAGGGAATCTTTGTGTATGCACCCGATCTCCAGTTACCCTAAAATTCCAGCAGCCTTCAACATCTAAACACTTCAAAATGAAAAATTAGGCCAAAACCTTTAACTAAAGCAACAACAGTGGTTAGGGCTACATAAATATGTAATTTAGGTGACTTTTTCCCTCTAAAAGCAGTCAACGTTAGCCCAACAGATTATTTTGTTTAAAAAAAGCAGGGACCTTAAAAAGACTGGCTGCATCTGGGTTGTTTGTGAGGTCTGGCTATTGTGACAGGCTACCTCCTTGTCGATGAGCCTCAGCGGGTATTTTATGGAGGGGTCGAGCAGTGTGATTGGGCTCATCTTCTTCTTCCTCCGGAGAAAGACTCCCAGAACCAAGCCCACTGTTGACAGTGTCACCACCCCTGCTGCCACCAGCACACTCTGGGCAAACAGACTGGGTTAGCGTGGCACGCAATTCAGCTGCACATTGGCCATATGGCTTATACTTGTGAATTACTCTCTGAAAAATGCACGGTTCTTTAATTACGTTACTGACATGAGGATAAGAACTTCTCTCAGGTAGCAAGCGACTCCGGGCTGGGCCGATTCGGCCGGAAGTCAGCACTGCCGGGCTGGACTCTGGCTGGCGCAGATCTGGCCCGGAGTCACTAGCTACCTAGGCTACCAGAACTTACAGCCAATGCTGCCCACCTCCATAGGAATGTTACAAACACAAGGAAGGCCTTGTTTACAGTGTAATAAAGCATTTTTTAAAGGGGGGTTGACAGTAGCCTGCACTAACAGTTCTGCACAATGTGATAATAAGGACAAATAAACTGCAATAGTAAATATTTCAGTATGACGCTGGATCACCATGCTAATCCTGAACTGAGCCACAGTCAGACGTAGATTAGGCAGGCACATTCCCCATCCTATATTTGGTCATACTTGAATCCGCCAGACAAACAGTGAGTGACTCATAGGTTCTTCTCAGCGGGCCAATTCCGCCCCAGCCCATTTAGCTTCCCGCAGACATGGCTTCCTCCTATTCTCAGCCACGCTGAGGACCCACCCTTCTCTCATTAACCGTGTTTTCGGTACATGTATGCATCTGTATAACTTCCCACAGAACCTGCATTCTGGGATGCTAACTTAACTGACAAGTCAGTCCAAATGTAGTCACGTGGGTCTTTCGTGGCTTTTAAAAGGCAAAGGTTAAAGAATGGCCAGTCTAATCCCTGGTTATTTAAACTTACGTTTGCTTGAATTTTCTGCAGACACAATAGAACCATGACACAAAAAAATAGGCCTACTCCATACTACATGATCAGACCGAACTTAACAACTAAAGTAACCTTAGTAACTAATGTACCAGGTAGATGGCTGCAGCATAACCATGCATGGAGCTCCAATGCAAACACATCCTTTAGCAAACATCAATTGCATCGCTCAGCGGGCGTGGCGCAGTAACAAATCCGGCAACGTTTTAAAGTTACAAGAACTAGCTAGCGGAACGTTACAAACACAATAGTGAATTTACAATTAGCCTAGGTTATAAAAACGCTCAGGGGGCAACTAGCTACATGTTGTTTCAGTCTGTGGATAAAACACCTGGGTGTACTGTGTAGCTACTGTAGCTTGCTAACATCAGCGAATATACCGAATAGACGATTAAAGGTCCTAAGGAATATTTTAAATTTAATTTGGCTACACAATTTAAGATTAACATTAACAATTAATAACACACGTTCGCTGAAGTTAGCGAGCTAGTTTTAATTTTCTAAGGAAGTTAAATTGGTGAACGTGCTTGAACGAGTATTGGACAACTGTGTTCACTGTTTTAGCTACAGTAGCCTAACTTAAATTTGATAACGTGTTATCGTAAACGTTGCAATAGTTGTCTCAGTTTCTGATTAAGTGCTAATGCCAAAAATTATTATTTTTTTCTCTCCGTTAGATTATTTGTAAACTCACCACAGTGGATCCCATGATGTGCGACGTATTGCCTGAAAGTCACTTTTACAAATAGAGTGCTGCCGCTGCGCTGTCAAAATCACGCTTTCAGAGGACCCAATAATGTTTCTCTTCCCCCGATATTATTTACTTTTCTCTTTGGTGGCGCTGCAATGAAGATCCGGTCAGTATAAATACGAGTTTATAGAGTTCCTGTTTTGGATGTTCGTTTGATCCGTCCAAGAGAAGATAAGATCTTGATAAGATCACTAAATTGTCCTGGCAGAGTGTGTGGTGTGTCCCGCAGTGCTGTATTATCAGATGTTAATGTTGGCTACGACTTATCGTTTTAACTGTGGTAGGATGCTGTAACTCAATGGTTCCCAAACTTGTCAGACCCAAGGCACCCCTGTAAATAATTTCAATTTCCACGACACCCCAAAATGACAAGTAGCTAGTTTGCAATACCTTACGTCTTAGGCTATAGTCTACACGTGTTAAGTGATATATATATATATATATATATATATATAATTAGATCAGAAAATTAGATAGAAAATATTAAATCAGTTTTATTCAACAAATTGCATTTTTGTACATGTTTAGGTGTTGCCTAGTGGTTGGCTGATTCTCCCACCGGAGATCGGAGTTGGAGCCTTACTAGATCCCTGCTGCCAGTTGTTTCGCTAATTTAAAAAAAGAACGCATCAATCTGCTTCAATCTAATACGCAGAATCATTCAGAAGGGCCGGGGTACAGGCTGTCTTTTTTTTTTTTTTTAAATTAATCTTACTTTCTGCGATGAAATTTACAAAACCACCAGATGTCGCAAGTCTAGCTAAAACGTTAAAATTGGTCGTACGTGGTATAGCCTATATTTAGATCATTTCCCCCGGGAGACCAGTCTGCACAGAAGTTCTGATATTTGCATTATGAGCTTACAAATGCTAAATGACTAACTTCCTCTCTGGCGGCTCGCGCTATCTGTATTTATGATATGGTAGCAATCATCTACCTGTAAATGAAACGCCTAAACTCCAAAATACTTTCCTGTCCGCAACTCTATCCCACGTCCTTCTGAAGTTAACAGAATTACGAGGTTTGAAAATAGCATGTTTGATTGCAGAGGGTCAGCACCTCCAAGTACGTGGCCATGGTCCTCTCCAGA
This sequence comes from Anguilla pacifica, assembly GCA_039654925.1. Taxonomy (NCBI): domain Eukaryota; kingdom Metazoa; phylum Chordata; class Actinopteri; order Anguilliformes; family Anguillidae; genus Anguilla; species Anguilla pacifica. Next base: position 45,206,323 of record CM077294.1, read on the forward strand.
AAAAAGATGGTTTGCCCTCTTCAAGGGAGGAGCAACTGCCCCAAGTGGAGGAGTTCAAGTATCTTGGGGTCTCATTCACCAGTGAGGGAAAAAGGGATTCAGAGATCTACGGCCGCCTATTTGCATTCTGCCAAATTCTGGAAGACCATAAACTCATTACCAGCTACAAATGCCTCCTATTGTCTTTCTCAGAAAATTATGTTGGGTACTCAGCCAGTAGCGTACAAGGATGATATTGATTTTTATATACGGCTGAAGTTTCACCACCTTCAGTTCTAAGCCTTTTGCTTTTACTCCTAGGTCTTCTGCTCGTATTCTTGAAGCATTAAAAAATATAGATCCTGAAAATCAGCCAGGCCTGATCTGTTAGTGCCAAGGCTTCTGAAGCTTGCTGCACCTCTTATTGCCAAGTCCCTCACTCATATATTTAATCTGCCTCTTTTGACTCACACTCTTACCAATGATTGGAATGCAGCCTATGTGCTCCCCTATCCCTGTGACCTACATAGTTACCGACCCATTTCGAACCTCCCTATTCTGGCTAAAGTTTTAGAATCCGTAGGTAATACTCAGATCAAGCTGTTCTTACATGACAACATAATGTGCAGTATGGTTTCAGGTCTGGTCATAATACAATTACTGCAGCATCTACAGTTCTTAATGAAATAATCAAAGCGCTTGACAAAAAAAAAAAAAACAAACAAAATAAAAACACTGTGCTGCTTTTTTATTGACCTTTCTAAGGCCTTTGATATAGTTGACCATTCCATTTTAATTGATAGATTATAGGACATTGGTTTTGCATCTGCAGTAAACTGGTTTTCACATTACCTCACATTTTCACATTTTCTCAAATTAACTAAAGGAGTCTCCCAAGGCTCTATCCTGGGTTATTTACAATGTATATAAATAACCTTTCATGTTTTAATCAACTCAAATTTTAATATCCACTTATATGCAGATGATACAATTCCATGCCCCCACCCTTGCCCAAGCCTTCCAAATACTAAAATACAGAATGCTTTTAATTATAATCAGGCCACACTTTTTGATCTGCAGCTGGTCCTTAATACAGGCAAAACTAACTGCCTAGTGTTTTTAAGGTCTCATTCTCAGTCCATAGATGAATTGAAAATAACCACTCTTAGATGTCAAGTGCATTGAAAGAGTATCTTACTATAAATCTCTTGGGATCTCGCTCGATAATTAGTTTTAAATTGCTTCTAGATAAATTAATTTAAAAACCAAGAACTAATTTGGCTTCAATGTCAGGAACAAACCTTGTTTTAGTTATAAAATCAAGAGGAAACTCATTTTAGCTACTTTTTAAGACCTGTTTTAGGCTATGGAGACATACTGTACCTGCATGCTTCCTTCTTTGCTGTACTTGTGTTGGTTATTCAAGATATTACCAAAAACAAGTAAAATGACCGTTATCCCAGGAAGAAGCAGATCAGAAGTTCGTAGTAAAAACAGGAAGATTTATTACGCAGCCGGCTACGGGAACAACTCAGCGAGAAAGTTCCAAAAAAGTACAGTTTTCAGTGGGTACATTTTGCATAATGTCAGAACTGGAGCGCTGCCTCTGATCGGTGATAAGAGGCTGTGCTTCCTTCCGATTCAAATTCAAACCCATCCTATCTATTCAGTCAGGTTCCATTCACATTTAAATTGAAATATAACAGGGGGGCTCGCCCCCTTCCCCCCCGGGACCCAGTGGAAACTTCCCAAACGCAGAATACAATGTCTGTTTCCCATAGTGCCTTGAGCTTCATTTCAGGTGCTAAAAATACTCTTTAGGAATACATAGTTACCTCCTCTCTAGTGATGTGATACTTCTCAAAGTCTCTCATCCCTCTACTAAATTTGGAAAGTTGGGTTTCAGACATTTTGCACCTTACAGTTGGAACAATCTTCAAAAAATAAATAAAAATCTTAAACTTGACTTAAACTTATAATTGCTTCAAACTTCAAACCTGTAATTCATGACTCAGTAATGACTCAATCCTGTTTTTAACCTCTGCTCTGCTTTTTAATTACTGTTACACTGCTGTCTCATTGCCTAGGCCCAGCCGGGGAATGGCCCTACCGCCCAGCCGGGGCATGGCCCTACCACCCAGCCGGGGAATGGCCCTACCACCCCGCCGGGGAATGGCCCTAGGCCCAGCCGGGGAATGGCTGTGGGTGGGCCTGGCTGGGCCTAGGCCCATCCAATCAAATAGCAGATTTATTACAAAAAAGCAGCTATTATTAAAATGACTTAATGTGGTTTGCATTCTTTATCTTTGCATCTCTGCCTGTTTGTGATATTCAGCATTTAATTTCATACTGCTGTAAAACAAAGGAGGGCAGGGGGTATCATTTTGGTACTGATTGGAGACAATAATCCATTTCAACCAATAAAAATTCTTTGTACTTTAAATCATGCGTGACGTGTGCTGCGATTGGCTGTTTGAATGGCGTTGCCAACTGAAACTGGCATATTAAACAATCGATCTAATCGGACGACGTGTCCCACGTGTAAAAGGTTTCCAATTCAACAAAGTTCGTTTTAGAAGAACTGGTTGATTATTTGTCGGGAATTCTGAAATCCGCGATCGCTAATCGTGTAACAAACTGTTTTTAAAACGGATGACGTACACACCTGCTGCCGAATGCAGGAGTGTATTCGGTCATCGTGGAGCGTAATCGTCCCTGTTATTTGCCCCGGGCATTTACAAAGTCCTTAAATACAACGCTGCGTGTCCACAATGCACCTGCAAAATCCGTGTTTAATAGAATAAAATTAGCCTTAATTGACAACATTTTAGCTCAATTTCTTGATAAACACATGACAGCCAACTGTTATTTGGTCTCCAAATTAAATATTCTACAGCAATCTACACATGTATACAGTCAATTAGCTTATTTAGCTAGTGTAATTGGTGGAAACAAGACCTGCATATACACACGCTAGGTATTTCGAAAGGTTAAATCCAAGAACTACATTTGGCATAATCTGCAATTTCTACATATAAGCCTGTACCAATTGCGCATTTATCCATGACCTTGAATATTCTGTAAAACGTTAAGTGTCCAGTTCTATTCTGACCAAACCATAGGGAGAATTGGTCCATACACCCTGCTGAGAAGAAAGTCCCATTGTCTTAGTTGTGAATGACAGTGCCCTAGTGATGTGCAATACAAATCAAGTCAATACGTTTGCAGACAGGGAGCTCCTGTAATACCGTAACATCGGGGCGGATGGCATCTTAAGCAGGAGTCAAGAAACCGCTTAGCCTACAGAAATGAACAAGTCAAAACGCCACAAGACTATTCCACCGAACGAGATTTTATTTACACAATGCACTTGGTGGGACAACGGTGTAGCGCCTGTAAAAAAAAAAAAAAAAAAAAAAAAAAAAAGAAATTGCCACGTTAACTTTGGTATGGAACCCCCACAAATCCCAACGACTTGGAAATACTCTAGCTAGCTAGCTGCCCACCTTAGCAAAAGATTAGTCGCTTGTTGACTCGGCACTCATACGGTCAGCTTCTGCGATCCTTGTTTTTAGAGCGACAATATCGCCATACCACGCCCGTTCCTCGTGCTGCTCTGGGAATTCAGGCCAATTTTCACCAACACCAGTTCTGCTAGGTGCAACATCGGCCGACTCGTCGTTCGTACGCTCGGAGAGCTCAGTATGCTCTCCCGTCCGCACTGGGAGCTCAGGGTGGTATTCCAACTCGAGCTCCTCGGGCCAGCGCTGCGCCCCTTCCTCTTCCTCCGGGAGCCCGCTGCCTTCTGAGAAGAATTTGACGCCACCAGGTATGAATTTGAAACTGCCTACACCAACATCACCTTCTACAGAGTAATGATCAGCACCCTCCAACTCCACATTTCTGTCGAAATCGCTTGTATCCTCATCCTCTAGGTCCGGGAACGCAAACTCGCCTTCGTGGTTCACGAGGTCACGGTCTCTGAATGCAGGACGAGCACTGTCGAACAATTGACTAGCATCAGTGTCACCATAATCTGAAGTGAAGTCTTGGCTTTCATTAGTTGTGAGGAAAGGACCTGCTACAGCGAGACCAACCAGGAGCGAATAAAAAATAAGGTCTTGCATTTTACTTTTTCCGCTTTCGACCACCTTTCGTATTAAAAATCAGGTAAGAAGTCGCATTTAAATTGCACAGATATTTAAATTCATTGGTGAAAGGAGCCAATCGGTGAGCTCCTCTAGAAGACGTTTGCACGTGTAGCTGAAACAGGTGTTTCGCTGTTTCGCTCGCCACTTGTGTAGGCGCCCTCGCTCAATAATGCGTGTTCTCATTTTGGGAATTCCAACCAATTAATATCTTAGTTATCTCGGAGGATAGATGCTCCTTTCTATGTCATTGCCAAAAGCAATTTATTCAAATCTGATCAGGTCGATTTCCGACTTTCTGAGATCAAGTAAGCTATCTTAGGCCTGCTTGTTTGGCAACAATTATTAACCTATTTCTACTTCACCACGCAAATAAATACGCAAATAGAAATGTGTATAAAACGTAAAGTCAAAAAATGGTTATGACTTTGCAAACCACAAAACATTGGCAGACTGACAGCTGTAAGCACTCGGAACACTATACATAAGCAGGGCTATGCCTTTTGAGGTAGTCTTTCATTTGCCACTGATTCGGTAAATTAATTTTAAACTAAGGAAACGCAACAGGGGAATTAGATTCTGTGTTCATAAATATTTCTTGAAATATGTATGTATTAATTAATTTTTGTAGATATCGAGAATATATTAATGTTTTTACAGATACGTTTATATATCATTTGGTCATCATACCTATGAATAATTTAACCGCATAAAGCCACGTGACTCCTGCTGACAGAAATGTTGTCCTGGACAGCAGGCTAGTCTATCGCCTATTCGTGGTACCACTGAGGACGAAAGATAGGAGACAGGAGGTGGACTGCAGTTGTTGTGTGTTTGACTTGCAATGTGAAATGAGCAAATTTGTGAAACAGCTTAATCTATTTTGTATACTAGGATACAAGGACAAAATACCAAATTAGGATTTTTTACTTGGTATTTTTATATACCTCTAGGACGGTAGATCTCCAGGAACAGGATTGGGCAGCCCTGTAAGGAAAAAAGGACGTCTCTCGAACGTGATGAAAATGTACAAAGTTTATTTCCAATACCGGCAGTGACAAAGCGCACGAATGACACCGTGGATTCAGCAGAGTCAGACTGAATAATAATTTGCTTCAGGTATCAGGGATGCTAGTACATCTGGTGTTGAAGCTACTACTGGAGCACAGGTAGGGGTGCATTTATTAAGTTCTCTGTAATCAACACAAAGCCTCCAGGAATTGTCTGGTTTCCAAACTGGCCATATGGGAGCCGTTGCTGGTGAGAGACAAGGTCGTATGACATCCTGTTGCAAAAGAGACTCAATCGTAGATTGAATGTAAGGGTTTGCTTCCTCTGGGTACTTATATTGGCGGAGTGATGGAGGATCACAGCCTTGTATATTCACCTCCATGACTTCACGACCTATTCGCCCACAATCATGTTTACTTTTAGCGAAAACACCTCTATGTTTTGCTAACACGTCCTCCATATCTGCATCGTTAACTCTCAACAATGTATGTAAGTCATATTCCTCCGACTTCTTAATGGCATGCACTGCATGAACATCGGAAATCTCCACAAACTCATCTTTAGACTCAGTATTGCGCCAAATGCAATTGTTGCCATAATCTATAATGTAACCACGCTTTTTCATGATGTCTGAACCTAAAATGTTGCGACCATCTGTTGCACTAAGCCAAGCTTTGTCTTTAAACCTGTCTTTGCCAATTTCAAAGGTAAGGTTATCTGATTGGGAAGCCAGAGACATAGTACCATCAAAGCCTTCTATTGTGATAGTCCTGTTACTGTGACTAGGGGTTGCATTAGAATGAATTATGGACAAAGAAGCACCACTATCCACTAACCAACTATCGCATCGGCCTCCAACAGCGATCTGTGTAATTGGTCTACCCCATCTATCACGTGACAAAGGTGCCACGTGCAACACGGAGGCCTGACACCCCTATGCTGAGTGTGAAGTGGTATTGCTTTTCATATTAGAAATAGCTGCCTGCAAATCAGCATTCTCTGCACTCTGTTTTATCATTGCTGACTGTATACTACTGAGTGTCTGGCTCAAACTTGAGTGATTAGGACCCTCACTGTGAAAAGAGTGAAAAGATTTGCATTCCTTAGCTATGTGTCCTTTCCACATGTATAACAAACAAACTTTCCATCCACATTATAGGGTAATGGCCTCTCTCCTCTTTGCTGCTTAATGTCATCTGGCACATATGCTTCATTTCTCCATGACACAGACTTATGTGAACTATTATTATGAGGCCTTCCTCCAACTGCAGCTACTGGATATCTCTTCTTATTCGCCAACCTGTTGTTTTTGGAGTTGTAAAGTTGAGTCATTTTTGTAACTATTTCTGTGTATGGGGTATGGGAGTCTATGTGAAGTGTTAAGGCATCTCGGGTGTATGTGTCACTCTGTGCAATCAATGTAGACTTGAACATAGGGTCTTGTTGGGTTAAATGTGGCATACCACTATAGTCAGAGAAAGCTTCCCATAATCTAGAAGCATATGCTGCTGGGTGTTCTCCCTGTTGCATTTCTACTTCCCTAATTCTTTCCCAATCTATCTCTCGAGTTCCCAGGACCTCAAGTAGTGCCTTCTTCCTGCTAGCTTTGTCTGCATTTTTGTTCTGTATATCAGTAGAAAGCGCTCTAGCTAAGGCGTGTGGAAGGCATGCAATTAGTGTGACACAAGCATCAGCATCAATAAGTCTGTGTAGATCTACCGCACGTTCTAGTGATGCAATGAATTCGAGCGGGTCTCTCTTAGAAGGCTCAAAGTAACCAATGTTCTTGATTAGGGATTCAATGTCACCAGGTGAGAGAGGCCTAAGTGTAGTAGTGGTACTTGTGCGTTCCCTCTGCCCCCCCTCCCCAGGCTGAATAGTAGTGGTTGAATGTACAGGGGCCATAGGAAACTTAACTGTGTAATCCGAATAGCTATCCCAATTATCCCAGGCAGGTTTCCCCCCAAAATTCTTGGTTTTATCATCCTCATTGTCTAATTCAGCCACTAATCTCTCAGGAAGGGGTACCCCTACCGCTGCTATGTGTCCTTGCATGATATCTACTGCTCTCTTGTATTTTCCTACACGGTCTGAATTGCTAGTGTGAGTTCTGGGAGTCAGATTGGTACATTTACTAATCAAGTAATCATACGCCGCTTGTGCACGATTCAAGTCATTGACTGTTTTTTCTAGTGACGACACAAGATTCTGATTATTGCTTTCTAGCTTTGTCACCGGCAGTGACAAAGCGCACGAATGACCCCTTGGATTCAGCAGAGTCAGACTGAACCACGAACCTTTCCAGAGGCTGCTTCTTATTTGTTTTCAAAGCTTTGATCAGGAGTGTTGAATACACATACTAAGACGGATGTAGTCAGTTTTGTAACACCTATCAATTAGGCCGTAGTGTATTGGCTGTCCTGTTGTGATTGAATTAGCACATCTGTTCACTTGGATGGTTCCCAATCTCTCACTCCCGGTCGCTATTCTACCATTGTACCAACTGTATTGTGATAATGATAAGATCAAGGGAATGTGTGGCCAGCAGTCATATTGGCATCAGAGACAGATTTCTTACAGCCCTGATTTAAGCAATTGTGCCTCAATAAATGTCCATTTTATTGCATAGCCTATCCACTGTATGAAACTTTTATTCTACCGAATGTAGGTTAATTCCCATTTGCGTAGTTTTGTTCTTGTTTAGTTGATGTTCTGTAGGGTAGGTGACAAGTTGTCAATTCAGTCCGCACGTCTTCAGACTATACTTTCCCCCTCTTGGGAATGACTGCACTTGTCTTTACATTTTAACCATCCTGCTGTCCCCAGAGTTAAAAATGAGGTTAACAGCAGGGAAAACCCCCTAAATTGACGTTTCCTGGAGTGACCCCACCATTATAAAAAGATAAACGCTGTCCTTCTTTATATTTTTATAAAAGCGATACACTATCAGGGTAGAAAGATTGTGTTATGTGTCTTGTTTAACCCTGCAGTTATGAAATCAGAAGTCATAATCAACGTTAAGCACCACACGTCTATTCCAGCAAAAAAAATAAAACATATAAAAAATATCACGTTTTGTAGTAAAAACCCGTAGTGTAGACTGAAGATATCCAGTCTCTCTTGACCAGGGGTGGTCAATTTCGGTCCTGGAGGGCCGGTGTTACACCGAAATCTGTGACCCACCGAAATGTGTGACCGCAGGTATAACTAAATCACTAAATGTCACATTGTGCATGCAGGGACAAATACACATTTTTAGAAATATTTTATAGTTAATTTCATAAAATGTAGTAATAATGAAAATAAAACAGTTGTTTCTAAAACATTTTTTTTAAACTTAATTTATTTTATTTACTTTCTACTGACATATACCATGCCTGGGGTGGTTAGTATGATCCACCAACGTTGCCTCTTTCCCCATAGGAAGCAATAACGACCAGCGATTACATGCACTGGACAGGGAGCGACGGCAATCCAATGTTTATGAGTAGCTCACGCCGTCTACGTAAACGCTCTTTTTCATGCCCGTTCTCAACAACACACATGCAGAAAATGTGCAACAGCGGCCTCTGCGGTCACAGATTTCGATGGGTCACAGATTTCGGTGTGACACCTGTATGTATGCCCGTTTTTGGAATTGAACATCAGTATCAATAAAACATCAACTTTCCACGCATACGGCCTACTCCAACTGCTTATAATATATTATGCTAAATAAATTGGCCTACGTTTGAGAATAACGAACGTCAGTATCTTCTGTTGACCGGAGGTTTATTTTGCATACATTTGTAGACAATATCGTGAGATAATATAGGCTACCTACTAGTAGATCATGGATAAGATATGCCTACATATTGTGATTTGTACCATGCCATATTGCGGCGGTACCGTATTGTAGTTAATATATAAGTATACTTGTATTCAGAATAAGTACGTTGTTGGTAAGTTTCATTTTACCAAGCTAAAGTTATTCGGGGCTTTAATTACAGTCGATAGCACGACAGATAAAACAGGAAGTAGCCTACAGTGAAAATAAATAAATTATGTAACTTCTCATCCCTTTTTCATGCCTCCCTCGTGAGCCTTAATACCAGTTTCACTACTGTTTTCCACATTCCTAGTTATGATGGTCCTGCTTCCTGGGAAATAATGGATTACTTAAGATTTCTGTTCTAGTCCTGCCTTTGTGCTTTCGTTTCTTTTTTTACTTATTCCGTTTAGCAACTGCCGTAAAATGGGGGTGTGGTGAGGATGATAGACTATGCAATAAAATATTATTAAAACGTTATTATTATTCATTTCAGTCATGAACACTTATGTCCAAATCTGGAGTTTTAGCCAGCTAACCTAAATATCTTCACTGAAAGTAAAACATTTGACATATTTCTTTATCTTTCCGTGTTGACGGTTCTGTAGTATTTTAAGTTTCGTTTCATAGCTGGGAGCTGCATTTCCTAGGAATGAATGATGATAACGTTTTGTATGATCATTGGTCCTTCCGGGCACCACAGTTCTCCACATCGTAGCCTACTATATATAGTCTAGTGTTCAGCTTCATTATCTGTCTTTGAAATCGTGTTTAAGCAAATTGTAGTTTTGTTAGAGACGTCATGCGTCGACCCCTTAGAGAAAGTCTGGAGGTTGGACTGGACTTTATAGAGTTCTTAGGAGAGACTAATCGAAAATCTATAACCGAGAAAGACCGGCTTCGAGATATATACAATTCAGAGTTCAGAAACAGGTAAATATTATTATTATTATTATTATTATTATTATTATTATTATTATTATTATTATTATTTTTAACCGATACATGGCTCGGATAGCACCAACAGCCCAGTCTCAATTTCCTAATTCTTTTGTAGGGCCGGAGGCAAAGACCCGAACTTTTCAAACGTCTTATATGCGCTGAGGAAGTTCCACAAAGCCAGTGTACGATCGGGGACGGTACGCTTCAATCCTAAGGTAAAATAATAATAAGTTATTATTTTCGTTAAGTCATTACAGATAAGTTTCGGAACTCATTACAGTTTGCTTTACTTATGTGGATCGATGTCTTAGCACCCGCCTGTTGAAAAAGATGAGAATGTACGTAGCCTACTTCGGCAAAACACCTTATTGCACTAGGCTACATGTTTCACAATAGGTTCTTACAATTGGCAGAACATTCATATTGGACGTCTCTGAAATTTTGTCATTTTTGCTCTCATTTTTTATTGTTGTTTGAATATAGAATATTTAACATTTGTATTACCATAAATAATGTTAAATTGTAGGAACACGTATGTGTTGCTGTTCAGCATGAATGTTTAAAAACTAAGCCCATTTACAACGCAGAGTGTAGGTATGTCAGTCATATAGGCGTCTTAGACGACGCTGAAGTTGGCTCCCGATTCACAGCTCCTGATTCGAAATTTCCGGTCCACATTAAATCGGTTGCGTTATATGATCTGATGGTTTCGCGGTTTGCAAAGGCTATAATTTGCTTCTAAAAGTGAGATACGGCTCAAGTGAGAAATTGAACAAAGGTGGTGATTTGAAATTAGTTTTTTTAATTATTATTATTTGTTTTGTTACGTTCACATGACATGTCGCTTTCTGTAATATTGAAATATCAGATACCGAAGTGTCACGCATTTTGTTTTCTCCTCAAAATACAATCGTCTCAACATTACGTGTGTATGAGAGAACAGGAAATAATGTACATTTTAAATGGTGTGGATGAAATATCACTGCACCATATGCAAATAAAACTCCAAACTGTCTGTTTGTATAAACAAATACAGTAATAAAATCCTACTGAAAAATGGACGTATTAGATGAATATGAAAGTTTGGATAAAAATTTCTCCCCAGATGTCAAAGTTCAGAACATTCTGACACTTGTTCCTGGCAGATGGGTTCCTGGTCTACATACTACCCCATTTCTGTGAAATTTTACTTCAGTGTACAATCTACAAACATTCAATGTAATCCAATGCAGGCTAATATAAAAGAGTAAAATTTTTGGATTGGAATTTCTCCCCAAATTAAAAAGGTCTCAAACTGTGGATACTTGTTCATGATAGAAGGGGTCCTGTTCTACATCCTAGCCCAATTGCGTGCAGTTTTACTATAGCATTTTCAAATAATCCCACTACTGACTTTCTGTACATGTCAATACAGCCATATTGAAAAAAGTGATCTTTTGTAGACCAGGACCCCTTCTGCCAGGAGCAAGTGTCAGAATTTTCTGAACTTTTACATTTGATTACAAATGCTTATACAAACTTTCATATTTTTCAATTGCCGTCTATTGGATTACATGGAAAGTTTGAAGTGGGATTATTAAAAACCGCTACAGTAAAATTTCACATAAATGGCGTAGGATGTGGACCAGGACCCCTTCTGCCAGTAACAAGTGTCAGAATTTTCTGAACATTTACATTTGGAGAGAAATACTGGATTGGATTTTATCACTGTATTTGTTTATATAGACAGTTTGGAGTTTTGTTTATGGTGCAGTGACCATTCATCCACACCATTTCAAATATACATTATTTCCTGTTCTCTCATACACACTTAATGTTGAGACAATTAAATTTTGCGGAGAAAACAAAATGTGTGACACTTGCGTATCTGATATTTCAATATTACAGAAAGCGTCGTCTTAAACGACATGTGAAGTGAACGTAACAAATTAAAAAATAATAATAAAACTAATTTCAAATTACCACCTTTGTTCAATTCCTCACTTGAGCCGTATCTCAATTTTAGAAGCAAATTATAGCCTTTGCAAACCACGAAACCATCCGATCATATAACGCAACCGATTTAAGGTGGACTGGACATTTTCAATCGGCTGCGAGCTGCGAATCGGGAGCCAATTTCAGCTAGTATGATGTAACAGTAGGTTCTCGCAGTTAATGCGTAAAGTCTCTGTGTTTTAATCGGAACTGTGGGTATAATAAAAAACTTATTACGAAAATGGTATAACATGGCAAAAAAACCTAAACGTTGAATAAAAATGTAACTTTTTTGAGGTAGGCCTGGATGGGCACCATGCGTAGCCTACTGGCAATGGTGAAAATGAAAAGTAAATAGGAAGAATATACATTGCTATTAATTTTACGAATTGATATAGTGATAAAGATGCACCACGGAATCTCATCACATCGGTCTCTTGCCTGAATTAAATTAAGATTTTTCTATTTTAATTTTACATATTTTTAAAATGATTACACCTATTCTTTCTACCCTGGTAAATAAGCTGGTTAAAGATTTTGCTTTTCCAGTATTAGCCCATCAAGCCATGTCAAACCCCATTTTGGGAGATTTTTCCACTATATTCATTAATAAAAGATTCATATGGATGTGTGTTTTATTTCCGCTGTCACCATTACTAGTATGCATGGTGTCCAATACCTAATTCAGCCTTCATTCTTCAGCCTTAAAAAAAAAAAAAAAACGTTTCTTTGAACTGAAGTGGAATTTACCCCGCCGGTAAATTACCATCGGTCTCTGCTGAATTGACAGTTATTTGGCTTTTCCCATGCTGATGGATGACAAAGGGATTTTGTATGCTTGTTAACTCATTTTTATTCTCTAGTGAAACTGGAAGCGATGGAATGACACAATATAGTTCCTTTAGACTGAGATGAACTAAATTAAGTAAAATTGTATTGCCAGTTTTTTTGTTTGATTTTACTTACAATAATTGTTAGGGGTGCCAATAATTATGGCACCTATGGTTTTCTGGAAAAAATAGATTACTTAATGAAAAAAACATTGAAGCATGAGAATAAATGTATTGAAATAAAAGTATATAGTTTTCCCATATGTTTGAACATAACATATATATTATTATCTGTGTCATTTATTATATGCAGCCTTTTTTCTTCATTTTTATTAAGGGTGCCAATAAATCTGGAGCCCACTGTATATATATATGAGGGGCCAAACAGGAAATATTTAATGAAGTCTGACATATACATCATTTTTGATATATATACATTGAAGTGTGATATATATATACATCATTTCTTGATATATATATACATCAAAACCGATATATATATATATATTATTTTTGATATTTATACATTGAAAACGATAAATATACATCATATTTGATATTTATACATCAAAACCAATATATATATATATACATAATTTCTGATATATATACATTGAAAACAATATATATATACATAATTTCTGATATATATACATTGAAAACAATATATATATACATAATTTCTGATATATATACATTGAAACCGATATATATATATATATATATATATATATATATATATATATATATAGATATATCATCCGGAACAGGCATATATTTGGACATCCCACTGGGTCTTTATTAAGACATAATCAGTGCAATCCAAATTAATTTTTAATTGGATTGAGAATGTTTGAAGTGGAATTATTAAAAAATGCTACAGTAAAATTTCACAGAAATGGGGTAGGATGTAGACCAGGACCCCTTCTGCCTGAAACAAGTGTCTGAATTTTGTGAACTTTTACATTTGGAGAGAAATTCTTGTCCAAACTTTCATATTTTTCAATTGGCGTCTATTGGATTACATGGAAAGTTTGAGGTGGGTTTATTAAAAAATGCAATAGTAAAATTTCACAGAAATGGGGTAGGATGTAGACCACTTCAGGAGCCCTTCTGTCGTAATTAAAATGTCAAAATTTCAGACTTTTAAATTTTGATGAGAAATGGCCATCTAATATGTCAATTTTTCAATAGGATTTTATTCATATATTTGTTTATATAGACAGTTCGGAGTTTTATTTGAATATGGTGCAGTGATTTTTCGTCCACAACATTTCAGATGTGCATTATTTCCTGTTCTCTCACACCTGATGCAATGGTGAGACTATTAGATTTTGAGGAGAAAACAGAATGCGTGACACTGATCTGTCCATAGTACAGTCTTAAAAGACATGTGAAGTGAACGTAACATAATTAAAAATAGTTTTAAAAAAAATTTCTCATTACCACCTTTGTTCAATTTCTCTCTTGATCCGTATCTCTCTTTTAGAAGCAAATTATAACCTTTGCAAATACGTAAGGAAGACCGCGAAACCGTCCAATCATAACGCAACCGATTTAAGCTGGACCGGAAATTTCGAATCGGGAGCTGCGAATCGGGAGCCAACTTCAGCGTCGTTCATCCTCAGTGGTTTGGTGGCGTGTTTGGGCATGGCTGTTTCGTGGTGGAGCATTTGTAGTGTCAGGTCTACCACATGCGTTTGCAAGTGTTTCAATAAGTGTGTCACTGTCTAAAAGTGTTTGGACAAGTTCTCTGTCTCTGTCAGCCATTGCGTACCATTAAAAAATACGGGCGAAGCACGTTCACCACAAAGCATACAGTAGCTAAAATTAAAAGCGAAGTTCGTTCAGAAACAGCACGGCTCACATTAACAAACCCGGGCAAACCCCAGGAAGACCCATAAGAAGCGGACCAAATATGTGCCTGTATTAAAATCGGAGAGCTAGCAACATTTCACTGTCTCACTTGTTATATTCACATCAAAATTCTTACAGAATATAATAATATATCAGAAAATGATGTATATATATTGTTTTCAATGTATATATATCAGAAACGATGTATATATATATCGGTTTTGATGTATAAATATCAAATATGATGTATATTTATTGTTTTCAATGTATAAATATCAAAAACAATGTATATATATCACAGTTCAGTGTATATATATCAAAAATGATGTATATATATCAGACTTCATTAAATATTTCCTGTTTGGCCCCTCATATATATATATATATATATATATATATATATATATATATATATATATATATATATTCAGTTTATTTACAAACAAGCCAGAAATGCAGACCCTGGCTTCACATATTACCAGGCCATTTGCATCAAGTTTGTTTTGGCAGTTTAGACAAAGAAGGCAAAGTCATTGCTACTATACTACCCAAACCTAGTTCTGAAAAGATCACCCCTCATTAATCCACACAGCTGAGCTAAAATAGGCCCACAATTAGTCACACCGGGGAACATTTCAATCAATCACCTGCAAGACACACCATGCAAAATTAAAAAAAACAGTTCATGAAAATGGCAAATAAAACTTCTTATGCACACATTTGGAACGGAAATTCAAATATGTGGAATCCCCCCTTATACATACACATCCTCGTGCAGTGACGGCTACTTTTTCATAGTCCTGACCTTGCTTTTACAATGTACAATTTTCAGCTTGGGCATTTGGAGGTTTTGTCTAAAGCCACTTACAAAAAAGTACATTGGTAGGCAAACCACCGCTACAGCTGGAAATGGGCACTTTTACAATCCAATGAGTGCTGTGTTGACCTCCGCCAGGTGCGACTGGTGTATCAGGACCAGTGGAGGACGTCCCGCAGATGCTCTCAGCCCTCCAGCAGTCAGCCCGTACCCGCGGGTTCCTCTGCTGCCCCCTCTGCCCTCTCTGCCCCCTCTGCCGGTGCCTCTCCGCCGGTCCCTGAGACCCAAGTGCAGGCTCGGAGGCGGCTGGCCAACCAGGTCCTGCAGTCCCTGAGGGAGAACCGGTAGGGCGCTCGGAGACGGGAGAACTCACCCCTGGCCTCTCTGAGGGCTGGGTAAACCTCAGTCTGCCTGCTTAACAGATCCGTGCTGAAGAAACACACGTGT
The DNA here is from genome assembly GCA_039654925.1 of Anguilla pacifica. Taxonomy (NCBI): domain Eukaryota; kingdom Metazoa; phylum Chordata; class Actinopteri; order Anguilliformes; family Anguillidae; genus Anguilla; species Anguilla pacifica. Next base: position 45,222,136 of record CM077294.1, read on the forward strand.
TGCCAAATTTAAGATTGCGCGTATAAAGGCCGCTTCTCTAGCGCGGTTGATTTCGTCCCAGACATGAGATCGGGTTTGGGCGAAGCCATCTGGCAGTGTATGCTGTGCTTGTGCTGCATATCCGTGACATGCCTGCGTGGAACTGAGGGAGCAGCTGATGATCGTCCTCCTCCGCCCCCAGGTCCACCTTCATCGCCGACAAGTTTGGGATCGAGATCACCTCTGATCAGCCGGCCAGTGCTGAGGAGGGCAAGATCAGGTTTGATGTGGAGCGTGGCAGGGCATGCACGGTGACGCTCTACATCACCAACACCGGGACTGGGTCGGTTTACTTCTGCTACTACAGCGCCCTGCACTGGATGCGCTGCTGCAGTCTGTCCGATGAAGAGAGGGTAACGCGGAATAATCCACTCTTCCTCAGTCCCGGTGAGAAAACAATGATAACCGTGAGACAGAAAACCTGGTGTATTATTGCAGTGTAATATAGCGAGTAAGAATGTACTCCGGTGTTGCAGATTGATGCCCAGGTAGGGCACCGCCTGTGGCTGCACCCTTGCACAAGGTGCTTAACCTGAATTGCATCAGTAAAAATATTCAGCTGTATGAGTGAACTGTATATTTTTTAAAAAGTGAGCTGTGTTAGTTTTTCTGGATTCTGGCGTCTGGTAAGTGCGTGAATGCAACTGTAATTCCAGTTTGTAAACAATCAATTCAGCTAAAACCAGCCAGTAAAAAGAACATTTATGACAAATTCATAGTTTTTTTTTTAGCTTTCATTATTTTGCACATATTTTACAAACTAGTATGTACTGTTGTGCTTTTAAAACTGCTATATAGTGTGTGTGTATATAGCTGAAGTACAGGCAAACACTGTGATTTCCTGTATTGCTTTAGATAACAGGTTTCGGTGGGTTGCTGTATTCCCACTGCAGGTCAGCGGTATGAGGTACAGGTCAGTTTCCACTCCCAGCATGTGGGCTTCTTCCCTGCCACGCTGGCCTTTGAGTTCAAGACCTCGCTGGTCTCCAAGGCTTTCCATATCGTACGCTTCCTGGAGGCCATGTGCAGCAGCAGCCTGGCTGTGGATCTGGCCCCTGTCGCCCCCTACAGGCCCCAAGCGGCCATTAAACGCGTGGTGATGGCGTGCATGATCGTAGAGGGAGAACCTCCTGAGAGGTAAGGCACTGGGACCCCATACACCCGCTCTGTCAAACGCCGGGTGACCCCCCGCCCCCCCCCGGCCCCCGCCCCCCACCCCCCCCAGAGGGACACAGTCACTGGGCACAGGGAGATGAGGGAATTCTGTTTTTCACTGGTGTTTTTATTTGCTGGTAGAGAGAGAGAGCACATTCATTGTACAAACAAACAAGTAAATGAAAATGAAAAATGAAAAAATCTTCCCCATGCTAATTTCCCCCAAAAGTTCACAGGTTACCAAAGATCTTATCGGGAGTATTTAAAGTTTACGGATGGCTTCGATTGGTATATAAATTGTTTGGTCCGAAATACGTTACGTGTTGGTTTTCTAGGCGTGGAGCTTCATGCTGATATTTTATATTTAAGCATCTTTTTAGCTCTGTTCTCATTCGGCCGGCTGCTGCCATTATCTCCTGCCTGTTTGTTCTCCCTCTCATTCCTGCTCCAAGGCCTTGTGGGCGAAAGACGGGCACAAACACAACCTGGGGTACACAGAGAAGGATGGAAAGAAGGGGGAAGAAAGATGGCAGGATTATTAAATATAATTATAAATACCATAAAGCCTTTAATGATATGCGTAGGTGTGTGTCTGTGTGCAAGTGCGTGTGTGTGTTTGTATGTGTGTGTGTGTGTGTGTGCGCGTGCGTGTGTGTGTGTGTGCGTTTGTCTGTGTGTGTGTATGCATTTGGGTGTGTGTGTGTGTGTATGTGAGTGTGTGTGTGTGCGTGCGTGTGTGTGTGTGCGTGTGTGTTTGTGTGTGCATGTGTGTGTGTTTGTGTGTGTGTGTGTGTGCGTTTGTGTGTGTGTGTGTGTGTGTGAGAGTGTGTATGAATGAAAGAAAATAATGAATGTGTTGATTTCTAGCATTCTCTCATCATAGTGCTGGTCCAGTACTGAAGTGGAGGGTTAGACTTCAGAGGGACCGTCAAACACACTGATATACATTTAGACACGCAACACTCCCTATGTTAGCTGTCCATGTTGAGTGAAAGCACGTACATATCACAAAATTACTGATGTGAGCAGTAATGAACATACATTTGTGAATTTGGGCTGCAATGTTAATTGGGGAACGGTTCAGATATACAGTACTGCACGCATTATGAAAACACTGTGCTTAAAGAAGTTTAGCACTCTTAAAACTTTTATCTGTGTTTTCTTAGGGCCATTTTCATCGGTAAAAATGTATTTGAAACATTTATCTTCTTGACCATGAGTGGTAATGACGTTAAATGACAAACCAAAAAAAACAAAAACTGTTTTCTTTGCATTAATATTATAATTTTATGTAAAAAAGTACTGGGCAAAGAAATGCATGTTCAGGGAAATTATTACAATTTGCAACAGTTAGATACATTAGACAGCTCAATTATGTAGCTATGAACTAATACATAGAGGAAGGTGTGAAGATTATTGCTTTTAAAATACAAATGCTAATTATCTCTTTATTTTTAAATTGATGTTACATTTATTACATGTTACATTAATTATGTCAAAAAAAGAAATTGTTGCTAAATAGTATATTAATCCTCAAACTGGTAGTGTTCCCATAATTTGTGCCAGCACAGCACATGAACAGGGAAGTGTAAATGGGACCTAGGGGTCATCGGCCAACTAGATAATTTTACCAGACAGTTCTATCTGGTGTGAACTGTTGAGCTTTAAGAACATCTGCTGATAACTAAGTCTCCATGGTTCAACATGAGTTCAATGAGGAAATGAATCTGCTGGACCAAGCCATTACGCATTGTTATGGAAACCGTCAACTGCCGTTTTGATGTGGACTTTGTAGTTTGTACTCAATAAGATTATATGTTTTTGTGATATATGTGTGTGTGATTAATTGAAACAAGAATATTTGCAGAGAATGACCCCTTAGGTTCCTCATACCCCCGTCCCCCCAAACCCCACCCCGACCGTGGAATCCTATCAGAGTCTGAACCCCCTCCCTTGATGTCTCTTTAACAGTCATGTGGTGCAGCGGCTGGAAATGATGTTGCCTTTGGGCGACTATAAATGCCCGCAGACTGTGAGGAACTTGCCAAGGTTCCTGCAGGATGGTGGACATTTCAATGAAGAGCTTCAATGTATGAAGTAAGTGCCTTGTATAACTCCTTCATATATAACACTTTCATAAATTCTACCTACAAAAATCTCTTATAGTGATTCCTCGAAGGTTGCTAAACTAGTTGGCCTTTGACTGTGAAAGACCTTAACGCAGTTTAAGTGTAAAAATATGTATGATGCATGGCCATCCTTTAACGAGTAGAACAGGGTGAGAATGAGCTCCTCCTCTGTAGTCCTCTTTTTGCAATCACATTGACCCAGTAGATTTACTGTTTGCCTTCTGCCATTTTTCTATCAGTGAGCTTAACGTAAGGTTTGCAACCCAAATGGCTTAGAAGAATGCTCAAATTCTGCCTACCAGCAAGGCCTAGCAAAAACCATCTACGCTAGCCCTTAGTGAACGTTGCCCTTTAGGCCAACCACAAGTGATTATTTGTTGGTCTTACATAATGTACCAATTTCGGGACAACACAGACTTGTCTGGTTGTATTCCGACAGTGTGCTAATGCTGCTAGCTACACACAGGACCGTATCATAGGTGTGCCACTGTAAGGATAACAGATTTGTAGCATGGAGCGCTAATCTGCTTAATGTTTAATGTGAATCATTGTTGGGAACAGCAAAACCTTTACCAGTTTACTGCAGTAAATGGCGTGAATGAACACATACTCCATGTAAATGCAGTAAAGGTGCCTGGCAGCTACAGGCTGAACGGGTCTTCACTCTGTCCTTAAAGGACCCTGTGCAATCAAAAGAATTAAAAAAAAAATTAAATAGTTATATTTTTACATAACAATCCAAAGTAAATGAGATCTGTGATATTGAGTCTATTTTATATGGCTGAGATTTTGAATTAGTTTTTAAAATTGGAATGTAACAAAGTTTCTATACTGCCCAGGATTTTACATTGATCATTTGGAGACCATGTTCTTTGTTTAATAATTACATTTATACTTTAAATCATAATTTATAATAATTTTTATTATAATATATACTATTAAAGCACAATTATATAGAAAAACTAGTCGTGAAGTATTTAGTGAGAAGTCAATCAGAAGTGAACTTAAATCGAATAGCTGACATTGAACCTCCACTTCTCATGTTTAGAAATGGTTTACGTCAAAAATTTCAGTTTATTCATTTAAAAATACATGTTTATCTCATGGGTTAATGAATGCTCAAATGAAGGAAAACGTGGGTCTGTAGGAAATGAAAATCTGCCGGGTGTTTCATGGTTCTTAGCACTACAGAGGATGCTAATCTTTTAGCTAGTCGGGTTAGCCCATGCGACCAGATTACAGAATCACAATGTTCCCTCAATTTAACAGCCATCTTTCATAAATAGGCACAGCGTTGCCTGTTGCTAATAGCGGATCAGGGCATCTTCTTCCATTCAACTCCAAGTGTATTTTTTATCCTCATTGCTGCTACATCCTGTTCCAGGTATATTTCTAATTTCCAAAAAGTGTCTGAAGAACTCTCCATTTTTGTTTATGTGTTGACTTCGAGAAATCGAACGAGACGTGTTATTTGTTAAAAGGAATACGCTACGTAGCTGTTGGGTTCGTGCTGGGAGTGAGACGGTATTTCTGTCGTGTCGACAGGGATCTCCTGGAATCTCCCTTGAGCTTCCAGAACTACGCCAAGCGCTTTCAGCTGCTGCTCCACCTGGAGGAGATCCAGATGGAGGTGGACATTAGGAAGTACGATATGCACAATGCCCCGATGGTCAGGGACCCTGCCAACAAGAGACTGCTCGCCCTGGACGTGAGTAAAATAATGAGGTGCATTCTGGGCCGCTGTAGCAAAGCTGGTGGAGGACTTAACAGGGCGCACATGTTAACATGGAAATCAGTGGAGAAAGGGGTCCAACTGTAGTCACATTTTAGTCTGTCAGGAAACTTGCTGGGTTGAGATTTAACTATTTTAATATGTGAATATTTAAACACATATTCAAGTAGAATGTGGGCATTAATAAAGACAGTGGTCTTGAAAGCTAGCTTAAAACAAAGCTAACTAGATGCTTAGTCTATTCGTTGATTGTGGAAGAAAATTTTTAGCATGGACAAAAGCATTAACGTAACAAATATGACAAAGTAAGTTCCCAAACAAATAGTAAATATAGACACAGAATTGTTATATTGATAAGTATTGGTAGTATTTGACAGAGTACTACATAAAATTGTTAAAATGGGGCGGCAGTGTAGTATAATGGGTAAGGAGTTGGTCTTGTAACCTAAAGGTCATAGGCTTGATTTCCTGGTAGGACACTGCCGTAGTACCCTTGAGCAAGGTACTTAACCTGCATTGCTTCAGTGTATATCCAGCTGTATAAATGGATGCAATGTAAATGCTATGTAGAAAAGTTGTGTAAGTTGCTCTGAATAAAAGCATCTGCTAAATGCCTGTAATGTAATGCAATGAGTGAGAATTCTCTCGAATGGGCAAGGGGAGATGAGTTAAACATGTGGAAATGAGTTAAAGGTAAATGCCACAGAGTTGGTTGGTGGAACATTTTTTCCAGGTTAGGGAGTAGAGGCACAGGCCCTCTGTGCTGTAGCTAGATGGTGAGCCTGCATGGGACTGAGCATCCTGTTCTTGACATTATGTGTTCTTATGTTCCTGAGTAGCCAAGGAAGGAGAAAGGCTCACCTAGAGGGTGAAAACTCCATAGCCACAGATTCTATTTCAGATTGTGATAATTAAACAGCATAAGAAATCCTCTACTGCTCACCTTTTAATGCATGCTTTGTCTCACTTACTTCTTATCATCACATTACGTAAGGTTCATTTCCACGTTCATTGTTGTCTGATTTTATTGAGTGTGGCCGCCCTGGCTTCTTGCACTTTTTAGATCGTTGAGCAGTGAGCAGTTTACAAGCAGCCTCCGGTCGTTTCTGTGCTCCTGTTCCACAGGTCCCGGGCGTGGCAGAAAACAGACCCTCGGTCCTGAAAGGGGACGACCTCCTGGTGTCCAAGGTTGGGGACGGGGAACCCCTCACCAAGTACAAGGGCTACGTCCACAGGGTGGAGCTGGAGTCCGTGAAGCTGGGCTTCTCCAAGAAGTAAGATCACACGCTGTCAGCTGACCCCTCTCAGCCTATCGGCATCGTTTAGCCCTCAGATAAGCTCAGTTATTCAGATTAATAACCTCTGTGAGGAAAGGCCCAGTGGCTCACTGACTTTAGCAAGTATTTTTGGTTTGAGAGACATTTGGTTTGGGTGAGACCTGTTGTACTGCCACGGGACTAAAATCTCCTGTATGTACCCTTATAGAAGTGCAGTGTAGTGCAATATACAATATACTAAAAGTATAAAGATAGCTATATTTCACAGCAGTTGATATATAAAAAATGTACTTGCCATATCTGAAAATGGAAATGGAAATACTCTGTATTTGCCCATATATTGTGAAGTGCTGCAATGTCTTCATAATATTGTATTTCAATGTACATTCAGTATGTTCTGTTTCTGTAAATCGTAAATTCTGTGATTATGGACATTTTGTTCCAGTCTGGGGAGAAGGGTGTAGAGTGTCTGCTTTTGTTTTCTCCTCTCTTGCTGAGTGACTCACAGGGTGTGTCTCTCACAGAATGATGGACGGCTTCATAGACAAAATGAAGTTCAACGTGGAGTTCACCATCAACCGCTTCCCTCTGAGGCTACAGCACCGGGCCGTGGTGCTGGCGGTCCAGAACCGCCTGGAGGAGGTGCTGTTCCCCTCTGGCTGCCGAGCTGAGAACGGGCCCCTCCCCTCACTCAGGTCAGGCACTCAGTACCCCCCCCCACTCAGGTCAGGCCCTCAGTACCCCCCCCCCCCCCCCCCACTCAGGTCAGGCACTCAGTACCCCCCCCCCCCCCCGGAGGTCCGGTCCATTTGGGATTCGTGGGGCTCATTCCAGTCACTCATTCTTACTCCTCACATCCTTTCCTCGCGTTAACAAACATGACACAGTGCCTATGGTGGCAGAAAATGGTGCTCGCATTTTTCTCAGGTCGTGAATTTGATTTCCAGTTGGGCACCGCCATTGTACCCTTGACCAAAGAGAATTGCTTCATAAATATTCAGCTGTTTATTGGACTTTTGTTTAAAAGGAATTTGAGAAATAACAGTAATTAAACAATTCAGCTCAGAAACAGGCAGAGTAACACTGGTGCTTGTGAGAAAATCAGTGATAAGAGAGAAGAGAATATGAGATTAAGCGTGGAGTTGGGTAAAACCCGGGGAAAGAACGTAAGCGAAATTAAGCTGAATCGCTTCAGAAAAATCCAGCCGTAAAATGGTTTGTATGTAAAGAATGTTAGCTGTCCAAGTCACTGTGGATAAGAGCATCTGCTGGCTGCCTTGAATGTAAATTGAGATTAGTCATAGAGATTTAAATTCTGCCCTTTAGGTCTTTAAGAGATGACATAAATCAATAAGTGACTGCGAGGGTACATTGGCTGGTGAATAGACTGACAAATGAGCGCTGGCTTGCTTTCAACTCATAAACAGTGGCATCGAAGAACACAAATATCTAAGCAACAGCCACAACGACAACAAATTGATCTGACTTCTTTTTCTTTATTTTTTTGCATTGGACAGAAAACGTCATGTAGAAGAGCTAGCCTTTAGGGGCGAAAAGAATGACAAAGTCTGCAGAAGTTCAGAATTTCGTGACAGGAAGTTGAATCAGTAGTGCTGCCCAGCACATGCCATTCAATCCTGAGTCTTTCCCAGATTGAGGTCTAAACCCCCAAGAGTGCTCTGTTGACTTCTCTATCAGTGTCTGTGTCCTGCTCACAGACTCCTTCCTCCATACTGTCAATCACACTTGGCATTCCATGACCTTGGCCGTTCTACTTTTAAAGGTTTTCATTTCTTTTTTCTGACATCAACAAGTTCTGAAAAAGCAACAAGTACGGGCCTAAGCTAGTGTTTTCTGCTAATTCTTGTGCTAAGTTCTTCCTGCTAGTTTAAATTGAGCTTCCTCTGAAATTTTGTTTGAGGTCCTCAGTTAAAATGAAGCTATTTAGGAACAACTTGTGAGTTTTGGATTCCCAGTAGAGAACAAAGAAGACATCAGCGGACGATTATGATTACTGATGATTACAGGCTGATTTAAATTGCGCCTTTCAAAAGCTCACCTCACCTCAACCCCTACCAATATGTAAGCATGGAAGCCATTTTGGTTCTGGGATGGTTATCATCGTGCATCATCTGAGACGGAGAGGGAAGAGTTTCCGTGTTTGTTACAGTTTCAGGTGCTTAAATGTATAGATGTCTGAACTACTCTTACGTCCTTTGATCACCTGATCACCTCAAGAATACAAAAGGCAAAGTAGCGCACATTAATGTGATTAAACAAATCATTCAGTTTAAGACCAAGACAATCCACAATTTGCAGTCTCATTTAAAAACAGTAATGAATGGCCTTGCATTGTCAATCTGTCACATTTTACTATCAATGGCTAGTTTTTCAGACAGAGGGAAACTTTATGTAAATTTAGTCTACACTGTGTAATGAAACTGTGATGATTGACTTTGCTTTGCATATTTAGGGAAATTATGGAAAGTGGTACCAAACACCAAAATGTGAGATTGTGCCTCAATTTTAGTGCTGTTGGTCACCATGGTTGTAGATTTAAAACTTGTAAAGTTCACAGAGTGATCTAGCATATAGTTAAAACAGTTCTGCTTGTGTTTCACATTTGTATACACATAGTATTTGCCACATTTCATGAGGCAAATACTATTTTAGGCAAAATAAATGAATAAACAGTACAGTAATTAATATTAATTTAAGACAACACGGTTCTCAAATGAAGTGAATGAATACAATGCAGCTCCGGTGCTTGTGTTTTAAATTGCGCTCTGTAAACGTTAAACTGTCACTCCTGTTGAGTATTAGACACCAGAATGCGTGCTGTGTATCTCATTGTTCATCGTCCACGACGTTCCGCTAGCTTAGCATTTTACACAAAACACGGTCTTCTGTTGCACACTGCTGCGGGAAAGTTTGCAGTAAAAACACGCGGACCCTGTGAAGGTCCGTCCCCTCGATCCGCAGGAGGTGTGTTAGCAGGGGTCTGGGGCTGGCTGACCGGTCCCGTTGTGTTTTCAGGCTGTTTGACCAGAAGTTGGAGCAGAACCCGGAGCAGTACGGCGCAGTCCAGCGCATCGTGATGGGAGCCTCTAAACCCGCACCCTACCTGGTGTTTGGGCCTCCTGGAACAGGAAAGACCGTCACTGTGGTTGAAGCTATCAAGCAGGTGTGTGAGCAACGTTTCATCCACACAACAATTAAGGGAGCTAATGGAACCCACTAGACCGCCTCGCCCGTTTGTTGTTGTTTTCCATTGCGCGTTATGATTATGAAACTGCCTTTTGTTGTAATTTTGTAACTGGAGCTCTTTTAACTCTATTTTCGCCAATTTTTAGAACGTAATCTTTTACATGTTTTGGTTAGTTGTGTATTTTTTGAAAATTCACATACGTGTATTTGTGATAATTGAAATTTGGGATGCTAGTAAAATTGGATATTAACCGAAAACACAAAATAATAATTTTGTTCTGTTTCTTGATGAAAATAGATGAATTACTACTCAGTAACCTTTTTTGCTGGTGTCTAAAGAGGTTAAATGAGGCTTTTGAGTTTGGTACTTAAGACTGCCATTGGCAGCACATAACGCCGACGCGTTGATGTAATATGCCCAGACATTTGGACTTGTTAGCCTCGTCCTACAGAAATGTGCTAAGCTCAGGCTCTTTCTCTGAATGTCAGTGCATACTGTGCCCAGCTCTGTAAGCTGAGGTCGTAGCGCGGGCGTTAGCGGCGGTAATGAAGATAATGTCCGTCGTCTCCCGTGTGTCTCAGGTGCACAAGGTGAACCCCTCGGCCCGCATCCTGGCCTGCGCCCCGTCCAACAGTGCGGCGGACCTGCTGTGCGAGCGCACGCTGCAGAAAGGTGGCGTGGACGCGCGTCACATCTACCGCCTGTACGCCAGCAGCAGGGACCCCCGGGAGGTCCCCGCCAGCCTCAGGGTGAGTCTCACGCCCGAGGTGCACTGCCCGCACACCGGGATTGGGCCCCATCTCACTGGACCAGAGTTTCACTGCTGGGGCAGGCATGTCCTGCACTGATTCATCGCTGAAGTGCTTGGTGCTTAAAGAGTCCACACACCGTGTGTTTGGGGCTTAAAGAGTCCACACACCGTGTGTTTGGGGCTTAAAGAGTCCACACACCGTGTGTTTGGGGCTTAAAGAGTCCACACACCGTGTGTTTGGTGCTTAAAGAGTCCACACACCGTGTGTTTGGGGCTTAAAGAGTCCACACACCGTGTGTTTGGGGCTTAAAGAGTCCACACACTTTGTTTTCCCAGAACTAAATTGGCTGTTGATTGAAATGAAACCACTAAAGCTCTCCAAGGACAGGACTTTGAGATCACTGGACAGAAGAAACCTGGTGGCTTTTCCTTCACAAATAGGAAGGCCAGAGGCTCTGTGCTAAATGGACACTGATAGGCCACAGGGTCTATGCTAAATGGACACTGATAGGCCAGAGGGTCAGTACTAAATAGACTCTGATTGGCCAGAGGGTCAGTGCTAAATGGACACTGATTGGCCAGAGGGTCAGTGCTAAATGGACACACTGATAGGCCAGAGGGTCAGTGGTCCTGTCTCACTGTGCATGTGTCCTGCTCTGTGTTGCTTAGAGCTGCTGCAACTGGGACCTCGCCCAGGACTGCTTTGTGTTCCCCTCCAAGGAGAGCCTGATGGAGTACAAGATCCTGGTCACCACCGTGGTGACGGCTGGACGGTATGGCGGTTCTGCACTTCGGGGGGGGGGGGGGGGGGGGGGGGCACCATCACCATGTTCTGTATGACACTGCTTTCTTGGAGGGGGGGTGGGCATTGTGTTATCCTGACAGCTTTCGCTACTGTTGCTCCACAGGCTTGTGTCCGGAGGCCTTCCCATAAGCCACTTCTCCCACATATTCATAGACGAGGCGGGGCACGCCGTAGAGCCTGAGTGCATCATTGGCCTTTCAGGTAACGCTGGGACCTCAGTGGGAGGGCAGGGGGGAGGGGAGGGGGGGGGTAGCGGGTTATGTCAGCGAACCAAATCAGCCTTCACCCTAACCAGCCTGTCTGCCAGCCTACTCAAGCTCCCCACTTTGCATGGCTAGGCTGGTCACATGGGTGGAGTTTCATCAGAGGAAGTTACATGAAGTTTATTGAGAAGCAAAACATGAAACAATTGCAGTTGTTATTGGCATGCATTTCTTCCATTACCTTAAATGTAGTGTTGCTATGGCTACTCTACTTTTTTGCTCTTGCTCCTACGCTTGGCTCCACAGTTGACTCATATGTGACCGTGACTTCATCGATTCTCTAGGTCTAGCACTGCCTTGCCTTGTTATTTACCCTTATTTACTTCGCTCTGGAAAGGCCCTCATTAAAATGGAATATACCAGAAATATATTGTAATAAAACATATCATCAGGTTATTTAAACACTGCACCATATGTGGGGAAATATACAAATTATTGCAATATACGAAATATATTAATATATTTACAAAGACGCCCACATATTTACACTCTCTGATCATACACTGTATTTCATATCCAGGAGGAAGAGCGTTTGCTAAATGGCTAAATGATTATGTGCTATGAAGCTGCACTGCCCAGTTCAGTGAATGAATGCCAGCACACTGATGCTCATTTTCACACTTGTCGCCATTATTATTGGGATGGCATATGTGCAATTTCACTATAGTGAGCTGATGCCCTCTTGTATGAGATATAAGGCAAATGTTATTACACCATCTTGTATGCAACCATCTAGGACATTGTAGTAAACCCACAGGAAACCCACCAGAGGAACTTAATGTTCTACAGCATTTTATTATGAAAAATAGATTACAGCATATTTGCAAAACTGTACAAAGAGCTGGACACAGCTTAGCATGCTCGGAAAGATGTTTTGGCCCCTTGTCACAAATCCACCATTAAGAGCCCAGATTGTGAATTTCTCTCCAAATTTAGCTAAGAAAAGGGTGTCACCAAGGGACTTGAACATAAAACTTAAAAACGAGGTCGCACACTCTTTCTTCCAGTCGCCAACGTTTCGGCTGAAGTCCAGCCCTGATGAAGAAACGTTGGCGATTTAAAAAAACCGCATTGGACAAAAGAGTGCACAAGCGGTCTTTTTAAGTTTTACGTTCGAGTCCCTTGGTCTGCACCTCGCCAAACATGGTCTATGTGTTATTTATCTTGCCAAATGTGGTCTATGTGTTATTTATCTTGCCAAACGTGGTCTATGTGTTATTTATCTTTTTTTCGCCAAAGTTGAGTGAAAGCTGGTCTCTGTGTTCCTGGGCTGTTCCTAGCGTGTGTTAGTACAGCTGTGTGGATCAAGTTGCAGTTCTCAGTTAAGGCCGCTTTAAATGAATACAATGACCTGTAGGAAGCTGCATTCACAGGTTGTAGAGGTTTACTGGTCCTCCCAGGTGGAACCCGTAGAAGCCAGAGCAGAGAGAACATCCTCTAGGCCCAGTCAGATTAGAGAGAACATCCTCTAGACCTTGTCAGAGCAGAGAGAACATCCTATAGACCTTGTCAGAGCAGAGAGAACATCCTATAGACCTTGTCAGAGCAGAGAGAACAACCTCTAGACCTTGTCAGAGCAGAGAGAACAACCTCTAGACCTCGTCAGAGCAGAGAGAACATCCTATAGACCTCGTCAGAGCAGAGAGAACATCCTCTAGCCCTTGTCAGAGCAGAGGGAACATCCTATAGACCTTGTCAGAGCAGAGAGAACAACCTCTAGACCTTGTCAGAGCAGAGAGAACATCCTCTAGACCTTGTCAGAGCAGAGAGAACATCCTCTAGACCTTGTCAAAGTAGAGAGAACATCCTCTAGACCTCACCAGAGCAGAGAGAACATCCTCTAGACCTTGTCAGAGCAGAGAGAACATCCTCTAGGCCCAGTCAGAGCAGAGAGAACATCCTCTAGGCTATAGATTTAGAACTCCGAGCTCCAGAACCAGCAGAGCATAAAGATCATCCATTCCCTCGAATGTTATACAGCAGATGCCCACATCTGAAATAATGTACCCCAAAAGTGTTTCTGCTTTCGTAGCAGCTTATTTCTGTTCTGTGCTGAATGTCCAGTTGCCTTTCTGCTTATAAACTTTTATGATGCTGTTGCTGTTGCAGTGTTGCAAGGTAAATTTCCATGAACATGCATCAACAATAAAACCAACCTGGGTAAAATACTTTATTTGACATAATTCAACCCTTTAGTTTAGATATTGATACATTCCTACTGATTGATGACAATTCCTCTTATGAATGATCATACGTTTATGTTAGTAAGCTTGTTTAGCTGGAAAAAGTTTAATTGGATGTGCTGGAGTGCTTCCAGTTTTTGATTATTTATGGCATCTGAACCGTTATATTATTTCCATACCACCAACTTTAGTGTTATTGTACTGCTTATGTTTTTGCAGAATTGGTGATTGTGTTTTGGGCAGTAATGACAAACCAATTTCCCATGAATTTTTTTGAAGTGTGTCTCAAAGAAGTGTGTTACCCCAGTCTGGATCCAGCGCTGTCTTAGTGCCCCTGTCCTGTGTCCTCAGGGTTACTGTGTGCGGAGACTGGACAGCTGGTCCTCGCTGGCGACCCTCAACAGCTGGGGCCCATCCTGCGATCCCCCCTGGCCATTCAGCATGGACTGGGTGAGCTCCACAACCTCATCTCCACCAATCACAGAGACTCTGATGAACTGCCAGGGTTTTCCCTTCTTCATAATGAGATGAGATTTCTTTCCTCGAGTTAAAATACATTAAACTGAAAATTGAAACGTATTTCTTCTTTCAACACGTGCCCACACAAATGCATGCACGCACAGACACACTCATCTTGAATTGAAATTTAGTTTTGTAATTTGGTGATACGTGCCTGAAGAGGGCTCTTGATATCCCTGTGAAGCACTGGGAGGAACAGAAGAAGAGAGAGCTCAGGCGTTGCCCGGAGAAATCTGCAGGCCGTTGAGAGAGTAGAACTCGGGCCTCTTTAATACGAGCTCGAGGAGACAGCAACTGCACAGAGTTTCAAAGTTCTGCTCAGGATGCTGATAGTCTCAGAAAAATTCACGCGTTACAAAATGTCTTATAGGAAGTTTAATGTTTAAATTGTATTACTCTGGTTGGCCGGGATGGCATCAATATTTAAATCTCAGTGGTTGGTACGTACTGTATCAGGTTGCTAGGCAAGTATGCGTAGTATTTTGTTGACATTTTAAACGAAAAACTTCTCCGTTGGTGGAAAGATGTTTGTCTTCCTCACAGGTCAGCAGTATCTGCTATCTCCTATATTCAGACAGGAAGTGCACTGGGGGTGTGTAGGGGTTAAAGGTCACGCACCCCTTAACGATCAGTGGGAAGAAGTTAGGGGTCGGGGGGGTCATTTGGGCAAAAAGAGCTCCACTGCAGATTTGCAAAAATAATGTTTAAGATAGCGACATCACATGCATATCACAAATGATTTATGTGAGAAATATTGAAAGCTTAATATGGTTAATATACCATACTCACACACATGCGCACCATGAGATGGCTAAATCAGACACCTCTGACTGACAAATAGTCAAAAACATTGTATAAAAATAGAGCATGCAGCGGAAAATCATGTCCCCACACCAGCCAGTCAAATCGTGACAGCGTTGCTGGGGCTGCAGTTCTTTATCTGTGACTCATAGTGTGAGAGACTTCCCACGGTGAGCTGCGTGACGGGCAGACAGGGGGAAGAACGCCCGCGAGATGATGGGGATTAATATCACAGTGAAAGAGAACGATGCGTCAAACATCGCTGCAGATGCGCTAACGAACTGAAAAAGAGTGCCTTGCTCATGGAAAACGAAATGTGGGTGCACTACCAGCGCTGCCAGTTTCAGGCCTCTTGGCTGCCACTGTACATCTCCCTTGGGCAGTACTGTGAAGGCACAATGGAAATGCACAGAGATGAAAATCTGTCCTCACAGAGATGAAAGTCTGTCTTCACAGAGATGAAAGTCTGTCTTCGCAGAGATGAAAATCTGTCCTCACAGAGATGCAAGTCAGGCTGCCTGTCGCAGAACCTGAATTTGATATGTGCTTTAAATTCTCTGTAGGCCTGTCTTTGCTGGAGAGGCTTATGAAACACAACCGTCTTTACAAGAAGGACGAGGAAACCCAGCAGTTCGACAGACGCTTTGTCACCAAGCTGCTGAGGAACTACAGGTACGTGGCCTTCCCCTTGCCCTCTTCATCTTCCTCTTCATCGCAGGGACCGAACGCACCCTCCAATGTGTCCTCTTTCCCAAACTCCTCCCAGATCCCACCCCGCCATCCTCAAGATCCCCAATGAGCTCTTCTATGAGGGGGAGCTGCAGGTGTACGCAGACGAGATCCTGAGGAACTCCTATTGCTCCTGGGAGTACCTGCCCAAGAAGGTGAGCTCGAGGGGGGGGAGTGTTTGGTAGTACCTGCCCAAGAGGGTGAGCTCAAGGGGAAGGGGGGGGGGCAGGGGAGTACCTGCCCAAGAAGGTGAGCTCAAGGGGGGGGGGGACAGGGGAGTACCTGCCCAAGAAGGTGAGCTCAAGGGGGCG
This sequence comes from Anguilla pacifica, assembly GCA_039654925.1. Lineage (NCBI taxonomy): Eukaryota > Metazoa > Chordata > Actinopteri > Anguilliformes > Anguillidae > Anguilla > Anguilla pacifica. Next base: position 45,238,038 of record CM077294.1, read on the forward strand.
GGGGTGGGGGGGACTACCTGCCCAAGAGGGTGAGAGGGTGAGCTCAAGGGGGGGGGGGGGGGGGGGCAGGGGAGTACCTGCCCAAGAAGGTGAGCTCGAGGGGAGGGGGGGGGGGGTTTGGGAGCACCTGTCCAAGAAAGGGGGGGGGGGGGCAGGGGAGCACCAGAAATGTTTGAGTTTGAGGACTCTTAAAAGTAAATGTCCAAATCTGTTCTTTGATAGTATCCACCTTTTGGTTTATTTTTAGTTTTTACTCACCAATGGTTGTGCATAAGTGACCATGTCAATCATCTTCCAAGACTGAATCCAAGAAAACACCAGGATCACATTATATTTAAAAACATCAATACTAATAATAATACTATGACATATAATCATTGCAAAAATACTAGTAGAAATTAATAGTATTATTATTGGAATACCAAAATGATCTATAGTATGTGTCATGAAAGCAGAACTGAAGGATTTACACCAGTGAGTGGACTACACCTCATTAACTCATTTCAAAGTCATTTCAACAATATGGTATTTCCCAGAAATATCACCAACCATATTTGAAACACACAGAATATGTCTGTATAACCCTTGTTTGTACTAAAGAGGGGCCTTGTAGGATACTGCTGCAGTTTGTTCAGTTACAATCCAGTGGGTGCTTACAGTTGTGCTAACAGGCAAAATGGTTATTGTTTTCTGCTAGCTTTCTCGTGAATCATTTGCACATGAATGGATTGAAAGAGCTGCTCTTTCTGACTAGCCCGCCTGTGAAGCGTGTTATTTGTCAGGATTACTTATCGCCGTGGTGCTGTTCCGCTTTCCTGTGCAGAAAATAGTGAAGGAACTTCAGAGCAACAGGCCCCAAATGGGGCATAATGCAACACTAGGCACGGAAGAACTGAATTCTGGGATGCATGCCTCCTCTTCCGAGCAGGTCATCCTCTATCCTTCTCCTTCCCTGGGCCTTAGATTCTGTGGGATTGCAGGTGTTTCTCCTGGCCTCGGCCCCGAGCCGCTTCTGTAAATATCAGAGCCTGTTCAGGTCTGTGCCGCCTTCTTCGTATCACCGATTCGGCCGCAGCCGGGTGTGGTTAACGTTCACCAGGGCACGTTTAACCAGGAACCGCCCCGGTTTCCCCGGGAACCGTTAGCCGCCTGTAGGGGATAAAGGTTTTTTTGTGATTTGAGGAAATAATAAACTCGCTGTTCTGGTGAACAAAAGCTGAAGCCCAAACTGAAAAGTTCCTCTTTGTTTGATGCCAGTGGCGTGTGGGCCGTGTGTTGGGGCTTTGCGAGCAGGCCGAGGCTGACTCTCTTTCCCTCCTTTCAGGGCTTTCCCTTGATTTTCCACGGGGTGAGCGGGAAGGACGAACGAGAGGGCAACAGCCCGTCCTTCTTCAACCTTTCCGAGATCGACATCCTGGTCGACTACCTCAAGAAGCTGCTGCTCGAATCCCGGGGCAAGAAGGGCATCGCCAGACTCTCACCCAAGGACATCGGCATCATCGCCCCCTACAGGAAGCAGGTGAAGTGCCTCTTTTCTGGAAGCACTAGTCGCACAAACATCCCGATGCCATTGCAGAGCCAATACCAAAAATGCTGTGAGCCAAAGACTGAGTCATTTTTGTGAGTCACTAAGGTGCACGAGAACTTGTTGCTTTGTTTGCCTCTACCGTTCTGCGGTTATGAGTAGGCATAGATTTAGCGCCACCTAAATGAATATCTGAAAAATGCAGTCATGCAAGGATAGCGGTTTTGAGTAAGCTGAAAGAAACAAAAATGAGCAGCAACTCATTTTGCTGTAATTATGAATGTAATTTTGAATTTTTTATTCGATCAAAGATTAAATGTCAAGGGAAATAAGTGCCTTTTTGGAACAAATTTTCCTAAACGGAGTTGATTTAAAATGTTTAAGTTCATTCTTTGTTTTCAGATTCGTTAATTGTTTTCGTTGTCTCATTTGTTTTGTTGTATTTATTTTTTAGGTTCAGAAAATCCAGAAAGCCATCAGATCTGTTGATAAGGAGCTTAGCGTGCTGAACGACATCAATGAACTGAAGGTATATCCTACAAAATACACAGTGAAGTTCTGCTAAAATGGCAAACTGTGATAATGCTGCACAATCATATCGGGTTCTCAACGGGCCCAGGCCTCATGAGTCAATGGGTCTCTTTCACAAAACTTTTCTTAAATAATTCATACATTTGTTCTTTAAAAATATTCTTACAAAAAAATATGGGATCTATGACACATGTGACTTTTGTTTTCGTGCGTATCCCAGGTGTGTGAGATGATGAATGCTGGCTGGCTGAAAATTTTGATGTGCAAAACTCTTCATGTGATTAGCATAAGGGAACAACCACAGACAAATACAGAAAAGAAAAAAATGATGAAATATTCATGGGAACGTTCGCGGAAACGTTCTTGCACGCAGTCTACGATCAAATGTGATCGTACACGTTTCATGAATGAGGCCCAACGAGTCTGTGACCCAACCCTCCGTTTTTCTCATTCCGGCACTAAAACGCCTGATTCTGATTATCAGGGTCCTGATTAGCTGGAAGATCGTGATGAGCTCATTATTTGAATCAGGTGTTGTGGTGTCTGCAGTTGGAAAGCCATGCAGCACTAGCCATCTCACGACGACTTTAAACTCAACGGTGGAAAAGTGTTGTGCCTGAGACAATATGGGCCTGGCCCGGCTCGGCTCGGATCAGCCCAGCCCGGCTTGGCCCAGCTCGGCTCGGTTCGGCTTGGCCCGGCTCAGCTCGGCTCGGCTCGGTTCTGAAGTGCGCTCTCTCTCCCAGGTGGGCTCGGTGGAGGAGTTCCAGGGGCAGGAGCGGAAGGTGATCCTGGTTTCGGCCGTACGCAGCACCGCCAACTACGTCAAGCTTGACCACCAGTTTAGCATCGGCTTCCTGAGGAACGAGAAGGTGCTCATCGTGTTTACACTTCTTATCCACGGTTTTCTCCGACATACAGTCAAATTAAACTGCTGCATATTCTGAAGTTAAACTGCTGGTCAGTGTAGGATAACATTTAGGGAACAGGGCTTGTACAGTAACTTTGAACTTGAGGGTTCAAATCCCAGGTGGACTGTCATTGTACCTTTGAACAAGGCACTTTGCCAGAATTGCTGCCGTTGTTTAACAACAGTAGAAATGGATTGTGGGAAAAATTGTAAGTGACTCTGTTCAACCTGTTATATCCGATGCTTGAATGTAAATTTGCATGTAAATCTGGGATATTGACGAAATAGGGACCGTTAGAAAGCCACCCTGCCATTGGTTCTGTCCGAGCACTAGCCTGTCTGTACTGACGGAGCCTGCCGGTACTCATAGAGCCTGTCAGTACTCATGGAGCCTGCTGGTACTCATAGAGCCTGTCGGTACTCATGGAGCCTGCTGGTACTCATAGAGCCTGTCGGTACTCATGGAGCCTGTCTGTACTGACGGAGCCTGCTGGTACTCATGGAGCCTGTCGGTACTCATAGAGCCTGTCAGTACTCATGGAGCCTGTATGTACTGACGGAGCCTGCCGGTACTCATGGAGCCTGTCGGTACTGACGGAGCCTGTCGGTACTGATGGAGCCTGTCGGTACTCATGGAGCCTGTCGGTACTGACGGAGCCTGCCGGTACTGACAGAGCCTGTTGGTACTGACGGAGCCTGCCGGTACTGACGGAGCCTGTCGGTACTGACGGAGCCTGTCTCTACTGACGGAGCCTGTCGGTACTCATGGAGCCTGTCGGTACTGACGGAGCCTGCCGGTACTGACGGAGCCTGCCGGTACTGACGGAGCCTGTTGGTACTCGTGGAGCCTGTCGGTACTGATGGAGCCTGTCGGTACTGACGGAGCCTGTTGATACTCATGGAGCCTGCCGGTACTGACGGAGCCTGCCGGTACTGACGGAGCCTGTCGGTACTGACGGAGCCTGTTGGTACTCATGGAGCCTGACGGTACTGACGGAGCCTGTCGGTACTGACGGAGCCTGCCGGTACTGACGGAGCCGGTCGGTACTCATGGAGCCTGACGGTACTGACGGAGCCTGTCGGTACTGACGGAGCCTGTCGGTACTGACGGAGCCTGTCTGTACTGATGGAGCCTGCCGGTACTGACGGAGCCGGTCGGTACTGACGGAGCCTGTCGGTACTGATGGAGCCTGTCTGTACTGATGGAGCCTGACGGTACTGACAGAGCCTGTCGGTACTGATGGAGCCTGCCGGTACTGACGGAGCCGGTCGGTACTCGTGGAACCTGTCGGTACTCATGGAGCCTGTTGGTACTGACGGGGCCTGACGGTACTGATGGAGCCTGCTGTTATCTCGCCCACACAGAGGTTCAATGTGGCCGTGACCCGAGCCAAGGCCCTGCTGATCGTGGTGGGAAACCCCTTAATCCTCACCAAGGACCCCATCTGGGGAAGGTAAGGATAAGGCCGCTTTGCCTGCTGAAAATCAGCTACTGACCCTCCCTCCCCACCCCAGGTTAATCAGCTACTGACCCTCCCTCCCCACCCCAGGCTCATCAGCTACTGACCCTCCCTCCCCACCCTAGGTTAATCAGCTACTGACCCTCCCTCTCCACCCCAGGTTAATCAGCTACTGACCCTCCCCTCCCCACCCCAGGTTCATCAGCTACTGACCCTCCCTCCCCACCCCAGGCTCATCAGCTACTGACCCTCCCTCCCCACCCTAGGTTAATCAGATACTGACCCTCCCTCTCCACCCCAGGTTAATCAGCTACTGACCCTCCCCTCCCCACCCCAGGCTCATCAGCTACTGACCCTCCCTCTCCACCCCAGGTTCATCAGCTACTGACCCTCCCTCTCCACCCCAGGTTAATCAGCTACTGACCCTCCCTCTCCACCCAAGGTTCATCAGCTACTGACCCTCCCTCTCCACCCCAGGTTCATCAGCTACTGACCCTCCCTCCCAAGCCCAGGTTCATCAGCTACTGACCCTCCCTCCACACCCCAGGTTCATCAGCTACTGACCCTCCCTCCCCACCCCAGGCTCATCAGCTACTGACCCTCCCTCCCCACCCTAGGTTAATCAGCTACTGACCCTCCCTCTCCACCCCAGGTTAATCAGCTACTGACCCTCCCCTCCCCACCCCAGGCTCATCAGCTACTGACCCTCCCTCCCCACCCCAGGCTCATCAGCTACTGACCCTCCCTTCCCACCCTAGGTTAATCAGCTACTGACCCTCCCTCTCCACCCCAGGTTAATCAGCTACTGACCCTCCCCTCCCCACCCCAGGCTCATCAGCTACTGACCCTCCCTCTCCACCCCAGGTTAATCAGCTACTGACCCTCCCCTCCCCACCCCAGGTTCATCAGCTACTGACCCTCCCTCCCCACCCCAGGTTCATCAGCTACTGACCTTCCCTCCCCATCCCAGGCTCATCAGCTACTGACCCTCCCTCCCCACCCCAGGCTCATCAGCTACTGACCCTCCCTTCCCACCCTAGGTTAATCAGCTACTGACCCTCCCTCTCCACCCCAGGTTCATCAGCTACTGACCCTCCCCTCCCCACCCCAGGCTCATCAGCTACTGACCCTCCCTCTCCACCCCAGGTTCATCAGCTACTGACCCTCCCTCTCCACCCCAGGTTAATCAGCTACTGACCCTCCCTCCCCACCCCAGGTTCATCAGCTACTGACCCTCCCTCCCCATCCCAGGTTAATCAGCTACTGACCCTCCCTCCCCACCCCAGGTTCATCAGCTACTGCTCAGAGGAGACCGGGTACAGTGGCTTCGACTACACCGCTGAAGAGGGGGAAGAGGAAGTGATAGACCGCTTGGCTGCACTCAAAATCAAAGAAGAAGAGGGTAGGCACCGTGACAGTTAAACGTTTTCTTTTTAAACTTATATTTCCGTTCCTAGCACACCAACTCGTCTTTTGCTCTCCAAGCTGCATTCCAAACAAGAAGGTCCCTAGAGTGGGTCATTCGGAATTTGTTGACAAACATTTAAGGAGACCTGAGTCTGGATCAACTTTCTGAGTCACTCTCTACCAGCCCTGGGTCAAATGCGCTACTGAAAATGCAAAATGCCTGAAAATTTAATGCACATTGCAGATGATTATTATTATTAGTTTTGAGATCTGCAGGGGTGTGTTCTAATTTTACTGCCATCTAAAGAGACATATTTGACCCAGGGCCTGGTCACTTGCTGGTGCATAGCAAGTTATCACCACAGTTCTTTCTATTTTCTGGCTGCATATAAAGGATAGAAGCAATCTTTGAGCCTAAAATGTAGCCCTCTGTGCTTGCCAGTTCCACGACATTAACTGAACTAATTGTTTTCGGATTATTCTGGTGTGTACAGCTGTAGCTTGCTTCTAGGAGTGTCCTTTATATAAAAATATCCAAATAAGGGGTGTGGCTCTGTTCCTGTGTGTCATGATGATGAGCTAACGTCATGGACGGCTGCAGTGTCCTCAGGATTTTTGTGGTTTACTTGGTATGAGCAGCTAATTTAACCCCAGAAACCAGGTGTGGCTTCTTTACGCAATCAAAGACTGAAAGGTTTGCAACCGTCCGGAAGATACCCCTGTTTTTCCCATCTAAAGAAATTGCAGGATGACACAGGCTACAGGTGTACACTTACCTGATTATCTAGTACATTTTACGTGATCTCGGTCATTAAGAACAGAGAATAATCACCACAGGAATCGTTACTAGCTGGCCATAAAGGTGGCTTCAGGATTGCTCGTAGGCCAATGGTGTGTGGGAGGGTCTGCAGTGCAGTATGGGACAGTTCCATTGCAGTTCAGTCAAATAAAGAAATGAACTGAAGTTTGAGTCAACTGATGAAATGTAATATGCCTGTAGGCCTGTGAAGCTTTTGAAATGAATGACCTGGCTCTCCGTTCGGACCCGGAATTGACTGAATGGCAACTGATTTGAACTCAAACCTGGGCTGCAGCAACCTGTCTAACCTGATGAACACTCTGCCCCCTAGTGGAGACCGAGGAAAGTGTGGTGCAGCAGCAGCTGGACCCGGAGTGGAGGAACGAACAGTGAGCTTTTGGAAGACTGGGCGGGGCTGAATTCCAAAGAGGAGGTGATGTCACAGGGGACCAAGGACCCACGACCACAGCAGTGCAGAACCCAGGGGAAGTGTGGGATTCACTGAGCCTTTATTAACCATCCTGAAAGACCCTTTGTAGTCAAAATAATCATTTAAAAAACTACATTTCACATAAATAACCAAAAGAAAACATGCAGTGACATTAAGCCTGTTTTAGATCTAGTTTTATCCTGAAATCAACATAGTACTTATACTAAGTACTTAGGACAAAGCTTACATAAGGAACCTGGCATTTAATTTTAAGCAGGCAAGGTGTTTGGTGGGCTGCCAATCAGTGAACTGGAAGCAAATATACATTACAGAACAAACATGCCAAAGGTGTGGTGCTAATACTCACCTCTTGTTGAGAAATGACTTTACATAAAAAAATATTACACATATCATTGAACATGTGTTTAAAAAGTGAGTGTACATCTTGTGGCTGAAGAAACATTTTAAATGTAAGAAAAGTGTGACTGCACTGGGTGTATAAACAGGCTGGTGACCAGGGGTGATCAAACCAACTTAACACTTACCTCAGGGAAATATTTAAAATGATTTTTAAAAATATTTTAATAGTTTTTTTAATTCCTGAAAATCATTCCAGAAATTCAACATTCAGTAGAGCTGAATGAAACTGCATTCATATTTACATATTTTACAGAGAATTCTTGGTTACGCTATTAATTACAATAATTTCTGTAAATCTGACTGGGTTACAGAATAAATATATTAGTCAAAAGATGACATTCTCATAATTGTGAAACTTGATGTAATTTATTGTTGAATAATTTAATAAATCCCCAATTAAAGTTGTTCATTGGTTAATTGTACCTGTAATCGCCTCGTTGTCATTTTTCTTTCCAGAAACACTTAAAAAAAAAAAAAGGCAGTTTTCATGAAATATTCTGACAAACACAAAGTCATTTCAAATCAAATTCAGACAATAACCGATTGATTTCTTCCACTGTTTATCAATGAAAACATACAGGTTGAGCTGTTTACTCGTGAAAATCCTGTGTGTGAATCACCCACTAATAACAGAGGATGTTTAAGGAATAGACTTTTCACCATTTTAGATTCCTATTCGGATTGCGTGATAAATGCTTTCAGTGAAACGTATCATCTAGTTAGGCACCAGAATTACATGCCAACTGAAATGGTAAAGCTGAGATCCAACATGGTAAAAACTCACTCTGTCTGCACATGAGGATTCTGAGAATGGGTCACTCCAGTGGTTCCCAAACTTTTAGGACTGGAACTCACGTGTTTTTTTTATCCACACCATAACATGTTTTCATGTATGGATGTAAAATGCCTTCAGAGTGGCAATGTAGTATGATTGGTAGGCAACTAGGCCGAAACCTCACAGTTTGGGAGCTCAAAACTCTGGTTTACTGCTGTTGTGCCACTGATCAAGGTACTCAGCCTTAACTACTTCAGTAATCACTCAGCTGTATAAATGGACTACATTAAAAAAAATAAAAACAAACGGATAAGGCCATTTGATAGTTGTTAAATATGTATACATTCTCACAGTCTACCCTAAATAACCTAATTGAATTGCTGCAGTAATGTAGTATTACTGCAGCCACAGTTTGGAAACCATTGGTTCATTTCACATTCATATTCCAAATTTCATTCACGTGGAGGTTTGTGTTCAAAGCCCACGTTCTTTACCGATTAAACCTGAAATCTGCTTCATTGCGAGGTACCGTTTAGCAGTCAAGGGCCACTCAGTTTTGTTAATTGTGCTTTTTATGTCCGTTTTAAATATAATGAGTCGTTGGTCTTTTGTTTACTCGTAGCATAACAGAGTGGATGCTTTATTAAACCAACGAAAAAGCATTTCCAGTCCCACAGCCTTCCACGGGACATTTTAGCCAATCAGACGAAAGAGTCGCGCGCGTGCGCGCTCCATTGGATGTTGGGAGATTGGCCGTCAGCAGATGCCCCGCAAGGCTGCCGGTTCCAGACTGCAGGAAGCTGCTGGGTCATACGGACAGGATGACCCAGCAGCTCCTGTCCCGTGCCCCTGCCATAAGAGCGCATTCATTTTGGGATTTCCACGCACCCTTCGGCTCTAAATGAATTTACCCAGTCATTTTTTTAACTGATATTTTTGATAAAGGCGTGAGCGACAGCTGTGTCCTTGTTGAAAGAATGTCAGTGCGGTTGGGTGTAGGACTGAGCCAGCGCTGGTGTATACGACCGTTTAGAGCAGTGGTCTCCAACCCTGGTCCCGGAGAGCTACAGGGTCTGCTGGTTTTTGTTTTCACCTTAAAATCAGCACCCAATTGAGACCCAAGACACCAGGTAAATTGAATTAACTGTGTAATCAACTTCTCTAATTGATTCATGAAGTGCAGAGTCACTATGAAAACCAGCAGACCCTGTAGCTCTCAAGGACCAGGGTTGGAGACCACTGGTTTAGAGGATTAGGCCGGAATGATTGGTAGGAATGAAAACCAGCATGTCCTTATTGATTTGGTTTGTTGTTGTGCCACCAGGGTTGGCATTCTACATTTTTAATGCACTGAATTCATTTCTATACCAAGGTCCTGAATATGAAAAAACAGTAGGACAATGCGCTTGTAAAATTGCAAACATACCTGAACCGGTTGTTAAGGAGAGAAGGCACTGTTTTGTGTGGAAAAATAGGGAAGATGCAACAATTTATGGACCTTTTTTAAGACCGTATATTTAAAAAAAGCAAATTCAAGGTTCAGGCATGGGGCGTTGGGCTATCCAGACTGAACATTCACTTCTCGATACACTGTTCGCACACCCACAACAAGGCAATGCTCAGTAAATGCGCAAATGATCAAGTTTCAAAAAATAGTTTATTAACATTGGTCATGTTCACTTTATCTGAACACTCACTGTAACACTATTATATCCTGTTTACAAAGCATTATGACAATCAGCGTTTATAGAAATCTGGATTACTGTAGCAGTCTTAAATCGTTCTGGAAAAGAAAAGAAAAGAAAAGAAAAGTAAAAGACACTGAGTGGGAGCAGGTTCCCAAGGACTGCAGGGCCAGGAGGAAGGCCTTAAGGATCCATGACTTGCCCGTGCAGACAGTGAAAGATACAGAAGAATGCTCATATGTAGATCAGAAGTACAGATCTTGTGCATCTTAGACATTAATGGGATTCTCACAAAAAAAAACAAACAAAAAAAAAAACTTTAGTACTGTATACATGCTCCACTGGAGATTGGCCATAAAAGAGTGGACACATTTGTTTTTGTCCCAGAATGCCTTGCTTTGTTGGCCCTTCTGCTTTTCGCGGGATGTGACGGATGCCTTGTGCGAGCTGTGGTTCTGTGTAATACTGTGCCGGTAAAACTGGTCTCGGAGCTTTCCAAACTCCCCTCCCACCCGGTCCTGTGTCCAGTCACAAACCCCCCCTAATCTCCCGCTCCAGTCCGGTCGCTCTGCGCGTGCCAGTTTGGTGTTCCCTTCCGGCTCGGCTAAACGGGAGTGACGGGAGAGCGAGGCTTCAGTGCAGCAGCCCCACAGTGTCGCTCTCTCGCTAATATTCTAAACTCATCGGGCTTTGCCGTGGACAGCAAAGCCTTTCTATTCTGCACAAACGGGTCGCGGATTGACAGATGCCTGCCGCTCCACTGAAGGAAATGAAACCTCCATCTTACTGACTATTACAGTCTGACTCCATCTTACTGACTATTACAGTCTGACTCCGTCTTACCATTACAGTCCTTATAGTTTGGATTATATTCTACTTTGGAAAATGGACACAATTAAGCTCCAAGTCTCGTTTTTATTCTTAAGAGGTGTAAAAAACACTTCATTTGGTAGACTGCAGCCATGAAACGGCACTGCGTTCTGATCTATGCGCTCGACCCGCCTTCCTCCAAGCTCCAGCCGTCAGCAGCCCCAAAAAGAGGGCGTGTTCCCCCTTTCCACCCAGGATTACACAGGGCAGCATCTTATTTATGCGGGTGTAAAAATGAAATGAATGTCAGGTGTGTACACAAAGGTCGAAACTGAAACTGTGGCCCGCAACTTCTAAATATTGATTTGTCTCCCCCTTGTGGTCTGCTTGAGTAATACCTTTCCCTGCCGACTATCTCTTCACACATCAGCTATGGTGACCTGGGCACGCTGGTACAAACAAGCAGAGTACAGGATCCCAGCGTGACGGTAAACAACTGCAGGTCTGAACAGACTGAGAGAGGATGTTTAATCTAAGGACATTCTACCTAGGATGTCTTTGTAGCACAGTAAACCAGATAACATCTTGAAAGACTTCCAAAAAAAACTCCAGGTGTCTTCACGCCTGTCTGCTGCAAGCCATCCCAAAACATCAACATTACCACACTGGTACTGCATCAGTCAGTCTGCAAATCTTGGTACAAGTCAACCAGTCAGTACACCGCGCTACCCACTACAATGTTACCAGTGCCACTATTAGAGCTGCTGAACAGAAAAGAGAATGGTGATATCAAACATGAACACTGAAGGGTGTTTGAGTGAGTCTCTCTTGGCTAAATTATTTAAATGCTATAAAACAGCAATGAAAAACAAAAGGGAAATCAAATCAACTTTACAGCCAGTCGGTATGACACTTGCAGTTCAGTTATTAGCGTAGAACGGCAAGAGAAAGGTTACATAAATGGCACTATGCTTAATTTTTATTATTCTTTTAAAAGAGAGGAATGGGGCAGTTTAATTCCAAACAGGCTGGAAATTCCAACCATTCCAAAGGCTTTAATAAAGTCCGATTTCAGATCGGCTCCTGTGCGGACATGAGGGGCGGCCGTGGCAACAAATGACCGTGAGGCGAAACGCAAAATTAACAGCCAGCGAACGTCCTGCAACGCATCGATTGATTCTGTGATCCGAGGAAATCTCTCAATTTCGGCCTTCTTAACATTTAACGCAAACAGACTAAGCAGCAAAGCCTTATTTGGATGCTGATAACCTTTTCAAATTCAGAAAGGGATTTCAGGAGTCCGTCCGGGGCCTCAAGGGAATGTCAACCCCAGCGAGAGGCCAACGGTCGCGGGGCTGTGCGAAAATTGACCCTGGGGATTCTTGGGCCTGTTTGTCAGCAGTACGAAGCTCAATCTCTTACTTAACTGGGCTGAGAGGACAGACAGTTCATTCTCCAGTCCAAATGAGCCACAAACAGAAGAGTGAAGTGTGTCACCTTTTCAACTCTCCCCCCCCCACTCACTTTATCCAAACAGAAAGGTTCCACCTGACCACAAGAAAGAAAAAAAAATTCAGTCGGTATAAGAGAAAGCAAATCAGAAGCTATGAGAATGATGTTTGTGTGTGTGTGTGTGTGTGTATGCGTGTGTGCGTGTAGGGGAAGAGAGGGGTGGGAGGGGCAAATAAAGTGTAATAAAAAAGATTTAAGCCTTGTAGGCTCAAAACTTTCAACCTGAAATTCCATCAGTACTGCCTTTGATGAATGGGTGGGGTTAGCCGCTGCCAGTCATTTTGATTGATGGCCCTGACTGCTGTGCTTCATTAAATGCTGACCGGTTGCCTCTGTCCATTAGCGACGGCCTTTCCGCCCCAGGAAGCTCGGTTTCTCTCGCCGAGCGTGGTCTGTACACCTTGGACTGGGGACATTTTGTGTCACACATCCAGACACCCGAGTCATCTCTCTCCCGAATGGAGGTACTGATTGACAGGAACATCTGCGGCCTCAGCAAGCGAAAAACACACCCCCAGGGGCACCAGCCAATCATCGCCCAAAAGGCCGCACCCCCAGGGGTCACCAGCCAATCATCGCCCAAAAGGCTGCACCCCCAGGGTCACCAGCCAATCATCGCCCAAAAGGCCGCACCCCCAGGGGTCACCAGCCAATCATCACTCAAAAGACCACACCCCCAGGGTCACCAGCCAATCATCGCCCAAAAGGCCGCACCCCCCCGGGTCACCAGCCAATCATCGCCCAAAAGGCCGCACCCCCCCGGGTCACCAGCCAATCATTGCCCTAAAGGCCGCACCCCCAGGGGCACCAGCCAATCATCGCCCAAAAGGCTGCACCCCCAGGGTCACCAGCCAATCATCGCTCAAAAGGCTGTACCCCCTGGGGCACCAGCCAATCATCGACCAAAAGGCCACACCCCCAGGGTCACCAGCCAATCATCGTCCAAAAGACCGCACCCCCAGAGTCACCAGTCAATCATCGCCCAAAAGGCCACACCCCCCCGGGTCACCAGCCAATCACTGCCCTAAAGACCACACCCCCAGGGTCACCAGCCAATCACTGCCCTAAAGACCACACCCCCAGGGTCACCAGCCAATCATCGGCCAAAAAGCCACACCCCCAGGGGCACCAGCCAATCATCGCCCAAAAGACCACACCCCCAGGGGCACCAGCCAATCATCACCCTAAAGGCCACACCCCCAGGGTCACCAGCCAATCATCGCCCAAAAGGCCGCACCCCCAGGAAGGCACCGATAGGCACCTGCAGGGACCCCTGTTGTGTACACACCCATGCCCCTGGGTTAGTGCAGGCTTTTCACAGAAGGGTTTGGGGAATAAGTGGAGCTGGCTCAGCGGACCTAGGATCAGAGCACAACTCCCCTTATGGGAGGGGGGGGGGGGGGGGGGGGACTGGGTCAAGGCAGCCGGTCCCTCCAGGGCTCTGCAATCTCACAGCCCCCTGCTTGACCCTCCTTTAGGCTGGTTCTCTCTCTCTCTCTCTCTCTCTCTCTCTCTCTCTCTCTCTAATGTATCTGGGTGGCAGACAGGTCGGGCGAGCTGGGCGAAACGGCCGTTAGCCGATCGGACCCCATCGATCGGCGTGCTTAACCTGCGGCCGGTGTGGTGACTAACCCTCCACAAACAGATCAATGCTGCGGGAGAGCCGCCTTTCCCATTTCCCGCCACCAGGGGGCCTCATTGGGCGTCAGAGCCTACATTACCGAAGGCCTCGTCCCTTCAGTTCTTCAGCCGCTCTTCGCAGGTCTTCAGAGGCTCTCTCCTTCTCTGGGCGGTTCTGTCCGGTCAGTCACACGTACGAACGGGTCTGATTCAGTCAGGCTAGCCTTCAAATGCGGTCCAATCTAGTCTGCACATCACACCCGAAGTGCATCGAGCCGAGGCTAAGGAAACGCGGCTGTCTGGTACTCAAGGACTCTGTAGACAGCAGGGGGTCAGGCGAGGGACAGAACCAGAGCCGCAGGGGGTCAAACGGGGGACAGAACCAGAACCGCAGGGGGTCAAACGGGGAACAGAACCGGAGCTGAGTCACAGTTTTGTTTGTGGTTTAACCCTTTGAGGAGTGGGATTTTTTGGAATGTTTTTCTAAATTCTAAGTCAGTGTTCTAGAACTCCGCTGCTTTCAGTTAACCAGTAGCGACTGTGACATCACAGCATTAGAATGTTCAGTTAAGAACATTCTAAATCACAGGTTTGTGACCTCACTCCTTAAAGGGTGTAAGGGACAGATGTCACTCAAACGGAGAGGATGATCTCTTGGCTCTGCAGCACGCGAGTGGAGAGTCAGGGCTCCGCACACATCCTTAACTGTGACCCCACTTTTCTCCCTGGATATGGGCATGGCCTGGACCAATCAAGTGCACCATCACAGGCAGGGAACCAATGGCGGCTGAGCGGAAAGGGGGGTGTGCCAAAATCCACCAATCCCAAGCCCTTCTTGCTTTCACTTGACCTCAAAGTAGAGACCACTATCAGAGCGTAAACTGCTTCATGAATCCTTCAAAGCAAACTGACCCCCCCCCCCCCAATTAAAATGGAAACCCCTGCAGGTGCGCGCGTGCTGCAGGTACGACACAGCTAGATGGTGATAGGCCCATTCTGTATAAATCATCGCTTACATCATCAGGGAAGATGAGTTCGGGTGAATCAATGTGGCTCTCCCTGCATGTGCCAGGTGGACTATGGGAAACAGGGCGGAGCTGCAGAGTGGGGTGGGGCAGGCTAAATATATGCACATACATAAAAAACATACATACATCATACATACGTACATACATATATTAGCCTTTTCTCATTATTGGAGCAGGAAGATATGCTGGTGTGAAAAAAAAGAAAAAAAAACTAACACAAAGACCCAAGGTGGCAGAAATAAAAGGAACGCAATACGGTAGGCTATAAATGTCCATTTCTAATCCGTGTTAGAACCCAGTCTTTTGTCGTCAATTGCGTGTGTGTATGTGTGTGTGTGTGTGTGTGTTGGCATACGCTACTCTCTTCTTGCCGGCGCAGAATGTGAGGTACAGTACAAAGATGGCGTTTGGTCGAAGGTTGCTCGTCTGGGTGGTCTGTGGTTGGCTCCGCCCCCTCTCTCCCTCACAGCAGCAGGCAGCCGCCCCTCTTCTTGCGCTTGCGCACCTGCAGCGCCGCCCTGGTGGCCATCTCGAACACCTCCCGCACGCCGTCCTTGGTCTTGGCCGAGCACTCCAGGTAGCCGAAGGCGCTGATGCGGTTGGCCATGTCCCGGCCCTCCTCGGGCTTCACCGGCTCCTGAGGGGGGAGAACAGGAACAAACAGGCTTTACCAAGAGGCTGCTGGGATATGGAGTCCAGAGCTCCGAGTGGACTGGGAAATGTATGCCCCCCTGAGTGAATATCATGTATCTCGTCTTTTTTTTAACCTTTGCCTTACACACTAGAAGGCCTGATAAACAGAGTGCAAAAGAATTAAATAAAATCAGACAAATCATACTGGAAAAATATGCTACAGTTTCTATGCACTGTAACCACTAGAGAAAAGGAAAGAGCAGCAGTCCCCAGGACAGGAAGCTCTGAGGAGTGAGTAAAGACCGAGCTTTTAGGCCAGTGCCGCGGGTCGCTAGTGCTCCTGAGCGACGCCTCAGCGTCCGGCGTGGAGTGGAACGGCTTGGGGGGCGGGGGGGCGGGGGCAGACCGGACCCTGTGACCCTGGTTGTCATGGTTTCGTAGGGAAGTGACAGAACCGTTCCTCTGACTGATGCAGCTGTCACTTGGGCAGCGGGTGCGCTCTGTCCCACCGACCGTCCTCCTGCGGCACTGCATCCCAGCCCGACAGGAAGGACCGTCGCTCTCACTTCCTGTTCTCACGTACCCCTCTCTCACGCATGGCCAGTCCGCACCACAGACACAACGATGTCCAGATGAAAGGGCGGGCTGATCTTGCTCAAACTTCATTCCATTCACCGCCTGGCCAAAGTCTCTTTAGAGCCACATGGCACTCGCCTTCATGCTCTTGATATTGGAAGTTCGTTCTCCTCACTGCTAAAGCAGAAACAACGAACGCACAACGGGACACAACAAGTACAATACCGACGCGATATCAAACTCGCGCTACCATCCGGAACCTCCTGTCAGTAGTAAGTATCAAGGACAGAAGGCGTGCAAGAGCGGACCATCTGGTTCGACTATACAATCTGTGGCGTAGCACAGAGTTCACGCAGAGTGTGACATTCTGGCATTACACAGTCTACAACGTCTGATGAAGAAATTCATCAAATTAAATTTGAACAAAAAGGCTTTTATGGTGCTCAGAAGTCTGACATCATGCAAAGCAAATCTTTAACCCGTATATGGATTTCGAACTTCTCTACGGAGGAAACGAATGGGAGTTTCACATAACCGTCCCTGTCACTGTCTGCTTTATACTGGCGGTTAAAACTTAGACCTCATTTCTCTCTTAAATGGCGCTGGATCCACTGAATTCTGACGCCACTTTCCAACTGATATATTTGTTTTGCTAACAACAAGCTAACACTGCTGCGGATGTTATTTACATCACAGCTAGCCCGGTGGGTTTTCAAGCTGGTCAAAGCTACCATTAGTCAGCTTAGAAATTTAAAGAAAGTACTCTAATAACCTGAGGAAATTACTAATGAGAACAGCAACAATACAAACATTAAAGATATTTACAGTTATATATACAACTGCACAAAATAAAAAATGTGTAATTTATTACACTAACGGGTAACAACAAACAGCTTACACGTGCGAATGGTATCTAGAAATATAGCCGTGTGTGTAATGTTGAAATTGTGCGATGGGTCAGCAAATCGTTTTTTAATTAAAAAAAAAAATTTTTAAAAATGGGTGAAAAGGATTCTTTTTTCATATACAAACAGAAGTCCAAATTTGGTAAATTATTTTACGGATATTGGGAAAATGGCATTAATTTGTCCCATAGGCTGTGTAATTTTTTGATCTGGAAGTTTGGACAATGCTAACGACCCCGAAGGGATTGAGGACACAGCTTCTGAGGCCCATTCAGCCTGTTCCAGCACAGCCAGGTCCATACAGAGCTGTGCGGTTATGGCCATTCTGAGTTAGTGAAGCTCACAGCCAGGCTGAACTTAGGGGGAAAGAGCGGTAAGTGCTCTGAGTTAGCGGTAAGGGCCTTAGGGGGAAAGAGCGGTAAGTGCTCTGAGTTAGCGGTAAGGGCCTTAGGGGGAAAGAGCGGTGAGTGCTCTGAGTTAGCGGTAAGGGCCTTAGGGGGAAAGAGCGGTAAGTGCTCTGAGTTAGTGGTAAGGGCCTTAGGGGGAGACAGCGGTAAGTGCTCTGAGTTAGCGGTAAGGGCCTTAGGGGGAGACAGCGGTAAGTGCTCTGAGTTAGCGGTAAGGGCCTTAGGGGGAAAGAGTGGTAAGTGCTCTGAGTTAGCGGTAAGGGCCTTAGGGGAAAAGAGCGGTAAGTGCCTTGAGTTAGCGTTAAGGGCCTTAGGGGGAAAGAGTGGTAAGTGCTCTGAGTTAGCGGTAAGGGCCTTAGAGGAAACAGCGGTGAGTCGGTCCGCTCAGCCACAGACCCGGCGGAAGGCCAGCTGCCGAGGCTCAGCAATGTGGGAGACCGCAGCGACAATGGCGGGCGGAGTCGGTCGCCACGAGTCCACTGGGAAGTGGGCGGAGTCGGTCGCTACGAGTACACTGGGAAGTGGGCGGAGTCGGTCACTACGAGTACACTGGGAAGTGGGCGGAGTCGGTCGCTACGAGTACACTGGGAAGTGGGCGGAGTCTGTTGCTAGGAGTCTGCTGGAAGACTTCCATCAAAGCCAGAAAAGAAGCCCAAAATACCAAGGGATCAGGAAAAAGTATAGTGAATGACATCACAGATTCCATGGACCAATCAGATACTCAGCTCCTGCATTCTATTCCAACCTCTGAGTCAGTGTGGCTCTAGAGGTTTTGATGTGACAGGAGTTTTGGTGCCATATTACAGTGAACATCCACTGCCACAGCGTCTTCACCAGTCACCCTCACCCTTTAATAAACATTTCTAAAATGTTGGTTTCTTAGGTGTGGAGACACAGCTTTTAAGGTTAAGAACACAGAGTTAAGTATCTGGCTGGTCTAAAGAATCTGCGACATCGCTATTGATGTTCACTTTAATTGGAAGTGCTGCTGGGTGAAGTGTGTTTGGCTAGCCCAGACTGACCAGGCGGAAACAACATAGACCACCCCAGAGCCTACAGTTAGTCAGCTCAGAAATGCCACCTACTGCTCAAAAACTCATCTGCTTACACAGTTTCACCAAGAGTACACTGCCCATGACAACACATTACAGCAGTCAGCTCTGAATTCACGCATTGACTCTATATATCCTGGGAGCTGAAGACAGTCAGGAAGACTCTACAGCACGGCCGGACAGGTCTGCTCCAGGACAGCTGTCGAGTATACAGATCTACCGAATACTCCAGCAACAGTATCCTATTAGCCGTGTGCACCAGTGTGCTCACAGGTTAGATCACAGAGAAAACGTATCATAAGCCTGACCCCCCACCCCCCCACCCCCCCACTGAAAATGTTCCCAATGTTCCGGTACCTTCCGCAGGGACTTGTGAGCAGGAGCCGCCCCCTACCTGTCAGTTTGACGGACGGGCCTGGAGACTGCTGACTCAGAGCGGAGCTCTCGTCCTCTTCCTCCTCCTCGCTCCCGAAACAGCCCTCGCTCCCTAACGCGGGACACGGCTGACAGCCGCTAACTCGCGGGGGGGGGGGGGGGTGGCGGCAGCCAACGGCGGAGCTCACATGGCGGTAACGCGGGAGACGGAGGCCCCTGTCGGCGACGAGCTTCACTCAGCCGCCAACGTGTAATCACCCCCCCCACACCGCCCCCCACCTCACACGTAATTTGCATGTGAACGTGTTTGGGCTCAGCGACGCCACAGCAGGGCTGTGTGTGACTCACGGTACAGTATGTTCCGGGTCTCTCTCTCTGAAGGATCAGGTCTCAGAGAGGAGCTTCAGCAGAAAACGGTTCGGTGGGACGTGACCGGCACGGAACGGGTGGGGAAGAGGGCGGGGCGGGGGGCGTGGCCTGGGGGCGGGGCAGGGGCGTGGCCTGGGGGTGGTGAGGGCGACGCCCACCTGCTTCATCTTGGCCAGTTCCCTCCGAGTGTGCTCGTCGTTCCTCAGGTCCTTCTTGTTCCCCACCAGGATGATCGGGACGTTGGGACAGAAGTGCTTCACCTCCGGGGTCCACTTCTCCGGAATGTTCTCTGCAAAAGAGTTGAGATGGGGGCGGGCATTTTACATTGATGTCAATCACAAGCACCTGCCATCAGAGTTGCAACCATGTTTGGAATCCCGTTCCTGGAGGGATGTCATCCATGTCTGGACTTCATGCGAACTTGTGCTCTTATTTAATTACATCAGCTAATTATTTGATCTGACATTTGGCCACATTAACGGGAACATTCGATGCCATTCACACATTTCGGTGTGTTCCATGGGCTGTAGAATACATTGCTGTATTGTAACACTGTGAGATCTGTAAATTTGTTTGACAAGAGGTTTTCAGGGTAGCTGAGATTTTAATAATTCCTCTCTTGAAAAGGAGAAATTTGAACAGGGTTTTTATTTACGTAGAAAACTTTGCTTCAGTCAACCGATCATCTTTTACCTGCTAATTTAATAACTCCACCCCTCTGCAACTGGGGGCCGCCCATTCTCATATAAACAACAGAGCAATGGCTGTGAAGAAAGGTGCTAGTTGTTTGTTTTTAAACTGTAAATTTAAAGTCATATCATAACAGCGTATGGACCCAGCCATCCAGGAACCACGGCTGGAAGTCCCCCCCCCCCCCCCCGATCAGCTTCACAAACACGGACTTTTCCCACGAGCAAAGTTCTAAAACCGGCCACAGTTCCATCTATTCGAAACATCCAGCCGGTAATTAACCATGTTTTGCCCAGAAATTTACCCTGATAGCCTAGTAGCATTGATAGCTAATCACTTCTGAGATGCTTCTGCTTTTGCACAGGTGCGGTGTGATACGAGACAGGCGTAGACTTGGGACAGTTAGACGATCTCCCTTTGCGCTGACGTGTTGGGCGGATTGAGTTGGACATCCGTAAATTATTATGGGGATGTAAATTCCAGGAATATTTTTCAGCCGGTGCTATCAGCGGTATCAAGGACATCCAATTCATCGCACAGACAGTAATACAAACTGCCGCGCTTCACTGCTTTTGTTTCCCCGCAGGCAGTAGCCTAGACCTGCTACAGCAGTCAGAAGTCACAGTAGTCATTGCGGTGTTCCTCTCTACTCCAATGCTATAGTTTAGCGATTACAGCAAATGCTAGTTAGCCTACTGCCTAGCTTGCAAAAATATGAAAGACAAAGTAGAAAATAAAGTGCCGGACAGGTCGCACAGTGTAGCACAGTGGGTAAGGAACTGGGCTTGTAACCGAAAGGTCGCAGGTTCGATTCCCGGGTAAGGACACTGCCGTTGTACCCTTGAGCAAGGTACTTAACCGGAATTGCTTCAGTATATATCCAGCTGTATAAATGGATACAATGTAAAATGCTATGTAAAAATAGTGTAAGTCGCTCTGGATAAGTCGCTCTGGCTAAATGCCTGTAATGTGATGTAATGTCTTGAAGGGATGTGGGTACAGGCGGTATGTGACCCCGCCTTCCTCATACCTGACCCGGCTCGTATGCGCAAGCTGTGTTAATGTGCCGCTGCTTTCCAGAAATCTTTTGTTTGTGGGCGGGGCGAGCGTAAACCGGTGAGCCAATCGCAGCGAGCAAGTCATTACATATTTAAATGAGCAAAGCAAAACGGCTCGTGTGAGCGCAGAGCCAGGAGAAGCTCCGGAAATAATTCATTAAAAAACATTTATGAATAATTTTTTGGCTTAATTTTTTTTCCACAAATGGATTGAAGAGGATAATGGAAAACTGTTCAAAATAACAGAAAAATAGACGCCTTTAATTAATAAGTTCCTGAACGGCAGATGAAAGCTGTAGTTGTGTGCCTAAACAAACTGTTTCACTGTTTCACTCTGATCCACCAGTCCTGTGGTTTAGGTAGAGAATTGGCTAACCGAGCCAGAGTAACTGCCGAAAAAATAAGCTGGCATGAAATCCAGTAACAGGGCGTCCCACCCCGTGCTTACAAGCTTGTAGAACCGGTCAAAACCAGACTCTGAAAATAGGTCTGGAACATTTGGGGGAGGAGGGGTGGGGGTGGGGGGGGGGACGGCTAACGTTTGGTCAGGAAACGAGAGGGGATTTTTAAGAGCGTCCGGTCACCTCCACCGTTTCGGCACGACATAAACAGTCCTGGGTTCAGTGTGAGACCAGCCAGACCGCTCGACCGCCACGGGAGCGGGTTCCAGGCGCGTGAAACTGCTTTCTATTTTTAGAATTTACAAAAAAAAAAAAAAAAACACCCCAATCTGCATGTCACTGAAGGCCCCCCTGCCCTGTGAAACTCCAGATTGCGGTGAGTCATTACAGTCATTACCCCCCCCCCCGCCCCCGGGCCCACAGACTGAGTGGCAGGGGTCCGGTTCTGTAACCCGACCCGATAAGACACAGCTCGCTACTCGTTCACGTTTTTCCCGCCGTTTCCAGTTTATTTTCCACGTGGCCCCCCCCCTCACCCCCCCACCCCCCACCCCCCCGAGCGTCTGCTCTCCGACCCGCGCCTTCCACAGAGACTTGCACGTCACTGAATCGAGTTTCATTCGCCCCTATCAGTTTTACAAGGGGAAGCTCCGTTCAACTTGTTTCCTCACCATGATGGGGGGATGGGGTGGAGGGGGGTGGAGGGGGGATGGGGGATGGGGGGGTTTGTACGGCGAGGATTCGGTCCATCAGACGCACGCGAGCGGAGGACAAACATTGGGCTTTAGCAGAAGCCTTCGCGGCTGCGCTAGGAAGCGGAAAGGGGGGCGGGCTGGGTTCAGGCAGCGTGAAAAATATGGGCGGGGCCCGTTCGCCGCCGCTGCCAGAGAGAGGGTGGGCGTGCGCGAGAGCCCGCCGACGCCCCGCCGCCTGTTCCGCTTGGCGCCGCTCGTTAGCGCCTCGGTCCGAGGCTGCGCCCGCGTATCTAATCATCTCCGTCCCGTATGGCTGCGGGTGGAGGCCGTCCTCACTGAGCGCGTGCGGACCGCGGCTGAGGGGCGGGGCCTACCTAAGCTGTCGGGGCTGTCGATGGAGAAGCACATGAGGATGACGTCGGTGTCGGGGTAGGACAGCGGCCGCAGCCGGTCGTAGTCCTCTTGACCCGCCGTGTCCCAGAGCGCCAGCTCCACCTACGAGACACACACACACACACACACACACACACACACACACACACACACACACACACATACACACACATACACACACATACACACACATACACACACATACACACACATACACACACACACACACACACACACACACACACACACAGGAGAGAGTAAGGAAGAGCTACTGCAGGTCCAACCAAAAAAACTCACACAAACACATATCTATTGTATGTGTATGTGCATATATATTTATATACAATATCATATTTGCATAAACACATGTATTTCAGTCCCACACATCCTGCCTAAGCTTCTCCATGGCGGTCGGCTGCACAGCCACCACACAGACTCTGTATACTGTGCACTACCTGCAGTCTCACACTGTATACTGTGCACTACCTGCAGTCTCACACTGTACACTGTGCACTACCTGCAGTCTCACACTGTACACTGTGCACTACCTGCAGTCTCACACTATACACTGTGCACTGCCTGCAGTCTCACACTGTACACTGTGCACTACCTGCAGTCTCACACTATACACTGTGCACTACCTGCAGTCTCACACTGTACACTGTGCACTACCTGCAGTCTCACACTGTATACTGTGCACTACCTGCAGTCTCACTCTGTATACTGTGCACTACCTGCAGTCTCACACTGTACAGTGTACACTGTGCACTACCTGCAGTCTCACACTGTACACTGTGCACTACCTGCAGTCTCACACACTCTCTGAGTGTTAATGGCGCTACATTCTGAAATAGCAGATCGCAGACAGCATGCTGGGACAGAACCACTGATTTCAGGAACCCCCCCCCCCCCAATTAGGCTCAATGAAATTGTTGCTATAGCGCAAACACAACCTCATAAACCGCCATGTACGCATTCCCACAGTAAAAGGTCTTTCAAACGGAGTTAAGATTGGGAACACGTGTGAGGCCAGGATGCTGAGAGACTTCCTCCCAAACCACTACGGTGGAGTGTTTGGTCGCTGTGCGGTCTGTCCTGTGGGGTCTGTCGCTGTGCGGTCTGTCGCTGTGCGGTCTGCAGTGACCGGTCACACTGCGGTCAGGTTAGGGTTCTTAAGTCAACTTACTCGCATCACCCAAAGAGGACCCTACCACTCAGGACACAGGCTCTCTCACTGAGCCCAAAATTTAAAAACCGTAAATCAGTCCCAGCTTTCAGCTTTGGAACGGCCTTCCCCTGAGTGTGCGGGAAGCACAGACGGTTTGGGCCTTTCAGTCAAGACCCGAGTGGTGTGAAGGTGCGGTCACACTAGTCTTCTGTGTTCCGTTCGCTTCCATCCAAACACATGCGGAGGGCGGGTCACGTAACCGTGCGCTAAGGATTCTCGCATTTCGCTCCGTACCAGAGTTCAAGCTTAGTGAACTTTGACCTGCGAACTCGCTTCACGCAAACGTGTCTGACCAATAGACGACCTCGACCTCACGGGTTGACCCCTAAGCTGAAAAAAGAAAACGGAGGAGGCTACCATTTTGGCTGTGTCCCATCATTCGGTCTTATTTAATTCAACTTTAAAGGAACGTAAGACGCAAGCGAGGAGAGAGGTTTGCCGTGTCGCGGGAAACTGGAGCCGATGGTAAACGTATCTTATTCTAACGTTTTTTATTATTGTTTATTTTAGCGTTCGCAGCCGCGTAGTTCGCCGTTCAGCTTTGAGCCTCCCGCCGCGGGGTCCGTAATGATTTCGCAAGCGTGAACAGTAGCGTGACCGCGCCTTTACTCCGGAACCTCAGCCCGAAAAACTCCAGCCGTTGCCCGGCCGACCGCGGAACCCCGCGCGACGAGATACTTGCAAATGTGTATGAAGGAGAAGATTTTTTAAAAAGACCGATCGATCGATTGAAATGCCCGCGCGATCCGATGACTGGTTTAGCGGGGGGGGGGGGACGCAGCTGGGGCCCGGCGGTTACGCCAGTTTTTACGGTCCTCGCCGCACCCCCAGCTGCTAGAACGCCGTTTACAATCGGCCAATCAGGCGAGGCGTTCGGCGGTGAAAAACAGATGAGAGATGGGCACTCCTGTTTCGGTTCGCGACGCTCCACCGTTAGCCTTTTATAGACCCTCGCGGGAATTCGCCATACGCCTCCATCCGCTCCCAATATTCAGAATAAATCACTCGCGTATCAGCCAGTCCATCGGTTCAGAGAGGCGGAGGCTCTACAGAACGCCGGGGCTGCTTCTGAAACGCTTCTGAGGGAGGGACTCCTGGAACAGACGCTGTGATTTAGGGAGGTGACAAATTCACAAACAAGCTCTTCCCCCTGGAACAGCCGGCTGGGTATTTATGGGGGAAAAAGGGCAGAAAAAGGGAAAGAAAAAGAAAAGGGGGAAAAAGCACGCCATGTTCAGAGCTGCCTGTACCCAGAGGAGGAGAGAACAGCACGGCTCCTGAGCTTATCTGTTTATCCTAAAACCGGGGGGGGGGGGGGGTTCAAGACTCCGTCGCCCTCCTGAGAAAAACTCTGCCCCTCTCTCAGCTCCAAGGGGAACCCTGGAGCCCAAACCTGTCCCCCCCCCGCCCCTTTTTCCTGTATTTCCTGTGTAACGGACCCCCCCCCATCCCCCCCCATCCCCCCATCCCCCTACCCATATGCACAGGAAATGAGGGCCCCATCAGATTGAGTCACAGAGGGCGCGGTGGTCCATGTTTTTCTCCAGTACAACAGGAAGGCAGAGGAAAAACACTTCCTGTAATGCCCCCCCTCCCCCCCCTCCCAACTATGTCCCAAACATGGACTCAAGAAGGTTTAAATCTTTGGACAGGGTTTTTGGTTAGAGTAACGGTTAGACACGTATTGCATGTTCCAGAGTCAGTTTCTGAGGATATAAACTGACCCCCCCTCCCTGCCCCCCCCACGCCCCCCTTCCCAACTATGTCCCAAACATGGACTCAGGAAGGCTTAAATCTTTGGACAAGGTTTTGGTTAGAGTAACGGTTAGACACGTATTGCATGTTCCAGAGTCAGTTTCTGAGGATATAAACTGACCCCCCCTCCCTGCCCCCCCCACCCCCCCCCCCCCTACCCAACTATGTCCCAAACATGGACTCAGGAAGGTTTAAATCTTTGGACAGGGTTTTTGGTTAGAGTAACGGTTAGACACGTATTGCATGTTCCAGAGTCAGTTTCTGAGAATATAAACTGATCCCCCCTCCCTGCCCCCCCCACCCCCCCTTCCCAACTATGTCCCAAACATGGACTCAGGAAGGTTTAAATCTTTGGACAGGGTTTTGGTTAGAGTAACGGTTAGACACGTATTGCATGTTCCAGAGTCAGTTTCTGAGAATATGAACTACACCCCCCCCCCAAACCCCGCCCCCCCACCTCATGACTCAGGCTAACTCCCACAAGACTGGGCGGCTGAGCCCGATAGCTCCTGGAGCCAGTATGGGAGAGTTTATTTTAAAATCTCCTGTCATAGTTTAGAGATGAGGTAGCATACAGCACTGGGGTCAGCGGGCTGAAGGTTTGCTACTGCACGCAGAAACGCATTTGTCGCATTTGTTTGTTTGTTTGCTGACGAACGGTCCGTCTGCCCTCGGATAGATCAACCGCTGGTTCCCTTGGTTCCCAACCGAGTACCCGGGGTTCGAGGGGGAGGTGGTGGTGGTGGGGGGGGGGGGGGGGGGGGGCTTGCTCCTAAAGAGAGGACGGTTCTCTAGCTCTCTCTTTCTGAGCTGCCGTTCGCTTGTTGCAGTCAGAAAGGAGGAGGCGGCTTGTTCACACTCAGCTGGTTTTGCCTGTTTTTCTTCCTCGTCCTGCCGTAACCACTCAAAGAGAGAGAGAGAAAGGGAGGGCGAGATGGTGAGAGATACAGAAAGAGACACAGACAGATGACAGAGAGAAATGGAGAGAGGCGGAGAGACCGATGGAGACAGAGAGAGAGAAAGAGAGATAGGAAGACAAAGAGAGAGATGGAGACAGAGATGCAGAGAGAGAGAGACAGAGGGAAATGGAGAGAGAGAGAGAGCCAGAGAGAGACAGAGAGATGGAGAGACAGACAGAGAGACAGAGATGGAGAGACAGAGAGGCACAGCTCAATCTAAAAGTGAAGCTGTAACTGGCGATTCCCAGCTCAGGCTACAACACTGTGCCGTGCGGTAGTTTGAAAAATAAAATAAATCCCACAGTAGCTTTGTAGCTTGAGGCATTTTTGCTCGCTGTACATTAAATGACGTAAAACACAAGTCTGTCGTTTCCAGTCCGTATGCATCAGGACGCACTGCCCATTCACACACTCCTGGGTAAAGACTTTAGCAGTTAATGTTCAAAGCACACATTGGGACTCTCCTATACTCAGCAAACAGGGCGCTCGTCAGACTCTTTCACTACTGAGCACACTTAGGAAAGGACGGATAGGAGTCACGCTTCTTTAACCGCTCGACCCCGCCCTGCGCCGACCCCGCCCTGCGCCACACCCACCTGCTTGCCGTCCACCTCGATGTCGGCGATGTAGTTCTCGAACACGGTGGGCACGTAGACCTCGGGGAACTGGTCTTTACTGAAGACGATCAGCAGGCACGTCTTCCCGCACGCGCCGTCCCCCACGATCACCAGCTTCTTCCTGATGGCCGCCATCGCTGGGGACAGAGACGCACGCCAACACGGGAGGGGGTCAGGGGTCAGGGGTCAGGGTTCGAGTCAGGGGGTCAGGGTTTCGGCTCGGCTCGGTTAGGGGGGACGGGTGAGTTCAGGGAAACGTTTCAAGTTTGCCAGGGTCACAGAAAGAGAGGGATCATGAAAGAAAGAGAGGGAGGGAGGGAGATGGGGAGAAAGTGATTATGAGATGGAGAGAGAGGTGTAGAGCAACTGAGAAACCTGGTGAGATTGTGAGAAAGAGAGAAAAGGACAGATCATAGCATAGATCATAGATTTAATTGGCTAAATAAATGTTCTCTCCCTCTCCAGCTTCGCTAATGTGTGGTGAGCGTTCTGGCGCAAAATGGCTGCCGTGCATCACCCAGGTGGGTGCCACACATTGGTGGTGGGTGAGGTGAGTTCCCCTTCACTGTAAAGCGCTTTGAGCATTTGGAAAAGTGCTATATAAATGTAATTAATAATAATAATAATAATAATAGCAGAAAGAGAGGAAGAGGGAGAGGGGAAGAGAGAGGGAGAAATAGAGAGAGAGAGAGCAGGCTCTGTGGGACAGGAAACGATGATCAAAGGGGAGTAAAATGGCGAATGAGGGCAGTTGGCACCGGCGGTTTAAAATAACTGCCACCGGTTTAAAAGATGAAGTTTGCGAGGCTGTGGGAACCATGTGAACGGCTCCCCCAGGCCAGAGCTGGAGCAGCGAGCCGGGGGAGGTGATGTCAGGCTGCTTTTCGAACCCCGCCCTTTTCCTGCCCCTCCTCCCCTGGCCCCTGGGACCCCAGCGAGGGGTGCGCTGGCATCTCAAAATAGCCGCCAAACAATGGCTGCGCTGGGGGGGCGCGCGGAAGAGCGCGTCATACGCCGGCCCCCCGCCTCTCTCCGCCAGCTGCTGCCCTTCACAGGAAGTCCCGCGGCAACAGGAAGTCCCACAGGAACAGGAAGTCCCGCAGGACAGCTCTCTCCACCTGCAGCCCCACAGCCGCGCAAGGCCCAAATCAGGCCTTCAGAAGAGAAGCCCGGCTGCAGATATCTTACACACGCACACGCACACGCACACGAGAGCAGGAGAAGTATAACAACCGTAAAACTGTCAGAGAAGCCCGAGAGTGTAATACAGAATCACTACAGGCTGATATTAATGCAATTTGAGTTCCGCAGGCTTTTCCATGGGAGCGGGTTTATGTGCGTTTCCACTGCTGCTCCAGAGGCCTACGGCAGCCTTCCTTCTGATACTGCCCCCCCCCCCCCACCCCCCACCCCCCACCCCCCACGCACCGCTGCCAGCCCCTATGAAGGGGGTATCTGAGAACCTCCCGAATGGCTTACAAAAGAAAAAAAAAACCCCCAAAAAACCCCAATCCATTCCCTACAAATTCAGGACGTAAGAAAAGAGGAAACTGTTTCTCTGCTCCCACCAGATATAAGCTGTTTTCGCTTCTTCTTTTCATAAGCAAAAGCGAGGAGGCTGCAGGACAGGACACTGCAGAACAGGGCCTTAGTACACTTCCCATTAGCCAGGACAGGACACTGCAGGACAGGGCCTTAGTACACTTTTCATTAGCCAGGACAGGAGGCTGCAGGACAGGGCCTTAGTACACTTTTCATTAGCCAGGACAGGACACTGCAGAACAGGGCCTTAGTACACTTCCCATTAGCCAGGACAGGACACTGCAGAACAGGGCTTCAGTACTCTTCCCATAGCTAAGATGGCAGCAGGCCACCAAACGGCCTTCAGCTCAAAATGGCCACCGGCGCCTATTCTGAATTTCCTCTTACCTGAACCCCGAGGGCAAACTTAGCCAGCCGACCTGGCGACCTACTCATCCCGCCCAAGCAGCGCAGACTGACGCAGGGGGGTCCCCAAAACAAGCGCTGGGGCCCATCTGGGTCAGTCTGGGGGAGCGGGGGTGAGGAGGATAAGGAGATACACATGCAAAATGAATAAATACATGACTGAAACGAACGAAGTAATTAATAATTATACGCTGCACACATGATCTTTTACACAGTCACTCGCACCAGCCAACACTAAACGCTGAGTTAATTCCGCGCTCAGTGCTAGCTGAACGTAGCCGCCGTCTCGTTATGAATCAGGCTGAACGCGGGGGGGGGGTTAGCTCCGGTCCTGGAGGGTCGGTGTGTGTCAGGGGGGCAGCTCCAGTCCTGGAGGGCCGGTGTGTAGGGGGGCTGAGGGCCGGTGTGTGGCCAGGCCTCTGCTTCCACACATTACCCCGGCACAGTGAGCTAATTAGCGCTACACGCCGCCGGCGGGGCGCTCGTAGATCAGCCCGCCCGTAAAACACTTCACGCGGGGACGCAAACACTCATCAGCCGCGATTCACCGGCTCGACAATAACCACCGCAGAAATGTCAGATCCCGTAAACGACTGGGCTAATTAAATAATTAAGAGAAGCTGGTATGGAACAGAGTAAACGAACCCAGGCCTCCTCATCCACCCCTGGGCTAATGCTACATCTTAGAAAGGGTGGGAGGGTCGCAGGAAACGTACACGCTGGTTAGGTGGGTGTACTGGTTAGGCTGGTTAGGTGGGAGGGCTGGTTAGTCATCTGGACTCAGTCTGGACAGCTAAACTAAAACTTCTGCACAGGTGTTACTCAGCTATTAATAAAACTACATATCCCAACATGCATTTGGGTCCACGTATGAAAATGCCAAAAGGCCTCGCTGCCACCAGTGACGAGTGTGCTGCTCCCATAATCAGTGGACTCCGCCAGATGCTCAGCGCATTCTTAACACCGGCGGTTATGTCTCCCAGCCACCGAATCCGGAACATTCCGGTTTCACGCACCGGCCGAAAATTCCTGGCGGTCCGTGACCGAGGACAGTGCCGTCGCGGCAGAGGCGTCGGGGGGGGGGGGGGGGGGGGGGGGAGCTTTATTTGCAGGGCAGTCAGAGGGTGCGGTTCATACTGTTACAGTTCCACTGGAATCGTCCTAACTGATGTGGCTTTCCTCCAGACTAGCCAGGTCACCCAGAAGCACAGCCAGGGCCGCGCGCGGGCGCGTGCGTTTGAGGACACTCGGCGACGGGAAGGAGGGAAGAGAGAGCGTGGCGCGACGGGCGATTTCGCGGGAGTCGCGTAGGCATCGGAGTTCACCTCCTCCTCCTCCGGGGTGTCTGCAGTGAGGGCGGAGGGCAGGCCTGGTCAAGCAGCACTGCTGAGATACATTTATCTTTCTGCGGCGCTAACAGTTCCTTCTAAAGATCACAAAAAGGAAGGTCTCTCGACCAACACCAACAATGCAGGCCTACATCATGGTGTCACAGTTGCTAAGCAGTGGTCAGCAGTCGATGCAATACCACCATATGTTAAGTGCTGGCTCAATGGTCACCTTCATCATAAAGCAAAACAGACATGACCACAGCAGTAAAAATGTGGGGACATAACGGATTGCTTTAGTCGAGAGCGTTCGGCGAATGAGCACTCCAGAAACACTGCAGGAGATCCCATTTCACTTAACCCCAATCTAAACCACCGGCATTGTTCCTACATACCATGGGTGTTCGGACAAATTAATAAAGTTCCGTATCTCTGCTGAGTGTGTATGAACAGGCGCTTGTTCACAGTGATGGAATCCATTGTTTAGCAAGTGTGGAAAACAGGACTGCAACTAAATGAAAATATATCCAGCAATGAAAGAACGCTGTCGATCACGCATCATCACGATCGATTTCTGCACTTCCAGCACAGCGCTGTGGGTCAGGCAGCTCGCCTGAACGAACAGCCGTGGCGCCTTAACGAACAGCCGTGGCGCCTTACGAACAGCCAGGCACCTTACCGAACAGCCAGGCACCTTAACGAACAGCCGTGGCACCTTAACGAGGACAGCCCGTGTAGTTCAATGGCCCGTTTCCATTGACCCCTCCCGCAAACTACAGGACTGCCCCGCCCCGCCCCCGCCCCCGGAATGGGCCACACCTCCGCCTCACACCCCCCAATCAAAAGGAGGCTCTCGTGGTGCACGTTTCTCCTGTTCTCACCTAATTTACACGCGCCCTAATTAGCTTTTAGGGCAGCGGCCGCTAGCTCGCGGTAAACCGAGACTTGAACGTCAAAACCGTGAGG
The DNA here is from genome assembly GCA_039654925.1 of Anguilla pacifica. Lineage (NCBI taxonomy): Eukaryota > Metazoa > Chordata > Actinopteri > Anguilliformes > Anguillidae > Anguilla > Anguilla pacifica. Next base: position 45,269,304 of record CM077294.1, read on the forward strand.
CTCGCAGTTTGAACCCGCAGGAGGACAGCCAAAGTTCTCAGCCCCCAGATTCGTCCCTCGAGGATTAAACCCCCCCCACCCCCCCGCATTCGAGGAACCGCTGAACTGATCCTGACCTCCTTAAGCGGGCCGTGTGGGGGGGGGGGGGGGGAGAGCTTTATTTGCAGGGCAGTCAGAGGGTGCGGTTCATACTGTTACAGTTCCACTGGAATCGTCCTAACTGATGTGGCTTTCCTCCAGACTAGCCAGGTCACCCAGAAGCACAGCCCCTGTCCCAGACAGGAGTCCGGTTGTTCCCCTGTATACCCTGCTCACCGTCCCGCGGAGTCCTCAAGGCCCCTCTCAAAGTTTTAAGAGGTCTCTTTCCAGCAAAGCTGCCCAAACTCAGATCAGAAGGTCAGTTTGATCAGAAGTATGGCTTTCTAGGTAGGGAGGTCCCCAGCACTAGTGCTGGATTTGGCTGCTTGTTGTTTTTACTTTAAGATCAGCGACGAATTCAGCCCCAGATAACAGGCTAATTCGGCTAATATCGCTATCAAATGCTAAATCCAAATGAGGACAAAACTGAGGCCTCCTTCAGAAAAAGGAAACTTCTGAACAGTGAAAGTTCAGACATCTGCGCTGCTTTGAGCACGAAGGCTGTCCCTTTAGCTCACCCGTGTGATGTAAGTCCAGGGACAGGAGGCGCCAGGGGGTCGATAAGAGAGCTATTTCCGTGCGTTTTTTAGGACAGCCAGAAAACCAGCTAACGCAGAGGGGCCAATGCGATTTATTTATTTCTTTATTTATTTATTTATTTTTAAAGTTCGCTTGGAAGCGCTGCGGCGGGAAGGCGGTAAATGGGTCAGCCGTTACCGCCGCCGCCTTCCCCAGAGGGGGGCGTCGCTACGCGGTCCGGGCGACGGACGGAAACCGCGCCGGTTCGGTACGAGCGGGGCTCGGCCATCTTTCCCCCGACGCCTGGCCCGCCTTCCTCTAAGAACGCAACGAAACGCGAGCACACCGGTTACTGCTCACACACGTCTTTAGCATCTTCAACTACAGAGAAAGAAATAAAAACATGAGCTGCAGGTCTTTGGAAGCAATAAGAAAGTAGCAGCTAGCCGCGCAGAGGAACCGGTCTCAGGCTAGGCGCTTGTTTTTAGTATCATCAGCCAAAGCTGATAAAAGCTTGAACAAATACGATTTTTTTTATTGCTTTGGCTTTTTTAAAAACGTGCCGATAAAATGATTCAGAGCTTTAATCAGTGTTACTTGAGGTCTTAGTATTCTGAGGGTCCCTATCAAAGCGTCAAGCCAGAAAGAAGAACTAAGACACGAGAGCTTCATGTAGATAACCATTTCTCCGCGAGGAGGGTTTTCTTGAACGACAGGCGCATAGCAGACCGAACCGAGCCGTTTTAGAGAGTTACTGGAGAGCAGAAAATTAACTGTGACTCCAAGAGTCAGGCTGAGCGTGGGGAACCGGCGGTGGGCGGAGGGAAGAGTCGATGCTGGCCCCGTTCCTGACTTTGGGCTGTCGCCCGCGGTGACGGGGCAGAGCGCTAAAGGAGCACCCCGCTACGGTCCGAGCTCTGGGGCCCACTTTTTTGTTGTCGTCGTCGTCAACTTCCGCGCGCGACTCGGGGGACGGGCGTCGTCCGCGGCGGGTTTCACGCGGGTGACGGCACGCGCCTCCTCAGCCGCGCTGGTCTCCGCGGTCCGATCCCGCCTCAGAAAACAAGGCGAGCGGGCGGCAAAATGCTTCTTCTTCTTTGGTTTCGTTTAACGGCGGTCGTAAAAGAAAACGCCAAAGGGTGCATTACCGCCACCCACTGGTCTGGGGGTGTCATGCTTAGGGGTGTTAGGGTTCATCTAAGGCTTTATATGCTTGTAAAGGATATGCTTTTTAACAACGCAAATACAACGCACATCTGAATTGTGCTCACAGGAACATCTCCAGAACCACAACGTGGTGGACCGAGTTGGAGCACGAGATGGACGCCGGACACAACGGGAAAGGAAAGCGAAGAAAATACCGGAACGACGGAACCGGAACACACTTCTGCGGGACCGTCTGGGACGGGCTCGGTGGATTCACCGCCTGATGTTACAGTCAGGTGGTGAATCCACACCTGCAGTAATGGTGATTTTTTAAAATTTACTTTAAAACACAAAGATATAAAAGGAAGAGGAAAAAGGTTTTCAAGCCTCGTGCAGTCGGATGAACGCTCCACGCCGCCCGTCCTCTCCGTGGCCTGCGAAGGGCTCTGCTTCCCTCCTGATTTACGGTAATGCTCCGGCGCTTTCCGACGGTGATGTCACCGCCGCGAGCCCCGCCCTTCTGGATCCGCGCCTCGCTTCCTCCGAGCCCAGAGCAGATAGTGTTCACCGGAAAGCCGCCCCCTCCGAGCGAGAGCTCGCAGACCTGCCGCTTAGTAGGCGACGCGTCTTAATGCGATTTTTAACGGAAACCGGAAAAAAAAAAACGCCACGTCCGCGCGACTGGAAAAATGGCTCCGGCGTACAAAAGCAGCCCGTAGCACGTTCAAAACGGGGATTTCCCCCCACCCCCCCCCCCCCCCCCCCCAAAAAAAACCCAACCGGAGAAGTGCACACGAAGCAATCCTCAAACAAACCCCCTTCCGTTAAGAGGGACACCGGCGAGTTCGCGACGTCGGCCGGCGGCTTTGCGGAGACGCGAAGATTGAGCGTCTGAAGGCGTTTGGAGGCCGGGGCGCAGACTGACGACACAAACGGCGCCGTCGGGGCAAAGAATCGTTTTCTTCACGGGAGTTCATGGAGGACGGCTCCCCTGCGTTAAAATGCCCTCCAGCTCCACGGCAGTGACAAGAAAATCTTTTTCTCCCGGCACATAAATTCAGGGGATTGCGTGTGTGTGTGTGTGTGTGTGTGTGTGTGTGTGTGTGTGTGTGTGTGTGCACGCACGAGCACGCGCGCGTGTAAATCTGTGACACGCGGCGAGCGACCGGGTGAATGCCAGGACGCAGAGGCCCGCCCCGTTAAGCAAAACAGTCCGCTTCCTGTGCTGGGGAAGGGGAGTCTGGCGGCAGCACCGTTTCCGTGGTCATCGCCGCGGCAACAACAGAAGGCTGGGACTGGGAGAACACGGCTATTCCCTACAACCCCCCCCCACCCCCCACAGAACACATCAGACTGGCAGCCTAGACACACACAGAACAGAAACCTGAAGCTGACAAAACTATAAAAAATGGTCACATGGCCTCAGCTCTCTAGTTTCTGCTGCTCTTATTAGAGTCCAGATTAAGGCATGAAATGGGTCTTTATCAGAATCCTAAAGCTAAGAGAACACAGCTCAGTCTGCCACAGCTTTGCCCACGACCGGGCGCAGGAGTTTGCATAAACTACTTCTACTTAAGTAGGACCTGAAGGAGCCTGAAGGAATTGCACCTCCCTTTGCTAAAAGGAGCAAAAGCGATTCAAAATAAAAGGTTACATAAGAACAACAGACAGTGATTTTGTGTAGAAGTCCAAAATGGTGGTTATACGATTTCGAGAGAGGGGATTAGCCTAAGCTATAGCTAAAGCAGAGAGGGACTGCTTTCAAGGAGGAACATTTTTCTTTCAAACCCTCGAAATCAAAAGCCAGGTTCTCCGACTTCAAAACTTAGTTAAAAATAATAATAATAACTAAAGAGGAGTGAGGATGCGTTCCCTGAAGAGGTGTGACACCCTTCATTGACCCACTTCTGTCTCGTTTTCAGAAGCAGCAGGAAGCAACTCTCAGCTGCACTCCAACCAGTCAGTCAATCCTCGTTTTCAACACAGCACCACTCACGAGCAAATTCTCACAACACGCTTCACAGCTAGCATAGCATGGCGACCACGTTCGCTTTCAAACCTTTACTTAACAACACGTTTCAAGTAGGGTGTTGATTTGGATTACAGAGGACGCGTGTCGAGCAAGTGGATTAAAAAGGTAATTTACTGTGTGTCTCGATCAAAAGATCTACAGTTTCTGCGACATACTGTATATAAACAGGTAAAAGGTCACTCTGAAAGCTTGGCATGCCTTAAAGTTAAAAGCTAAAAGGAACTCGGCCCTTGATTTAAGGACACAAACATTTTCGGCTTCCTGTAAGATCCGGGGAAGGTCATTCCACAGCTTGCCAGCCCCGAAGCTAAAAATCTCCATTTCAAGCTTTGACATTTTGGGCACAGCAAGACAGCCTGCATCCTGTAAATATAGGGCTCTTATTTGGGGCGATACAGAGAAACAGAACTGTTCACATACCCTGGTTGGAACTTACTGTTGTAATTTATAGGCTGGTAATAATGTTATCAACAGAGGATGCTCATTTGCGAGCCAGTGAAAAGAAGCAAGATGGCCGCCACAGGTTCAGGTCTCCTGGCCTTGAACAGGAGTGAGCCTCCGCTGGATTCCTCCACCCCGTCGCGAGGGTTAGCTCTCATTCACCCCCCCCCCCAGCGCCCCGCTGCCAGTCAGGCGAGGGCCGTCTCAAAAACACACATCAGGAGCCCGCACCCTCACGCTAGCTCGCCCCTGGGCCGGGATTTAGCGTACGACGCACTGAACGAAGACCGCTAGTCAGCTTTGGGCTGCTACCACCACTTGCCCCCACACATAAATAAAATAATAAAAACCTACACAAATTCCCCGCTTAGAGATTGAGCCTGGTTAATATCTGATACCCACCCGCGATACATAACCGCTCCGTTTGTGGCCCAGTGTTTGGACCTGTTTAGTACACCTCTCCATTCAGAGAGCCTCTCCTGAGCGGGTGTCTCCTCGGCGTGGCTGACCGAGTCCAGGGTTTTCTGCTCAAGGATGAGCGCTCGACAGTCCAGGATAACCAAGAGGGACACGGTAAAAAACACCCCCCCAGCCTGGTCCCCAGCCAGGGCAAAAACACCCCCAGCCTGGTCCCCAGCCACGGTACAAACACCCCCCCAGCCATGGTAAAAACACCTCCACAGCCTGGTCCCCCAGCCAGGGTAAAAACCCCCCCAGCCTGGTCCCCCAGCCATGGTAAAAACCCCCCCAGCCTGGTCCCCCAGCCAGGGTAAAAACACGCCCAGCCTGGTCTCCCGTGGGCTGATCCCATCGTCCCGGTAACCGCCAGCGTTCAACGCGGATTGGTCCAAACGGCACTCGGAATAAGAGAAACCCGCCGTCGGGGAAAGCCCACCGACACGGTTACGGGCGTGGTGTCCCAGCTAGAGGAAGAAAGGTCTGAGGAGCACTTTTCAGGAGTTTCCCTGGGCGGAAATATCAGAGCGAGCTCAAGCTAAAACTCGGGCCAGAACAAAAATGGAAGTAATGAAATATGAGAAATGGGGAGAAGCCATTCTGTCAATTTTCCCCTCATTTCGCGTCTGGAGGTTAACGACCCGCGAAGCTCATGGGGAAGTTAAAAAGCCCCCCCCCCCCCCCAATTCAGAGAATGAGCACCAGCGCCTTCGCCGTCTGTCGAATAATTGATCAAAACCATTCAAATCGAGAGCCGGAGTGGAGCAGACTGAGGAATCACACAGCACAGGCACGACACACTGTGCGTATGTGTGTCTTTACCAACTTTAGCTTTAGAAGGCTCCACTTTCAAAAAACAAAAAAAGAAGAAGCTCCACAATGGACATCACTATCACAATCACACACACACACACACAAACACACACACACACACACACACACATTAAGAGGTGGAAGCAGAATCAACTTGCAAACTCAGCAAAAGCAACTAATCCATTTTTTAAATCACGAGGAAGTGAAAGCAGGCAGGAAACTGTGAAAAAGGCAAAAACAAAAAACAAAAAAGAGAGGCCACAAAGGGTCCGTGTCCCTGTCCTGACCCTCCGCACGCGTTTGGGCCAAACGCGGCTCTTCTGTGAGGCGTACGCGGTGCCCGCTCGGCTCGGTCGCCCGGCCTCCGATCGCCGGCGCTGGTCGTTAGCATTCCTTCAGCGTGTTCGGGGGGGTCAAAGGGTCGAGAGAGGATGGATTTCTAATTTCCTTCGCCAGACCGCCTCCCCTCCGCGCAGTCAGCTGATGAAGAATAATGAGAGTGCGTTACGCTGCGAGCCTGATGCCCCATCAGCACCACGGCTGGGGGGGGGGGGGGGGCGTGTGGAGGAGGGCATGCGTGTGAGGAGGGGGGGCATGCGTGTGTGGAGGGGGGGCACGCGTGTGGGGAGGGTGCATGTGGGGAGGGGGGCATGCGTGTGTGGGGGGGCATGCATGGGGAGGGGGGGGCATGCATGTGAATTCATCGCAGGGTTTCTTGGCAAACACAGGGCAGAACTCAGACAGGAACGCATTTCCAAGTTGGGACGTAATCGCAAAAAATATAAACACGGCTGGCTGAGAGAGATTAGTTTCTTATGCCCCCCCAACATACTCAAAATAGATTCACTCTGACATGCTCGAAGGAAAACAAACACACTCTCAGTGAGGACAGAAACAAGCTCACCCTTCTTCACCAGACTGGTACAAAGCGTGCACACGGAACTGTGCACCAAGCTCTATCCTACGTGACCAAGTCAGACCAACCACAGCACTGAACGAATTTAAGCCCTTCATTTCCTGATGGAAGACGAACACTGCCACGCCACTGCTCTAAAAACAAACATCCACTGAGAGATAACACTCCCATTCCAGTCCGTATGTCACTTCAGTGAACCTGATGCCCGACAAATGCAGTGCGTACGAAAACAGGGTACAACCAAAGTTAGACAGTACTTATGGCTACTTTCCTGTGTGATTTTACAGATACACCAAAGAATGTCCACCAATATGCTTTTTCTGACACATACACACACACGTACACACAAGTGAAGTTACATCAGGCTACTTTTTGAGCATGAAATTTTCACTTCATCAAAGGCATTGTTTCTCTGGCACGTGCATGTTTTATCGAATCAGCCACAACTGCCAGTACCAATACGTTTCTTTGCAGCTATTATCGGCCAGTACCAACACGACCACGGCAATACTGGGCCACCCATCTTGCGTTCTTAACGAAGAATTTTTAATAGTCACGTGGAGGACTTCTAAAAAAAACATTGCAATGCAAACACAAGACCAAAAAGGGCATTTCTTTCATCGGTGAAATCTCGCGGACCTCCAGCTGAAGGATTGATTTCATATCAAGGCGGATCAAAATCAATTTGGACTGAATAGGGTGGCGTGTGCTGGACTCAGTACGTCGATGCACGTCCACCTGATTTCCTAACAACCGGTCCTAATCTCCACTCGCCATCTGCAGTCATCCTCAAAGGCCATTAATTACCGGGGAAAGTTATTAACGGAATTCAATTTGAATTAATGGGACTACGCGTGTAGAGAGAGCAGCCGTTAAAGCAGACAGCTTCCCATGATATTCATCATTTGAAAAATTACAGTAGGGAAGAGATGGTTTTTTAAAAAAAATAAAAAAAGCTTCACCTGACTTTGTCTGGCCTTCGGAAGATTAAAAAAAAAAAAAAAAAACGTGTTTTAAGGCCATGAGGTGTTTGCCAGCTGGTTGTTTTAAAAATGTTGTTACAGCAGACAAAACATTCCTAGTCCCCCGGTTTGTGAAATGAAGCGTTTTTTGTTTTGCTTTCGGTGAACTTCAGAGACCACGGCTGCGCATTACCTTACATTTCAGGGTTACAGCATTTCAGCGGGTGCTTTGCCTGAAATTTCAGGCAGTCAGCGGGTGCTCTTCAAACCATTACACTTTTACAACCCGTCAATACGGCTGGATATTTCGCTGAAGCGATTGAGGTTAAGTACCTTAACTCAGGGGTACAATGGCAGCCGCCCCCCCACAGGCTGGGACCTGAACTCACAACCTTTGAGTTTCAAGCCCGGTTCCCTAACCTCTACCCTACACTGCTACGCTACACCACACCTCACCCGTCCGCTGAGTGGAGAGCAGTTAGCCTGCACTCTGCCCTCCTTGTGTATTTTTCCCCACTTTATTTAGACGGTCACAAACAGAGATGAGATCACAGTGCAGAGAATGACCGTGGAGGAGAAAGAACCCCTCCTCGTGGGGGGAGGGCTGTATTTCGGTGGACAGTAGGCCACCTTGCAGACTGCACCACGAGGTCTTCCTGCAGTGTGAACTTCTAATCTGCTCCACACAAATTCCTCAGCAGCTCCGGAGGGCAGAAGCTGACATTGTTCTTGTAGGGAGAGGAAAGTTAGCGATGAGGAATGCTTATTCTACCCCCCTCCCCCTCCCCCTCCCCCCTCCCCCCAAACACACACACGGCAGTATGTACGCCCACCCTGCACCCCTCCCCCTCCCCGCCAGCGGCCGGCCCTCCACTTCTCAAACCGGTGACGACATTGTGGCCTTTACGGGAAGCAGCAGTTTGGAGCCACTGTTTGTAAAAGCATGCCAGTACCAACCCCCACAGTGGCCTGTTCCACCCCCGCTAAAACACACACACACACCCTCACGCATGCACGCATACACACACACACACACACACACAGCAGGGCACATCCGGTGTAGAACAATCCGAAACATTCGAAATATGCAGACTTTTTAGAAAACATATTTCACACAGCCATTCATTCTTAAAATACATATACATTCTCTCTTTGGAAAACAGCATTAATTGGTAAATTTGCACAGGAATTGCGAAGCACTTATGTTCTGAAAATTAGAAAAGATTTATTTCATTTCCAATATATTTGCGGTATATTCCATGCTGGTAAGGGTTTGGCCTGTTCTCCGGGTTCCTGGATAGTTATCTCTGAGCAGCCCTTGTGGGAGGAGACAGTGCGGTGTGCCTATTAGGGTTCGGTTCTGTGTAACACACAGAGTTTTGATGGTGGTAAAGTGGAGTGGTGGTTTGATGTAGAGAGATTTTTTTAAGAGCAGTATGGTCTTGTGGTGATTTGGCCCTGTGTAACATACATATTTGATGGTAGTACAGTGGTGAGTTGGTTTGATGTCTAGTTTTTAAGAGCAGTATGGTCTTATGGTGGTTTGTTTCTGTGTAACATACAGAGTTGATGGTGGTAAAGTGGTGAGTTGGTTTGATGGAGAGGTTTTGCAGAGCAGTATGGTCTTAGGGTGGTTTGGTTCAGTCAGGTTCAGATTTGTGATGGTAGATTCAGTAAGGTGGTTTGGTTCTGTGGAAGGTGCAGGGTAGAAAAAGGTAGTGGAGAGGTGTGAGGAGACAAGGTGAGGTTTTTTGGAGCAGTAACGTGGTTTGGTTCTGTGGAAGGTACAGGGTTGAGAAAGGTAGTGGAGAGGTGTGGGTAGACAAGGTGAGGTTTTTTGGAGCAGTAATGTGGTTTGGTTCTGTGGAAGGTGCAGGGTTGAGAAAGGTAGCAGAGAGATGAGGGTAGACAAGGTGAGGTTTTTTTGGAGCAGTAAGGTGGTTTGGTTCTGTGGAAGGTACAGGGTTGAGAAAAAGGTAGTGGAGAGGTGTGGGTAGACAAGGTGAGGTTTTTTGGAGCATTACGGCAGTTTGGTTCTGTGGAAGGTGCAGGGTTGAGAAAGGTAGCAGAGAGATGAGGGTAGACAAGGTGAGGTTTTTTTGGAGCAGTAAGGTGGTTTGGTTCTGTGGAAGGTACAGGGTGTTGTGCTGATAGCAGAGGGAGAGAGTACACCTTTTTTTTCCTCTAACGGCATCCTGGGTGTAGAAGGTTTATAGCACTCTGACTCATCTGTGTTTCACCTCCAGAAATGACTCATTTTATACTCATAATCAAATTATATTTATAGCAGCTTCACTTTAAGGAAATAGCGGACATCCATATCTGTGTCACACGTCTTAGCATCTGCACATCATGTGCGATTCACCACAACCCTAAAGCAGCCGTTTCGTTATAAGAAGATCAAGACAGTTGTGCAGAACAGAATTTAAATGCCGTGTGTTGAGGCGATGCCATGCAGACGATGCCATGCAGTGGATCAGAGTTTAGGAGAAGAACTTCAGGCGGTAGGAGGCTAACATCGCTTTAAAGGACAGAGGAAATAACTGGAAGGGCAGGGGCAGACATGAACTCCTCAGACCTCCCACTCTTCAGCCTTTCACGCCGTACGGTGACCTGCAGACCAGTCTGGCCCATAACACACACCGCGGCCTTGCCGCCCGACCAGGAGGGTCGGGATTGACCATCGCTCCCTGTCCTCCATGAAGAAAAAGAACAGAAGAAGAAAGAGGAAAAAAGTAGTGTAGGGGCAGACTTCATAGCCGGGGGAGCGCACGGCTGGAACGGGGACGGAGTTCGCCGCCGGTCGCCGGGACGAGCCGGCCGCCCGAGGGTTTGCCGCGTCGTCATGGCGTCCCAATCCACGCGTTACCCTCACGTCCACCCCAAAACCCTCGTACTCAGCTCTGAGAGGGGTTTACCGGCCGGGCTGTGCGGCTATCGGCTACGTAGCGGGAGCGCTCAAAGCGGCAGGAGGAAACTCTCTGCTGGAAACTAATTACATAACATCTGCGCCGCCGCCTCACCAGCCGGCCCTCCGATACCATCGGACGCGTTCGCCGCGAAGCACACGCGTGGAAACAACGCTCGCGTGTGAGCCTGTCCCTGCCGGCTCTGTTTCAGCCCATTTTACCTGCCCCTCACCCACTCTCCCCTGATAAAGGAGAGCTTTATGCAACGAGACCGTTTGCTCTGCTGAACAGTGAAGATTAGCTCAGCTTTCTTAGGTGGAAACTGCCTGACACAAAAAGGTTTTCAATTAACGTTCACGAGAAACAACAACAAAACTACGAAATACAGGTGACACAATTCATGAACCGTTCGTTCGACGTGTAGGTCTTTTAGGAGAGGATTACGTCTTAATGTATTAGTTCTTCGGGAGGAGGGGGGAGCATGGGATTTAGTTAACAATGTAACAACAACAGGATTATATTTTTAAAAACACACCCTGCTCACGTGTGTGGGGCACACGGACTATCCCTCGCTCCCCTGCAGTAACACGCATTGCACAGTCTTACCACACAACCCGCACAGCGCCTCCGCTGGTTTCTTCAGCTTTAGCTCCGTAAAAGAGCACACGCGACCCCCGAAACCAGAAACCATCCCACGTACTCCAGCACCCCCAAATATGAGATTTCCAATTAAGCCCTTCGCGTGTGGCGAACTTCATATCCCGTGCGTAATGGCGGAGTGGGCGAAGCTGACATATCTCAAGTGCCTGGCGCTCTGCGCGTACAGTACCTCCTGGAAATGGATCTGACAAACCAATTCGATCTGCTTAATAACGTTTCTCACGCAGCGGCGTCTCGTCCCCAGCCCCGCGGGCAGAGCGATGTTGACGTGTTCTTAATGACGGGAGCTCCGGGGCTTCGCCGGCCCCTGCAGCTCGCCAAGGAGCCGGCCCGAAACGCAGGACGCGATGGGCGAGGGGGAGAAGTGGACTCCCCAGGACAGCCCCCTGCGCACGAGGAGAGCCGCGGTCCCATGGACCGTTTCAGGACCGCAGAGGGGACTTAAAACCGTTTAAGAGGACATCTTCTCAGTGTTTAAGGGGGCATCTTTTCAGTGTTTTCAAAGTAAAAACCGCAATAAGAAAAGGTGCTTGCGTTAAATCTTCTGCTCTGCATGAAAAGCTTTCCAGAAAAATAATGATCAAAAAAAAAAAAAAGACCTTGGAAACAGGTTTTCCCCCTGCCGATACATGACAGCTAGAGAAATGGATACTGAAAAGAGAGGGAGAGAGAGGGAGAGAGAGAGACGGAGACAAGAGCACCCCTGTTCTCATTCTCTTGGAGTATGTAATAATGCTGGGGACCCAGTCGTCTGAAGACACCAAACTAAAACCAGAACGTGAGGCAATGTTCCACACAGCTCAACATGGAGATGAAACACCTGACTTTACCTACACACATACCTGGGCATTCAAAAAGCTCCAGACACAGTAAATAAGGCCATCTAAATAGTAAAACATTGTAGTCTTCCACGATATAAGACAGGAGGTGAGATTATAGGGTCACAGTCGTCTAACCCAGGATAAGATTCTGTATGCGGGACAGTCACTCAAATAAAGGACTCCTTACAATGTTCTATCATGAGTTACAATATTGCCATTTCAGACGCACCTTTTATTTATTATTTTTATTTTTTTAAATCAGTGATTTTTCTGGAAACAGTATTCTGAGAAAGCACTTGGAAATAACACCCGGAAAAGATGTTGAGGTAGAATAACCACACCCCCCGCCATAGGCGGGTTTGGAAATCCAACCGCATACTTTCCCTTGGCTTCAATTCCAGGACAGAGCAATGCTCACCACATTCAAAAGGCCAGCCTGAATAAACATTTGAGAAAATGTGTCCCTTGAAAGAACAGCATGATAAAAAAAAGTCTACAAAAAAAAGAACACCTTGTCCCTCACCCACATTTTAATAAAGACGAATTGGAGCATACCTGCCCACACGACAGAAATCCAAGGGATCGCTACACTTTCAGGCAATTAAAACTCAACACACCTTAAAACAGAAAAATCATTTCAATTATAACAGCGAGTAGTGTGGTCTAATTAGGACTCCTACCTAGAGGGCCTTTTTACATCTACATTAGAACAGTCGACAGTTTCTGGGACAAAATGAACAGCCATTCATAAAATTACCCACACATGAGGGGAAGAATATCAACTTGAGCCAAAAGGTCAAAGTCTGGAACTGCTGTTGCATCACAGCCCTCTCTTTCTTTCACACACTCCCTCGCTCTCTCTGGGCTTTTTCTTGCTGAAGCCCTCCGCAGGACTGGTCTGGGAAGTTTTAAACAGGCCCGGAGCTCGTAATGAGCACTAGGGTTCACTCGCTCCTGCACGCGTGTCGCAGTCTATTTTCAATCAGCTCGTTAGCGCTCGTTAGCGCACGCCGCTAGTCTCCGATCCCCAGGCAGCCGAACGAGGAGAAGCCATTAACTCCCGCATAACTCTAATCTCTGTGTGACGGCCCTGTGTCACGTGCAGGCTATAAATCACAGGGGGAGGTGAGAGGAGACAGGGGAGGGGGGGGAAGGCGGGGTGTGAACCCACCCCATCCCAGATAGGGTCAAATAAAGCGCTAATCACAGAAAGTGTGAGCAAGAGAGAGAGAGAGAGAGAGAGAGAGAGAGAGAGAGAGAGAGAGAGAGAGAGAGAGAGAGAGAGAGAGAGAGAGAGAGAGAGAGAGAGGGGGGGACCACTGCACAGCTCACCTTAGCCTAGCACCTCTTAAAGGGGGGGGGTTCCCTAGGCCTGAAAAACAGGATGGGATTTATAGATTCATTTCCTGAAGGGAGGGAGAGAGTCGGGAGAAAGGAGAAAAACACTTTTTGGAGAGTCGAGGAAAGCAAATGGAAAGTGCGTACGAGCAAAGGGAACGCTTCAAACGAGAGCGGCTGGGCACTGGGGAGCCCATAGGTGACCCCCAAAGGGTGGGGGGCCCAAGGCTGACCCCCAGAGGGTGGGGGGCCCGAGGCTGACCCCCAGAGGGCGGGTGGCCTGGAAGGCACGGCGGTTCGCATTCTTCACGCTGGCGATGCAGACGGACGACCCGCGCTCCCCCAGCGACTCTTCCATCACTCACCGCAGAGTGGCTCCACACCTCACAAAACAGCAGCTCTCTCACACAGCCCACTGGGTTCAACAGCGTTAAAAAATCCCAAAAATGTGTAGTACTGAGCACAATAAGTGGTAGCAGCATTACACCTGGGGCAAAAGCTCCTTTTGTCATCATACACACAGAGGGACTGTAAGCAGCCCGAACGATCTGCGCGGTCCTGGGGTCGTTCGTGCAAAAGAAGCGGACTGGAGGATGACTGTGGGAAGCGTGCGAGGGTTCGAGCTCCCACCCCTCGGCCGAGGGACGAGCTGGAGAGCTGAAATAGGACAGGGCCGTGGAGACAGTGCCACCGGTACTGATTCTGCAGACTCCGCGCTGGCAAATGGGGAGAGAAAACTCATCTCTGATTTAACCCTCCCCCCTCAGCTCGCTCAGGCTCCAGATCAGGGGGAGAGGCCTCAAAGCATAACTCAGAGATCGGGAGGGGGGGGGGGGGGGGCTGTCCTCTGCAGTCTTCAGAGCCGGTTACTAGCTTTAGTTCTCTGTAGCCTTCAGAGCCGGTTACTGGGTTTAGTCCTCTGCAGGCTTCTGAGCCAGTTACTGGCTTTAGTCCTCTGCAGTCTTCAAAGCCAGTTACTAATTTTAGTCCTCTGCAGTCTTCAGAGCCAGTTACTAGCTTTAGTTCTCTATAGTCTTCAGAGCCGGTTACTGAGTTTAGTCCTATGCAGGCTTCAGAGCCAGTTACTGGCTTTAGTCCTCTGCAGTCTTCAGAGCCAGTTACTGGCTTTAGTCCTCTGCAGTCTTCAGAGCCGGTTACTGGCTTTAGTCCTCTGCAGTCTTCAGAGCCGGCTACTGGTTTTAGTCCTCTGCAGTCTTCAGAGCCAGTTACTGGTTTTAGTCCTCTGCAGTCTTCAGAGCCATTTACTGTTCCCTCTCCTTAACAGCAGGCATTGCCATGGGGATGTAGCAGGGCTACAAATCTATATAACGCTTCCTCTGCTCCGCCAGCACATGACCTACTTCCTTCCCCTGCGCGGGAGAAGGAAGTGGCCTAATTAAAGCGTTTAACCCTCATCCTCGCTCTTCTTCCCGCCCGTCTGTCGCGAGTCGCCATCGCGCTCATCTCGCCCACCGCGCGCGGCATGAGATCACCGCGAGCGGGTAATGATGCGTATCCTGGGGCGCCGCAGGACCGCGCCCACAAATCAGGCTCAACACGCAGCGGGCGCTAGCACCCCTTCAGCTAACGCGGCGCTGAAATGCGGACACACCGCCCTGCTGGATCTGCAGCAGTGGACCGAAAACAGGCTGGATATGCACACAGGTAATGCACATACTGAAAGGGTTAGCGTCAGGTTCTGGGGAAGTCACTTCCCTTAAATTCAAGGACCCAACGCAACTTTTTTTTGCAGCATGAATTACAGTTAATCACCGTCATCTTCACTTCAGGCCACGCAAGCACATGTGTGAATGCCAACTAGAAATACCGCCTTGCGGTTGCATGCCTCCATTTGGATATAAAATGTCATCAATTCATCTTCATCTTCATCACTTATCTAATTATGAGTGGTTGAGCATACTTCAAATAAACAAGTGAAAATCTTACTGTGCTTTATCTAAACAATGGCCCAAAGAAATAAGACATTCCTGTTGTTATTTTTTCCATACAGGACCGAGCATGCATTTGAGATCTTTGGTGCTCTCATCCTGAACAAGCAACAGAACTGAACCACAACTTCAATTTCTACCTCTGCAAAACATTCAACTGTAGATTCCAGCACTTTCACGGACCATGCCCATTTTCAAGAACTATCAAGGACTTTTATTTTTTTCCTCAAATTCACAAACTTTCAAGGATTTTCAAGGACCACGGGAGCCCTGGATATCTATTGGGAGGATTTTCACACAATTAAGGCTCTCTGGTAGTTTTACCACTTATTTTTAACACGTAAACATTCGACAAGATGGCCCTGCAAAGCCTGGCTATGACGCAAAGCACCCTCAGCTTCTGGCTCTTCGGCCGAGGCACCCAGAGCCATCATTCAGAGCCCAGCGGGGCAGAGCAGGGTAGAAAAAATCATTTCAGAAATATCGACGGGATAATTACAACGAGGAGCCCGTCGCGCGGACGGGCCGGACCGCGATAAATTCATAAGCTCCCGCGCAGGAGGACGGAGGCCGAATCGACAACATTAATCACCTCTGACAACCTCCATCACCTTTTTTTGTTTCCCATCCTAAACTGGGCAGATGGCCGGACCCCGGAGGCGGGCTCGTTTTCGACGGAGGCCCGCCGCAGCCGCCGACAGCCCGCGGCGTGACTCGCATCGAAATAAAACCCGAGCCCCGTGCGGTCCGGCAACTTCCGCGCCACGGCGCTAACGTGCTATTCATTTAGCCACGATTCGCGCAGCAGCATCAGGACATGACCAAGAGGCCTGTGCCTGAGTGAGAGTGTGTGTGTTCGTGTGTGTGTGTGTGTGTGTTGGAGGAAGTGTGAGTGGATGCAGTGGACCTGGCGGGAGGGGGGGGGGGGGGGGAGTTTGGTAGTCACTAATCGTGGATCATATCCCTTTGTTCTCCGAACCCTTCATTGTGTAACCTGATTGAGTCCCTAAGTAGCCCAATCGGCTGTGCGTGCGCGAGCACGCGGTTTGCGTGTGGAAAAGACAGTTTGGGGAGCGGGAACATCTGCGTGATTGTGCTTCCAACAGGAGCTGCTCCGTGCAGAGAGATTCATTTCCTGGGCCCAACGCGGCATCTGCTGCTCAAAAAGACTCATAACATAACGCAACACAACGTAATGACCAGAACAGGCTATTCAGCCAAGCACTAGGACTAAATTGTACCTAGTGCTCTGATTACCTTACAGGCTAGATAGTATCTTAACACCGTATCAAGTCTGGTCTTGAAAACCCCCAGAGTTTCTGCCTCTGCTCTATTGCTCTCATGGGGAGCTTGGGACAGCTCTGGGTTTTCCAGAGAAGCCTTCTGGCAGGCCGACGGGAAACAAACACCAAACGGTCGCTTTTCAGACCGGGTAGGGGAACAGCCCTACCAGGAGCTCCTCCTGTGCGTCTCTGCGGGGCGGCACCGCGCGTTGGCATCCAGGGCTGGTTTTCGGGGTCGAGGGAGCGATTTGCCCACCAGCCGAGCTCCGCCGTGCGTTTATAACGAAGGAGACAATCAGTCCGGAAAGCGCTCAGTCCCCATCAGTGAACACAGGACTCGGCTCGACAGGACATGCGATCCTGCAGCCCATGATAACACCTGTATGCAAATCGGCTTCAAATTTGGGGGAATGTGACTTGGGGGACTACTCCGGACCCCCCTGGATATCCCTGGTCACCACAAAGGCCCGCATAAAACGGGCAAAATGAGGACAAGGCACAGGACCCTGCCAAAAACGTCAAGTTAGCCAAGCCCCGTGGAATGGGCAGGAAGGTGGGAGTTGGTGGTGTCTTTCCTGACCCCTTCGCACGAGAGTAGGGGAGTGAATTAACTCGACCCAGCAGGCGCACGCAAGTTACCCACAATGCCCAGCCACTAGGAGCGCGGGAGCTTTAAGAGGCAGAACAATGAGCCACTGTGTCCCTGTGCGATTACATTCCTTCAGACCAGGGTTCCCAAGCCGTGTGGGCGGCTTACAATTCCGCCATTTTGTAGTGCCACTGCGGTCAAGAAGACAAAAATGACCCACAAACACTGGTTCTGACTTTGCCTCAGGAAAGCATCAATACGATGAGAACACACACCTGTCCACCCTGGCTCCTCTCCAACAAGCCGTGAACACCGAGCATTTCTTTAGAGCTAACAGTACGTACCTGCGCTATATTTAACACTGTACCCTCAAACCCATTTGCTGGTTTAATGCGCCACATCCTAAACCTCCTTCTTACACCTACAATGCCACTTATGTTTATGCAGCAGGTTTATGTAATGACTGCTACCAAATGTTTAAAAAGAACATTGGGTTGATGTGGTTCCCTGACCTTACACTCCCTTCATGGAGCCACTTCAAAGCCCAGGATAATGTGTAAAACTACGCTTTTCAGGAACACGCTGGACATACAGAATAACCACAGGCCCTATGTAGCGTTTACAGGGATATAGCAAAAGGCCATTTTAATGTTGTTGATTTAGTGTGTTCCCACGTTTTACCCACATGCAGGCAATATGCCTCACTCTTTCAGCTTAAACATGGAACTATAGACAATAATTATTAATAAGCAATCATATCAAACAGAGAAATATGCAGTTGACTAGACTGTAAAAAAAAAAAATACAAATCTAGGCAGACAGATCAGAGCTCTGAGATAGAAAAAAATAAAACATTATGAAACGCAGCCAAACCCAGGTGTTTAGCATCAGTTAGGCTATATCACACAAAGCTAAATAGCTGGATTAATGTTGAAAAAATGGACAACTGTTCATTGAATCCAGGAGATAATTCCTTTAAGAAGAAATTTCAATAAGCAGTTTAACAAAAACAAAATTAAACTAGATTTAAAGAATGCATAATTGAATTGTAACCAAAATCTTTATTTTATTCAGTAAATATCTGAAATGACAGCATACGTATAAAAAACAGAAAGACAATTTGTCATATAATGTTTGTAAAGTATAATCTAATCCTGCTTTCAAGTGGTGTTGGATGTACAGTCCACATGAGTTTCCCACCAGGACGGTCCACAAGAGCACCTTATTATGTCTGATGATCAAGTCGGGGAAAAACAGAACTCTAGATGTGGTCAACACGAATGGTCAACATGTGACATACCTGTTCTAGCCAACACGTTTGACCAAAACACAGAGTCCTGTGTTGTCCTGTGTGTTGTGAATCTTTGCGTTCTAAATCTTCACCTGAAATTTGTAACGCAACGCGAGCGTGAACTGCAGAGTCGAGCATCGCACTGAGGGGCACTACAGCAGGCAACAACAGGCTCAAGCCATCTTCTTCGATTTGTGCTTCCTTCCGTGGGTGTGCAGCGCATCGGGCCAGAGTTGTCAACTGCGTTCGCGTACTTACGTAGGGTACGTTTCGGGCCTAAGAGCTGAACTGACATGAGTATAAGGGAGTGGCCGTAGTGGCTGCACAGTGGTACTTTCAGCCAATCAAAATGCCCGCATGGGAGGGTCTTAATGATCTTGGGTTAACCTGATTGATCAGATCTTCTCCTCCTGCTGACAGGAAGTCATGTTTCAGTTCCTAGTTTCCTGTTCCAAAATGGCCACACAGGCAGAATAACTGGCTAAGTGGACATCAGATCCCTCCAGGCATCCATCTCAATGTCGGAGATTTTATACGCTAGCAAATCACGACAAGTGCTCTTCTTTTCCCCATCACATTTTAGAATTGAATTAAGGAGTAGAATAAATACCAGCTAGCTGCTTCCATTACAGTACAACACATTTTTCTTACAGTATTACCCACTCTGCCACTGGTATAGGCATTTCTCCTTCTAAATGAGGGCTCTCAAACAGATTCCTGATCTAAATGACATTGTTTTAGTGCAACAAAAAGTGCCTTTTCCAACAAGCACAAAACCATCCAGACCCACGGCGCACCTGTACAAAGTGTCATGAGTAAAACTAGGCTAACTGTATAGCTAGCTAGCTATGGCATGTCCACACCTCTGTAACGTTATTTGTTGTCCTCCGTGTGTCCATACATCTGTATCGGTGGTGCGCGCTAACTAGGTTAACTAAAGTAGGCGAAACACTAACATGTTAGGGTTAGCTAAAGTAATGCTAGGCGATAAAGCTGTGCTTTAAAATCTTGTGCCATTCAAAGTGGTGATTTTGGGAGATGCACCTGCGCATGCGTCCTACCAAACGTCCCTCTCAGGTTGTCCATGAATGAGTGACCACAATTTGCCATGCATAGCCCACGGCGGCAGGCAGTCCTGCATGCAGTGGGAAAACCACGTAAACAAATTAAGAATCATAGGCAGCTCAGATTTGGGTTAACAGGCCATTTTGGGAAATGTATTGCAGCCAATCTGATACTAAAACCAGCTAAATCAATCAAGTCTAACCAAAGCCTAAGATGTCTGCCACTGGGAACTTTTACTACTGTCTTGATAATACAAAACTATCTATTAAATTACAATATGACGACAGAGAAGAGAGACCGTATAAATTAGCGGCATTTCGAGCCATAGCAGTGAAGTGACGAATTCCCAGTTAGGGAAAATAAACGCAATAAATCCAGGTTTTATGAATTAGCAATCCCAGAAACCACTGCAAGATCCATTATTATGTTTTGCGCTCTGTGTCTGGGTTTTAACCCCGCGTGCACCATGCCTACATGCTGTACACAGTGCAGAAAACATGGGACGCCCTGTTTGAGCAAAGCTCCATCTCCTTCACAGTGAAAAACCAACGGAAAATGCTCACTCATCTGTGCAAAAATACTAATTCAATCAAATATTGGGAAGCGGGTGTCTAAATATGACCATAAGCTTTTACCAACATTAGCCTATGTAATTGGCCAGCATGTAGATATTCTCTGACAATCATAGATAATGTTGGAGACAGCCAGACAAGATTATGAACTTTTCATAAAGATAAAGCCACCGGTTTTGGATTTATTTCATTAGAACTTGGCGTGCCCTCTAGTTTAATGACAGTGTGAGTTTCACTGAGCGGTACCCCAGCCGCTAATACCACAGCGTCCGCCGTCATCTTCCTCGGCCCTAAAGGTCAGTCTGTGCGATATATGTGCCTGAACGACAGTGAATCTGCTGAAATGCTAAGAGGTGCTTCAGGAGCGGAGCCAGAGATCAAAACACTTTAAGACACAAATCAGGACAGAAATTCAGCCGCCTGTCATTGTGGTCTTAGCCAGGGCTGTCAGGAAAAGCCTTTTCCTCTTTTTTCCCCAACCCCTTACTGAAACAGAATATTCTGCAGTATACCGTAAATATGCGGATTTGTTTGAAAATACGATAAACCTATTTCACAACAATTCATTTTTTAAAAATACGCTGAAATATGTAAAAGCAGAAGTAATTCTAAAATGTCCCCATATATTGTGAAGAGCTGCAATATTGTGGTCATATATCAACATATTTTCAGGTGGCCTATATTCAGTTTCCATAACGGACTCCCTTGGGAAATTACAAGTGTTTATCGAACATTAGTCCACTTTTAAAAATATCAGGCAGCAGGCTAAACGGAGAAAATCAAATAAAATGACCGATTCATTTTTTCATCAATTCAGATTTTATTCTGATTACTTTTAGCAGTTATAAAAATGGTATGCCACCAATTCATCAAAATATAGCTATTTAATTATGGGGAAAAAAGCAGTCACAATCAGGAAAAAATGAGGAACTTTTATAACTATGATGTTAGTCTGTTCCTCCTTGTGCATTTACTGCAATGTCGAAATGCGGTTATGCATTATAGTGACTGAGTATCCCCTCGCATGCATTTGCAGCTTAAATGCAGAAAAGCATGCAGCGAATGGGTCACGCTGGAGTTGCGGAAAACAGGCCGCAGTAGCCATTTTAACTGCAACAGGCTTGAGGTCATAAAACAGCACGTCTTGCTTGGTGATTATTTGGCATTTACAGCCACCGTCCTGTCAAACCTGGACTTGTATTCATAAAGCATTTCACAGTAGGAGTGCTGATCTGTGCACAGGTTTCCCCGGTCCATGTCCTCACCTTAACCAGTGTAAGCAAGGAGGAAAAGCTGATCCTAGATCAGCAGCATTCCTAATCTGAGTAGCTTTATGAATATGGGGCATGGGATCCCAACCCCACTTCAGTCTGTGAGCTGCCCAAGCAGTAACTGTGGTGTAACTGAGCGGTTTAGCAAAGAAGAGAGAAGACGAGAAAACTAGACAGAAAAAAGTGTAGAGCGTACTTAGGAACAGGAGAGGGTAGGAGGGGCTATGCAGTGAAGCCTAGGAAGTAACGGGAAACAGCCTCTACTGTGCATGTCGAGGGCAAAAGGACTTGCTGCCCACTGAATTCAATGTAGAAAAACAAGGTGATTTAACAACCAAAGAAAACCTTATCGGTCAATGTTCTGTGATCATAAATTTCATTACATGTAGCAGTTTGTATAATGGTTGTCTTGAAAATATTTAGCCTATTAAAATTCACATATTTTATTTACATATTACATATTTTTACAATCTATTTTTCACATGAAACACAATGATCGTTAATCATCACAATTGGGGAAACTTTATTTTGCCTTCAAAAGTCTGATATTCCCCATTCACTTTAATGGGAGCTCCAATGTTTTGCCGTCAGCATGCGCAGTACAGGCTTACTTCAATGGCTTCACAAGCTTAGGTTAGCTTAAGGCGCGATTTCCTGTCTCGTTAAATATGCCTGTCTACGGAGAAAATCAGGAATGGGCGGGGTCTCAGGACCCGAAGAAGGCCCTTTATGGTGTATACATTCCCTGTTCATTTCAGAATACGTAAGTAAGCCCATACAGTTGTAGGTACGCTCCCCAGACAGTGCTGATGCATTCCTACACATGTAAGGTAAATGACCAAACGATGGGACACATATTGCACCAATTAGGATGGCTGTACAGACAGGAAAAACGTCACATGGCAACAGTGGTGGTAGGTGCACAAATCACAACTGGCTGCACTGGAATGCAGCCATCCCACCCTGCACAGGTAGGCCAACCACCTGTGAGTGCGGACGGCACTTTAGGGAAGGGCAGTGCACACCTGAGAACGACATCTCAGCTGAGTTAGCACAAATTAGCTTTTCCTGATGATGCAACTTGCATTTGCCATTTCTTGAAGCTACAACAGGATGTGCTCATCGTCACCGGGAGAAAGCACATCGATGGCCGGGGTTGCTTTAAAACCAGGGCTACCAGCCAAAGTGCCCCTCAGCCGCCTATACCACGCCACATTTAAACAACAAACCTGTATCGCTGCACATTCCAGCAGCTTTGAAATGTAATCTTGTCGGGAATATGCGCTACGTAACGGATTTGAGGTTAACTGATCACAATGCGGTGCAGGCGGCAGTGTCTTACTTTATTTGCCAATATGAATCAAAGAAGGCTGGCTCATCACAATGTACCAGATGAACTATATTTTTGGTGAGTGGAGAGGCAATAAATATTGACTTCTACAAACCTATGATTTACCGTTAACAGTAGACATGAATCTGAGGACCAGTACACGCCGGAACAAAATATCCATGAAAAAGCAGTCTTTCAAAAGACAAAAAATACAGCAGTGAGAACCAAAAGTGTTTTGTTTGTCGTCGTGTGCGGGTTAGAACACAATGTTCTCAGTTTGTTCACCACTGCACTAATACCTGTTGCTCAGAATCCAACTAGGATGCTTGTTAAATTGTTGTGGTCCAGTGCCTGCACAATAAGAAATTTCCTTCACAGCAGTCCGCTGTTCTGTAATGGGCATCACATCCCGCACTAGACAAATAATAACGCAATTTACATTTGAAACACCAGCAATCCACTGTGATGGTACACTTCTGCAACCACTATAAACACTAAATAAAACTACTTTTAGGCGATATATATATACCATGCACACCTGTATTTTTATTTATTTATTTATTTGTTTGTTTGGAGGATTCCTAAATTAGGCATTTAACCTCAGAATGTCTTAGCTGTTAAAAAAAAAACACGCACTAGACTGTATTGCTCACTCCAATTATTATTATTATTTTTGACAAGCGATATGGCACAAGTAGCCTACATTCATTGTCAGATGGAGTTTAATTTAGTTAAACTATTTTAAAGGTCTGACTATTTTTTACCAGAGTCTGAAAAAAACGCGAAATAAACAAAAAACCTCTCCAATAATAGCCCTAGAATTTTTCTTTTTTTTTCTTTTTTTTTTTTTTTTTACATAGCGACCTTAAAATTTTCAAGCAATGAGTGCTTGACATTGTCCAAAATGTTTTGATCAATAAGAGGTCTAAAAGTTTAACGCTTCTTTGAGTGAATTTAAGGCACACAACCCAGATTAAACAGATTTGCGCGAGAATAAATAAAACAACCGTTTCAGTAAACCTTTGGGCCTAAGTCACAAACTAAGGGTGTGGTAATTTAGCTCACGGAACCCCCAGTGAGGCCTTTATTTGTTTTTGGGAATACCTCTGCTTACGACACACTAAATCAAAGTTCCCACGCCCACAAGAGTTGTGTAAAGGGTTAAACAAATCTGATACTTAGTTAAACTCCGGGAACCGCAAGAACAACTGGAAACCGTTCATATTGTTTAAGTCAAACAGGTCTCCACACTTCAATCATATCAACTTTCCATCTAAATTGCAACAGACCTGAGCACGCGATCGTTTATGTCGGTTTTATAGGCTAATATTTGTACAGCGGTCTGGCAGAAGCTAGCTCTGCAGTATGTTAAAACGAGTACATAAATTAGCCGAAGCTAGCCCGCTATATTGAAACATTATACCAAATGTTAACCGAAAGCTCTAAGCGATCATTTCTGAAAATATAAAGGGTTTTCACTCTGACGGTTGAGAGAGAGAGAGAAAGAGAGACCGAGTGAGATCACCAAGCTACACGATCGTGAGCTACACTCCCTTTCCCTCAACTGCAATGATTTGTCATCTGCATAGAGGCGTGAAATAAAACATTAGCCGTGGTACATTTCCATAAAACTTAACTAGTTCACCAAAACGAAAAACACTAAAATAAACCCATCAGTGCCGTTATACAACCCGATGTATAACACCGTTTCGACTAGATGCCAAATACACGCCCAAAGTTTTTAATGTGGCTAAATGAGAGCGAAGAGCGAGAAACAAAGTATCCCAGTATACGCGGAGGATCTCGTTAATGAATGTGCGTAAATGAACTACTTAAGATAAAAGCTAATCAGCTTAAGAGTTAGGAATTTGACTCGATAAACATACGTCGATAAGATATTGATCTCCAGTTAGCCAACGAGCTATAGGGCTACTTGATCAAACCTAGAAAACAGGTGTTTCCAGCACACATAAAATGCAACTTTTCGAGACGTCTTGCTCAAAAATTCTCCGAATCTTCGACGAAAACACGCCAAGAAAAAAATACGAAATATAAGGAAGGATTTTCTGTGACCCCCCCAAGTTGTTGATTGCCAAACTACCCACCGCACACGAGCCACCACCTACTTTTTCCTCCGAGCTAAGTGCTAGTCGCTACTTGTTTAAAAGGCAAAAGCCTACACACCAGTGGAATTGCAACAAGAAATAGGAGCGATTTCACGAATATACAATTATATCCTACCTCTGATCACTGTTGTGCTTGAAATCCTTCCCCGTCTTTTTCCGCTTTTGCTCCTGTCACCCTTGCTGCAGTGTGTTAAAGTGAGTAAATTGCTAAGGAACGAAACTGACAAACGTAAGACCCACCCACAGATCTTGAGAAAGACTGCTGGAGATATTTGCGCCCAATCTCTATTGGTTAGGGAGGAGGTGCAGCCGTTGGAATAATTTGGATCGCCTCCCTTCCACGGTTAAAAAATAATGACATCATTGGGACAACAAGGATTGTGGGAGAGAAGAGAGCCGTAGGGTGGTGGCGGGGTGTGGGAGAAATGTGTAGCCTACGGAGACGATCATTTCAAGCCGCATTGACTTAAGCTTTTCGATTGGCACGAAGTTGCTCCCAATTTGCATATCGATTATATAAAAAAGTTTTTTTTTTTTAATTAGTTGCACGAGGCAAAATGACATATTTCGTAATTTATTCCCTGGAAAACAAGGGAGCCATACAATAAGAGGAAGGGCGCTATTTGTGCTACGAAATGAAAGGATTTTGTTTTAATAGAATGTGACAGCAATTTAGCAGCTAGGCTATAGAAATTTAAAAAATGTATAAACTCATCTGCGCATGGTCGTTTGTTATGCAGAATTTAGCAGCAAGGATTTAACGAATTATTACAATTAAACCCAAACAGCAAACACTTAAAATGACTTGATTTTAAGTCGCTTAGCGCTGTATTCCAGTTTTGTCCCGCTGAGCAGCAGAATTTCGAGGGGAAGTAGATTAACTGAAAGAAAGGGATTGATTGAAAACTCTTGGTTGTATAATATTGCTTTCATAATGACCCCCCCCCCCCCCCCAAGTGCTTAAGATGAGATCAAAACAGTTCAGGATTTTTATATTTTTTCCCACGGCACGCAGGAACCTCCGCCGTAGGCTGTGCATGGCAAATTGTGGTCACTCACTCACTCACTCACGGACGACCTTTGAGGGACGTTTTGAGGGACACATGCGCATTTGGTGTCAGCTAAAATGTGTCTGTGGAAGTGAGTTGCGCCCTGGGTCTGGACAGTTAGGTGCTTGTTTCAAAAAGAGTTCATTTTCCAGGTCAAGAGCCTTGTCACTACAACCATTCAATTTCTCTTCTTACCATAAGGTCTTTTGTTCACTGGAACAGTGTGGTATACCTAGACAGTGTCAGGTATTTGTAGCCTATATGATGATGATCACAATTATATTATTCATTTTGCAGAAACATATATATATATATATATATATATATATATAAGCATATCTAAATATATAGACAATACATAGCTAACATTCCCCTTAATTCTGGTTGTAACTGATATGTGAAATACATGCAATTACAACCTGCAGCAAGTGTGTTACAGGTACATGTCAGGAAATCTGTTAAGTTTTCACTGCTGGAAGTGTCCTGGAATTCAGATAAGTGCTTTTGGATTTTCTATCAAAATAGTCTGTGGTGTCCTAGGGTTACCATGGTAATGCGCGCATGCCGCATGGTACCGTAGTACCACAGCCATTTCTGATTTTGTGTTGGCGTGCAGCAGTGCGTACAGCATTGCCCATACGATGGATGGTCTGTTTCAGCTCAAGCAGTGCACATTTTGATTATAGCAACATGTTACATATTCGCTGTTACCTCACAGAAACCCACTCCTGTGGTTGTATAACTGAAAAGCTTGACCCTGATTGGCCTGCTCCATTAGAGTTAGTGCTTTTCATTCGGAAGCCTTCTTCTGACAGTGCGGTGACTGTCAAAAGTAGAACTTTCTTCATTCTTGACTCATCACCTCGAGTTCCATGTGATGCAATTATTGATTTGAGACGTCCCAAAAATGCGCTCCTCTGTGTACAAGCCCACATTTTGTGACGCACATAAAGGGAGGTTATGAAACACAGTCCACACCACTGCAGTTTGCAATGGCAAGATGAGCCATTAGCTGCTGCTGCTGCTGCTGCTGTACATTGTTATACGGATTGCAGAATGAATTTGTTTGTTATAATATGTGTAGATCGATATATATTCCATGAAAGATGTTTTCCTGGTGGGCAATGGCATGCTTGGATCACATGTGAATAAGCACATATTTTGTTCTCCCTTGCTATGGCATATTTTAATATACACCCACAATGGTGCATTTCTGCTCCATACCACAGGAATTCTAATATAAGTCTAACAATGCAAGCTTTTTTTGATTCTCCACCTGCCTCGCTGCTCTGACAAGCAGTTTTAAATAACCATCTAAATCCACTTTCCCAGGACAGATGACAGGATTTCTTAAATATTGTTTTTAATTTTTGCATTTCACGTTGTTTGTTTACAAGGGCATCATTACGTGACAAAATTGTCCAGTACTTTTTTGAAAGATATTGTAAGGTAATGCCTCGCTAATGTACTTTCATTTAAATATCACATAAAATATGTATTCAAGAAATCCCCTATTTATTCTCTGTGTCAATGACCTAAGACACCTTCCCAGACTGTCATCTTCTGTTTTTGAGCATTGACAGTCTTACCATTTGACCAACAAATCTGCATATTTTCCATCCGACTGAGAATAAAGTGCAAATGAGGTTAGGTGCAGTAATACAGGAGTAAAAAGCACTGGTGTGAGGAAAGTACTGAATCATAAAAGAGAAAACAGCCCCCACACAACCATGTAGCACAGGCAATGTGAAACAACACACAGTTTCTCCCTTCTCTGTTGGAGTAGCATTGACACTGCACATTTTACTGTGTGCTTCCGTGGCTTAAAGGATGCTTTAATGTGAAGTGTTCATGGATGTTATGCGTTTGTGTTTTATGTACATTTCCTGATGTCTCGTAATCACATTAATGTTAATAAAAGTCTACTAATTGCAGACCAGATTCTGAATATCCCTTGAATACTGTGCACCAATTTTGTGCTTCACTGTCAGAAAAATGCTTGGTGTATGGTATGGCACGAATCGCTAACCTGAAATGCATCTGCAGTTCTTTGATGGCATGGGATGATGTGTGTATGTACAGGGTTGTTTTCCAGTCCTGAATCAATGTTAGGACATTCATGTGTGTGTGTTGTTTTTTTACAAGATGATCTTACCCACAGTTATTTAACATCAATATGTATAGAATATAATGTGGTTTCATAAACGTGAGTGCAAGTTAAAAAGGTGACTATAATCAGTGCAAGTTAAAGAGGTGAATGGACACAGTGCATCACTGTAAAAATCAATTTTTTCACCTGTGCACGGAAAATTTAAATATATTTTGTGTTTTGCTTTTAGGTTATTGAGGCAGCTTTTCCATTTGTTACGAAGTGGTCAAGTTGACCATCAGCAAATTTCCTTGATATTAAATGACGTTTAATATCAATAAAATAAAATACTTCAATAACTTACATTTGTCTTGTATACAGCTGTTTGGCAAGAAAAACAAAAAAACAAAACAACATCACGTGCATGCTGAAGAATTATACTATCCTTGAGTATCTTGGCATCGGCATGTTATCTTTGTGCATATTCAGCAGATTATCTGTGTCTCAAGCTTATTTTTGTCAGATATTTGCTTATCTCTCAGATACTTGGATACACCACATCGCAGTAATAATTGCAGTGGCATAAGGTCTGAGAAATGAGCCTGTTGGACACTTCGGGGGGGGGGGGGGGGGGGGGCGGAGTTATCGTTTAATGACCACTTCACAGACAGTCTTTTCTCAGGGGATTTAAGGTGCTTGCATTTTTCACATCTCTCCTCAGCGGGGACTCATTCACAGAGGTGCGGCTGCAGCCGGAGCAGGTGAGGTTAATTATCTCATTTACAGGATCACCGCCGGCGTCCCTCTTGGGCCCTGGGGCAATGGCTCTGCCCCCTTTACACACCAGATCCAGGTCAAAGGTCAAATGCACATTTCAAATACTTTTAGATGCCTCTACAGATGCCAGTAAAAATTTTTTAAAAAGACTATCAAAATCCCAGAGTCTTTGACTAAACATGTTGTTAACCAAAAAAAGAAAAACAAAAAACACCTGCTTGAAGAAATAATTTTCATCAGTGAAATGTGAAAGGCTGTTCATGTGTGCATCATGAATCCTCATGGCCGTGCAGCTGGGTCAGGATAAAATATAAATGGATACCTAAGCAGACAATACCATCAACCTTGATTATACACAAAAGTCTCATTGCAATATAGACCTCATTAACAAGTCAGAACAGGGGCCTGTTTCACAAAGCAGGATTACCAAGTTAGCTGGATAACCCATGAGTAAAACACGGAACCCTCCCAAATCCGGAACATGGACTGAAGCAAAATGAGCTGTTCTGGGTTTTGCTGAGCACAGTTATCCAGCTAAGAGTTAAAGTGCTTCAAATAGGTATTTGACCCAGGTCTAAGGCAAGGTAACGAATGTGAGGCATCTCAGCACCAAAGATACACAGTGAAAGAAGTGCCCCACCCCCCCAGACACGCACGCACACACACACACACACACACACACACACACACACACACACACCGCACACACCCCTCTCCTACCCCTGCAATCTCATCTGCAACTCCTGTGCAACCATGGTGTATCCATGGGAACCGGGGCAGCAGTGGTACCGAGTCAACCCCTGATCTTAACTTGATCCTTATCGTTACAAGGATATCTTATCGTTACGAGGATCCTTATCGTTACGAGGAATAACATTCATCTGATCCCAGGGAAGAGGGAAGAGTCCATTCAGAGCTTCAACATGCAGTAGGAGTAGAGGCCTGAAGGTGTAGTTCATTTGTAGAAGGATAATCACACAGGGGCTTCAGAAGTTGACCAAGCTAGAGCTGAGAATTGTGCATCTATGCTAGAGCTGGCAATTTTACTTGAGGGTCAGCTGTTTTTTGTTTACACTCATAAATTATTTAACTGAATTGGTTGCTCAAATAAAAAAAATAAAAAAATACCTGATACTACATATGCATCAAGTTGCCTATCAAAAGTTCAGAAAGATATCATACATCCAGGACATTCAGGACTGGCATTTCCTGGCCTTCAGGCGATTTAAACAAATGCAGTTCTGAGTTCTAAATATGTGAAGTATTCTGTGATAAAATATGCGACCCTTTGTGACTCCATGGTAAACACTGCTGGTAATTATAGTCTTTAACTTGGAGATGATTATAAAATGTACCCCCTTGAAATTCTAAGTGGTGGAAATGGTTTTGGACAAATTGTTTAGGAAAACATATTCCAAAAAATAAATAAATAAATAAAATAGAAATAAAACTTTTACCCTGTTGTCCTCATTTCACCTCAGATTTCTGAACAAAGATGAGCAAACAGTGGCATCTAGTGGCTGTAGGAACATACAGTAACTTTAAGATTTCGCATTTGTCAGTTGCATTATTTGGGTGAATAATTTCAAATGAGACATTAAAATCGACCACACAACTTAAAAATAAATTATTTAACTGTTAATATATAACGTTTGATAATCAACCATCACTTTCATGGATCCCCACTAGTTGATCTGTTGAAATGATTCCCCGGGTTACTCTTTGCGGAACACTAAAACCATAGAAATTTTATGTCCGCATTCCCATGCAGTAAAAAGTCACAGACAATCTGATGATTCATGAGCACCACGGGACTTCATAACAAAGCAGTGTTTATTTCATATGAACAATCTCACTGAACAGACACGGAAACCAAGAATGCCAATTACTGTGTAATTCAAACCATCCATCTCTTTCCCTTAATGCAATTAAAACACGTCTTCTAGTGACAAATGCCTGACTCTGACGCAACAAATCCTATTTGTGTCTATCAGGCCTGAGCCTATGACTTATTATTCATTTGAAACACCTATAGAGCAGTCCTGATTTCATAACATGGGAATTAACTAAATGTATATTATGACATTTTTTCAAGCTATGATGCTAAGGCCACAGCGTTATTTCAGTTGGTAAAATACTTAAATAAAAAATAATAAATAAAATAGGTTGCTGGGTGGCACATTTGGTTAAGGCATCACTCTTTATATGCTCAAACTTTATCTGTTAGAGAATGTGAGTACAGGCACATCACATTTGGTCCTGCAGAACTGTATCCCAGCCTGATCCTCAGTGGTCTGTTTGATTTCATTATTTGTATTTACTTTAAATATATTAACAATGGCCAATTAGAATCCACCTTTACAAAAATATCATTCGTTCAAAAACTGCATTAGAACAGCCAACATGTGACGAGTGCACGTGAACAATGAAAATAATCCCATTTATAAGCTGCAAGCTAAAAAACGTAACCTGTGCTATTTCAAGTCACGTTTCATTTTCACAAATTAAAATTGTAGTTCATATTTTAAAAAGTCAGTGACATAAAAATGTGAAGATCAAAATGATTGAGTCATATTGAGTCAGATTGTGACCTATTTGCTTTTCACGTGTAGAAATTCCCATTCATTTTCACATGTGAAAATGTCCAGTTCACATGTGACATGTTCTTTTCACAAATTTATTATATTTAAACTTTGATTTTCACAAATTTCATGTGGTTTTCTTTGGTAAAAGACAGTACTACCCTACAAGTGATTATGGCAATATGATTTACCTTTGTTTTGTGGCAGTCGAACAGAGCTTAGTGTTACATCAGGCTAGAAGTCCTCGTGTTACAAACTGATTCACATACGACATCCATAATGGGGTTTAGTCTGCTGTGGACTTCAAACCCCAACTCTTGCCAAGCACTCTACATAGAAAAATCTGCAGTTAGCTCACTGGTCCAAAGACCTGGCTCTCCTGACAAAAGAGATACTCACAATCTCACTGCTTCTCCAGGGGAGATGACACATGCGGTAGTGCACATTCACAAGCTAGCTTGCGTCTCCGATGCTGGCTGCCCATGCGACTCTGCTAGTGCCCAGTGGAAGCCCTTATAGTCAAAGAAGAGGAGAACACCTTTGGGTGAATGCATGAGCTGAAAATTCAAGTCACAAGATGTGTCAAGTTGTGACAGATGTGTCAAGTTATTAGAGTATTACTGTATTTGTCAATATAAAAAAAGACTTTTCCCCCTGAAGGCCATGGTCTGATTTACCACTCAGAATACTACAGGAGGTCAATAAATCATATTATTATACATCACATAATTTAACTTAACTGCATTCAATTTAATTTTACTGTCTGAATTTAGGACTGAATGTACCCACCTCAATTGCAGACATTCGATTGATATAAATTCTGATGCCGGGAACAAATAAATAAACAGTTTGGAGGTAATGAGATAATTAGACAAATGAAGCCGTTTGGAAAAAGGATGCAATGAGAATCGACATGGCCCCCGCCACCCCGGGGGCTCGATTTCACAACCTGTGATTGGAGGAGAGAAAACAAACAGCCCCCACCCAGCGTGAAAATAGCCAACTGACTCAAACAGAAGGGAAGGCAAATGTGAAATTATGTGAAGCCTCTCAGCATAGCTATTTTACCCCTTCTTCTGTGAATGCGCTCAGAAGTTATTTTCCGATTCTGTAGGTTATTTAAAATGTTTGAAAGTAAGTAGAGGATGGGAACATGCTATTCTCTCCCCTCACTTCTCACCCATTTTCAATTCAACAATGATAAATAATCTTCCCTGTGTTGCTCTCCACCAAATGTATGTTATTTACTTTTCACTCTGTTGTAAAAATGACAGCACAGAACACTGAATGCTGTTAACACAATTCCCTCCTTTCCAAAAGAGCGGTGAGCGATCCTGGCCTTGCTGCAAGGCCAGCTCTTTTTCTCCTGTTACACAGGACCTGATCCATCAATTCATAGATGACTACAAAGTGAACTGGACTCTTCTGGTCTCTTGGGTCTTAATTGGTCGCTCATTTTGAAAACGAAACCAGCAGCAGACCCTGAGGCTCGGCTGGATCAGGGTCGCACTCTCCTGCTCTGAGTATATAAAACTACGGTGCTTAGAGAAGGCAGAGAGCTGCAGCTCTTTGGAGAAAGGAATTAATAAAAAAAATGGTTTGAGCAAAGACTGTGAGGAGAATTAGAGAGTGTGGAAGGAAGGGCCACCACTGCTTTTTGCTGACCATGCAGTCTGCTCTGTTTAAGAGCGATGTTGGGTAGTGCAGCCTGCTCTGTTAAAGAGAGACTTTCGGTAGGAGAGCAAAATACAATCACATCAACAGCATCCCATGAGGTACTAATCTCTATCAAAGGTACAGCAAGCGGCTGAGTCAAGGCTGTCAAGCCAAGGTCAACTGCTTCCCTTTGGCTCTTCACATAAATCATGGTCTGCGCACCACTTTGCTCCACTGTTTATATGGGAATGCCAGAGAGGACTCCAGCTCCACTTCTTCAGTTGTAAATTGGCTTTGTGGGGGGACAATGAGCAGTGAATTATGAACTGCACAGTGGAAAAGTGCACATACACGCATACACAAGCATGCAAATACATGCAGTCTAAAATGGATGCACAGTCACAATCTCATTCAAACACATACTGTATGTAAATGCATATAAAATATACATTTAAATGTGCATTTAAAATATCTATATTCACATTTGTTAGTGTTTGTGTGCATAAAATGCACCAGGCTGGGACATCACATGCTACTGAATTATGGATGTGTTGTTTTAGCATACCTCAGTACTAAGCTTCGCCAACAGTGTGCACATATGTACACAGAGGCTCTCACATATAGACATACTCACACCCGCTCTCACAGCTGTGACTCTATGCACAGGATGCCAAGCCTAAGGAAGCCCCAAAGGGACATACAGAGCAGTGGACCAATTAACACTGACACGAGAGCCATATCTGCTGTGAACTTGAATGGGCAGAAGAACTCATTGCTGAATATGTGTGGGGCATCATATAAGTGAAGTGCAGCCAATAAGGTAATTTGGGTGTGTTATGGCTGCTGTGTGTGCCATATAGATATGCTACTGTTGGTTTATTTCTTTGATAGATGGTTCCGCTGAACTGGGTCTGAGAATTGATGATCGAGGCTGCAGCACACATACTGCAGGGCGGTGGAGACGAGGCTTCCCTTTCGGAAAATAAATGGCAGCAGTTATAACATACTCAGCAGCACCCATGGAGAAGCCATCTGTTCAGAGACGCCGCTGATGGTCCCCAGACTGCAAAATTAGCTGCCACCTCCAAGCCAAAACACAGCGTAGGGTTCCACCCATGTGCTAGCTCCCCATTTAGCTCCTACTACTGTTACTACTACTGCGGCTACTACTGCTACTACTACTGCTACTGCTACTACTACTACTGCTGCTACTACTTCCAGTACTACTACTACTACTACTACTGCTACTACTACTACCACTACTGCTACTACTGCTGCTGTTGCTACTACTGCCACTGCTACTACTACTGCTACTGCTACTACTACTGCTACTGCTACTACTACTACCACTACTGCTACTACTGCTGCTGTTGCTACTGCTGCCACTGCTACTACTACTGCTACTGCTACTACTACTGCTGCTGCTGCTACTACTACTACTACTAATGCTGCTGCTGCTGCTACTACTACTACTACTACTACTGCTACTGTCACTACTGCTGTTACTACTACTGCTGCTGCTACTACTATTGCTGCTACTGCTGCTGCTGCTGCTACTACTACAACT
Source organism: Anguilla pacifica (assembly GCA_039654925.1). Lineage (NCBI taxonomy): Eukaryota > Metazoa > Chordata > Actinopteri > Anguilliformes > Anguillidae > Anguilla > Anguilla pacifica. Next base: position 45,303,651 of record CM077294.1, read on the forward strand.
ACAACTACAGCTACTACTACTACTACTGCTAATGCACCTGCTACTACTATTACTGCTACTAGTACTACTGCTACTACTGATATTGCTGCTACTACTACTACTGCTGCTACTACTACTGCTATTACCTCTACTACTATAATGACTACAACTCCTACTACAAATAATAATCATAACAACAACAATAATAATGATGATTATAATAATTTGTCAGTTCAGACAGGGGTGACAGAGGGGATCTGGGGTGCCGGATATGTAGCTTTTAGACTATCACCTTTAAGAAACAGACAGTATAATTTGATCTGGCAAACGTGCTCGGTGATACCATAGAGAGGAAACAGATAACATTCCTGTCTCCTTTCCCTTATCCCCCTCCACAAACACCAAAGAGAACATCCTTGGGGCAATTAAGTCATGCTGAGGGTCTGTTTTTCTCCCCCTCCCTTCAAAAGGCATGAAACCGGTCCTGAAGTCCCTCCTTTGAAAGTTTTATTACTTCATCACTTGAAGAGACACAGGACACCCAAAGACCAGCGAGGCCAAGAGAATGTTGCACAAAGACCAGAGGATTTCCCTTCGATTTTAAGTTTGAATGCAATCTGTGACATTTAATAAAAATCATGCTGTTGTCATGCTGGTTTCATCTGAGGAATCTGAACCTTGCATCTGAGCCTGCTGTTTCTTGAAGTTTGGTTTTGACCTTTTTACATTTTCATCCCTGGCTTTCTGGAATATTCGGCCATCTTCTGGTTTTTTAACCTCAATCTTGGTTTTCTTGGGACAGTCTTCGGAAGGCAAAGCTGTGGTTTGTTTTTGTTTTTTTCATTAATTTCTCCAGATAAAAGAGGAGGGGTCAAGGTATCCCGGCCCCGCCCGCCTGCCCAGCCTGCTGGCTCAGTTTGAGCTGGATGCCTGATTGTCCCAGCTAAGCCCTGTTGGTGCGTGTGGCCAGGCCCAATCACAGCCCTGCTGGTGCGTGTGGGCAGGCCCAATCACAGCCCTGCTGGTGCGTGTGGGCAGGCCCAATCACAGCCCTGCTGGTGCGTGTGGCCAGGCCCAATCACAGCCCCACTAGTGTGTGTGGCCAGGCCCAGTGAGGCCCCGCTGGTGTGTGTGGGCAGGCCCAGTGAGGCCCCGCTGGTGTGTGTGGCCAGGCCCAGTGAGGCCCCGCTGGTGCGTGTGGCCAGGCCCAGTGAGGCCCCGCTGGTGCGTGTGGCCAGGCCCAATCACAGCCCTGCTGGTGTGTGTGGCCAGGCCCAATCACAGCCCCACTGGTGTGTGTGGCCAGGCCCAGTGAGGCCCCGCTGGTGTGTGTGGCCAGGCCCAGTGAGGCCCCGCTGGTGCGTGTGGCCAGGCCCAATCACAGCCCTGCTGGTGCGTGTGGCCAGGCCCAATCACAGCCCTGCTGGTGCGTGTGGCCAGGCCCAATCACAGCCCTGCTGGTGTGTGTGGCCAGGCCCAATCACAGCCCTGCTGGTGCGTGTGGCCGGGCCCCAGTCACAGCTGCAGGGCGGAGCCACACAGGCCTCTTACACAGCCTGAGGGCCCCGGTGGCCCTTTGATGGCAGAACAACATCTGCCCCCTTTTCAGAGGGCTCCATAGAGGCAGATGCGTCAGCGGAGGGGGCCATTGATTTAAAATAGGGAAATAGGGAGGGGACTTTTCTGCTGGGAGGTTGGGAAGATGGTACATGGCAGAGAGAGGTCGACAGGATGGCATCTGTATTTCACGCGCAGTAGAAACACAGCTGGGATTGCTGACCCAGTTCCAAGTGGCAGCGGCTTCATCCGAACACATTGGGCATGTTGTTTCCCATCAAATGCAGGATCTGGAGTTATCCTGTTATCCGGGAATTCTGTAACCTTCCTGCAATTCGCTCATACGGCTGGGCCTTTCGGAAATTCCCTGGTGAAGGACGTTGCTAATGGACAAAGCAGTGGTGCCCTGGCAGCGTTGTAGGTCAGCCCTGTTTCAAGTAGGTCAATTCAGGAAATGAACTGAAATTCGCTTTGCTGATGGAAAAATCCTCACAGAGCAGTATGAGCGTTTTCCAGTTTGTCATTTGAATTTCACTTAATTTCCTGAACTGAGTGAAAGAAGCTGGATGCAGGAGAATATCACTGTGACTGCTGTGGTCGTGCGAATTCACCCATTTAGGTAGTGGAATATACTACAAATATAATTCATTTCCAAAAGTATGTGGACACCTGAACATCACACCCATATGTACTTGTTAAACATCTCATTTCAAAATCAGGGGCATTAATATGGAGTTGGACCACCCTTTGCTGCTGTAACAGCCTCCACTCTTCTGGGAAGGGTTTCCAGTAGATTTAAGAACATGGCTAGGGGATTTGCTTTCATTCAGCCACAAGAGCATTAGTGAGGTTGGGAACTGATGTTCGGCAATCTGGCCTGGCTTTCAGCTGCCATTCCAATTCATCACAATGGTGTTTGATGGGGTTGAGGTCAGGGCTCTGTGCAGGCCAGAAAAGTTATTCCCCACCAAACTCAGAAAACCATTTCTTTATGGACCACACTTTGTGCACAGGGGCATTGTCATGCTGAAACAGGAAGGGCCTTCCCCACACTGTTGCCAAAGTTGGAAGCGCACAATTCTCTAAAATGTCATTGTATGCTGTAGCATTAACATTTCCCTTCACTGCAACAAAGGGGCCTACCCCAAACCATGAAAAACAGTGCCATACCATTAGTCCTCTTTCACCAAACTTTACTAGTTGGCACTACTTGGGCCAGTACAGTTGACACTATGCATTCCACCAAACCCAGATTCATCCATCAGATTATCAGATAGTGAAGCGTGACTCATCACCCCATAGAATGCGTTTCAATTGCTCCACAGTCCAAAGGCGGTGTGCTTTACACCACTCCAGCCGATGCTTGGCATGGTGCATGGGGATCTTAGGCTTGTGTACGGCCATGGAACCCATTTTATGAAGCTCTTGAAGAGCAGTTCTTGTGATGACGTTGCTTCTAGAGGTAGTTTGGAACTGTGCAGTGAGTGTTGGAAACCAGGACTTCTATGCGCTACGCGCTTCAGCACTCAGCGGTCCTGTTCTGTGAGCTTGTGTGGCCTACCGCTTCACGGCTGAGCTGTTGTTGCTCCTGTACGGCTCCACTTCACAATAACGGCACTTACAGGTGACCGGGGCAGCTCTAGCAGGGCAGAAATTTGATGAACTGACTTGTTGGAATGGTTGCATCCTATGACAGTGCCACGCTGAAAGTCACTGAGCTCTTCAGTGTGACCCATTTTACTGCCATTATTTTCATTGGAGATTGCATGGCTATATGCTTGAAACAATGCTGCACACTGCTGTGAAATATATTTATCATTATAAAAAATTTATCAAAAAATAAAAAAATAAAATAAGCCAGAATAAAGATGAACAGAATGACTCGTATTTAGAATGCATTGCAGTATATTCCCTGTTCTCCTGGAGTGAAGAACTTTAACTGAAAATTTTAAGCAGCAGTTACAACCCAGAGCTCTAGTTGCTATGCCAAGCGTTTCCCCAGAAAGCAGTATGAATAATTTGAAACAATAGGAATCATGGGTATTATCTTTCAAAAACACAGTATAAACAGTGACTTGGAGGCCCACATTGAGAGGACGTGCGTGTGTGTGTGGGAGGGTGAGTGTGTTTGCATGTGTCTGTGTGTGTGTGTGGGTGTGTATGGGTGGGTGGGTATGCATATGTGTGTGTGTGTGTGGGTGGGTGGGTGTGCTTGTGTGTGTGTGTGTGTGTGTGTGTGGGTGGGTGGGTGGGTCGGTGTGTGTGTGTGTGTGTGTGTATGGGTGGGTGGGTATGCATATGTGTGTGTGTGTGTGGGAGGGTGAGTGTGTTTGCATGTGTCTGTGTGTGTGTGTGGGTGTGTATGGGTGGGTGGGTATGCATATGTGTGTGTGTGGGTGGGTGGGTGGGTGTGCTTGTGTGTGTGTGTGTGTGTGTGTATGTGGGTGGGTGGGTGTGCATGTGTGTGTGTTTGGGTGGGTGGGTGGATGGGTGGGTGGTTGTGCGTGTGTGTGTGTGTGTGGGTGGGTGGGTGTGCATGTGTGTGTGTATGTGGGTGGGTGGGTGTGCATGTGTGTGTGTGTGGGTGGGTGGGTGTGCATGTGTGTTTGTTTGGGTGGGTGGGTGGATGGGTGGGTGGTTGTGCATGTGTGTGTGTGTGTGTGTGTGGGTGGGTGGGTGTGCATGTGTGTGTGTGTGTAATCATGTGTATGTGCCACTGGTTTCACCTTGTACATTGATTTTGGGAAAAATAGATGTTTACAGGGTTTTTAACCTTGTGGGTTGGTTTAGAGAGTTCAGCAGCACATTTCCTGCCCAGCCCAGCGAAATAATACAAGTGGTGCTCATAAAACAGGCAGGGAATGGTAAACACCCTGCCCCCCACTGCCAACCCCTCTTACACACACACACACACACACACACACACACAAATACACAAACACACTCTCACACACACGCACACACACACACTCACTCACAACCATGAACCCCAGGGGGCTGCTTTCGGAGCTATCCTCTCGACCAAACCTCTGAATCAGCTTCTGCGCACTGTACTTCGGCCATATGCTGCCCGGCCATGTTTGGTGCGGTCGGACAGGCAACTGCATGAGCAACAAGTTAGCATCATTGTTTATGCAGTGTGGTGTGTGTTCATTGGAGATCTGGGAATGCCTTTCAAAAAGGAACACTGGGAAGGACCCCATCTGTGTGATGTGATGCGTGAACAAGGCAATACCAGAGTGATCCTTTATTAATGTTTGTATTATTGCTATTCTGTCAGCGCTGCGCTTCACCATTTGTCACACAGCTCCCCCCAGCTGGTGCTGTTCTTCTTCAGCCTTTCCTTTATGGTGGGGTGTATAGGGTGGAAATTCAAATGCTTTGGGCAGATTTGTTAGTATGGCCTCCTGTGCCCCATTTGCCCATAGTAGTCTTATCATTCTGAGTACTGGTAGAGTGATTGTATATTGTAGAATGATGCTGTATACTGTGTTGTTCATGGTCTAGCATTTTACCATATAGGCTAATAAATTTATTAAAGTATCCCTGCAGTATCCCTTGTTGTTAACGACTGCTGTTAGCAGTAGTAGTTACACTTGGCGGTTTTAAAGTCACTGTTAACTAGAAGCACATATAAAACTTTGGATAGATGCACTTTATAGTCAGTTGCCTGTACCCAATGCCATCACACAATATACAAATGTACCCTTTGCAGCCGAAGCATGGCCAAACGCAGATACAGTGGGGCGCATTACTACCAACGAGACGACGGAATTAAAAATATCCATCTGTTGAACGAACCTCCAAAGCCGGAACCATCGGTAAATTCCCAACAAGCGATCACTTATCGGACTGGACTGGTACCGGCTGACTGCCTGCGATTGGGAAAACAGCATTCCGCTAGCGGGAGGACCATTCACCGAATATTTTGACTTCTTTTACCCGCTGGTAATCGTCTTGACCGTCGGTGGGCTGCTAGCGACCACTGTATATTTTCTATGTCGGTTTGGGCTAACCACACAGACTAAAAGTTATATGTGAGCTTTAGCGTCATTCACATGGTGACAGTTACAATGCTTTCATCGCAGTCAGCTGCGATTCGGTCCTTCATTGGGATGGGAGGTATGCCATCCCGCCAAGTTACGCCTTGGCGGGGGCATGTTGAGGATTACAGCACCGGCGACTTGTTTTCATGTCATATCAAACTGCCATTACCCCAGAACAACTGGAGCCTAATTGGAATTAGACGGGTAATTACAATTATTTATGGGCGCTGCTGAGCTGCTTTTTCAACGGCATCCATAATCTCTTATCAGGAATATTCACAGCTCTCGTAGAGCGCAGAGAGAAACCAGATTTGCGCATATAGAGCTTATTAATGACTGTACGTGTTCCATCCCACATATTTTTACTTATTTGTTGCAAGCTGCAGTACTTTTGAGCAGTCGTTCGCACAATAGCGCAATGACCATGAAGCATTTTTATGACGAGTGCTTTCCACGCGCCACAGGAGAGTTTTACACAATGTGAAATGGGTTTCTGAAACAGACTCTGATATTTCATCATTAACAACGAGCCGCAGCACGCAGGGCGTTCGCTGAAGGAGGCCGTGTTCACAAAGCTGCCACTTCCTGACACGTTTCTGACAGATTGGCAGAGCCCTGCCCTGAGTACTCACAGACACCTGTCAAAGCATGTAAATGCCACGTCTCTGAGGGCACTGTGGCACAACAGGGGAGGAGAATACGGTGTTTGATTTGGAGAAAAGAGAGGCCGCCAGGGCACCTCTGATAGGTTGATCCTGGGCGGATTTCTCAATCCAAACAGAGAGGATTGGACCACCAGTGAGAGCAGGAAGCGCAACACGTGATTAAATGGAGGTGAACTGGCTGGCGAACTGGCTGGTGGACTCGCAGGTGAACTAGCAGGTGAACTGGCTGGTGGACTCACAGGTGAATGCACAGGTGAACTCACAGGTGAACTCGCAGGTGAACTCACAGGTGAACGCACAGGTGAACCTGCAGGTGAACTCACAGGTGAACGCACAGGTGAACTCGCAGGTGAACGCACAGGTGAACGCACAGGTGAACTCACAGGTGAACTCGCAGGTGAACGCACAGGTGAACTCGCAGATAAACTCACAGGTGAACTTGCAGGTGAACTCGCAGGTGAACTTGCAGGTGAACTCACAGGTGAACGCACAGGTGAACTCGCAGATAAACTCACAGGTGAACTCGCAGGTGAACGCACAGGTGAACTCGCAGGTGAACTCACAGGTGAATTTGCAGGTGAACTCACAGGTGAACTCACAGGCTAGCCGGACTGGAGAGCATCACAGTCCCCCCTTTCTGCGGTCATCATACACACGCACCATAATGCTGACATCATGCCATACTAAGCCTGATATAACACTAATCAAGCTGCTGTTTATTTCATTTTCCTTTCTTGTTCAGTGCAAAATTTTAAAGCACTTTGCACTGTAGTCCATGTATGAAAGCGACATTATAAAGAAAGTGTATTATAATATAATAATAAGCAAGTGTGCAGTGTGCTTTTCCAAACACCTTCCTCTGGGAACTAAATGATGTGGTAATATGAGTGCTAAATCATGTGCTAATATGAGAGCTAAGTCATATGCTTACATGTGTGCTAAATCATGCCACTTATATCATCATAACACTTACGTGTTCATGTCTACCTATTGAGGCCTGGCGGAGTTAAAAACATATCTTGTCCTACCATATTAAACAGGCACGATGCTAACATCATTTAGCTTAAATGAAAAACTTCCAGAGGAAAAATATGTCTATAAGTATAACTTTATTGGATTTGATTTAGTTGGTTAGTGAAATGAATGAATTCTCAGTATTTTCAAATATTCTATTTATTCATGCAGCACAAAGATATGAAACTTTTATTTCGGCAGTTTGTATTATAGATTATGCATGTCCATCAAACACAGTTACTGCTTCAACAAAATAAATCAATCACCTGTCCTCTACCCCACACAATTTGTTTATAATATGCATTCAGAGAAGATGCTGATGCAGATGCAATGCTTGACTCAGCTGTACGATGACATGCTGAAAGAGGGAAGAACAAACATGGTTTGATTCCTGGTTCTGCATGCAGTTTGGACTGAAAGATTTTTAAAAAAAATTTTAAATTAACTTTTATTTACCCAAGGTAGGTTCACTGAGCACGGATGCTCTTTTGCAGCAATGCCCTGCTTCACACTCACACACATTCACACCTGGGAGCTGCCCAGTACAGCCACAATCCTCTATTGTTGGCCACTGAACAGCTCCACTGGAGGGAGAGAACATTTTTTTTAGCCAATTAAATCAGGGGATGATTAGGTGGCAAGTTTTTGCAAGAGCCAGATCTGGGGTTTTAGCCAGGACACCGGGGAACCCCCTACTCTTTGCGAATAGTGTCATGGGATCTTAATGACCACAGTGAGTCAGGACCTGTTTAACGTCTCATCCGAAAGACGGCATCTCCTACAGCACAGTGTCCCCATCACTGCACTGGGGCATTGGGGTTTATTTGACCAGGGAAGATTGCCCCCTGCTGGCCCACCAACACCAGCAACTCAGTATTCCCTGGTGGTCTCCCATCCAAGTACTAACCAAGCTCACACTTGCTTAGCTTCAGCCAGTCGGCAGGAGCAGAGTGCGTGGTGGTATGGCTGCTGGCTTAAAAGATGGTTTTAAACTTACAAGAATGAATTGATTTGAGACTCTCCTTACTTAAGGCTAATTAAAATCAGAAGTAATGGTTCCTTTGCTGGTCTCAATTACATCCCGCAGAGCTATATCACAACGTGACTACTGCCCAGTCAGCTGCACTTGATTTGTGAATTCCAGTCATGCGTCTTCGTATGCGCGTGTGTGTGTGCGTACGTGTGTGTGTAAGCCAGTGGCTTCATGAATATTAATTCACTAAACAAAGTATATGTACTATGACATATATTGGTGTCTATTTAGTTATTTAGCACTCAGAAAAGTCCTACACAGCAGAACATGCAGTATTAATAATAATAATTTTTCTCTGACCCCTAATAGGCTCATTTAATCTGTAAGAGTTGAAATGACGATGAACATTTTACTCCGTGGAATGATTTCCTCTTGCAGGGACACTCGGTGTCTCGTTCTTCCGAAAAGACCGCTCTTCGCTGCAGCGCCGTGGAGCATTCTCTCTGTGATGTTCCTCCGCGTGAACCCGAGGACCCCGGAAAGCGAGCGCGAACATCCCACGTATTTCAATCAAAGCGAAGCCGAGCCCGGCTTAATCAAGTGGCGTAATTATTTACAGTAAAACACACGCGGGCACATCGGCGCACATCAATTACCGGGCTTTGAAAACACGCCGACAGATGTACAAACACGGCGGAGCAGACCTGCACCGCGGGCGGTTTTAATTGGGGCTCTAATTATCTCTCTCCATCTTTTGAGTGGGGACAAGACAAATAATTACACTGCGACATTTATCCTGTCTCCCCGCCATCCGTCGTTCCAGGCGTCATTTCTGCCCGCCTTGCTGAAGGAGTGTCCGGAAAAGACAAGGAAAAGGAACACAAATATTCAGCTGGTCCGTGTACGTGTGGTTTTACCTTTCCAGCTACATCAGTCCAGTCTGCTGAGTTGGTTGTACTATACCTTGCCACTGAAAATGCATCAATTCTTAACTATTATTATTACATTTCTAACAGCTCTTACACAGAAAGGCCACAAAATGAAAATCACTTAATGGTAGTCATTTACTGTACATACTTAAAGCAATTTTCCGTAATGCAATGATGATTTTTGAACCCCACAAATGGTTTATATTGTGTTCATTTCTGTTATTGTAAATCATTTCAGTTATTATAATAATTTAAGGCCAGCAGCACAGGCACCCCTGCCTCCATGGCACCCCAACCCAAACCAGCGATCAAGCCAACCTCCCCAGCCAGCCGTTTAATTGTTTTCCCAGGCTTACAATCTCTCAAGAAATGATTCCATCTTGTATATATTTTGTAATTTATGTTGTTTTTTCTCAAAGGATAAAGTTTAAATCATTTGACTGCAGCTCCAAGCTCTTTGTCTCTTAGCTGAGATTTTTTTAAGGAGCAGCTGCATTATATAAATTGATTGACCCAACAGATAAAACAAAAACGATCAAATAAAAATGAAAAAGTCTTCCACTTTTTTGAAAATTTGTTCTCCTTCACATTCTGAAGGCCCTATCTTCTTGTCTGATCCATTCCCACGCTCCAGGCTAGGTCTCTGGGATGCTATCATATTAACTACACTAAACGTATTGATAAATTAAAAATGAGATTTTGATTCACAGAGGGTGTCTATTCTACCATTTTGATCTAATCACAGACAGGACTGAAACATCATTCTGCGCTGCTGAGGATTGCATGCACTCATGTGATAAGGGAAGAAATGTAGCAACTTTAAAAGAAAACATCTTAAGGGAACCCTCAATTGCATTTCTCTTCTGAAAACATGCAGTGGCATCCTTGGTGCAGAGCTGAAGGAGCTTACTGAAAGTGTAATGGGCGTGGCTATCTCTGAAGCACAGCTAATACCACAGCAGTTCATACTCTAATGCCTCAGGGCATGCCATTGGATAGGTGGTATGAGGCCGAATGAATTTAAATGGCTGCATTTTCAAGAGTGTTAATTCACTGCTTGTTTAATGCCAGGATGGGTAGTTCCAGTTCTGTCTCTTTTAACTTTCTTTTTATTGTCACTACTACTACTACTGCAGCTATTACTACTACTACTACTACTACTACTACTGCTGCTGCTGCTACTGCTGCTACTGCTGCTGTTACTACTACTACTACTACTGCCACTACTACTACTACTACTACTACTACTGCTGCCACTACTACCACTACTATACTACTACTGCTACTACTACTACTGATATTGCTACTACTACTACTGCTACTATTACTGCTACTACTACTAGAACTGCCACTACTACTACTATTAATAAAAATAATAATCATTTCAAACTCAATATTGCAAATACAAATCCAGAGAACATTAAAGAATAACGGCAGATAGATATAATATAACTGAATCAAATCAAACGAACATGAAAGAGCTGTCTGCACAGCCTGTGCAAGCTCACACGCTCTCCCGATCAGCCTTTCCCTCCCCCAAACCACCGTTTGCTTTTAACAGGAAACTCATCCCTGGAGGGAAAACACGTTCAATCAGAACAGAGTGCATTGCAGAAGAGAAGATAAATGACAATATGCAACAATAAATGAGGACTGAAGTGCGCCAATTCAGTTTCCATTTAGCGAGGTAATTATTGCAGCACTTGAACGTAGCAAAACATTTTTAAAGAAACACGCGGCAGCCATTTTACGGCTGACTCCGCCTCAGGGACCGAGGGCTCTGTGCGGAGTCACTCCAGGGCTTTGTGGCAGATGCTCTGCGAGAATCAATGGGTTTAATCCTATGGAATAACTCTGCCTTCCATCCAAAAACACCAACTCGTGTTGACCACCACCTTGTTCTGCATGCAGCTGTCTTTGGCCTTTACACTGAACTTTAACATCATGGCTTATTATTTTTAAACACTTACAAGTGCAATCCTAAACCTTTCCACCATTAGGCCCCATAGAGAATGAGAGGAAAAGAGAGAATCGGGAACAATCTCTCAGCTTGAAGTACAAAGCAGGCTCTTGTAATTTTTCTCATCATTATACAAAATAAACGGAGGCAATTACACAGCAGCGTATTTAGGATCACATTATATTATATTCAGATTTGAGATACTCACACAAAGTCGACTGCATTCCAAAATTTTGCGTCTCGGCTGTTTAAGCTAATTCACAGTTGAGTGCTTAAATGGTGTACATGTGAAGGGGAGCTAAATAAAGTGTGCTGAGCAGTTTGAGGATCTGTCCCATGTTAGATCAAGGTAAGTACAATCAGATTTAATTGAGGTCTACATGAGTATTCTTTCATTAATTAATTAGTCTTGCATTAAAAATTCAAGATTCGCTTCTGGGGCAGGTGCTACCTGTGATGCCAGGAAGGGTGTGGCCTGGTCCTGTGTTCTGGGGTGCTGTCCATTCAGCACCGCGGGTCTTTAAGCACCCTGGGAGAGCTTCAGGACCACGGACAGGGCCCGCCCCTGTTGTAGGCAATGACTAGCAGCTGTGGCTTATTGTTAATCATGGCAGCTGCTATAAGAGAGGCCTAGCTTTTAGACCTAGGAAAGAGACCCATTGGGAACCCAACCACTTTGTGTTCTGCATAGCCAACCTCTGGGCTCTTTCCGGCACTTGCCTTGACACCGCCTTGTTAAATTGTGATTTTGTGGAGTTTCTTTTGTGAATTAAAGGAGTAAATACAAGGCAGTTAGCCGCCAGCGTCCCTGAATCTGGCTCAATCACCACCTCACAGAGTGACCCCTCCCAGCATTGTCTCACATAAAGCAAAGGGCAATTTGTTAGACCATTATAAACATGACAAATTATTGGATCAAATGTTGATTTACACACAATCTAAGCTCTCCTGACAATAATTTGTTGCCTATTTCACCTTTTTTGCGCGTTCAGAATATAAAGTCGAGGGAGATAAGCATGTTTTCTGAGATAGTCTGAGGCTTCATTATTTAAATAAATGATCAATTTGCCCCCCGTATCCATGGTGACGACCAGTAAAATGCACTCTACTTACATTGATAAAATAGAAAATATGGGCAGTAAATCAATGCATAAATGGAATATTTTTAACAGGGGGGAGCTGCTTCTTGTTTTGATGGGCTATTGTTTCCATTTTTCGATTGTGTTTTATTCTTTTAAAATATTTTTCAGCTATAAGTTGTTTATTTCTGCTGATATTTCACTGCAGATGTGTAAAAACGAATGTCTTAGTTTTTCATAATTAAAGGGGCAGTTCACCCCAAAATAAAATAAAGCTATATTTCCACTTACCCAGGGTACTATCTATCCATCCAGATATTTTCGTTGAGAATTGATGAGTTTTCCAGATAACCGCTGCAGCTCACGCTGGGAACATTGGGGACAATGTTTGCGGTGCTCAAAGCGACAAAAAGTTACATTGGAAAAGGTCACCGGCAACATCTCTTACTAAATATAATGACACGGTCACTCGCATACAACCTTAGACTTTTTTGTGCGCGGTTTCATCAAACACTACTTTCTACCAAAGTACACCGACTGTGTATGTCCAGGCACGGTCTCAGCCGAAGCACGCCGGTATTCTGGGGCGCGGTGTGAACGTGACACTGATCAAAGCAATGTGACGTATCTGGATGTGCAGAAAACCTTCCAAATCTCCGCAAAATGATCTGTATGGACAGACAGCACTCTGGGCAAGTGCAAATATACTGTAGGTCACTTTTAATTTTGGTGAACTGCCCCTTTAATGTCTCATCGATGCTTAGAGGAGATTCAGAAAATGTAGTGCAAGTGGAATTCCTGTGCTGGTATTTTTGCCAACCCATGGGTGTGTGCTTAACCAGAGCGAATGTATATTTTCCTGGGTGCGCAAGGAAGTGCATCCCAATATCAAAGGTCAGCACTTGTGGTAGGCAAGTCTGAGTACCTGCTTAGAAAACATGCGTAACTTCAACGCAAATGCTGACTGTGCTAAACGAGAAGAAGCCTTTTTAGCAAGTGCGTAAATCTGCCATGCCTGCATACAGCCCTTAATGCGGAAAAGGCATTAGCGTGTTTACTGAAAATTTCCTCTCATTAAAGATATGCAATGCCATTTTTATCACTTCACCCCTGTTCTAGAGACAGCAGCTGCCTCTGACACACAGGAACACGCTCTTTATATTGGCACATCCATCCTGAATCCTGTTTCTGTGGAGAAAGTGTCTCGACCGGCATTTATACCAGCTTGGCCTTTCGCTAATCTAATCAGTCGGAGAATTTTCCAGAATAGAAGAGAATGACATGCTTTGTGTTGACAGATTTGAGCTTGGCATGCTGCTGGGAATGGAGTTTATGACTCAGAGGTTGTTGGTTTAAATCCCAGATGAAGCACTGCCTTCGAGCAATAGCTTATCTGCATTTTGCTTAGAAATATCTGGCTGTGTAAATTGCCAGCATGTCAAAAAGTAACCGCAGTGAGTCAGTCTGACTGAAGGGCAGCTGCTATGCAAACAATGTTAGCTAACCCTCTGATAAGGTTACATTTATTAACATAAACAAAGTACTAATGATGGCAAAATCCACCCTAATACTGTATGTAATAGCTGTAATAATCTTTGCTACTGGCTTTGGAAATAAATGTCAGTGGACATAATAAAGGGTAATTCACTTTTTTTTTTAAAGAAAGCTGTTCCTTTCCTCCCCTCTGCCATGTGCAGCCTTGCAGGTCCAAAGGCAGAGGTTAAAACAGAGAGTACTGTACGGTATGTAAGCATGTGGACATGACATAGGCCATTTAACCTAAGCAGTGACAGGGCTGGGGTATTTATGACCAGAAAACAAGAAACCTAAAAAGCAGCTACCCAGGACTGAGCGGGGAAGAGCCTTCAGTGGGAGCAGTGGAGCAAAAACAATGGCTCACCTGACTGCTGGTCTGACTGAGCGATGTGACTGTGCATCAGCCACTGCGTTTACAGCAACCGACTGCAACGCCACTGCGTTTACAGCAACCGACTGCAACGCCACTGCGTTTACAGCAACCGACTGCAACGCCACTGCGTTTACAGCAACTGACTGCAACACCACTGCGTTTACAGCAACACCACTGCGTTTACAGCAACCGACTGCAACACCACTGCGTTTACTGCAACCAACTGCAACACCACTGCGTTTACTGCTCCGACTGCAACACCACTGCGTTTACTGCAACCAACTGCAACACCACTGCGTTTACTGCAACCGACTGCAACGCCACTGCGTTTACTGCAACCGACTGCAACTCCACTGCGTTTACAGCAACCGACTGCAACGCCACTGCGTTTACTGCAACCCACTGCAACGCCACTGCATTTACAGCAACCGACTGCAACACCACTGCGTTTACTGCACCCGACTGCAACACCACTGCGTTTACTGCAACCGACTGCAACGCCACTGCGTTTACAGCAACCGACTGCAACACCACTGCGTTTACTGCAACCGACTGCAACGCCACTGCGTTTACAGCAACCGACTGCAACGCCACTGCGTTTACAGCAACCGACTGCAACGCCACTGCGTTTACTGCAACCCACTGCAACGCCACTGCATTTACAGCAACCGGCTGCAACGCCACTGCGTTTACTGCAACCGACTGCAACGCCACTGCGTTTACTGCACCCGACTGCAATACCACTGCATTTACTGCACCCGACTGCAACGCCACTGCGTTTACTGCACCCGACTGCAACGTCACTGCGTTTACTGCAACCGACTGCAACGCCACTGCGTTTACTGCACCCGACTACAACACCACTGCGTTTACTGCAACCGACTGCAACGCCACTGCGTTGACTGCACCCGACTGCAACACCACTGCGTTTACAGCAACCGACTGCAACGCCACTGCATTTACTGCAACCGACTGCAACACCACTGCGTTTACTGCAACCGACTGCAACGCCACTGCGTTGACTGCACCCGACTGCAACGCCACTGCGTTTACAGCAACCGACTGCAACACCACTGCGTTTACAGCAACCGACTGCAACACCACTGCGTTTACTGCAACCGACTGCAACGCCACTGCGTTTACAGCAACCGACTGCAACGCCACTGCGTTTACAGCAACCGACTGCAACGCCACTGCGTTTACTGCACCCGACTGCAACACCACTGCGTTTACAGCAACCGACTGCAACGCTGACTCCCAGTCTATTGGCCTGAAGACTTTGCACAGAAACAATGGCCACGTGTATTTAAATCTATTTCTGCTACAATGCACCCTACATTACAGTTATGAAAATAACTAAATAGAAGTGTTGGAAGCCTTACATGGAGAGAATGATTTTTTTCTGCGCACTGGATATTTCTTTGCCTCATTATACCATATTTCATCCATAATTCAAAGCCTGTTTTATGAATAATAACCTGCAATGTCCAAGTCCATTTGAATTTGCTGCTGTTTCCAAATCAAGTCTAGCTGAACGGAATACATAATGATTATGTTTACTATTCAGTTTCACGTCAAAGATTGTGATCTGTAATGCGGGTCAGGTCAAAATAAGGAATTGTTGCATAAGTGCCTGTTTTATATTCATTCAAAATCATTTGAAAAAAGTAGCTAACATCATTGAAAGCCTACTGCCTTTTGAGTTAAAATGTATCAATAAGATGGAACAAAAATCAAAAATCAAAAACAACTTGAGCAATGAATCGGATTGGAATGAACAAAAGGTGGCATCACGAGTGGACTTAATTGCTCTGGAAAGTTTACAAGGAAGATGTTATTGCCAAGCTACATTCATTAGCTGAACTACCTTAAAATATGTGTTATATAACACATTTGGTACGTTTCTCAATACAGGGTGATGGTTTGTATACATGGTGTGTATAAGAGGAAAAAGTTAAAGTGAAGGTAATGAATCATCCTTGCCTGCAAAATCTAAAATGGAAGTGTTTGTGTATTTAGGCTACAATGGTAGTCTACAAGAGTAATGAGGTTTAGGTAGTAACCACAGTTAAATGGCTGAATGAATGTAGTATGAAAGTACAGTACATATAGCACCACACCACTGGTATGAATATGCTTTGCTATGGCCTAAATGCAAACACATACCCTAAAAATTAGTTGAGTCCACCTATTTCAGAGCTTTGAGCTTTGCTTCTGTCCAGACACAAACAGAATTTATTCCAACATTTAGTTATTATGTCAATCTTACTCAACTGCGGGTGGTAGTACCGTGCAATTAACGCTCAGTGCCTATAGGGCCAACGTGCTGTTTTTTCTTCCAACCTAAACTGCGATTCCTAAAGTATAAAGAGCTGTTAATGATTTTTCATTCGATACTTTAAATGTCTAATGAGGGATGATGTATCCTCTTTTGTCAGAAATAGATACTCATGTTACAAAGATTGAATATTCCATATTCATTTGAGGACTGATCATTCAGGTCAATTCTTGGACAACTGATGGTTTGATTTTCTGTAATGTACTGGGGAAAATGATTGATTTTGTTCTGCTGAAAGTGCAGACACCTGGTCATTGAATCTAACGCATTTGTAGAAAATGAAAAATTCAAAGTAAATAGTAATCAAAGCTGCAACGTGTTGAAATAAGCACAATATTATAGAACTTAACTGTGTTAACGATCTTAATTTAACAATTAAGAGCAAAATCTAGAAAAAATCTAGAAAAGGGCATGGCCCACCAGGAACAGCCTAAAAAGATTTTGTCTAAACATGAACAGTTAATTAGATTTCGTGGAAAGCGATTTCAGGACTGTAGCAGATCTGTTATCAGGGGCATCGGGGAAGGTGCTGAACCATGCGCCGTTTATCATTCACCCGTTGTGCTACCACCTTGATCTGAAGCAGCGGTTAAATTGCGCCGTTTTAATAGCCTTCTGAAAGTGGCCAATAACCGTGTCACTTCGCATTACGCCCTTTATTTGTTTAGCAGATGCCTGTATCCTGGGTGACTTACTGTGCGTATCCGCGACCTGGAGGAGAACGGTTGGTAGAAACGTGCTGCCGCAAATCACACCGAGTGCAAGTGGTTATCGCCAGTATTGTTTATTCACTGTCAGCCTGTGTAGAGCACCTACTGTGCACTATGTGTCTCGCACAGCACTGCATTACAATAAACAGATGGGATATTTGTTTCACCTTACATGAGTAGCATGTATCTTTTTATATAGTTTATGCCTTTCTGCCTCTTCTCAAAGCAACAACCATCTCCACCACCTAGACTCGCTATGTTTTAAATAATCCATTTACACAGTTGGATATTTACCAAGGCAAATTGAACTGTACCAATGTAGTATTTTCCTATGCTGTCTAGAAACCTCATTCTCTTTCTGGT
Source organism: Anguilla pacifica (assembly GCA_039654925.1). Classification (NCBI taxonomy): domain Eukaryota; kingdom Metazoa; phylum Chordata; class Actinopteri; order Anguilliformes; family Anguillidae; genus Anguilla; species Anguilla pacifica. The sequence goes on from CM077294.1 coordinate 45,321,173, forward strand.
GACACTACTAACTCCATTCTATTATCATATTATTTCTGTACAGTGGAATAATACAAACTGCAAACTTGACTGAACTGTTATTTTGATAATTAACTGAAATGATCAAAAACGATCAAGACGGTTAATTGTGACTTTTAATCTGTAGCCTAATACTGCCGTCTAGTGTTTAGTTTATGGTAATGCATACAATGCTGAAAACTTCCACATTTATGATGCTTTGTCTCTGGTATATTTGTGTGATCTTTCTTCATATATTGAACATGAACCATTCCGGAATTTTTCATCCTGTAAAATTGATTCAATTATTTTGAACAAATAAACATGCAAACCTTTATCAACCTTATTCACTTTATTTGGTTCAGCAGATATGATGACCATAACCACAATAAACAGACTTTACACACTTCTACAAATGATAATTGTCAACAAAACCGAAGGCATTTTCCCACTAACTACGCTACTCCACAATAAAACAAGAAACCAAAAGATCAATAGAGATTGGAAAATAAAAATGAAATATTTTCTGACAACGTAGGTAAGTGCTCTTTAGTCACGAAAAACACAACATTATGGCGCAATTAAATGACAGTGTGACAACTTGAACTATGCCTCTGTTCTTCAGGGATAGTCAAGCACCCTACCTACACCCGAAACCCAGGAGAAAAGTCACAGATACCCACTATTCCGGCCTGGAAGTCAGCCAAGGAACTGCCGATACCGGAATCAGAATGAGCTACCTGCTGGCTGACTTTAAATAGCCAGCCATACATAATGCAGAGAAAAGGATCCGACTGATTATGCTAACCGGTTTCTAGCAACCGAGGGGGTATATACATCATACTGATAAAGAACATTTTTATGAATCCCCAGAGTAGAGCCGCAAACACAACTGATTTAGGTATAGTGTTTTTTAAGACAAGCCGTTCCACTCTAGCCCCATTCACTTTCCAGTTGTACTTGAAATTCATATCTGCCACTAGAGGGCAGCAGAAGGATGCGTGGATGGAACCAAAAATTGAATGGGTCCCAATAGACCAAGAGTCTGAAATCACCACGAAATCAACCTGAAAAGCCATTGTCTAGTAAATACTTTACGATTTACCTAATTTCATTGTCCAATGATGTAGAAAAATTGTAATGTTATACTGGCAGCCTTAGTTTCCTCATACGACAGGATTTAGTGGCTCCCTGGCGCTGTCTGGCTGAGCAAGGTCATGAAGATACTGCATGTGGCATATTGCGGCAGAACGTCGTAGTTATAACAACCCTGTCACCACCGCATTGTAAATGAAGATAAAAAACCAACAAACAACAACGTGTTTTACTTGTCCTTAATGGGTGTAACATTAGCTTGTAGAGAAAAGTGAATGATACAAGAGTTTTTTTTTTCGCCCTTTTCTCTCTCCAACATTATGGAGTTGGATAACATCAGTATTTTAGAGTTCTCCTGAAAAACAGCTGCTTGCGGAAAGCTCTTACCTTCATCCCATGTAATGAATTACATTGACTGAATTTATTGGACAGCAAATATGGCGTCTAAAATGCCACATTAAAACCCTCTCTCAAGTCTAGTCATATCGAGCCATTGATTATGTTTGTCATGCTGGTATAACGACTAATGATGCCAGCAAACAGAGAGACGGTGCTGTAAAACAAGTTTGAATTTGGCATTGTCACAGAGAAATCTGCATATACTTGACGCAAAAGGCCCGATAATAAATTAATTTGAGTAATATATTTGCATAAAATACAAACTTCAAGGTTTTTGACCAAACCGCACTTTGTTTAAAAAAAATATATTCTTCGTTAATAGTATTTGAAAATAAGCCACAATATCATCCCGCAGCTTGTAACAATTTGGCACGTTTTTGGCTGGACCGCAACAGCGGGGCTAGCTCTACAAGCGTGAATGTCTGTGACTGAGCGACTGAGCGACTGATTGATGAAGTTACACCATTGGTCGGCCGGATCACGTGTGTTAGGTCCAGCCATATACTAGGTTTTAACCTGGTCTTGTGAGTGAATTGCTTCACTAAGTTCTATTCATTTGCCTGCCCTCTGGTGGTAGAAAATACAAAACAGGTTGTTCTCATTAAAGATTATTTGATTGGCACAGTATCACTTCATTTCTATTTCTCTGATACATGGCGCACCTTCCTCTCCCTAGGAGGGCTTCAAGTGAGGGAAACGCACAGTCAGAAGGGAAGATTAAAAAGCTGCAGTAGTAGCAGTTCAGATTTATATTATATTGTGGAAAAGTCGTCCATGTGTGTAATGATTCGGAGTGATTGTGCTAATTGGTCATTGGAGGTTTCCTCCCCTTCCTCGTGCGCACATTGTTTTGCCTCCTGATCCCCCTTCGCGAAACATAAGACTCAGCTAAACGGAGAAAGACGCTTTCAGTCTGACCGCCAGGTATCGGATGGAGCTGGTCACGCTTTTGTGCCTACACACCTTGGAAACGGTCACCGCGTTCCTGCAGGAAAGCAGGTATGAGGGACTCCTGTGCTGGTCTGCTGTTTAGTTTTTCTTTCTTTTGTAGTTTCAGTTTTTTTAAATGCATCATTTCCGTCGCACAACATACAACAGGTGATTTCTAGCTGTAGGGAAATGCTGCCGGTTAGGAGTCAATATCCGAGGTGAGCCACGTTTAGTCAATAGGCCTATGTGACGATTGGGTATGCGGCAATATGAACCATCCTATTGTATTTTGAGATTACTTTGTTTTCTATTACCTTGGGTCATTTGCTTCCACTTACAGTAAAATGTCAAGGTAAAATAATTCCTAACACATGCAAAATAAAAATTGGCACGCACACGTATGTAACAGATGGTGACGTCACCACCTGGAGTTTGAATAAGAGTGCGATTAAAACCCTTTGGCTGGGGCACGCGGTCTTTGAGTGAATCTCTGGCAGTTCTCTGCAGACCGCGGGGGCTACGGTCTGAAAACCCGCGGTTACACTCGAAGGTGACACAATACAAATTTCTCCAAATTATTCACACAAAATGACAACGCCCTGCCCCTGCAGTGGGTTATGTCTCTGTGTCTCCCAACGCTTTTGTTTGAGCCGCGTAGTTGGACAGTGCCAGCTGGTCAGCCCGGTCGGAGACGTGAAGTCTGCCCCCATGCAAAGCTCATTTGCAGCACGTCATAACGATCGCTATAAGACCACTTTATCAAAGAGCAGGACAAGAAAGGACACTCCTCTTTTTGTAAGGTCAACCACGGTATTATTACTGTGCTGGACGTCAAATGTCATGCTTACAAAGCTAATATGTGCAATATATTTAACTCCATGCCCCTGGCTCAGGTGTACTTTCCAGCAGTTAGACAAAAATACTTTATACATTTTCTTTGTTTCCTCACCTTGAGGCCTTTGGTTGGTGCCTTATCACAAGAAAGCGAGGGAGAAGAGAGGAGGTGAGGAAAGGAGGAAGGTGCTCCTAAGAATTCGAACGTTCTTATCCACTTCAGTATTTTGAGATGAAATTGTTCATGAGTACTGAGTGACTTTGAAACCACTGGCACAAATTTTAATGACAAATACTGCTTTGTGACAGTTCTTTCATGTAAACCGATCTTATTAGTATTTGTATATTCTAGTTTACAGATATAATTTGAATGATTGATAGGCATTCAAGTTCTCGTTTATTGACAGTTCCTGTTTGCTTGCTTGCTCTTGTCTTTCCATCTCCACAAGCCGTAGGTTCATGTTATCACACACTTGTATCTGTTCAGTCTCGTCAATTTTGACATTTATAAAATGATCCTCCTACATTTCTCCCCTCCTTATATTTCACTGACATTTTTCAGCATTTCAATTATTTGTGTAAAGCAAAGAATTGTGGGACTTGTAGTCTCATGCAGCTCAGGGCTCCATCTTGATTGGAATGTTCAGGGCAGTCTGTTAACCCTTTCTAGGTCAGACGATGATGGGACAAGGGAGGAACGGAGTGTTGTAATCAGATGTGAACTGCTTCACGTATTGGTCGTATGAAGTGGTCAGATCTCAAGTATTCGACGAACTGAAGGGCCAGTCTGTAACGTGTGCCGTCTGCAAAGAAGTACTTTGTGACATTAAGCCTCTCGTTGATTTCAGAAACTTTACACTTTTAACAGATTTTGTCTGCTGGTCTCAGCTCATAGACCCCAGGCTGTTTTTGGCGAGTGCCAAAAGAACATTTCACCTGGTGGCCTCATCCGTGTGATGCACCCGACTGACCTTAGGAAGCGCTGCTTAGCAACGGCAAGCTTCTCAGGCCTGGGCATATGCCCGGGCACATCAGCGCTTACTGTACATCCTGTTCCTCAGGGCAGTGGGTCCCCCTGTGTATGCTGGCTTTTGCTTCAACCACAGTTGCGATCCCATAATTTGAACAAGCTGTTCATTTTTCTTACATAAGCACTATTCATATCAAGAGAGATTATTTGCCCTCTTAAGCCACATGATGTCTGAAATGGCTAAGTATTCCATGAAGAATAACAGTCTGGTGGTCATGTTGGGCTCATTATGCTGTATTACAAACAATTACATACAAGGAGGTAACAAAATTATTTAACTGATCAAATTAAAGACTGAGGTGAATCAACAGGCTCCTAACTGCCGAACGTGTGGACACATGGCCAGTAAAACTAACAATCTGGAAGATAATGAAGAATTCAAAGGCAAAGAAAATGATAATGAGCCAAACCTCTATTGTGTTAAAAGGTTTAAGGAAAGAATTATGAATGAACTGAAACGTGTTGAAGAACCCAATTAGTGGCCTATTGATTCAGCTAATTTGGTCAGATTTAACTTTTTTTACATTACATTACATTTATTTAGCAGACGCTTTTATCCAAAGCGATGTACAAAAGTGCATATCAAGGTCATTGGAACAACTACAAAACACAGGTTCGATAAGGTACAATACTCATTTCGTACAGTTATTCATAGCCAAGAACACAGTCCAGTTCACGCAGTGAACATTATTCATTATTCTATATATGCTAAGTCAAACTAGGGGGAAGTACAAGCTACAACATTGGGACGATAATACAAATTACAGTAAGTGCTGCAATGGAGGCACATGTAACATGAGTGGAATGAAAGAGGGGAATTTAAGTGAAATGATTTGCAGATTGGTGGCAGTCCAGGTATAGTCTGAATAGATGTGTCTTCAGGCCACAACAGAAGATGGGTAGTGAGGGAGAGGTTCAAAGAGGGACAGGGAGTTTGTTCCACCACTGGGGAGCCAGGGTGGAGAAGCTCCGTGATAGGGATAAGGTATTAACAATAGAGGAAGGATCTCGCCAGATATGGACTGGAGGACTGTAGATGGGATGGGGTCCAGTGGACAGGTGGTTGCATGATGGGAAGTGATGAATTGGAGTACATCGGAGTCCTCCAGCCTCTTGAAGGAGATCAGTGTGGCTGTGGGTTTGTCCCGGGGGGTTGGGGGCCTCACTGGATGGGCAAAGGAGTTCCGGATACTAGCCACCTTTCCTTTGAAGTCAGCCAGAAAGTCATCTATGGAAAGGCAAGAGGGAGATGGGGGTGGAGGAGGAATGAGGAGGGAAGAGTAGGTGGAGAATAGTTTGCGTGGATCAGAGACACATGCACTGATCTTTGACTGGAAAAAAGAGGTTTTAGCTGATGTGAGGGCAGATGTGAAAGTTGCCAGCAGGGTTTGATATGCTGTCAGGTCATCAGAGGATCGGGATTTCCTCCACTTCCTCTCTGCAGCCTGCAGTGATGTTCTGCTGGAGCGTAGTGACTCAGCCATGGGCAGGGGGTGATGATTGTGCTGGTTTGTAGACAAAAGGACAAAGTGAGTCAAGGGACTGGGAGATGCATGAGTTGAAGGTGGAGGTAGCAAGGTCAACTGGCAGGCTAGAGAAAGAAGCAGGAGGAGGAAGTGCAGAGAGAGCAGTGGAGATGAGGGAGGAGTGTTCAGGAAAAAAAAGCTGTTCCGGGTTTTATCCGTGCAGTTATCCAGCTAATGCTGGCCATAAAATAGATGACTTCTAAACAACGATAGTCTGACACTCTCTCACATTTAACAACAGTCATGAGGTTTTAGTCCTAGAGGTGCACACATCTTAAGATTGCGCAAAGACTGCAAATCATGCAGCTTCACAGACCATAAGACTCCAAAAGGATTCTTTTGAGCATTGTTTTTTTACCTTAGCCCTTCTCTGGTGTGCTGATGTCAGACCAAGACAGCGCGCGTATTTGCTGTTGGCAGAGTAGGATCACAAACCTTTTGAGCCAAGACTAAAGACTTAAGATAAATATTAAACGTGTTTGATTTTATCGGAACGCTCAAGATGAGAAAGTGACTCAAACTCGGTAGGAGCCATATTAATACACATGAGTCGTGGCGGGGGTACACATCGACTGAGGTAAGACTATGACTTCCAAGCCTGTGAAATCACTTGAAACATTGACAAGTATGAGGCCAGCATAACTCGGTAATCTTGTTTCATGAAATACTCCCCCCCCCCCCCCGCCTTTATTTTCTGTAATGACCAATCAGCAGTCATTACCAGCGCACCAGGCTCCCAGTGTGTGCCCCAGTCTGTCCCAGCTGTAAGCACTCGAGTAATCAGCGCTTAATCACAGGTGAGGGTCTGCTGGTGTTTAGCCTGCCCGTTGGCTGTTTGGCACACATCAATTCCTGGGGAGCCTTCTGATTGGTCATTTTGTTTCTCGAAAGGGAGCCAGAGGAGACTCGGTCTGCCTAGTTGGCAATTTCCAGGTAGAGTTTGATTGTTGTTGACTTATGGGATGGAACTGCTGGCTCCATCTCCCAATGATTGTGACTTTTATATATTTAAAAAAAAAAAAAAACACAGCTCTATTTTAAAATAGTGGTGAATACGAAAGTTTGCTGTCCCGTATAAACTGAACACGGTCTACCTGCGTAGGGCAGTCTACCAGCTCCCTTGCGTCCAGCCATTTCGTTTGAGTGTTTAACCTTTTAAAAATCATTGCTATTCTGCTTTGGCTTTCAGACCAGTTTCCATTACCGCAGACAGCCTGGCATCTTGCTAGTTTTACTTACATTTCAGTAAAAGTATCTGATTTGTTTCCCAGCTGAATTTGCTAATGGAGCCAGCTCCACACTGGCTAATATGGCTTATTTGGACGGTAGATGTCACATTGGCTTAGGATTAAACCTTTTTTCTGGCAACCCATTTTGCTCCTCCAGGTTTCCCTTCTCAGAGTTTTCCGTATATGTTGTTCCAACAAATAAAAATGACAAAATACTTCCCACAAGAGACTCGGCATTCATGTCATAGCTTGAAGAACGAGTTGGGCTTTATTTTTTCAGAGAACTGTGCTATGGTAGGCTAAATGTGTGTTGGAGCCAAGAACGTGTCCTCCTACACCCAACCGTGAATCACAGGTCAGTTTTACCAGTCGTTATTTCCACCAAACCACTACTGCAGGGCTGTCTAACCCTGTTCCTGGAGTGCTACAGGACATTAGATCTCCAGGAGCTGGATTGGGTAGCCCTGCTCTATGGTAAAGACTCATTTCTGTATCATACTCTCTGCACAAACTCCCTTATGTTTCTCAGTGTATTCAACCTCAGAACAAGAGCAAGTAAGGAGAACAACTTTATTACTGCCTTTCCTTATTTGTTTAGGTTCTTCATACTGCACTTATTTTTTTCCCCGAATTTGTATTTCACCATAACCTCCCTGCTGTGATAGAAACATTATTTAAATTTTTTTTCTTTTTGGTCTCAAAAAACAAAAACAAAAATAACACCACAGGGCTGACACAACTCCCATTTTTTAGTTTAGTCTTAATTTTACGCATATTTATATTTCAGTGGTTTGGATTTAGTTTTTTGCTGACAGTTACACAAATATTTATCTTTAAGGTTGAGGATAATATTGACTAAGGCTCTGCCTTTACTGATGATAAATTGAAATGTTGAAAAAGGTGTTCACCACAAGTACAGGCTGAAAGCCAGTTCAGGTAAAATAAATCAGCTGACAGGGTGGTTTTGGAAGATTTTCTTCAGTGCAATCTGCCAAGTTTAAGTTTGCTTATGGCCACTGCAGGTATCAATTTTTAACTCGTCAAATCTTGCTGTACTATGATCAGCACTAGCTCCCCTGTAGCTGCTCCCCAGGCCCTACAGGTAGCTGTACTGTGATCAGCGCTAGCTCTCCTGTAGCTGCTCCCCAGGCCCTAGAGGTTGCTGTACTATGATCCGCACTAGCTCTCCTGTAGCTGCTCTCCAGGCCCTACAGGTTGCTGTACTAGGATCAGCACTAGCTCCCCTGTAGCTGCTCCCCAGGCCCTACAGGTAGCTGTACTGTGATCAGCGCTAGCTCTCCTGTAGCTGATGGCTTGTAGCAGGGAATCTGGCTCCTGGGTGAGCTCATGTGTGCATGTTGGTGGCAGAGCGGTGGAATTAAAAGCGTGCTGTGATTGGTCATCTCAAAATGGACACAGTGCTGCAGTAACCACTGATAAACGGGCCAGTAATGTCTTGGTGCAATACGGCAAGTTCTGCATTAGGCAACATGCTTAGAATCTATAACAATGAGCACAAGAGAAGAGATAGGCATGTGTCTGAATGATGTGCAGCCCTCTCTTCCCCTTCATGGTCAATGCACCACAATGCAGTTATTCTGAAGCAACGCAAACTGCTGTGTGTGGGGTTCACCCTCATGTTGTTTTCTGTGTAAAAAATGACCCAATCCTGAGTTTGACTGCAGTGAAAAACCACCAAAATATGCATGGAATTTGATGAACTTTTCCTGGAGTGATCTTACCATTAGAAAAAGTAAAACGTTTCCCTTTTTTTATATTTTTATAAAAGTAGTACACCATCAGGGTGCAAAGATTGACTTATGAGTCTTTTTTAACACTGCAGTTATGAAATCAGAAGTCATAATCACAGTTAAGTCCCACATATCAATTACAGAAAAAAATAAATTATGATGTGTTTTTTTTTTTTTTTTTTTTTTTTGTAAAAACAGGTGGTGTAGACTGAGAAAATACAGTCTCTTTGTAATTCATCAATTTCTTGATGCGTGACAGGTTGTTTATACATGAAAAATATTGACTTAGGGTTTAAAATTCAATGAAGAGGCTTTATCGCAGGGGGTCTGTTGAGGGTGAGTCATTTTTGTCCCTGTGGACACAGGCTGCGTGGATAATTCCCACTGTTCTGTAAAGCACTTTGAATTGCGTTCAGTTGTATGAATATGTGCTATACAAATAAACTTGACTTGACTTGAAGCTTGATAATGTGAAGACAACACGAGGGTTGGGCTTTTTTTGTGCATCTCTGCGTGTATTGCATATACAACCAGTGGCTTGAGCTACAAGGCAGCTTACACTTTCTACCCAATTGCTCTACCTCTGTCTGTCCACGTCAACGAGGCACAGTAGCTCTACTTTACCACAAGTATGAAAGGCAGTAGGCTACTGTTCGGTCCATGGTGTAGTTGCTTGATTTTGTTATGCTTTCAGGTTTTAGTGCATTACTTTGAAAACTGTACTGGCTTACAAAGGAATGCTGTGTACTTTGAACCCCCTTGTACCGAAAAGCTGAGCTTCCCAAGTTCTGCTACGTTTTCTAAACCACCTCTGCTTTCTTATCTGATGAAATGTTTTTGATGCAGTTGGATCAGTTTATGTAAACGGATGATCAAGTGTATGTGGATGGAACTTTGAATGTTATGTGATCTTTGAGTGAGGATTTGATCAGTTTAACAGTGTAAATAATGGAGTAAAGCAACAGAAGTTTCAGATGGGAGTCTGCCTGCCTGCAGAAAGCAGGTTTGCTTTGTCCAAAGCGATTAGCAATGGAGGGCACGGTGTGAGATACTGATCTGCAGTGCCTCTGTTCTCAGGGCAAAGGATCACTAGCTAGATATTCTGTGTCAGCTGTCAACTTTGTTTACAAAAGATGACGCTATGGGCCGTTGCCAAGCAACTGCTAGCTGATCAGTTGTCGTGCAACCACTAGTAACGGTCATGAAGAACAATCGCGTTTAAAAGACAAGTGGTTCCTCAATTTATCACGTCACTTGTGGTGAGCAGCTAGGTCAACGGACCTGTGTCTAAGGGATGTGAACTATCCCTTTTAGTATGTCGGCAGAATTCAAGTACATAAAAAAAAAGATTTCAATAAAATGTCATTTTAAACGCCAGGTACGTAAAACCCAGAATTAATCGTTTCAGTGGCGTTGTTGTCAGAGCTCTGATCACTCCCACTGAGTGCTGCCGTTGTGTTTACACCTGGCTCCACTCAATGAAGTGAAGTTGTTGCTCCCGGAAACGCCACATTAATATTCATGAGTGTTTATTAACTTTGGAGAACATACTTGTTCTTTATCGCTTGGGGCCTCATGAATAATTCATGCGCGTGGGTGGGATAATCTATGCCGGCAAAAGAAACGCAATGTGTACTCTTGCGAGATGGCCGGACACTTTGTGACAAAGTGGAGGGGTGTATCAGTTTAATGAGTGGGAGTGAAATAGCACAGCTAAACACCACCTCTTTTTTAATCAACAAAAGGAGAGCCAAAAGTAGGGGCTCTGTTGCAGTTTTCTAAGCAACCATGTCAAATGTTTGCCAGTCGAGGGTTATTAACTTTTCCTCAACGCTCCTAAAATTTATGCTGCAAATTTATCATCTTCGGGCGTTGTGCCAATAGAACGCTTTCCTCAGCATGAATGCACAGATAATCCTCAGTGCAACTAAGTGGAAAAACAGGCTTTGATCTGAGATATTATGTCTCCTGTGTATTGATGGATTATTTCTCAGAAGTGCAAACAAATGGCGTAATCTTTTCTGGTTGAATGTCTTCAGTTGTTTGGTGTGTGTGCGTGTGTGCGCGCGCGTGTGTGTTAGACAACCTTTGTCACATCTAATATTTGTACTTTCAAATATTCATATTCTCGAGAACATTCTGTTATTTTGGAGCGTCTAAGATTATTGACCCAAGAGTAACGCGATATTTGAGGGTCATTTAACAGTACAGAAAAAAAGAACGATCAGATCCCCTTTCTGTTTCATCTCCTGTCACACGTTCTGTCTCCCAAAGCCTGGAAGGCCTTCAGGACCTTGGACAGTACCAGTCTCACCCATATCAAAGATGGTGAATAAATAGCAAGATGGTGATGTAAGGTTACAAGCCAGTGGGGAATGGAATATGAACTTGCTGCACATGTGTTGAAATCGAGCAATCTAGGCATTTAAATATTAACATGAATATTCAGGAAGCACAAATGCATTAAGCAAAACTGTGATCTTGAGAGCTTGCTTCAAAACTACCAAAGAAATGTGACAGCATGAAAAAATTAATTAAGTGATTTAATCTGGCAAGGTAACTTCCTGAAAAATGTCAAACCAACTTCATAAATATGCACAAGGAAGAACAGCTCTAATGTCAGATGAAATTATTTTTTTTTAAGAATTACTTATTGTCATATTTGCATTTTCATCAGAATATGCCCTTGACCACCTAGGTATTTCTAATTCATTATTTCTTTTAAAATCCTATTTACTTTGTGAGCAAAATAGCTACCTTATGACAGTCTTGGGGTGGAAAACAAATCCCATTTATTCCCAGAGCAGAATGCTCTGTTCTGTACATAATTTTGTAGTCCTGTTTGGCACATTCACCTGGGTAGTGCTCTTGCTTGGAATCTTTTTCTCGGCCTACGGAACAAGCACTCGCACCAGGGTCTGACTGATTCAGCTTGTGTGTGGCTTCTTGTCTCCTTCAGACCTGGGGATATTTTGGAAGAGCACTGTGCTACTTTTACTAGCCCTGCCAACCATTCAACCCAGAAGGCAAGACAGGTTGTCTTTTTCCTTTTTCATGTTGCTTTCTTTACTCCTGCCCCCATCCCCCCTCCCCCCGCCCTTCAGGAACAGACTAAAGCTGCTCACTGCAGCTTCTCTGTCTGATCTGTCCTCTTACCACCAGACCCACTGGCCACACCTGACACCATGTCACAATGTCCTCAGGAAGTAGAGCCCTTCTGGCGGAGAAGCTGTGGATTAAATCATATTCGGTATGTGAATTCATGCTTGGTATGAACTGAATGCATTTCTATCTCAGCAAGCTGATTTTTGCTCTTTTTGTTCACAAAGTATCTCCCCCTTATTTTAAAAATATGAATAAAAAAAAAATATTCTCCAGCAGAGGGAGCTCACACTAAAGAAATGAGATTTGAGTCCTGTCTGCGTAATTCGTTTTTACTGGAGAAATTGTGGTTGCTCTAACTATTTAGGTTGTCGAAATCACAAGATTATCTTTTTAGGAAATATTATTGAGCAAAAAACGTTGAAAAATATTTGTACACTTTCCTTGCTTTAGATCATTTGTGAATCAGATGAATCGGAGGTTTAGACCCTGTGCATGTATTGACTTAAAATGGCTTCAGATATGTAATCTGTATTAAACAGGCTTCATACGTACTTTAACCCTGGGGATGTGTTTTTGAATGTGAATGCTCTGCCTGGTAGCGAAGATCTCATCCACTGCCAGATCTTGCCCATGTGCGGGACCCAATCATAGAGCCCCGCCCATGTGCGGGACCCAATCATAGAGCCCCGCCCATGTGCGGGACCCAATCATAGAGCCCCGCCCATGTGCGGGACCCAATCATAGAGCCCCACTCATGTGCAGGACCCAACCATAGAGCCCCGCTCGTGGCTTTTTCCTGTTTCACATTCAGCCGTGTAGCGGGGGTTGAGTACTCAGGTTGTACTGCCGCAGGGCTGTGTTTTATTGGGCAAGCAGTCTGGGAGTTTCTACAGCGTAAACTGGAGTTTGTGAAGAGAACAGAAAACACTGGGAAACAGCTCAGCTGGAACCCCGGGGTGATCTGAAACGAGCGGCTGTTCGTCCGGACGGACGGATAGGTGGGGGGGGAGGGGTTCTAGTGGCAGACGTCCCGCAGTTTGTCCGGTGGAACCTTCCGGAGAGGAGTCCGGTGGAGAGCGGCGACTGCGGAGCAGCTGTCCGGGGCAGAGGGCTCCTCTCGGCGTCTGGCGGAGTCCGTCTGGCCCGAGGCCTGGTCAGCAGGCCCTTTATGATGGAGGGATGCCGCACAGCTGCCGTCATTACCGCGGTTACCGGGCCCCTTTCAAAATGACATCATCCATCTGCCCACGAAGCCACAACCTCAGCAGCCACACGGCTAAAATAAAAGTGCTCCTGTTATTATTGGAGAACGCAAAGAACAAGTGTATTAATTCAGAGTCTACATGCCTAGCCACATTGGCTTTATTCACTAATTATAATCAGGAATTTTAAATGGATAAATATTTTGGAGGAGCAATTTTAGTTTTTAACAAACCAAGTAATGCTCCTCAGATGTTACACCTAGTGTTGTGCTAGGCAGTGCTGTGTGGGAAAGGTGAGCCAGCAAACCGGGTTCAGAACCACGTACAGAGCCATTGGAGGAGACCAGACCTGAGGGGAGGGACTGCACGTCCAAAACTGTGCTTACGAAAAACCAGTTGCTATTTCAGCTTGGATATTGTATTCCCCTTTGCTTTTACACTATCATGTCTGATCAAAAAAAATCAGCATCTGCGTTCAGACTTGAATTTGGTTTACTTAAAGACACTGTGTGCAAGCTTGTGTTAAGCGAATGAGAACTTCCTGTCCAAAGTGGAAGGAAACTTTCAGCGTTACACACACGAGATGTCTTGCTCATCTCCTGTAGCAGTTGCTTTTTTCGGCCTATGAAGATTACAAATCCCAAATGTGCGTGTTATAATTAATATTTTTATTAATGGGAAATAATCACACAGCACATGCTTAGGCTTAAAAGCATGAGGGAGAGGTGCCCTACCTGGCTTGATTTTAAGAAACCTACTTTGAAAAAGTAGCTGGAGGCGTCTGTTCTACTGTTGCTAAGCAACCACACTCCACTCCTGTCAATCACTTTAATGGCATTAGCTCGCTAACTTCACCTGAGAATAATTTACTATCTACATTGATCATGTGGTCATGCTCTGGACTGCTTATTTTTGTCATGGTACTCATAATTTGTGAAAACGTAAGGATCTCCTCATTCCTTTTTCTTTGTTTGCAGTGGAAGCTAACGGCAGGATCAGGGGCCCCGCCTCTATTTTTATGCGATTGGACAACTGAGAAATGAATGACAGTGACGTAGGAGTGCATCATGTCCATGCACACCTTAAAAACAACCAGGTACATGCAGCGGATTAACGTGAGATGCCTGGTACGCAAAAGCAGAGTAGAAAACTCATAAAAATAATATTCTAAAAGCATTCGCCCCTATATGATCGCAACCTAATGCTCCATTTTGCTTCCAGCATTTTTCTCAGAGCCTTAGCACATCAGAATTTAAAGATCCTTTGTCTTTGGCAATGCAGATTTACTTGTAAATATACAGAATGTTTTGTTTAGGCATATGCCATGTTGCAAAGTCATCTGTTTTAAAGGGGCTGGGGGGGGGGGGCATCTTTTTACTGCAGCTCGTGTCGATCCGTATTTTGAATCACAGGAGTGACAGTCGGACAAGCTGACAGGGAAGTACAACCAAGGTGAACAGATTTGCCAGTTCACCAAATGGAATGTATAACATTGTAAACTAACAGAAAGTCATTCTAGGTTGAGATAACCACGCTTCATGAACTAATGGGATCAACAGCTGATTTTTACCGGGTCTTGCAAACTAATTAATTCTAGAGTACATTTTGGGGGAAAGGAATATTTGCTGCATTGATTTTGCTGTTTTCGATTTTGGAAATGGAAAAATAGGCAGATAAAAATCTGTTCCTTTCCGTGTCAAAACAGCGCTCATGGTATGTAATAAGGCAAGCTTAGACACCCATTGCATCACTTGAGAAAAACACAATCGCTCCCTGCATCCTGATCTGGATTCTCTTCATGCACAATGCTCCTACATCCTGATCTGGATTCTCTTCGTGTCCTGATGTGGATTCTCTTCATGCACAATGTTCCTGTGTCCTGATCCGGATTCTCTTCTTGTCCTTATCTGGATTCTCTTCATGCACAATGTTCCTGTGTCCTGATCCGGATTCTCTTCTTGTCCTTATCTGGATTCTCTTCATGCACAATGTTCCTGTGTCCTGATCCGGATTCTCTTCATGCACAATGCTCCTGTGGCCTGATCTGGATTCTCTTCATGCACATTGCTCCTGTGTCCTTATCTGGATTCTCTTCATGCACAGTGCTCCTGTGGCCTGATCCAGATTCTCTTCATGCACAATGCTCCTGTATTCTTATCTGGATTCTCTTCATGCACATTGCTCCTGTGTCCTTATCTGGATTCTCTTCATGCACATTGCTCCTGTGTCCTTATCTGGATTCTCTTCATGCACATTGCTCCTGTGTCCTTATCTGGATTCTCTTCATGCACAGTGTTCCTGTGTCCTTATGTGGATTCTCTTCATGCACATTGCTCCTGTGTCCTTATCTGGATTCTCTTCATGCACATTGCTCCTGTGTCCTTATCTGGATTCTCTTCATGCACAGTGCTCCTGTGGCCTGATCCAGATTCTCTTCATGCACAATGCTCCTGTATTCTTATCTGGATTCTCTTCATGCACATTGCTCCTGTGTCCTTATCTGGATTCTCTTCATGCACATTGCTCCTGTGTCCTTATCTGGATTCTCTTCATGCACATTGCTCCTGTGTCCTTATCTGGATTCTCTTCATGCACATTGCTCCTGTGTCCTTATCTGGATTCTCTTCATGCACAGTGTTCCTGTGTCCTTATGTGGATTCTCTTCATGCACATTGCTCCTGTGTCCTTATCTGGATTCTCTTCATGCACATTGCTCCTGTGTCCTTATCTGGATTCTCTTCATGCACATTGCTCCTGTGTCCTTATCTGGATTCTCTTCATGCACAATGCTCCTGTGTCCTTCAGATGCAGCTGTTCGTTGGGATCATTAGGCACTGTTCAGTTATCTGCCCTGTAATTTCCTCCAATGGCACTAGAAACCAATATTGTTCTCAGTAACATATGGGCGGTGTTACCTTCAAGCGGACAACGATGTGGAAAAGGAATTTGTCGGTCACATCCCGCCAAATGCACGAGCAGCTGCGTTAATCATCACCGATAGCGCGAGGTGTTAAGTGCCGCCCGGGTGAATGTTAAGCACCGCGGCGGTTCCACTTTCAGGCTCTCACCGTGAGATTCTGGAGAGGCCGCAGCGCGTTGGTCCCCGACAGTCACTTTGGGATGACGCCATCTTGGTTTCCGCTTCAAAGATGGGCTGCAATTATTTCCCCATCAACGAGACAGGCGTACAATTAGTCACATTACCGTGGAATCCCTCAATTAATTAAACCAATTTCTGTTCTACTTTCCACCCACACACATTTTTATTGTGGCGTGCAAAGATATGTCGGTTGTGATCCGCAAATTCTTTTTATTTCTGTAATATATCCATCTTGTGGAATTATGATCAATTTGAATATGCGTGGATTGGACTCCAGGTGCTGACATTGCCGCCGATGCTGAGTCTTACAGTACGTCGCTCTCCTCTTTTTTCTGTCTTATATACCGAGTGGTGAATGGTGTAGTAGTTACATTACCAATTTACTTCAACGGCTGTCTTCAGCTTTTGATCTTCCAAGTTGGATTCCCCCTTCACAAAAGGTAGAATCCCACTTTCATCAGCAGAGCAGTAATTTTTGCTCATGCAAATTCTGGTTTTTTTGTGCCCATGTATAAATAATCACGTTGTGCGGAATAAGAGATGAAAGAAAAGGAGGTGGGGGAAAAAGTGACTTCTTCAGCATCTCTGATGCTTCCTCAGAGCAATCGAGGACACTGCTGAGCTCGTGAAAAGTGAATGTGCTGCCTTTTCATGTCTGTGCCAGAAACCTTTAATCCAGATTATGCACAATGAACTTCACTGCTGTTTGGGTGGTCAGCCATGTCCCAGATTCCTTTACCGTAACCAATGGGGAAGCTTCACAGTACTGTAAGCCCAGAGGCACGCCCACTCGCACACTCACTGACTCATTCACTCACTCACTGACATCAGAGACTCACACACTGACTCATTCACTCACTCACTGACTCCAGAGACTCACCCACTCACTGAATGCAGAGACTCACTCACTCACTGCAAAATTGTCTAATTTCCAGATTCAGTCTCACTATTTCAGCATTCTATATAAGGTTTATTTAGGCAGTCTATGAGGAAGAGACATGAGAGGCAGCTGTAAGTTTGGCTAAGGAGGGTAAAGGTGCTGTAGACCCATGAATCTGCAGCCTCTTTTCAGGCTCATGACCTCACACCACCGTGATCCTGACCAGACTGCTGTGAGGACTCAAACCCAACCTTCAGAGGTGGGCTTTTCTGGTAGACCAGCGGTCTGTTACTGCTCCTGACTGATCGTGTTCTTGCGTTCGGCAAGGCTGTTACAGAAGGAGCAGATTCTATCCGAATCAGCATCTGACCAATAGCGTGACCGCGGTCATTCACAAGAGAACCAACCACGTTCGTGGAAGTCAATGTCATAACCATGTAACTTCCCTTTCGAGATGCTCCACAGAGAGAGTGTCGAGCCAAGGCAGTGTACGTTGCTGATGTATGTGGTGGGTAACTCCCATCACTGTGAGAACTTCTGAGTGAAAGGCTTGTTACAAAGTTGAGTCATTAGGTCTAGTGCAGCTGGATGCCCATTCAAAACTCTTATCAGTTAAATGACTTTAATTGACATGGAGGTACAGGTTTGGCAAAAATGTTGTGGTTTATTATACATCAAGTAACGGGTGATTACAATTACTGATGATTAGAATTACTGTACTATTACTGTAATTAGCGATTACAGTTCTTCATCACAGGCGGTCGCTAAAAAAACAGCATTTAACAGTACAATCCACATTAGCGTACGTGAAAACATGGAGATAGACATTCTCCAAATTAACAAATAAAGCAGTGTAATGCATAATACGTAATCTCTACCTGCTGTATTTATAGAAATATTCTGCTTGTTTGTGTGGATAAGTTCAGTGGGAATAGCGTGTGGTAGCACGACAGTGACTCCCGAGTGGTATCTGAAGATCCCCCTTCGTGAGAGACGAGGTATCATTCCCTTTTAGGGGCGTGTGGAGGCTGTGGAGTGCATCCATTTATTGTCTTTGATGGAAACATAAAAAATGATTTCTGTTGTTGGGTGGTATGTTTCAGAGCAAGACCTCATTTTTATATCTGGTGTGCTTCAAGGGAAGTAACGTAGATTCTTCACGAACACTGAAAGCGGTTGGTTGCTGCAGCCTAAACGTAATGCTTTCTTATGTTCCCCGTTCTTTTTGATATGCAAAATTGGCGCTGTGAAATTTCATTGGTACATCCTAGCCCTTTCATGGTAGAAGTGTGTGCTTTGAATCCAGGTAGAAAAATGACTTCTCGGAGATGAACGAGGATCATTTTTGACTTGTTTGTGGGTGTGATGGGTCTCGTGTCAGAGACGTCCCCCCCCCGGATGTATTTCTCACGCCTGCCATGGGAAAACAGTGGTTGGTGGCTTGATTCCTGTCAGCCAGCCATTCGATTCGTCGCGGCTCGGTTTGAACTGTTTGGCGTTCGTTGATCTTGTTCGGGTAAAGCAGACCTATCGGGGGTGAATGAAGTGACACATCTTGCGCTCTCTGGTGCCGCAGATCTGATCATTTGTTATACACCCCGCCACGTTCCTCTTCATTTTGAAATAGTCCCACTGTCTGAAATCATGACTGAAATTTCAAATGCACGGGCAAACAGTGGCTGCCTTGAAATCAGGAATCAGGAGAATCGGGTGTGCGCTTCCCTTCCTTGAAAACAAAGCTGATTAGTCCGGCTCATTTTATGGCAACTGACGATTCCGAAACTGAATCTTTTTTTGTGGAACTTGGGTGCAAAAAGGGTTGAACTCTGTGGAAACGAGTTTTCGACCCCGTTCTGTTTGCAAGTCAAATGCATGTTTTTCCAGCCCCTTAATGAATGGAGAGGATTCTGAATCACTCACTAATTGGCTCACTCCTTTGATGGAAGTACTTGCTAATTTTGTAGAAGTAATAGAAAAAACAATGATTTAGGATCTGGATGTTCTTTTAATGTTGGGGGTGCTCGGCAAGGGTAGGCTATTTCATTAGTTGTATGTACTTGACGTTTTCAAAAGCCCGAGCTGTAGCTGAAGGCTGCACTGAAAACCGAAAGCATTTCCCTGTAATCCAATATGGCAGTGAACCGGCATTGCCTGCGCGGTTTTTTTCAGAAGATGAATTCGGGGTCAGTTGAAATTGTTTGGGTCAAAAACCAGAATATGGGCCAGCCCTTCAAGACGAGTGCACCTTTATTGTAAGCTGAGGTTTCTTCTGCACCAATGTCAGTATTTTTTAAAAATTGTTTTTGTACACAGAGATAAATTGGATAGAGCAGATGCCAGGCTGTGTAGTAGAGACAGAGACTCACGCAGGTAAAGTCCAGGGATAGAATGCACAGAGAAGATGCCAGGCTGTGTAGTAGAGACAGAGACTCACGCAGGTAAAGTCCAGGGATAGAATGCACAGAGAAGATGCCAGGCTGTGTAGTAGAGACAGAGACTCACGCAGGTAAAGTACAGAGATAAATTGGATAGAGCTGATGCCAGGCTGTGTAGTAGAGACAGACTCACGCAGGTAAAGTCCAGGGATAGAATGCACAGAGCAGATGCCAGGCTGTGTAGTAGAGACAGACTCACGCAGGTTAAGTCCAGGGATAGAATGCACAGAGCAGATGCCAGGCTGTGTAGTAGAGACAGAGACTCACGCAGGTAAACTCCAGGGATAGAATGCACAGAGCAGATGCCAGGCTGTGTAGTAGAGTCAGAGTCTCACGCAGGTAAAGTCCAGACACAGTGCTCAAGCTCAGTAGTGCAAACATTTCGTGCATTTACTGCATTTACTACATTTGAAGAAGAAGAAGAAGAAGCAGAAGAAGAAGAAACTATAGGCGAATAGTAATTGACTAATAATGATGACTTTTTTTGTTCATGTAGCTAATTGCATTGAAATTTAAATTTTGCTGTACATCGATGAACATCGGAACAGCTTTGTCTTCCATAGCGAAGGCCCAGCCTGTGCGCTGCTGCTCCTGACTGTAGGTGAGTGATGAGTCATGCGTTTCATGTTCTCATGCTTTTAAGTTTTTATCGATTCGGTTACTACGCGCAGCCAGTTCGCGCCCTTCACAACGATTCGTCTTCTCAAACGATTTGCGGACTGCAGAGAACATGTCCATTGCGCCGGCTCCCTGCACCCCTTCCAGAAGGGTTACCTCGCAGCTGTGGGCGGGGTCAGTGATGCGTAGCGGGTGTTGGGCGGGGTCGGTGATGCGTAGCGGGTGTCTCGGCCAATCCGAGAGCTCCGGCCCGGATGGGGGCGGGGCAGAGAATCAGCATTTCAATGGGAAGGAATCAAAAGCAACTTACCCGCTTGATTATAATTACACAGTAAATACAGCGGTAGTACCTATAATGATTGTGTATATGCCCCTTTCCTGCACAGTACTTAAAGCTATAAAACATGTGGGCGGATGACCAAAAGACTTTATTCTACACAGAAAATCCTTACAGTCACAACATTCGGGTATTCAAATGTTAAAATGGTGTAAGATTTTTAATGGGACAAGGAAAGCAATGTGAAATGGGACAATTTTGGTTAATTTGTACTCAGGTGAAAGGCAGCAATGGCGGCACACCCATTTCAGGGTGTTTTCTGTGTGACTGATGCGTGGGTTTCCAAATTCGCCTTTTTTTTTCGAGGCACTTCTTCATGTGCCAAACTCCACAGCGCCTTTTCCTCTAAACCTGCTTTTGGTTCCTGGTGCACTTCCTGCCTCTCCGGTGGCTCATTGTTCCCAGCACACAGGGAGAGGCCCCAGCTCGGATGGGCTCTATGAACGAGGGGCCACAGGAGCATGCTCATCCCAAACCACAGCCGACTGGGGTCACTGTGTCCCCCTGGGCCCCTGGGTGGGGCCCGAGGTGGGGCTTGGGCGGGGTGGGGGGGAGTGGTGGTGCCTGGGCTGGGGCTCAGGGGTGGGGTTGGGGGAGTGGTGGAGCCTGGGGTGGGGCTCAGGGGCGGGGTTGGGGGAGTGGTGGAGCCTGGGGTGGGGCTCAGGGGCGGGGTTGGGGGAGTGGTGGTGCCTGGGGTGGGGCTCAGGGGTGGGGTTTGGGGAGTGGTGGACCTTGGGGTGGGGCTCAGGGGCGGGGTTGGGGGAGTGGTGGGCCTTGGGGTGGGGCTCAGCGGCGGGGTTGGGGGAGTGGTGGGGCCTGGGGTGGGGCTGGTATTGGACACTAGCCTTTAACTATGAACACTTAACTTGCTTTCGCTTTAACATTGAATAAATTTTAATAATATAAAACAAACATGCAAACAAGTACGCTCAAAGACACTGCTTGGGGAGTGCTGGGACCTCACTGAAGCTGCCTCAAACCGTGTCCAGACCGTTGCCTTTTTGAACAGTGACAGCAGCCAGCTCAGGGAACGATGTGACAGCCCGCTGTTGTCTATTTTAAGCTTGCCGTCATTTTTAAAATGTGCTCAGAAGTTTGTTATTTGTTGTTTTTTGGACGGATGGGATGAGGCTGGATCGCAGGCCCTGCAGTGTGGCGTGCCGTAGAGCTGCATGTGTGTCCAGTGGAGCCTCAGTCACATACAGCAGCTCTTCAGATGGATTGAATACGAGCAGTTCATTGGTAAATCGTAGATGGACTGCATTTATACTGCTTTACAATTGATGCCTCTCATTCGCCAGAGCAATTAGGGGTTAGGTGTCTTGCTCAGGGACACTTTGACACGCCCAGGGCGGGGGACCGAACCGGCAACCCTCCAACTGCCAGACAAACGCTCTTACCTCCTGAGCTATGTCGCCCCCTATTCACCCTCATTCATAAAGGGCTCAGAAATGCCGCTGATAGTCTGTAATAAAAGTGCATAGCTAGGAATAATAAATTAATATATATAGAGAATAGTACATTAAAACTGCATATATAATGGAGCTTAAATAAATAATAAATATATACAATAATTAATTGCAGTATAACTGTATAAATAGAAGTAGTAATAATCATGTAATAAACACAGACACACATAGAAACTAGAATACCTTTTACTTTAATGTACTAAAGCTACGGTTTATTATTGCTATATTACAGAATACAATGGAATTGCAAATATAAAAATATAAAAATATTTTAAAAAACTGTAGACTACTGACGGCAAAGTTTAGGTTTGTATGTTTGAGCAGTGATCTCAAACTCTGAATTGTTTTGTGGTTTGCTTTCAATCGGCAGCTGAATTAGGCCTGGTAAACGAGGTGTGTGAACCCTTAACCAATCAGTGACCTAAACGAAACTCAGCAGAAACCCAGGACGCCGTGGGCCCTCCGGTGACGGAGTTTGCGATTCCCGCAGTGGAGGTTTCCCCGGTAACGTGTCCCGCGGTCAGTGGCGCTCTGCGGGGGCTCCCCTCGCCGGCCTCAGGTGCGGCCGTCTCCGCCGTTTCCCGCAAACGCTGGAAACCCAGCGCCCCGCGCTGCGGGCAGGTCGACGGGAACCTCTCCGTGGTCCTCCCTCCGTCCGGGAGCGTTCCCCGGTGGGACTGGTCCAAAGCTTTCTGCGCTACGGGTCCTTATTCACGTACGGGCCCAGGGCATCAATGCCTGCGCTCGCAAACGCCGTAAAATCTCACGGACCTCCTCAGCTCTCGTGGAGCGCCTCTCTTTCATTGCTGCCGGTTTTAAAGTTTTCAAACGCATCTGCCAATAAAATCTCCAAGAAGTGAGGCTAATTCATGTAACCGTATTCATACGACGCAGTTGTTCAAGCCAGCCATCTCCCTAAAATGTGCTTCTACACTCATCTGTGTGCTGGAGTGCGTTTTGCCAGGTTAATGTGGAGTGCATCCACGGAGCATACATAATGCCTCATTGAGATGCCATAAGATATTTATGAATCATTCCTAAGCGAACGCAGTCGTCTGTCTCACACGTGTTGCGTTAGAAAATTATTACAAAATCGAGCGTAGCACGACGCTCCAAAACTCCAACACAAAAACATTTATGGATGCTTTATAATGATGTCACACTGTGGTGAGGAGCGTCACGCTAGCTTCCTGAAGTTTGTAAGGGGCGCTGGCTTCATGTAAAATGCGACCGACGTGACGTTGGATTCGGAGGCTGTGTTAATTAATTCATTAATTCATGATGAGGCCTGGGTCTCCTGTCCCATCAAAGGTTAAAGTCTGCGCAGCTGCCAAACATTTGCTATTAGCAGACGATGTTTCCGCACAATGTTGTCAAACACCGGAGCCAAGAGAACCGAGTATATACCATGGGCTTTTAAGGATTGGCTCTACAGAACTCAATTACCTCCTTGTATGTACCAGCACAAGTACATGCACTCGGCTGGAGATGGAGCTTAATTAAGCATGAAATTGCAGTACTTAATGCCTCTTTGTGCGGCGGAGAAGGCTGGCTTTTCGATCGACTATTTTTTCATTTTTAATCTTGGCAGTCTCTACGAAAAATATGATGAAATTTCACCAAAGCGCTTCGATCCGGCAGGAAAACAAAGCAAACACGCCGACAGGCTTAAACGCAGGTCCCGTTTAAATTCCCTGGCAAAGCCAACGGGCCCCGACTCCAATTTGCGATGATTCCTAAAAATAACGTTTTCAAAGGGGTTAAAGGATAAAAAGAATGTCAGCAGTTTGCCTTCCCGCATAGTAATATTTTGGCACTGCAGTCAAAGAGGGATTTACTGTAACGTCTGAAGTGAGGTCCCTTGTATACTGCTCATTATTATTTATTATGAGGTTTGCATCGAGTCAAGTAGGACAGGAGTAAAGTGGTCAGTACCCTGTTATAATCCCTTTCTTGTTGAAGTACAGGTATAGAGAATGCCTAACATTTTATGTGAACTAGCTGCTGAAAGCATAATTGAAAACACGCGGTGCACAGCCCAAAAATGAAGGGGTCGTAAAAGGGTGCGGTTATAGTGAAATCCGGCTCCTGCTGAGTGAAATCCAGCTCCTCCTCAGCCCACCTGTAGGTTCCCGCCGCGCCGTCTCGCTGACTGATGGAGCAGGTGATGCGTACGGGCCCTGCTTCGCTCCAGAGAGCCGCCGCTATTGGGCGCCGGCGCGTTTGGCTCATTTGCATATTCCGCTCGGCACGTGATGTAACCGCGCGCAACCCGGGGCCCCTGCGTCTCCAGATCGACGGCGCCCTCTCGCCTTCTTTCACACGCGACCCTTTGTCTGCGGATTAAGTTTCCCCGAACCTGTGTGGCGCAGCGAGGCACATGCGGGGGGTGGGTGGGAGCGGGCGGTGGCTGTTGTCGAAGAGCACTTGAGAGAGAGAGGACCCCCCCTCCCCCCCCCTCCCTCCCCGGCTTTGATAATTTTCCTCCCCAGAAATCTTTCATCTTACAACCGCCCTGCCAGAATCCCTCGTTCCTACAGAGGTGCTTAGAAGGATTTACGACATGATAGAATGAGCAAAAACACAACAACGCGTAAAGTGACTGCGTTTGTTTAAGCGATTGTTACAGTTGCCCTTGAAATGGAGTGTTCATTATTTGTCATGTCCTCGCGTGCATGGAGGCACCAGTTCCACTGCAGGCCCTGGTGAAGCACGACTGCGTTCCCGCCACCCGCAGCAGAGCGGGACTCTTTCTCCACACGCGGGGTTCTTAGGGCGGAGACTCCCCGCCTCGACGTTTCTTCGGGATCGGCGCCTCTGGGAGAGGGAGGTCCCGGCACGAGACGCCGTCGATGCTCTTCGGCTCCGCCTTAAATCAACGGCAGCGTTCCTTCTCCCCTAAGAAGGCTTTAAATAGCGCTGTTGCCATTGGCCAGCCGGTTCCTCAAACGATGAAATTGCCGTTTTTGTTTCTCGTTATTTCGGTCGCTGAGATTCGAGTGCGGTCCGTCCCCCCGCCCGGCGCCCGTCCGTCCCTTATCTGCACGAAAACGGCTCGTAAACAAGATGCTCGGCGGCGAATTAAATGTCGTGTGGGCTTTCGCAGTCGACGAGGGCTAATTTTCACGTTTAAAGCCGGGGCAAACAAAAAAAAAAAAAAAAAAACACACCCCAGCTGTGCGCTTTCATATGAAAATGATAATATTTGTGGCTGCCAGCGTGCCTGAGCGGGGGCTGGCTTGCTGCTCTGAGCCGCTCTTTGTGCGGTGACAGGATTGCCTTCCGCCAGAGAAAGCCCGTGTTTCGCGTCAAAGGAGATGAGTCACTGCGAAGTCGAAACCGCTCGGAGAAGAAGAGGAACCCGGGAGAAGGGTTCCTAAGCCGTCCCTGTAAAGACTGTCGACTGGCCGCGTTCGCGCTGAACAGCTTCGTCACATTAACCCCTAATTCCTCCTCTCTTCCAGATTAGTTTAATGGATGTTTGAGGTGTGGAGGAAGGATCCTCGTCAGATGAAATTTAATTTCCTTACAGTTGCGGTACTCGAGGTGGCCTTTAATAACTTGAGTTATTTCCACCGAACGCGTTCGGACTGTTCAGCATTCTAAACCGGATGGCGTATTTGTTCTGATTGGACACAGTGTTTTATGATGGATGGCCTTGAGTGGATGCATAGCGTCAGCCCTGATGAAGTGTTACTGAAACTGACCAGGTTGGGAAAATCACCCTAAATGTGAGAACAAATTTGCTTAGCAGGCCCCTAATCCAGCTCTGTTTATACAGGTGGCAACTGTACTGAAGCTCAAGGCTACAAGAGCAGTTCATCACTTGGGATTTGAACGTGCAACCCCTATGTTACAAGCCCAGTCCCTAAGCCATTATTCTCCACAGCCATCGTAGAGTAGTATGAGTATTGTTGTTTTATTGATCATTCAGCGATATTACAGGTTGTTCGGATAGGAACCATGAACTACGTGAGTCAGTGACGCCCATGCTGTTCTCAGACGTCTTCATGAAGGGTGTGGTAACCAGTTTGGAAAACTATATTTGAACAGTTTCCTGCAACAGTCAAGGCAGAGGGGTGGAGTCGAGACCAGCAGAGGAACATTCCACCAGCCCCTCCTCCCAACCCTACCATGCTATTGGTCCAGGGACTGGGCATTCCAGCCGGGTCTGCTCAGCCCCTGCCTCCCATTGGATGTGGGTTCTCCGGTGATACACCACACAAGGAACCGCATAACAAGAATCCCATGTGACAGACAACACACACGACGGCAGGGACTGAACCTTTGTTGTTTTTTTATTTTTTTTTAATTAATTTTTTTTGTACTTCTTAGAAAGCGCAGTAAGACAGGGCTGACTGCCTGTACCCAGCATGCCCTGCTAGCTCCACCCGCTGCTGCAGTCACGCAGACGCGCATTCAGATCACGCAGGTGGAGAGAGGCCGCATTAATTTGCCCTTCTGTAATCTGCTTAACAATTAAGCAGCCCCCCACCCCCCCCCCCCCCCCCCGCCTTCCCCCGAGCTCAGTCCCCCGGGGACAAAACTCACTATTTCACTCCAGCAAAAGGCCATTTCACTTTTTCCCCCCAGGCCAATATATATTAAATTGGCTCTTATCATCAGGAGGGGCCTTTTGAGTTATTCTCCGTCAGCCGGACATGCAATTAAAGCTCTCCAAAGCAGCCAGCCTCTCAGCAAGGCTAGAGATGGATGCCCACAATGCAACGGTGTGTGCGTGTGTGTGTGTGTGTGTGTTATAAGTGTGCGGTGTGTGTGTGATATGTGTGTGGTGTGATGCGTGTGTGATACGTGTGTGTGTGATACGTGTGTGTGATACGTGTGTGTGTGATGTGTGTGCATGTGCGTGTGTGTTTGATATGTGTGTGTGTGTGATATGTGTGTGGTGTGTGTGTGTGTACGTGTGTGTGTGATGTGTGTGATATCTGTGTGGTGCGTGTGTATGTGATGTGTGTGTGTGTGTGTGTGTGTGTGTGGTGTGTGTGAAATGTATGTGTGTGAGATTGAGGGCAAAGGTCACAGCATTATGACGAGAATAATTCGATGGATAACAATATACTGCAAACCTGCAGGCAAAGTGCTCAGTGCAGCATATCTAATTTAGGAGATTAGAGGAGGCGGAGAAATAAATATATAATTCTGAAATATGGCATATTAATCTCGCTTACAAGGTTAATATGCCTTTTAGACATGAATATGGCTTGTATGTTCATTATGGGAAGATAACGGTGCCACTTCTGCGCTTTCTAAACAATATGGGGCATGCTTTTTTAACGTGATACCATCTCAATGAGCATCCCTCTCCAATCCCCAATGGATCATCAAGAAGAATACAGTGAGGCTAGTGGTCCCAACGGTGTTCTTCTAAGTCGTATATGTATTGCATGGGATAGTCATCAGCATTATGTCATCTTTGACTGCAGTAGAGACTGTTTAATGACCGCATTAATGACTGCATGATGTCATAAGAGACTGCATTAATGACTGCATGATGTCATAAGTGACTGCAATAGTGACTGGATGTCATTGGGGCAGGTGAGAAGAGGGCAGGTGAGAAGAGAAGTCATTTTGTCATGAGGACTTGTCTAAAAGAACACAATCAACTACATTCTCTGTAAATTTACTGTCATGGTTGTGTGAGGCATTGCCAAAAACTGCTAAAATATAAAGCCACTCCTGGCTTTGTTCGGAATGATATGGACTTCTGCTGTCAGAAAAATGCACTCCTGTGCAATCTGGGGTGTGGACGGGGGAAGGAGGGAGAAAGATGGAGAGCGAGAAGCGAGGGAGCTAAAGGGTGTGGAGTGAAGGAGAGAAGGGACAAGATTGAGAGAGTGGGAGAAGTAAATTTGACAAGGAGTGGAAGAATGGGAGGGGAGAGTGGCGGTGCTGAGAGGGAGAGAGAGAACGAGTAAGAAGGAGAGGGGGGGAGGAAAAGATCAGTTATCTGAAGTCTTTGTCAAGGAAACAAATTCACCCGTCGGTCTCCGCGTTTCCAATATAATATACGACAGGTCCCGGGTCACACATTTGTACCCAGTGGATCAATCACGCTGACGTCCGAATATGGGACCATCTATCAAACCAGAGATTAAATCTTCAACTTTTTACAGCAGCAAGGAGAAGTTTGGTGGCTCTTTATCCTGTGGGTGAAAAAACAAAAAAAACAAAAAAAAAAAGTCTGCTGTTGAGAACAATCTCTCTTTTCAGCTGGAGAGCATCTCTTTCTGTTTTCCCATTAAGAGGCTCGGGGGTAATCTCTCTGTGCCAGAGATCGGCCTGCAGATGAGTGAATCGCATTACTTGCAGGTCCACACAAAGAACATGATAAGTGCTGATAACCCGCCCATGTTGGGCCTGTTTTGAGGGGATCCGGGGACGAGATCGGTCTTTCCCAGACAGTTAAAAATTCACCGTGCTTCGTTCGATCTGCACGCCGCCGCTTATGCTTGTTCTTGTTCTTCGTACCTCAGATCGTTTGTTTTCTTCAGTTGCAAATCCTACCTTTTCAAAATTCCGCCACGCTCCAGAAAAACAGGTCTTCCGCCTGGGTTGAGCGGTACAGTCCCCATCTCGCACTTCCACGGACATCGGACTTCGCCATCCGTGGGAGCCCGAGGCCTGGAAACAGGAACCGCCTTTCGACATCTCTGCGTTTCAAAAACCGGAACATTCTGCTGACGCACCGGAGTGACAGGGAGGGACAAATACTTGGGAGCGTGCTGACTGTAAGTTTTGAAATCTTGAACGTAATGACAAGCCATCCGGAGCACTGATTTTGCTGTATGTGTACATTTGGGTTCATTAGGAGCGAAGCTCTTCCTACCGATGTCGTTGGGATTAACCTTTCTACATGTTAGGAATGCCAAGAAGGGTCGTGTTCTTTGTGTTTTTTTCTTCTTCTCCGTGTGCAAAAGCTGGCTACACAACACACGCATGTGCATGCATGCAACCCATGTATATGCCATGCACACACGTACACACGAACACACATGTACACACAAATTGTATCCAAAAGCACTCTCTCTCTCTCTCTCTCTCTCTCGCTCTCTCACACACACACATTGCCATTTAGCTCAATTTATACCAATTTCGAACGTCCCTTTGATCTAAAAATATATCAGATACTTGGGTTGGGAATAGCTGCAATAGCTTTTGCTCAGACTTTCGGTCATTCTATTGAATCAGGAAATCAATTCGGGAAATGAGTGAGAATTTAATTGTAACAGGCAGCCAGGGTATTTAGATCAGATAGCTCATTTGGAGAGAGCGAGAAATTATTCTTCAGAATGTGCCACATATAATATGAAATCCTAAAATGAAAAATGATTTTCAAATCCCCTCTCACAATAGGCGCAGGTTCCCTGCCTGACAGTGAGAAATGAATTTCTTATTGCCATTCAAGGGGAAGCTGTCATTTGCTTGGAACCCTAGAAAAGTTTGATCCGACCCAGAATTAGTTAAACGACTCACTTTGGCAGGAGAAGGTGAAATAGCTGCTATATATACTGCTATAGCTAACATTTACCTTAAAGCAGAAGTAGACATTGCTGTGCCCTCCTGCCTGCATGCTCACCATCTCTACACCTTCAGCTTCTGCTTTAGCTTGTCATTCTGAAATGGTACTAAAGCAAATATTGCTCTTATTTGTTCAATAGTGATCTGTGGAAATCGGCATGATTATCATGTTGCATAAAGCCTTTAAGGGTATTTACAGTAGGGCAAGATTCATCCAGTACTTGATCAATTACTATTTCCCCCTACAACCCTATTGATGTTCTTAAACAAAGGACAGATTGTCGGGAATTATGCCTTATTTTTACCCATTCTGAAGAGCCATAGGGCTTTTTTGTCACTATGAAACACAAGACACAGGCGCTCACACAAATAACAAAGTAAGGACTACATCTTGCTCATCTACATCATGCTGACTTCATTCTGGTATGTAAATAAACGCTGTAGGATAGGCATGGATGAAATAACTGTTTTGATGCTGGTAGAGTTTGGAAATAACTATTAAGATCTTTTCAACAAAACATGGTTTGTACTGAATATTGATGAAAGTAGGTTTCTCTTTTTTAAATGATCAGTAATCTGCTTGAATGTTATTGAGGTCTACAGGGGAAAACCTTTAGAAATAATAGCTTGGGCCAGATCTGCTGTGCGATAGAGTGAGAGTCTACTACCTGATATCCTTCTAATTGGAAACCAGTCTGACTGAATCACGGGGTGTCTGTTAACTCATTTAGGACCTGATTTACTAAGACTGCAGTTTAGGATGTGAAAAACCTTTTAGCACACACAAAACTAATAACACAACCAATGATTGGTGCAAAGCGAATGCCACGACCAATCATAGGTCACGTTATTGGTTTTGCGTGTGCTAAAGGCCTCGGTAATGCCTGTCCCCCTGTGAGGGAAGCGTTGGCGATGGCCGCCTCAGTCCGCAGCGATTTGGCGTGTCTGCCGTTCTAACCCCGGTGGTGCTGAGCAAAGGTGGAATTCCCACAATGCAACGCTTCGCCCTTCCCTCGCCCCTGCTGTGGAAAGATGGCGTCGGGGGTGAGGCATTACACCGCTAAACCTTCCCCAACAGAAGAGCGGTTATTCCCGAGCGTGCGTCCTCTCGCTTGCCCCGCTCGCCCGTAATCTCCTTACCGCCGAATCACGCGACAGGCGTCACAGAGCCCCGCCCACCCCCGCCTCCCTTCCCAGAGTCCTCTGGTTCGGTGGAGCTTGCCGGTGAAAATGCGTGTGTCGGGGGTAAGGGCCCAATAACAGCCCCCTCAGGTGTGCGGAGCCGGGCGAGTTCCCTGAAATGGCCGCCCTGTTGCGCTGCTCAGAGCCCAGCCCCGGTAAAAGTCACTTACAGTGATTACGCTCCAGAGCTGCGGCGGCCATTTTAAAAGCCCTCCTTGTCTTCTGTATCAGTCTGCGCCAGTCTAATGGGATTTTCAGCTGTGCTTTTGAAAGGGTGATGGGGTGATGGGGTGGGGGGGGCCTAATCTTTTCCCAACTTTTTTGATTTGCTGATAGAAAGGGTTGGGGTGGGGCTGTGGGGGTGAGGTGGGGGGGGGGGTGGGTGAGTGATGGCTTGATTCGATCCGTCTTTTGATCTCTGAGTAATTCTAAAAACCTTCCGGCCGACAGTTCTGCAACACCTTCCCCGGTGCCCTCAGCTCACCTATTTAAAATTGAGCCTCTTTTTTTTTTTTCGGGCCGGCCCAAGACGAGCGCCCGGGGGATCCGGGCCCCCTCCTCGGCCGGCCAGAGCTCGTTTCGGCTCGGCCCACGTCCGCCGAGGGTCAGGCGCACAAAACGGCGACTAGCGCAGAGGACGAGGTTTTGATGCGGACTCCGGAGCAGAAGAATACGCCTACATGTGCTCAAGTGTTCCGGCCTCCCCCCCCCCCCCCCCCCCCCGCCCCAGCCTTCCGGTGAGCTCCGGGGTCGCGGCCAAACGAAATCTGGCACTGCGAAACCCCCCCCCCCCCTTTCTTACCCCTTAAATTTCCTTTAGTTTTTCTGCGGCCCGAAATGAAAGAGAGAGGAGAAGCGGATCAAAGTCGATAGACCTGTTGAGTGGGAAGAGCATTAGCAGCAGCCGGCTCTGAATTATTGATGCTCAGCAGCCGCCCGGAGGCCATTACGGCTCCACTTTCTTTCTCTCTCTCTCTTTTTTTCCTTCCACTCGCCATTTTCTCGCTAACATCAGACTGTCTTCACCACGTCCCTTGTACGGGACGGGACGGGGCCGGAGAGCGCACCGCCAGGGTGTGTGCGGTGTCTGTGTGTGAGGTTCGGCCCGCGCCTGGTATATTTAGCAGAGTCACGGTAATCGATAAGGCATTGCAAGCAGGGGGAACCTTTGGCCTCTGTGTTCCCTCCCTGGGGGACGAGGAGGGGGGGGGGGAGCAGGGGGGGGCTCTGTAAATTAGGTCAGGAGCGTGACGTATCGATCAGGGCACTGGGGGAGAGGAGAGGAGTGTGCGGGAAAGTGCTGGAAGTGGGTGGGTGGGGGGGTATAGGGGGAGTGGGAGGGGGGAGGTCCATGGCTAACTTTGTGTAGCGCGTTTTCAGAAATGGCTCAGTTACTGAGCATTAGCATTGCTGAGAAAAGCATAACAAGTAAACCTGTTTTGGGGGGGGGGGTGGTGGTGCACCCTCCTGAAGTATGGAAGTTCAGGGCCTTGCATGCTGAGTCAGCCTTCCCTGTATAAATGAAGGTTAATCAATAATAATACGTTTGGTGTAGTGACCGCAGGACATTAACACCTGTTGGGACTGCCAGAGGTCACGTTTCGGTGCCGCGGTGGTCCACCGATGGCAGGTGCAGGCCTGGTAGTGTAGTACAGGGGCTAGGGAGCTGGGCTTGAGCAGGGTGCTTAACCTGAACATCTTCAGTTAAAGGCCTCGCTGTATAAATGGATTGTGTGTAAAAGAAACAGTGTAAGCTGTGTAACTCTTTTTGGGTCGGCTTGCTGGCTGAGTCTAATGAGTCGTGCTGGGAAAGGCATAATTGCCCATTATTTTGCGCCGGCAGGACAGGGGATTACAATTTTACTCACACAACAGCACCTTTCTCTGGTGGCCTGGGTGCCAGCATTCTGCCAACGTTCTGCCAGCGTTCTGCCAGCGTTCCCTCTGTGTTCTGCCTGCGTTCCCTCTGTGTTCTGCCAACGTTCTGCCTGTGTTCTGCCAACGTTCTGCCTGTGTTCTGCCTGCGTTCTGCATGTGTTCTGCCAATGTTCTGCCAGCGTTCCCTCTGTGTTCTGCCTGCGTTCTGCCTGCGTTCTGCATGTGTTCTGCCAATGTTCTGCCTGTGTTCTGCCTGCGTTCTGCATGTGTTCTGCCAATGTTCTGCCTGTGTTCTGCCAACGTTCTGCCTGTGTTCTGCCTGCGTTCTGCCTGTGTTCTGCCAACGTTCTGCATGTGTTCTGCCAACATTCTGCCTGCGTTCTGCATGTGTTCTGCCTGCGTTCTGCATGTGTTCTGCCAACGTTCTGCATGTGTTCTGCCTGTGTTCTGCCTGCGTTCTGCCTGTGTTCTGCCAACGTTCTGCCTGTGTTCTGCCTGCGTTCTGCATGTGTTCTGTCAGTGTTTTGCCTGCGTTTCGCCTGTGCCAGGTGTGTATGTGAGACAGTCCACCGGCCTGACAGCTGGACAGCTGGACAGCTCAGCTGGTGGGTCCTGATGTTAAAAGTATTTCTAAATTGAGTCCCAACATTTAAAAAAATAATTTCTAATTTGGGCCCCGACATTAAAAAGCATAAGAGGCAGTGCTATTGGGAATTCAAAACTGGGGGAAAAGGAAAGGAGAGTGAGGATGAAAACACATTCCTTCAGGAGACAGGGCTTGCGGCGATGCTGAGGCCGTTCTGTGGAGCCCTGGGGCATCGTGGGTAGTGTTCGGTGTATTTACGGCCGGTTCGGAGGTCACACGCTCCTGGGGGGGTTCTGGGCCCAGACGGGGAGGGCGTGGCCCCTGTCCCACGCCCGGGCGGGGGCGTTTGACCGCGTGTCCCGCCGCCGCTCCGGCTGTGACGGGAAAGTCGGGAAGCGTTGAAGCGTTGCCACAACGTTCTGCTGACGTTTTCAGAAGGTTCGCGGTACTCTCCTTCGGTGGGAACGAGAGCAACGGTGTGCCAGTGAGCGCCAGCGCCGCGGTGCCATCGGGCGATAACTCTGCAACAACGTTCCAGCAACGTTTTCTGAATGTGCCGAGTTGAAATACACGATTGGTCGCATCGCACGACTTAACAAACACTGCTGTCTGTCAAAAAGTAAATGACACGCCCAAAAAGTGGCCAATTGCGGGACGCTAAAGGTAAAGCTACACCGTTTCGGGCAAAACCCCCCGGCGCCACTCCCACGACCCACAGGCGGCCGCTTGTGGGCGGGGTCAGCGATTTTCTGACAGGCAGTAGGGCTCGTTAAACATTGACCAGGTTTAATTCTGTGTTTAATGCTTTCATTATCCAGTTTGAATAAAATCTTTAAATTATGAAAATGCAGGATTGCATTTTGTATTTGGGTTGGGTTATTGAATATAGCCTAGCTGTATTTGTGATGTTGTGTTTTGTTGTGATCTGTGAGACTGGGGAAAGGGGTCTGAATGAACTTTATTAATTTGATATAAAATATGCTTCATTCTCTCTTTGTTTTTGAACTTTGGAAAGGCATCTTTGTATAAATAAAAGCAGTCACTTCACTCTACTGTGCCTAGCTAAGACTATCCCCACTGATCTGTAATAATAATAATAATAATAATAATAATAATAATAATGGTGCAGTGGGTAGCACTGTCGCCTCACCGCAAGAAGGTCCTGGGTTCGAATCCTGGCCTGGGCCTTTCTGCGTGGAGTTTGCATGTTTTCCCCATGTTTGTTTGTCCAAAGTCATGCAGGTAGGCTGTGTAGGTAGATATGAGTGTGTGAGTGGATGGTGTGTGTGCCCTGCGATAGATTGGCGGCCTGTCCAGGGTGTGTTCCTCTCGCCCAATCTGGGATAGGCTCCAGCACCCCCCGCGAACCATACCAGGATAAGCAGGTAAAGATAATCGATGGATTATAATAATAATAATAATAATAATAAGTGAGGAAGAAGATGATTAAGAGGAAGAAGGTAGAATAACATTGCCTCACATAAAATAAAAAACAACTGCAACAAACAGCTGTTGTAAGTGCAGTGATTTAAATGAAGCAATAGGGCAGAGTGAATATATTATATGTGATGATGTAAAATTAGCCTGAGCCTGCGGTTCATTCTCATTAAAATTGACAGGCCTGTTAATTGCACAAAGCCGTGTAAAACGGGCTCTGAATTATTGTCAAATAAAGATAAGCTGTGCGTCTGCCCCTGCTTGTAGGTCACTGGATGGCACTCCTGAAATCTTATGGAGGTAGGAAGTGGGTACCGGCCAATCGCAGCGGGGAATTTCATATCATTATACCCAGCAGGGTGCATTTTTGCTTCAGTAAGCCGACCCAGGAGATCGGGGCGGGGAGGTTGATGGGGAGGTGGGCACGGATCACCGCTCCGTGTTATGAATCATGTTCCCTCCTCGCTCGTTAGCGCGGGGGACACCTGCACACGCCACGGCGCAGCCAGGGTGCGGAGGGGTCACGCTGTGGGAAGACGGGGCAGCGGAAAGGCTGGGAAGCATGGAGGCTAGGAAACTGAGGGAGACAGGAAAACTGGGATAAAGGGGTATGCTGGAAACTGCTGGGAAATGGGGGAATGCTGGGAAATGGAGGAATTTTGGGAAATGGAGGAATGCTGGGAAATAATGGAATAATGGAATTCTGAGGAATGGGGGAATGCTGGTAAATGGGGAATGCTGGGAAATAGCGGAATGCCGGAAAATGAGGGAATGCTGGGAAATGGGGAATTCTTGGGAATGCTGGTAAATGGGGAATGCTGGGAAATAATGGAATGCCGGAAAATGACGGAATGCTGGGAAATGGGGAATTCTTGGGAATGCTGGGAAATGGAGGAATTCTGGGAAATGTGGGAATGCTGAGAAATGGGGTGAAAAGGATGGCTTCAAAGGTAAAAACAAAGTCTTCAAAGAGTGAGTAGTAGACAATCCCCTGTGTGTGTGAGAGAGAGGTGCTGGGCGGGATGGGCGAATCCGTGAGGTCCGAGGAGTGTTTACACGGCACGGATCCCACGCTCCGGTTCGGGCTGCGGTGCCTGCAGGGTTTTCTGCAGCCGGTTGAGGCCGTGCAGGTCAGCCGTGTGAACTCTCCAGCCTGCCGCCGACTCTCTGCAGTTTGAGATCTCTCACGTACGGCCAGGTCTCAGTA
Organism: Anguilla pacifica; assembly: GCA_039654925.1. Lineage (NCBI taxonomy): Eukaryota > Metazoa > Chordata > Actinopteri > Anguilliformes > Anguillidae > Anguilla > Anguilla pacifica. The sequence continues at coordinate 45,356,939 of CM077294.1, forward strand.
AATTCAGCTGAGAGTGACGGCCAGGCTGCAGCGGACCCTGAGAGTCACTGGCCTTGCCTGTGTGCGCAGCCAGTGCAGAGACACTGGCCTTCAGCTGAACAACTCCATGTGAGGGATTCGGAGGGACACTACCATCATCACCCAACCACCACCCGACAGGGCTTCTGGGACTGAACAGCACTAAAAACCACGCCTGGCTCTTGGCCAGCGGATTGATCCACTTCAAAGAAATTATTGGAGGTTTAGTCCATCTCGCGGTCGGGATTAGGGGGTTAGTCCATCTCGCAGTTGTGATTGACGGGTCGGTCGATCAGCTTCATGATTGGCGGGCTGATATTCACGCTTCCACATTGGCGGACGACTGTCTCTGGCACAAAGGGTAGCCAATGAGCTGTGCAGCGATGCCATTAACAACCGGCGAGACGAATCTTTGCTGTGATTCTGACACCGAGTGCGGTGTGGGTAATGTTGAATGCTTAGCGTCTTACCATTCACGTTCTTCCTAAAATAATAAAAATGCAATTTTTAAAAACTTTTGTCAAGGATGTTCAGTGGCTACATTCCTGAATACATTTGTCGATGGGAAATAGTAACACTCACGAAACTGAGACGTCAGTGTATTAGAGTAGGCCTGCCCTTCAGAAGGGCTGAGCTTATAGCAAAGTCCTATAAAGCCGCAAGGGTTTAACTCCTTAAAAAAAATGCGGAGAGCTCCGCATCCACCGGAGAGGCTGATAGGCAGCATTACGAACCGCCAAGCGTATCAAATATCGGACGCTTTCAGCGAAATTACCAATGCTGGCTAGCGCGATCTCCAGCGCGCGGCGCCTTCTGAGAAATAGACGTTTGCCTCGTTTACTTCCTCCCCTTCGGCCACCTCGTTAACACCTCACCCCTTAAACGGCTGGGTCCAGACCCGGTCCTGGGTGTACTAAATTAATTAGGCCTTTGAAAAACAGCTTTGCAACATTCCCAGGAACTCTAATTGGATTTATCCGGCTTTTTCATTTTCCATAGAGGAAAATTTATGCCGCTCAAAAACACTCAGAGAGAATTTGCTGGAGGCTTTTCCTTGTGATTTATGAGTTTGCGGTGTACAGTTTCCCACTCGTAGAGTGCCTTTATTTAATTGAAAATACAAAATAAATAAATAAATATAAATAAAGCCCCGTGCTTACAGGAAGGCTGTTTGTGCTGTGCTTTTCTCTGAGTAGGAATGAGATGGATTCCGAGTCGTTTAGGATTGTAAACTGACATCATGCGGTGTTTTCTTTGGCAGAACATCGGGAGGGCGGCTGGCTCGAGTATAACAGTCTCATTAAATTCACGCGGGAAAAGCATCTGTTAATGGTTGGTTATGCGTTTCCATTGTGTCACTCCCCGCTGGGCCCGTGTGCACGCGCTGAAAGGATATGGTCAAACTGCGTGTTATAGCATGGATGTAAAGTTTTAACCATTTATGTTTTTTCTGTATTAAGATGGACACAATCTGCATGAAAATATTCATAGAAATAAGTGACTGAATACGCATTTGAATTTGTAGCACGTTCACTGTAGTGTTCTTGGATATGTTTTTGGAGTCAATTCTGTTTACTTCGAAGTGCTGATTAGTCAATTTGTAATTAAAGATAAATATGTTTCAAGAAACCACCAAATGTACGTTTTCAGCTTTCTCCACACCATCAAAGTAATGTCCGTTTTGATGTCTGACAGCGTACACGAAGGGAGAAGAGCTCCTATGGAATGACAGCCATGCGCTGCTGTTAAATGAATGCATTCTTCAGTATTATGTCACCCAGAAACGTTCAAATGTCAACAGGCTTCAGTTTTAACATTTAAGATATTGATGTATTGCCACTTGCTTACATTACACGTGTCTACTTGTTAAGTACTGTACAGAATTCATCTGACACGCACACGTGAATGCACACGATGTAATTTATTTGAAATCATTCAAGCCTTTGGCCGCAAGGTGGCACTAAGTCACTGTGGAGTCCAGCATCCCCCTGAATGCCCCGGAGAACTGAACAGATGCAAGATATTGAACATCTTTGTGGTCCAGAACCTGCCTTTCGTTCCAACCACAGCGCATCGGACCATACAGCATCCCTTCCACGGCATCTCCAGAACCAGACTCAACGGACGAAAGTGGCTTTCAAACGCAGAGAAGAGGAATACAGAGAGGATTGAGATTTTTATTCTCACACTGGGTATAATTTGTTACACGACATGGTAATCGCTCGCTGATTACAAGTTTAAAACCTTTTTACGACGACGAAGTATTAAGAGAGAACTGCAGCGGGTAGGAACTTTGCGAGGCCCGTCCTCACTTCTCACCTGTGCGTCCGAAGTGGGAGTTTGGTCGCGCGGAAGAAAAAGCCACCGAATTTATTGCAGACTCCTCGGGATTCGAAGGTTGAATATTTTGGTTAATTTAAATTACATTCCGAGTTTCCAGGTGATGTGTGTCGCCGGAGCCTCTTCATGTAAGGGAAATGATACTTCTTGTCGCTTTATTTTCGACAATGGAGCGCTAATAAAAAGGGTATTTTCGTTGGATTAAGCTGCAAACACCGCACCAACAGGTACGTTTTCCAGACTGCCGTAAATTGAGCACCATGTTTTATGGACTTAAGCGTAGCTATACGTTGCAAATCTATGTTGAATGTATGTCTTTGGTATTTGATTTGCCTTCCACTTTAACAAAATGCTCAAATTAATTTGAATTCATGCCTAATAACGGCGGCAACAGTCAGTATAAATACTATATATATATATATATATATATATACGGGTGTGTGTGTGTGTAGAGTTTAAAATAAAAACTGTGCTGTACTGTTTTAATTATCTATCCATCCATTATAGGACCATACCCACCGTTGAGACATGATTTTTTGGGAAACATTTATTTATTTATTTTTTTATGGGTACTTCTAATAACTTCTGTATCTTGAGTTTATTCGTTTCTATTCGCTATTCGCAAATATTTTAGGGTTGGTTACCAGAAAATAACGAGTTGCCAACGGCATTGGATAGGCTCAAGAGACTCAAAATTGAGTTTAGTGCGCAGTGGACAGCGCAGCAGTGCTGCTGCACGAGCGCTGGGGATGTCGAATGTATAGCTTACTGTATACGACCGCTGCATGAATTAATAGGGTGCTAGCTAACGGTTTACTCTGCGAAGCCGAACAGGGAGTGCCTTCTCTGATGTTACAACCCCAACGTTCGCGTTAAAAGGGTTATTCTCCACAGAAAAACAGTTAGGACACAGGACAGGGCAGGTAAAATAACACTGTAAACGAGCTCCCGGTGAGAAATATGAGCAGAGATCACCGCTCTGCGTCAGACTAATTTTTTATTTTTAAATTTGGCCCAATAGCCTGCATGGGTAGAGTATATAGGTATATGCCACCATTTCATATTCATTGTGAATTTGTTTTTGGGATGTATTTCTTAGTCGCGCAAAATGAATGGTTTGCGACGTTCTTGGTGAAAACAAGCAAACTTGAATTTTCCTTGGTAACATGTCAAATACCCGCCCGTCAGTCCATCATTGGAGTATTCCCCTAACGCTGAAATGGGTCTCCAGTGCATTATGGAATTTATATTTGAATGGCAGCACTGGCTGGGGTAATATTACGTATTTAGATTGTTTGCGCGCTGGCAAGAATGCACAGTATATGCCCTTTAATCAGAGCGCGAGACCAGAAACTACTGCTGAACGTTACAGTTTCGACATGTTGTGCGCGCACAATTCGCTCACACTCGAGGCTTTATTTATTTATTTATTTATTTATTTATTTATTTATTTATTTATACGTTTATGTGAGCTGTGGTCCACTTGCTTTTATGGTGCATAGACGGATTTTTAAAGTCTGAGCTCCATGAACGGATTTGAAGAGGCTGGTCGGGTGAATGTGCTGCAGCCTGCCGAACCGTTCTGAAAAGGGAGTGGTATTGAGTGTCCTCGTTTATATTTGTACTTAATGAAAATTGAGTTTTGAACTTATGCATCCACTATAATTCAGCTAAACACAGTGGGAAGTGAAAAAATTTAAATCAATGGTTACAAAGCACATAATCTCATGCGAGATCTGTGGTAAAATCTCCAGTTCTGATTTAGTGGCTACACTTAAAGATTTAACACAGTAGATGTAGCTCCAGAAATACTAGAGGGGAAAAATGGTTGGACTCTACAACTGTTAATCGTGCTATAACAGTTTGCTACCACAGTTTATAATGGTCTGACATACATTTGAAGTCCTCGTCATTCTCAAATGCTCATTTTCATTTAGGAAAGCATATTTTGAAACGACACTTACTATCCTAACTGCACACAGTGTCAAGCAAATGGCGTTTCGTTTTTATTTGTATAAATGTAGGCACTTTTGAAGGGGCAGAGCCTGTGCATTGTAATTAGGAATGAGCACAGAGACACTGTGAAACGGTTTCTTGGATGTGGGGTAGTCTTAGCGGATAGGGCACCGCAATGTTACACTGTAGAGACTCTCCGCGAACACTAACGGCCCTGTCCGCAGATATGACATCATGTCCATGAAGACAGGAGCTGTGCATATGCATCTGCAGATTTGGGTGGGGGCGGGGGGACGGGGGGCGGGTGGGTGTTTGGGGCAGGGTGACATCAACGGCACTAATTTGAATCCATATTTTCTCATTAGGTATTTAGGCCTGTGTCATTATTATCCATTCAACTTTGTTGTATTTTTAAAAAAATTATGACGCACAGCCTTATATATTAAAAAGCCTGCGGACTCGTGTATGTGTGTGTGTGTGTGTGTGTGTGTGTGTGTGTGTGTGTGAGGTGAGTGCGGCTGTGTGTGTGTGTGTGTGTGTGTGTGTGTGTGTGCTTTAAAATTCCAAATTGCGGGTGGGGTGGCATGCGTTCTAATCACAAATTACTATTGATTGCACACTTGCTTTGCTAAATGTCTGTAAGTAATCTAAGTTTGACTGTTACTTCAAGTGGCCTGATTCTAATTTTGCTAATGCATTTGGGGGGGGGTAGGGGGGTGGGGGTTGGGGGGTGGCTATAATTAGGTTAATCATGGGGAAAACCAATGTGGCTGTAATGTTAAATTGTGAAAAATAACTTGATTACGAGCTTCATTTCCTCCAGATTTGAGTTTTTTTAAAATTTAATTTCTGGAGTGTTTGGAAGTGTGGGGGGTTGGGAGCGCGCGCGTGTAGCTAACGCGGTTCAGCGGCTAGCCGCGGCGCGACGCTTCCTCCGCCAGGACGGCCCTCTGATCTCTCTGTGGCGAGCGCCCCGTCATGGCGGCTCTCTGACGAACGCGGCGGGTGGCCGGAGGCGTGGGGGGGGCGGGCGCTGATTTCGTTCGGGCGCGTGAATAATAGGCCGCGTTTAGGGAGGGTCGCTGCTCTGCCGTCGTGACGACGGGGCCCTTCCTCACCGCTTCTCCTTTTCTCTTTTCCTCTCTCTCATTCTTCCCTCTGTCCTTCATCCGCCTCGCATTGCACGCAGTGGCGGTCGGCTTTTTATTTCTTTTTTTTATTTTTAGCGCGATCGTGGCTTTCCGGCCTGACGAGCGGCGGCGCGGTGATGACCTCACGGTCGCCACGGTGCGGCCGCGCGATCCCGCGGTGATTGATGGGAGTCTCGGCGGACGGCTGTGGCTCTCCGCCCTCTCGCGGGCCTGACAACTGGCCTATTATGTTGTTATATGGATGGCCGGCGGCGGCCCTCCCAGCCGCCTGTACCCGCCCCCCCCCCGCCCCCCCGCGCTGAGGGTTTTACTGCCGCCCCGCCGCTATTTGTGGGGCCCGCCGGCGGCCGGGGCGAAGACTGGACCGGGATCGTTTCGGCGCGCGAGCCGTGTCCGTCCGCCGCCGCCGCCGACGCCACGCCTCTCCTTCCAGCACGTTCCGCCAGCCCGGGGCGTGGCCTGCAGTCTGGAGGGGAAGCCGGGGTTAATCCCGCCGTCCGCCAACGGCGGCACACCCTCACGCCGCGAGATCGATACAGGGAGACCTGTTAACACTGTTTAAACCAACAATCATCTTCTTTTCTTTTTTAGATAAAGACCGCAGATTTTCTCATTTTCCTCGCGAAACATTTCTTGCCACTGTCCCTCCCAGCGCACAGCAGTTATGCCCTGTGTTTCGGGTCGTTAGCGTCTTATAAATACCTTCACCACGTGCCCGGAACGCTCGAGAAACATGGGGCCCGTTCAGAAATGCTTCCTAAGCACAGCTCCCGTGAAAGTTCACGCGTTTGTGGATAGGTGGAGCTTCAGAACGCAGCTCGGCTAATCCTATGCAAATGTAATGCACGATGAGTTCCTGTACGCAAGCTTTTGGGTCAAATGCAGATGTGTTGAAGCTAATTTATGTATGTTCTGCTTTTCTTTCAACATACCGAGAAGCGAATTCTTTTTGACTGAAAACGAGTCCTTCCTTAAGTGTAATGCTGTCTCTGCCGTCGGGGATGTGTCGTATGCTGTTTGGAAAATGAAAATGATTTAGCAGTCAGGAAAATGGCACATTTGGCTGAGTTATTATTTCTGCCTTGTTATTTGCCATTCATAATCCTCCCAATATGCAGTGAAATGTGGCTTTATGTTGTCGAAATATGTACAGTGAACACATTGTTCTCAGAGATCCATTGTTCATGGATAAAGAAGTGCATATATAAGGAATTCTGGCCTGTTTGTTTTCCCAAATAAGACCACTGTTCTGAAGCGAGTGAGAAGCAGTCCCTCTCCCCACAGCATCAGATTTAGAGGCTTTGGGCCTGTGCTGCCAAGCCTGAACACCCCACCCTCGTCCTCCAACACCGCCCTCCTCCTCCACCTCCTGCTTCTCCTCCTCCACCACCTCCTCCTCCTCCTCCTCCTCCTCCTGTGGCTGTGGTTTCGGGTAATTGCTTTCAAAGCGGCTCGCACCGGGGATTTCCACTTTCCGCGTTCCGCTCGGCCTTGGCGCTGCTTTCTCTTCCTAATGCCCAGGCCACCTCCCTGGCCAGCTTTCCCCAGCCTCCCCCCCCCCACCCCGCAGACAGACCAGAGATCTGACAACCCCCCCATCACACCCCCCCCCCCCCCCCCCCGACTCCTCACTGTCATCCGGCCTCATTAGACAAGATGAAGCACCTCCATGCTATGACCTCCTCAGCAGGGTGGGGACACTGTCTTCTGGGCCCCCCTCAAACCCCCCCCCCCCAACCCCACAATGAAAGACACCTCTACAATTAATGGGGAGTGATCTGGAGAGAGGACCTCTGCGTTGGTGAGGAGGAAGACGGCGTGAGGATGGATGGCTCTCACCTGTCTCGGTCACCTGTCCTCTCCTGTACTGTCTGGACTCAGCAGAGCATGGGGGGGAGGGAGGGGGCGGGGGGGGCAGGGGGTTTGCTTTTATTTCCGTCTTAAAAGAAGCAGAAGCTGGCGGGGGGCTGAGCGTGGAGCTTGGCACGTGTCTCCTTCACCGTCTCCGATTAAAATTTTTGATTGTTAATTTTTGCCGGACTTTTCCGTGAATCCTTTTCCCTGGATCCGTCCAGGCTGTGTTGAGGATGAGTGGGAGAGTTTTCCTAGCGAAACCGCTCTGTTTGCTGTTTGTGTAGACCAGGGGCTCATTTCAATCACTTACTTTCACTCCTTACATCCTTTCCTCATGTCCTTTCCTCGCTCCTTAGCTCCACCCGACAGAGGACACAAGGAAAGGAGGCAAGGAAAAAATATGAGGATGGAGGAATAGAGGAAACGGCAAATGGAACGTCTTTGTTCACTCTAGCATCAGCTTGTACCTTGTATAATTATCTTGATGTTGTAGCTCGTCTAGTTTGACTTGGCATAGGTTAGATCAGAGAATATGAACTGGACTTAATGTGTTCATGGCTATGAATAACTGTTACAAAATGAGTGTTGCACCTTATCGTACCTTATTGTACCTGTGTTTTGTAGTTGTTCCACTGACCTTCGGTATGCACTTATTGTACGTCCCTTTGGATAAAAGCGTCTGCCAAATGATTGTAATGTAATAAAACCATGTCAGTTACAGAAGTGGCAGATGTGGAAAGGGGGATCTGCAGGTCGATCTTTTATACGTCACCCTTCTGCAAAGGATGCACTCATGTTTCCTTGCTCAAGCATCCTCCGGGAGTCTCCTAGCTCCTCCACGGGACATTTAAAGTGTTGGAAGGTCCATGAAGATGAGGGACCTCAATTGATTTCCGCGTCAGGGGAGGACCGAGGAGACGCGGAGAGGGTGAGTGACCCTGCGAAACCCAAGACCTGTAACCCTCGCAGGTCGAACCCTGCCAAACCCGGGACCTGTAACCCTCGCAGGTCGAACCCTGCCAAACCCGGGACCTCAAACCCTCGCAAGGTTGGACCCTGTCAAAACCTGGGACCTCAAACCTTCACGGGTCGGACTCTGCGAAACCCGGGACCTCGGCATCGGTGGTTGTGTTGTTCGGATGAAGGTCCTGGTCGTTAAGGTCAGAGGTCATTCCCACACTGAAGGCGGTTCACGGGGGCCCATTAAACCGGCCTGTCTGACCTGTCAGCAGCGGGACGCCTTTGAGAGGCCAGTTAACGCAGTATGCTGCTACCTCCTCGGCGAGATTCTCCCGCTAAATTGGCTAGTCCTTATTCGCTTTACCCACCTTTGTGAGCTTCATGGGCCTGCGATATGACCGTCGGACGGGTGAGGCCTGGACCGGTACCGGCACAGCATAGGTTGACCGCCCATCCACCAGCGACCAGGCAGGGACAGGGGCGTTAACGTTCTCGTTAAGAGGCCCAGTGTTGGGCTGGTGAAGGTGCAGCCGTCACATCATCTCTGGACTGAGCTTCAACTCGCTGCTTTTTGGAGTCCCTGCTATGATAAGTTACTAGTTTAAGGACCAGAAATCAAACGTCCCGTGATCGTCTTACTGGTTCAGTGTCACTGCGCCTCTAAGATCCTTCCAGGTATTGTATGGCAGGAGAGCCTTGTTCAGCTATATTTCAACTCTCAACAGGTGCCTGAAAGCCTAATGCGATTCACAGATAGGAACTTCACAGATTGTAACTGTCACACATCTGAAATTCGTTGTTATGGCAGTGACCTGGGTTAAGGCGGAATTTGTTCTTAGACTTTGGATTCACGCAAAGTGCTGTTTTTGTCCTTCAGAAACAGTTTGCCTGATTCAGTAAATTGCTAAAGTGATCCTACAAAACGTCGTTTGGGGAGAAAATAAAAAAAGAAACCCAACAAAACCGAGAGGAGGCTAAAGGCTAGTGAACGTTAAAGGCAGCGTCTGGTCGCGGGGCTGTCGGCGTGTCTCGTAAACGTGCGGCCTACGGCGCCAAGGCGGCGGCGGGGTCGTGATTTTTCGACCGCCGTTCGGGGTTCTGTTTACAAATCTGAACCCGGAGGACGCAGAACGTTAGCGGCGGGCGGAAAGGCCCGAGCGGCAGCCGCCCGTGCAGCGGACACGTCTCGCTTTAGCGGGCACCGGAGGCCGAGCCAGCGGCTGATATTTCAGACGCTCCCGGCTGCAGCGGGCGGCGCCCGAGAGGCAGCTCGCGTTTCGGCGCGCGGGGGGAGAGCGGCGTCGGGCCGAGCCTACAGCGCCGCCCTCGCGAAACGACGGCTTCTCCCGGGTTTCACCCGGCCTTCGGGCCCCGCCTCGCCCCCCGGGCCCCGCCTCGCCCCTCGGGCCCTGCCTCGCCCCTCGGGCGCCCCGGCCGAAGAGTTTCGGGAGCCCGGCCGCTGAAACAGACTGCACTGCTTTACCGCCGCGTTTCTTTGTTGCTGTTGTTGTTGTCTTGCTGGGTGGAAGATTAAGTCTGCCCTCACAACAGTGGGTGGGGGAACTGATGGGGGGGGTGGGGGGGGTGGGGTGGGGTATGCGTGAGGCAGACTGGCCTTCAGCCATGCCTGGAGAAGACCTTGTGAAGTAGGTGCGTGCAGCGGGGCTGGCAGGGGAAGCCGGTGCACAGGTTCAGCCATGTGCTGTTTATGAAGCCACGGGCAGAGGAACAGGCAGCTCAACTCCATTACCAGGGAGGAGAGGGGGCAGAGGAGGGGAGAAATACAAGGTGTTTCATTTTCAAGTGATGTGTGGAGAAGTGAATGACAATGACGATGTGTGTGTGTGTGTGTGTGTGCGTGCGTGCACGCATGCGTGTGTCTGTGTGTACATGTCTTTCTGGTTGTGCGTGGTATGAGTGTGGCATGTGCTTTGTGAGTGCACGTGTTGGTCTTTTCCCGGAGTGCAGAGTATATGCTGTATATATGTGGTGTGCTCTGGTGTGTGATTGAGAGCAGTTCTATAAAGAGAGCCCTGTCTGTTCTGCCTGGACACATTCTTATAAAGCCAGTGAGATGGAGCATCGCTGCATGACCGTGGCTGCGGAATCGTGTTTATACCGAAATAGGATTACCCTCTTCCCCATAGCCTTCGTGCAAATGAAATATATTACCATGATAATGCAACATGCACATCAATATACCGGCAAATGTACGTATGATTGCCTCATTTGCACTATGTAAAATACTGCGGTATATTCCTAAAAGATGCACTGCGGTGAAATATTTATCGCTATCGGTCATGTGTATTTGCAACGTATTGCAGTAAATTCCGCTTTCGTGAGGGATTATCGAGTGACACCTCACCCGAGTCACTGGCTGTAAGCTCGGTACGCAGACAAAAGGCGACCGTTTAATCTGCTGAATCTGTTTTTAGATCCGAAGGAAACGTTCGGGTGCTCCGCGCTCTTGTTTCTAGCCTGTCTAATTAATTTCGGCGAGCGGCAGCCTCACACGGTTGGGTAAAAGACATTACCTGCGGGTACTTAGCAGACCCTCTTTCCCAGAGCGGTTCTCACGCACGATATTTTTTTTTACATCTAATCCATTTTTACTTCTGGATATTTTTACTGGAGCAATTCCCGTGAAGCACTCCGCTCAGGGGTGCGACGGCAGCGCAACGGCTAGGGATCGAACCTGCAACCTCTGAATTACGAGCACAGTTCTCTCAGCATTACACCACGCTGCTGCTACCGGCCAGCAAATCAAAGGAAAAAAAATCTAATTTAATGACTGAACAGTAAAAGAAAAAATATCCAGTGTTAGAGTGGGTGGAAAATGCTGATTATTTAGGTGTTTGTGTCAAACCAGCAACAAATACAGCTTTTAGCTATTTTCCTTACAGCAGCTCTGGGCATCGCTGTGTATGCTGGTTGTTGTTACAGCCAATCTGTTGCTCAATAAAGGTTGTTGAACAAGGGTGTTAAAGATCTTTCATCATTTATTCCTTAAACTTATTGACACAATGCAGGTTTGGCTCGTTATCATTTGCTTTGAATTCGAATCCTTCACTTTCTACCAAGTGGTTAGTTTTAGTGGTCGTGTGTCCACACTTTCACAAATTAGAAGTCTATTGATTTGCCTGTCTTTAATTTGATCAGTTCATTTTTTAGACCTGCTTTCATGTAATCATTTGCATATAGCACAAATAAGCATAATGTAAATATGGGCCTTTTTTCTTCCTGGCATGCGTAGCTGTTTCTGACGTAGTGTGGCTTAAGAGGGTAAATAATCCCTCAGAACATGAAAATCGTAATTAAGAAAAATGAACAGCTTGTTAAAATTCTGGGATTGCAGTTGTGTTCGGGATGAAATCCAGCATACACAGGGGGGCCCAGGACCTGGTTTCAGAAGCACTGCTTTAGAGAATTGGAAAATAATGAAACCTTCGCGAAACAAAATACATTATCAAGATATTCCAAAGCTTAAAACTGCGGGGGACAATGCATAAATTATTTCAACATATTGCAGTGTATCACTCTGCTCCAAAATATGCCTTTATTATATTTTCAAAAAAAGCCCACATATGCAATACATTGTAGTGTGTGGCTTTTCCATAAGGGGGGGGGGGGCGTGACCTTGTATTGCATTAGCCACACTGTTGCGTGAAGAGGCTCAGCCTGAGAGAGGGCGGGGCTTCCCTGCACATAATTAACATCCGAGACCTGCCGTTGGGTGGTTTGCGGACGACTGGGCTGGGGTCACGACGGAAGGGGGAGGTGTCCTACTTTAATTTCACGGGGGATTTGGTCTCAGCTGTCCCGTGCCTGTCCGGCTCCGGCTTTAGATCCTGATTAAACGGCCTGGTCCGTGCCCAATTACAGGAGTGGAGCTCTCGTGTTGTCGTTGGGTCCGGTCCGAGCTGACAGAGCGAAAAATAGGTCTTGGCACGAGGTGTGGCGTGTTCAAACGGCGGCACACAGAGTCTGTCTCTGTGTGGAGAAGGGCTCTGTGTGGAGACAGACTCCATGTGGAGATGGACTCTGTGGAGAAGGACTCTGTGTGGAGAAGGGATCTGTGGAGAAGGGCTCTGTGTGGAGACAGACACTGTGTGGAGAAGGGCTCTGTGTGGAGACAGACTGTGTGGAGAAGGACTCTGAGTGGAGAAGGGCTCTGTGTGGAGACAGACTCCATGTGGAGATGGACTCTGTGGAGAAGGACTCTGTGTGGAGAAGGACTCTGTGTGGAGAAGGGATCTGTGGAGAAGGGCTCTGTGTGGAGACAGACACTGTGTGGAGAAGGGCTCTGTGTGGAGACAGACTGTGTGGAGAAGGACTCTGTGGAGAAGGACTCTGAGTGGAGAAGGGCTCTGTGTGGAGACAGACTCCATGTGGAGATGGACTCTGTGGAGAAGGACTCTGTGTGGAGAAGGGATCTGTGGAGAAGGGCTCTGTGTGGAGACAGACACTGTGTGGAGAAGGGCTCTGTGTGGAGACAGACTGTGTGGAGAAGGACTCTGTGGAGAAGGACTCTGAGTGGAGAAGGGCTCTGTGTGGAGACAGACTCCATGTGGAGATGGACTCTGTGGAGAAGGACTCTGTGTGGAGAAGGACTCTGTGTGGAGATGGACTCTGTGTGGAGAAGGACTTTGTGTGGAGAAGGGCTCTGTGTGGAGATGGACTCTGTGTGGAGACAGACTCTGTGTGGAGAAGGGCTCTGTGTGGAGACAGACTCTGTGTGGAAAAGGACTCTGTGGTGAAGGACTCCATGTTGAGATGGTCTCTGTGTGGAGACGGACTCTGTGGAGAAGGACTCTGTGTGGAGACAGACTCTGTGGAGAAGGACTCTGTGTGGAAACAGACTCTGTGGAGATGGACTCTGTGTGGAGAAGGTCTCTTGTGGAGAAGGACTCTGTGGTGAAGGACTCTGTGTGGAGATGGTCTCCGTAGGACATGCACCTTTCGGGCCCCGCCTTCCATACTGCGTCCTGTTTCAGACTGATGTGCACAGATGTGGACGAGCAGCCTTTAGGGAGTTTAGTACCGCAGGGCCTAGCACTGCTGTGAGTGGCATATTGGCCTCTCCAGGCTACCATACACACTGCCTGTTTTATAAAAGAGCTCCGTGTGTGTGTGTGTGTGGAGCTGGGCTCCAGGCTCACTGCAGTGCAGTGCGGTTGGCGGGAGTGGTTAGCAGGCTTGCTGCAGTGTGGTTGGCGGGAGTGGTTAGCCGGCTCACTGCAGTGCAGTGCGGTTGGCGGGAGTGGTTAGCAGGCTCACTGCAGTGCGGTTGGCGGGAGTGGTTAGCAGGCTCACTGCAGTGCAGTGCGGTTAGCGGGAGTGGTTAGCAGGCTTACTGCAGTGCAGTGCGGTTGGCGGGAGTGGTTAGCAGGCTTACTGCAGTGCAGTGCGGTTAGCGGGAGTGGTTAGCAGGCTCACTGCAGTGCAGTGCGGTTGGCGGGAGCGGCTAGCAGGCTCACTGCAGTGCAGTGCGGTTGACAGGAGCGGTTAGCAGGCTCACTGCAGTGCAGTGCGGTTGGCGGGAGCGGTCAGCAGGCTCACTGCAGTGCAGTGCGGTTGGCGGGAGCGGCTAGCAGGCTCACTGCAGTGCAGTGCGGTTGGCGGGAGTGGTTAGCAGGCTCACTGCAGTGCAGTGCGGTTAGCGGGAGTGGTTAGCAGGCTCACTGCAGTGCAGTGCGGTTGGCGGGAGTGGTTAGCAGGCTCACTGCAGTGCAGTGCGGTTGGCGGGAGTGGTTAGCAGGCTCACTGCAGTGCGGTTGGCGGGAGTGGTTAGCAGGCTCACTGCAGTGCAGTGCGGTTGGCTGGAGTAGTTAGCAGGCTTACTGCAGTTCGGTTGGCGGGAGTGGCTAGCAGGCTCACTGCAGTGCAGTGCGGTTGGCGGGAGTGGTTAGCAGGCTCACTGCAGTGCGGTTGGCGGGAGTGGTTAGCAGGCTCACTGCAGTGCAGTGCGGTTAGCGGGAGTGGTTAGCAGGCTTACTGCAGTGCAGTGCGGTTGGCGGGAGTGGTTAGCAGGCTTACTGCAGTGCAGTGCGGTTAGCGGGAGTGGTTAGCAGGCTCACTGCAGTGCAGTGCGGTTGGCGGGAGCGGCTAGCAGGCTCACTGCAGTGCAGTGCGGTTGACAGGAGCGGTTAGCAGGCTCACTGCAGTGCAGTGCGGTTGGCGGGAGCGGTCAGCAGGCTCACTGCAGTGCAGTGCGGTTGGCGGGAGCGGCTAGCAGGCTCACTGCAGTGCAGTGCGGTTGGCGGGAGTGGTTAGCAGGCTCACTGCAGTGCAGTGCGGTTAGCGGGAGTGGTTAGCAGGCTCACTGCAGTGCAGTGCGGTTGGCGGGAGTGGTTAGCAGGCTCACTGCAGTGCAGTGCGGTTGGCTGGAGTAGTTAGCAGGCTTACTGCAGTTCGGTTGGCGGGAGTGGCTAGCAGGCTCACTGCAGTGCGGTTGGCGGGAGTAGTTAGCAGGCTTACTGCAGTGCAGTGCGGTTAGCGGGAGTGGTTAGCAGGCTTACTGCAGTGCGGTTGGCGGGAGTGGTTAGCAAGCTTACTGCAGTGAGTGCGGTTGGCGGGAGTGGTTAGCAGGCTCACTGCAGTGCAGTGCGGTTAGCGGGAGTGGTTAGCAGGCTTACTGCAGTGCGGTTGGTGGGAGTGGTTAGCAGGCTCACTGCAGTGCAGTGCGGTTGGTGGGAGTGGTTAGCAGGCTCACTGCAGTGCAGTGCGGTTGGCGGGAGTGGCTAGCAGGCTTATTGCAGTGCGGTTGGTGGGAGTGGTTAGCAGGCTTACTGCAGCGCAGTGCGGTTGGCGGGAGTGGTTAGCAGGCTTACTGCAGTGCAGTGCCGTTGGCGGGAGTGGTTAGCAGGCTCACTGCAGCGCAGTGCGGTTGGCGGGAGCGGTTAGCGCCGGAGCCGCTGAGCGGGATGGCTGCCGGGGCTGCCCCCCGCCACGCTGCGGCAGAACCGACGCCGAGCCGTGGGGGCGCGTTCGTTACCGCGGCCGAGCCGCAATTAAAGAAGGTCACCGGCCGTCATGAGAGGCATCGCCCCGGAAACGGGAACGGAGGGGCGGTCCTCTGCCCTCCCCTCATTGCCCTCCCCCAACCGCTGGCATTCCCCTTTCCCCCCAGTGCACAGAAGGAATATGGCCACCCTGCAGCCCGCAGCTTTGCTGGAGAGAGCGGGCGCCCTTTGGTGTTCACAGGGCGTAAGAAGAGACCAGCGCTCTGGCAGAGCTTCTGAATACGTAATGCAGCGGGAGCACTACCAGCAGCCTCAGCTCGCCCTCCATCTCTTTCTCTCTATCTCTGTCTCTCTCCCTCCCTCTGTCTGCCTCTCTGTCTTTCTGTCTCTCTCTGTCCATCTCTCTGTCTCTCTCTTTGTCTATCTATCTCCCTCCCTCTGTCTCTCTCTGTGTCTTTCTGTCTCTCTCCCTCCCTCTGTCTCTCCCTGTGTCTTTCTGTCTCTCTCTGTCCATCTCTCTGTCTCTCTCTTTGTCTGTCTATCTCCCTCTCTCTCTTTATCTCTCTATCCCTCCCTCTCCCAACCACTCTTTTCCTCTCCATTTTGTTTTCTCTGGTCTTTGGGCATATCCACACACCCTCAATGCGTTTAAAAATATATTTTTTCTCGTCTTTTCCAGAGTCTCCTTTTCCCTGGTGATAGGAATACTTTACTTCAGCTTTCCAGAATGTCCGGACGTTCAAAAGGCTGTAAAATTACGGTTTAAGGGAGGCCTGTACTCTGACCCTCGTGTTAGGTTCAGGGAACAATTCTTTCTTTCGTTTTCACATGCAGATAGTTTCTCCGCAGTTCTGTTTTTCTTCCTTTCTTTTTTGTGTTCATTCTGAAGCTCCACCTCATTGCTGTAATCATTATGTTGCCGTTTGGTTTGAAATTTGCAATTCGAGAGCTGAAATAGTGCCTGTGATACTGTACTAGAAAGGCTTGTTATTCTTTGTTGGTAGAAAGGGGAAAACAAAAGCAACCTATAATTATACATGAAGGGATAAAACGCAGTAATTAGGCCATTAATTGTATGTTTTCTCATCTGTTTGACGGAGAGGGACTGCTGACTGATTCGGGTTGAGGGCCGTGACTCTCCTTTCTCGAACGTTTCGGTTTCCAGCTGTTCCCTCCGGCTCGAAACTTCCTGTGACGTGTTTGATGTGATGGATCTGATGTGGTGAATCAAATCCTGACGATGAGACCTGTGTTCCTGTGATGTCACGAGTCAGGTGAAACACACCAGTATCTTTACTCATCACATGTCCTGTCGGGCCTATCGGAGAACACCACACCCCTTAGTGGGCGTGGCTGAGTCAGCCCTTATCTCACACAGCCACCTCATTAAAAGAAAATAAAAAAGAAGTACACAGGATTGATTTATCGTATTTGTTCACTCCTGGCACTGATCGAGCTGACGGCTCATAACTCAATCCGGAACGATAACTTCCAGGAGATTTCAGTAAATCTATTCATTGGTTCAGAGTGTGTGTGCACAGTTTATCAGCTTTTAAATATTGACACCTCTTGTAATAAGGCTATGGTCTTTCCCTCAGTGCAGATGCAATATTTCATGGCTGTAATCTTCATAAATGCTCATGAAATCTCCTTTATGACTCTTGAATGACTGGACAGATGTGTTAGAGAATGACACTGTGTCCACAGTGACAAGAGGAGTACGAAAGTCAACATCCGATTACGTTCTCAGGGGAATTTAAAATGAGATGTTCAGTTCTGATTATGTCTTCCGAACGTGAAATAGTTTAATCTTTAATAGCAGTAAAGAATGACACTGCAATACTATGCAAGTATGCTGTGCTCGCTACGAATGTAAATGTAGGCTTACATAATTTATATCAAATATATAAGTATTCATTGCTTGAATTGCCGTTGTGTTAAATTCATCTGGTGTTTTTATTTTTGCTTATAAAAGGGTCTATACAAGTAAATCTGAGGACGTTTTTGATATGATACCCCAGAATTTGCAGTGGTACAATCTCCCCACATTATTTTGAATAATATTGACTTTGTAGGTCTTGTTCAGCCATGTTCCTTTATGTCATGACTGGTTGTTTTATTGACCCTGGTCCGTGCAAGAAATTTCCCTCTGGTATAAAAAAGATTGCCTTGACTTTCCACGGGCAACTCCCTTCAAGCACAAATTCGGTATCATAATAGTTTTTGTCATCATAATTTTTAACATGAGAAGCAGCTGAGAACGTGACACACAGCGTAGCATAATGGACACCAGTTCCCAACGAGGGGAACGTTGAAGAAAAAAAAAGTGACTGGCTCAGTATGTTTGAGGTCACCGGCAGGTTCACGGTTGTTGTGGTTCACGGTTGTTGTGGTTCACATACGTGGTTTGACTGGAAGTGGTGACGGGCCTTTTTGTGGGTTTGCTGGCTGAAGCGCAGATGGTGTGTGAGCTTGTGGCAGCTCATCCTTTATTACCAAGAGCAGGGGCCCCACAGAGGCTCCTCCTTCCTGCTGAACCCCCCCCCCCCGGGCCCCTCCCTGTCCTCCGGGCCCTTTGATCAAATGTCTGTCTGTTTTTTTCTCTTTCCCCCACAAACCTTGGATGGCTAGTTTTGACATACGGTCACATTCTGAAATCCAGGGTGGAATAAGACACAAGCGGGGAGAGAGAGGTGTTCCGTTTTCGTTCCCCTACCCCCCCCGCCCCCCCGCAGGTGACTAAGGCCTCCTGGGGGTTCGGGTTTCGCGAAGGGTCGGTGAAACGGGGCCGCCGTCGCCGCGAAGGTGTCGCCGTCCGCGTCTCGAGGACGCCGGCATGTGCGCTCTTACCGTCGTACAAACGCACCCCCTCCTTCCTGCTCCGGACGCTGCTCCTCCGACACTCAGCTTCCTGTCGGCCGGATCTGACTCACGTCCGCGGTTCTGGTGCAGCCTGGACGCCTCGTGGAATGCCAGAACAGACATGGCCCAGATGTTTTTGCCATACCCAGTCCAGAGGCGAGCCATAGTGCAGTCGAATCTCCACCTGCAGTCCAGGCTGAGATATACTGTAGCGTGCCCTATCAGAAGTGTCCCCACGCCCACTAAGGGGTGTGGCGTTCTCCGATTGGCCTGACAGGACATGTGATGAGTAAAGCTATTGGCGCGATTCACCTAACTTGTGAAATCACAGGAACATAGATCTCATCGTCAGGATTTGGTTCATCACATCACATCAGATCCATCACATCAAACACGTCACGTCACAGGAAGGTTTGAGCCTGAGGGGACAGCTGGGAACTGAAACGTTTGCTGTATGTGCTGTCTGTGTCGGCTCCTACGTGGAAGGATTTCTGTCGTAGGCCCGAGCTGGCCTGCAGTTGGGCCAGATAGCTTGCCTTATTAACCGACCTGTAGATTAGACCTGCTTTAGGCCAGATTTTGGGCCGTTTGCATCTAGATCTTGCCAAGAATCGGCCAGCTGGTGCCAGTACTCTGCCAGAGTCGTGCGCTACATGGGTCTGGCCATTACTGTGTGCTCATGACTCTGTAAAAATGTTTTTATTTCTTACATTTTTTTTTAACCTTTTACCAACCAATAGGCAGTCCCAGCCAGTCCCAGTGCTCATGAGGGTAACTTAATGTACACAGAATATGAAATAACAGACATCGGTGATACTATATGAACATGCCAAGAGTTGCGTGCTTCCGACAATGTTGCATTTGTTCGGTTTTAAATGTACTCTAGCAGTGTGCATTTCACTCTTTATGAGTGTGAGAGGGATCAAATGCGCTATATCGAGCTCTGTTGGAATGAAAGGAATGGTAGTGCGTTTCACTGTGGAGCCTGCTTGGAGTCTGGCTCAGTGAAAAGCCTGTCTGTTGAGCGCCGGTTAGTTCTGCGTTCAGAAGCACTGACACTCTGTTCCTTACCGCGCACGGAAGCACTGACACTCTGTTCCTTACCGCACACGGAAGCACTGACACGGCGTTCCTTACCGCGCACAGAAGCACTGACACTCTGTTCCTTACCGCGCACAGAAGCACTGACACTCTGTTCCTTACCGCACACGGAAGCACTGACACGGCGTTCCTTACCGCGCACAGAAGCACTGACACTCTGTTCCTTACCGCGCACAGAAGCACTGACACTCTGTTCCTTACCGCGCACAGAAGCACTGACACGGCGTTCCTTACCGCGCACAGAAGCACTGACACGGCGTTCCTTACCGCGCACGGAAGCACTGACACTCTGTTCCTTACCGCGCACCAGAAGCTCGCTCCTCCTGGAAGACATTCCGGTGCCGCGCGACTCCTGCTACTTTCCAAAATTTAATCCCGTGTAATCGCTCAAGGATTACAGGACACTCTTTAGGAATGTAAACTTATACTTAGCCTGTTTGCAAACACTTTCAGTGGAACCTTGTTTGTACTTTTTGATGTCTTTTTGTTGTTACTGTACTTTCTTTTTTGCTGCACTTTTAAAAATGTTTCCCACTGCTACTGTGTCTAAATATAATACTCTACCAAGGTTTAAAGCATTGGTTTCTAGTCTTGTCCGAAAATGGCTAATATGGGGGCCAGTTTCTGTTTTAGCCCAGCTCTATGACACGTGATTCAACTAATTAACTAATCATGGCCTTTACTCAAGATGTTGACAAGTAGAATCGGGTGTCTTAGTGTCGGGCTAAAACTAAAACCTGCACCCACACAGGCCCTTTTGGGATAAGATTGGACCCCCCCAGGTTTAAAGGCTCCCACCCCCCAGATCAAAGGCTAGAGTAATCAGTCAGTGGGGGTGGCTTTCCCGCCCAAACAAACCGCCATCATGTGCTGCAAACTCGTAGATTTGGTACAGGGTTCTAAGGGGGGGCCTTGAAGTAGCACGTTACCCAGCCAACGCCGCCGCCCGCCATCGCAGCGCCCGTCAGCCCGATGGGATTCTGCACATCGGCACTGCGGCGGCCCGCTAGCGGCAGAGCCGCTCGCCGGCCGTTTCGCCTGCTCCTGATAGCTGGGCCTCGTCGGGCCTCAGCCGACCGCCAGCAGAGTGCTGTTGTGTCCCTGTGCGCAATGACAGCTGTGTCCACAGGGGAGCGATGTTGTGTCCCCGTGCGCTCTGACAGCTGTGTCCACAGGGGGGCGGTGTTGTTTCCCCGTGCGCTCTGACAGCTGTGTCCACAGGGGGGCGCTGTTGTTTCCCCGTGCGCTCTGACAGCTGTGTCCACAGGGGGGCGCTGTTGTTTCCCCGTGCGCTCTGACAGCTGTGTCCACGGGGGGGCGATGTTGTGTCCCCATGCGCTATGACAGCTGTGTCCACAGGGGGGCGATGTTGTGTCCCCGTGCGCAGTGCTGGTGCTATCACAGCTGTGTCCACTGGGGGGCGATGTTGTGTCCCCGTGCGCGGTGCCGGTGCTATCACAGCTGTGTCCACAGGGGGGCGATGATGTGTCCCTGTGCGTGGTGCTGGTGCTATCACAGCTGTGTCCACAGGGGGGCGATGTTGTGTCCCCGTGCGCTCTCACAGCCGCGCCCACATCGGGGTGCTGCTGGGTAAAGCACGTTTGCTGGCTGGGTCGGTTTCGGGGGAGGCTAACACCCTTAGACTTTCTTAAACAGCCCTTGGCCTCAGTTCAAAGTCTATAATAGCTGAAACGAATGAAAACCATTTGCAATAATTATTGTAGCCTGTTCCAGCCAGCAGTGATGTTGCGGGGAGCAGACATTTTCTCAGAGTTTTAACCTGGAAATAACCCACAGGAGCAGTGGGACCCAAACCCAGCGTTACCCAAGGCCTTTCTGCAGCACACTAGAGCTGGGTACCCAGGAGACACTCGCTGGACTGCAGCTAGCAGCCGAACCATCGATCCATCGACAAGGAGGGGTCACAGATTACAAGCAGACACAGTAATCACAGACAGTGTCTATTTGTCCCTTTAAATTCGATCAGTTAAAAAAGAAAAGATGCATGTGGCAATCATTTTCTTTATACGTAATGACAAACGATGCATTTACAGTGGACCTCAATACTCGTGTGTGTTTTCTTTTAGTGTTTGTAACAGTATTGAGTATTTTCACTAAATTTTAAATGGTTTGGATTGATCAGCAATCGCTTTGGCTGTTGGTGAGTATTGAGCAATTTGACCAACCGGTAAGAACAGTGATTTGGATTGTTAGAGGTTTGTTTTAGCGTTGGTCTGAACTGGGTAATCGGTGTTCATTATTGCATTGTCCTTACAGCTCTCGCACCATTGCTGGTACGGAATACAAACACAGACAGGACCCTTGTGTCCGCTGGGCTGTGTACTGAACGGGAGACGCCGAACAGAACTGGATTTCTTCTGTATGTTTTTACGTGCATACATCTGACCGCTAAAGCATGTGCTCTCAGCGCTAACAGGCTATAATTAGCTGCATTACGGAGATATTTTAAGGGCAGTCCATTGGGCTGCGTGTCTTCAACGACCCGCACGAGCGGTTCCTCGTTCGTTTGAACTTTTCGAACGGCCAGCTGAATTATTAATGGCGCGTGCGGCCCCCCCCCCCCCAAACGGGCAGAGAGTGTGTGGGCGGAGCCCCGGGCTCCCATCTCATTAATTCATGCCGCCGGTCCTCGCTGAGAGCTTAATGCGTTTTCTCTTACTCGTGTCCTCCATTTTACCTCAGGTTTCCGCTCAAAACGCTCAAAAAAGGAATCACCCCCCCCCCCCCCTCCCCAAGACAAGCGGCAGCTCCTCGGGCTCGGGAAGGGACGTCGCGTCGGAAGATCGCTCGACGGGACCGCAAAGTGCGTTTTCGCGGGGCCCTGGAGAGGGAGCGGGTGCTTTTAAAAGGGCCGGGTGGAGGGGTGTGAGGGAAAAGGACAAGACAGCTTTTTCTGCGTTTAGATTTGTCCGCCACAGGGTCCTCCTCCCCATCCACCATTCCGCAGTCAGACTCGAATCAAATTTAATGCCATTTTGCCACGTCTTCCCGTTTTTTTAAAAAGATGTTTGATATATGAGACAGCTAGGCCCAAAGACCGAAGAGACTAAGCTGTATAGGTAACAGTTAAATTGAAGTTTCCGTGGAATGTGCTGGAGCCAATAGAAAGATTCCCTATACGTCCAGTCTTCGATAAACAAAGGCAGTGCACCTAAGCAGAGCAGCAGAGAAACAGCCAGAGCACAAAGACCTTCGTAGCCTTTTTCTGAGGTCCTGAGCGCTGTGTATCGCTCGACTGAAGAATCAATTCAGAAAATAGTGAGGCAATTATATTGTCTTACGAAACACACGCTGGCAAAACAAGTGCAAACTGAGCCAAGTGCGAATAATAAATAATGGAAGCCCGATGAATAAATATGCGGGGGGTAACTGCTTACGTGTGGTGCTTTGGAAATCTTGGCCACTCCCGCGCGAGGCTCTCTAATTAATGAGCTGGGTGAACTTATCTCCTCGTTAAACGGGCTCCGTTTCAGTGGCCTCAGTAGATATCGTGGCGCTGATATTTTTTTTTGCTTCAGAAGGGCTTTAAAATTTTCACGGGGACCATAAAAAAAAGTTGCATTTTAAAGACCGAGCCGTGTTGAGTGCGAACGCGTGATAAAAGATTGATTTGCCGATAGCGGCGAGCTATCCATTATTCAGTTGTGGCGCTGGCTTCGCCGAGCAGGTGTTAAGGGTTCTACGCGTCTGGCTCCCCGAAGACCGCGTTAAAAATGAACAGACGACCTCGAACCTCGAACCTCGAACGGCGCTGCGACGCGGTGCGTTTCTCTGGGCTCCGGGTTAAGTTACAGGCTTCAGCTCGACTGCCGGACAGGTTAAGGAGCAGGGGAAAGAATGTTGATGAATATCGGGTCCCCCCCCTCCACCCCACCCACCCGTGTTAACAATAGATGGTTATTGATGTCAGGAAACACATTTTTTTTTTTACGGGTGAAATCGTATCGCATCATTATCACTGTTTGAAAATGAGGGGGTCATGAAGGGATGATATTTCATATTGGAAAAAGTGAAACATGAAATACATTGTTCAACACAAGTGCAATAGTGATAATAATTTTTAAAAAGGTATATGAGTGATATATTCCGTATTTGTGTTTGTGTGCTAATGATTTTAGTGAAGCTGATGAAATGGGAATGTAAAAGCTGCCGGACACAGAATCGTGATTGGACGGCCTTATGGGATATGCTTTGTGAGTGACAGGCAGACTTCAACGGACCGCCCCTTCGGGCTAAGCGGCTCCTGACTCCCGACGCGTGACACGCCCCACGCGATGCGTCCGCGCGGCCCCTCCCTCTGCGAGCGGGCCCCCAGCCGACCCCCCCCGGGCCCCCGCTGGCCCCCCCGGGCCCCCGCCAGGCCCAGGCGGTCTCCGGGGGGTTTCGCTCCCGTTTTGGTCTCCGGTGACTCGCCTGGAGGGGTTGGCCGCGGGTGGCTGAGCTTCCATGGTGCTTTGGGAGCGGGGGGGGGGAGCTGTGGGAGACGGAGAGAGTCCGAGGTGGACGGCGTGCTGTCACACGCGTCTGAGCGGGGGGGACCCGGGAGGAGGGCTTCCAGAACCCCCCCCATGCATGAAAACCGGGGTCCCCTGTTCTGCAGGATCTCACACACACACACACACTCTCACACACACACACACACACACACACACTCACACACACTCACACACACACTCTCATACACACACACACTCTCACACACACACTCACACACACGCACTCACACATACACACTCACACACACACACACACACACACTCACACACACTGAGGGCAACCTGCACCGCTGAAGGGTGAGATGCCCTTATCATTCACTCTCTCTCTCTCTCTCTCTCTCTCAGTCTCTCACTGTCTCTCTCTCTCTCTCTCTCTCCTTATTTCAGTCTCTCTCTGTCTCTCTCTTTCAGTCTCTCTCTCCCTCATTTCAATATTGCATACGGCTCTGTTCATTTTAAACCTGGTTTAAACCATCATTAGCCCTTAATTTAGACTTTTTGACGTGTAGTTGGTATTGTTACCGGTCTTTTCACAGACATTTTGTTCATGGCACAATTTGCCCGACTGTTTGCGAAGAAGAAATGCACTTGAGTCAATGAAAAGTTACTGCGAAAGTTCATTGAATCCATTGTGTTAATGTCATAAAATAGCATGTCCAAACCTCCTCCAAGTGCAGTGTTGCTAACCGAGACATTTTAGCTATGTTTCATATTTCCATGTGACTGCGACTTCCTACCCCAAAAGCTACCAGCAGCAAAACATTAGCTAGGTGCAAAAATGGCAAAACGTGTATTTTCCTTTAATCAAGCTTCGGGCGATCCGTGCTGTTTATATACCGCACTGATAATCACAGATTAATGGCGTAATGGACGTAGCGTTGGATTCGCAAATCCGCGCTCGCAGCCAGACGGGAAGCGCTGTTCCGCTCCAGATGGAGTGAGGTCACGTGACGAAGCTGCGATCCAATCGAGTGAGTCTAATGGCAAGCAGTGGCCACCAGCGTTCGAGCGTACACGCGTGGTGTGGAGTGTGAGTTTGAGAGGGAACCGAGGGTTGGTCTTTCCACCGAGCGGAAGAACCGGATCGGGAGGGAGGGGGGAAATGTATGAGCGCCTGGAAAAGGGGGAACCCACCCGTCAAGAACACAGGTGCTACCGCCTCAGTCCTACTGGGGTGGGGGTGTGGGGGTATGGGGTTGACAGATCTCTCCAGCCTTGAGAATTCCACAACCCCCCCCCCCCCACCACATGGACCGTTCCTCGTTTTGAGGGTGATGGCGGAACGCCTCATTGGCTGGCCGAGGGAGGCGGGGCCAGGCGAGCGGATGGATTGATTTGCCACTCTGTCGGGGCGCTCGTTAAACCTGCCATTTGCCTGTGCCCCGCCTCTCCCCAACCCCCCCTCAGAAACCAGCGTGTTTGGGATATGGGGGGGGGGGGGACTCTCTGTCCTGTGACTGTATAAACGTTACTGTGAGCCTCGCAGTAAGAGCTCAGATAGCAGCTCCCCTCCAGTCGGTTGGAAGCCTTTCCGTCGAGAGCCAGCTGCAGAAAGATGGGCTGACCTTTGACCCTTCGAAGAGTAGGTTTTTTTGCAGAGTATTTTCAAAATTCCAAGTCGGTGTTCTAGAACTCCATTGCTCTCAGTTACCGGCAGCGATCGTGACATCAGCATTAGAATGTTCAGCTAAGAGCATTCTAATCACATTCTTACGCCATAAGGGGTTATTGGAGTGCCAGAGGTTCAGCGCTGCTCTCTGTGGCCCATGGCACCAGGGCGAGGGGGGTCTCCTCCGCGCAGACTTCAGAAGCCTCTCGGCCGCCCCGGCCGGGACTTCTCGGGACCCGGGGCAGGAACACAGCCCCGGCTGCAAGCGGAATTCGTTTCTTAATGAATGTGCTTGAGTAAAGCGTGTCTTGAATTTAATAATGCTGGCCAAGAGAGTTCCTGGAAAAAGCACTTTTTTATAAAAAGTGTTCTTACTGGCTTTATCGCAGTTTTTTAAGATTGTGCAACATATGCGCATACAGGATGAAGGCTTTGGAGGGGTAATCATTCACAGGAAAGGCAGCCTGGGGCTTTTTAACGGCGCTGGTAGTCACAAAAGGCGGGGGTTAAAAAAGAAAACAGAGAAAGGCGAAAGCCGTGACTGGCTCTCTCAGCGCGATTGGCTGAAACGAGGCCATTTGTTTTCGGGGGGAGCCGCGGATGAGCGATGGAGGACCCGTCACCCGCTCCCTCCATCAGAGAGCATCCTGGGAAGGGAAGCGAGCCCATCGGGCCCTGGCATTCAGCCGGGGGATTGAGATAAACGGCAGCGGCGCGCGGAGCCGCGAGCGAGGGGGGGGGGGGGGGGGGTTGGGCGGTAGTGTCGCGCAACAAGGGGGGGCGGTTGCCACGGGAGCTCAGCCGCGCCCCCACGGCCTACCGCTCTGACCCCCCCTGGGCCGGCCTCGCACGCCTGACTGCTCCGACCCCCCTGGGCTGGCCTCGCCCCCCCGGGCCGGCCGCTTTGACCTTCACTCTCCGGAGCGGGGGCGGCGCTCGGGGGGGCCGGTGGCGGGAGTCTGTCTCAGATTAAGGCCGGCCGCGTGCCCGTATGGCTCCCGCCGGTGCCAAGCCCCACCCCCGCCCTCGAGGTGCACTGACACCGCCCCGCCCATACCCAACACCCCCCCCCCCCCCAACATCCTACAGCCCATGTCCTCATCCCTGAGTCACATGACCAGGCACGTGTGCTGGTCCCAGCGTTAGATCTCTTAGCTCAAGCGCTGAACACACTGCAGGGACACTGTGCCGTTCTGCTGCTGCTTAATAAAAGTATTGCATTTGAAGGTTTTATATAAGTTTACAAAAATACTAATACTGCAGCTTCTAATTGTACTACTACTAAGAATAATAATTATAATAATATAAATAAAAACATATCCAAGATACAAAACATACAAGATACAAAACAGACAGAATTAAATACGAAGTGCATGAATCATCAGTGTGGTCAGTGTTGTAAGGACGGCACTGGATCGGTCATCATAAGCAGATGCTCGGGTTGGGGTGCGGGGAGGTGCTTCGCCTTCTGTTGCTGTGCGGTGCGTTTGGTGTCCAGCGGCTCTCTAAGTCTCCGAGGGGTCATTAGCCATCCGAGACGACGGGGCGACGTCCCATCAGGAGTGACGTATTCGTATGAAATGCACAGCACGGTGAGCGCTTTGAACTGACACCTGAGAGACTCACACTCCAGGAACAGTGTGCATTCCTTGAGCGAGAGACTCTCTGGTCACGTGGAAAACACGCAGAGCCAGCTAGCGGCCCGGGGTCGTGCTAACAGAGGACGCACCAGCTAACACGTAGAGCCAGCTAGCAGCCCGGGGTCGTGCTAACAGAGGACCCACCCAACTAACACGCAGAGCCAGCTCGCGGCCGGGGTCGTGCTAACAGAGGACCCACCCAGCAAACTCACAGAGCCAGCTAGCGGCCCAGGGTCATGCTAACAGAGAACTCACCCAGCTAACACACAGAGCCAGCTAGTGACCGGGGTCGTGCTAACAGAGGACCCACCCAGCTAACACGTAGAGCCAGCTAGCGGCCTGGGGTCGTGCTAACAGAGGACCCACCCAGCTAACACACAGAGCCAGCTAGCAGCCCGGGGTCGTGCTAACAGAGAACCCACCCAGCTAACACGTAGAGCCAGCTAGCGGCCCGGGGTCGTGCTAACAGAGGACCCACCCAGCTAACACGCAGAGCCAGCTAGCGGCCCGGGGTCGTGCTAACAGAGGACCCACCCAGCTAACACACAGAGCCAGCTAGCGGCTCAAGGTCATGCTAACAGAGGACCCACCCAGCTAACACTCAGAGCCAGCTAGTGACCGGGGTCGTGCTAACAGAGGACCCACCCAGCTAACACATAGAGCCAGCTAGCGGCCTGGGGTCGTGCTAACAGAGGACCCACCCAGCTAACACACAGAGCCAGCTAGCAGCCCGGGGTCGTGCTAACAGAGGACCCACCCAGCTAACACGCAGAGCCAGCTAGCAGCCCGGGGTCATGCTAACAGAGGACCCACCCAGCTAACACGCAGAGCCAGCTAGCGGCCCGGGGTCGTGCTAACAGAGGACCCACCCAGCTAAAACGTAGAGCCAGCTAGCGGCCCGGGGTCATGCTAACAGAGGACCCACCCAGCTAACACGCAGAGCCAGCTAGCGGCCCGGGGTCGTGCTAACAGAGGACCCACCCAGCTAACACGCAGAGCCAGCTAGCGTCCTGGGGTTGTGCTAACAGAGGACCCACCCAGCTAACACGTAGAGCCAGCTAGCGGCCTGGGGTCGTGCTAACAGAGGACCCACCCAGCTAACACGTAGAGCCAGCTAGCGGCCCGGGGTCGTGCTAACAGAGGACCCACCCAGCTAACACGCAGAGCCAGCTAGCGGCCCGGGGTCGTGCTAACAGAGGACCCACCCAGCTAACACACAGAGCCAGCTAGCGGCTCAAGGTCATGCTAACAGAGGACCCACCCAGCTAACACTCAGAGCCAGCTAGTGACCGGGGTCGTGCTAACAGAGGACCCACCCAGCTAACACGTAGAGCCAGCTAGCGGCCTGGGGTCGTGCTAACAGAGGACCCACCCAGCTAACACACAGAGCCAGCTAGCAGCCCGGGGTCGTGCTAACAGAGGACCCACCCAGCTAACACGTAGAGCCAGCTAGCGGCCTGGGGTCGTGCTAACAGAGGACCCACCCAGCTAACACACAGAGCCAGCTAGCAGCCCGGGGTCGTGCTAACAGAGAACCCACCCAGCTAACACGTAGAGCCAGCTAGCGGCCCGGGGTCGTGCTAACAGAGGACCCACCCAGCTAACACGCAGAGCCAGCTAGCGGCCCGGGTCGTGCTAACAGAGGACCCACCCAGCTAACACACAGAGCCAGCTAGCGGCTCAAGGTCATGCTAACAGAGGACCCACCCAGCTAACACTCAGAGCCAGCTAGTGACCGGGGTCGTGCTAACAGAGGACCCACCCAGCTAACACATAGAGCCAGCTAGCGGCCTGGGGTCGTGCTAACAGAGGACCCACCCAGCTAACACACAGAGCCAGCTAGCAGCCCGGGGTCGTGCTAACAGAGGACCCACCCAGCTAACACGCAGAGCCAGCTAGCAGCCCGGGGTCGTGCTAACAGAGGACCTACCCAGCTAACACGCAGAGCCAGCTAGCGGCCCGGGGTCATGCTAACAGAGGACCCACCCAGCAAAAACGCAGAGCCAGCTAGCGGCCCGGGGTCGTGCTAACAGAGGACCCACCCAGCTAAAACGTAGAGCCAGCTAGCGGCCCGGGGTCATGCTAACAGAGGACCCACCCAGCTAACACGCAGAGCCAGCTAGCGGCCCGGGGTCGTGCTAACAGAGGACCCACCCAGCTAACACGCAGAGCCAGCTAGCGTCCTGGGGTTGTGCTAACAGAGGACCCACCCAGCTAACACGTAGAGCCAGCTAGCGGCCTGGGGTCGTGCTAACAGAGGACCCACCCAGCTAACACGTAGAGCCAGCTAGCGGCCCGGGGTCGTGCTAACAGAGGACCCACCCAGCTAACACGCAGAGCCAGCTAGCGGCCCGGGGTCGTGCTAACAGAGGACCCACCCAGCTAACACACAGAGCCAGCTAGCGGCTCAAGGTCATGCTAACAGAGGACCCACCCAGCTAACACTCAGAGCCAGCTAGTGACCGGGGTCGTGCTAACAGAGGACCCACCCAGCTAACACGTAGAGCCAGCTAGCGGCCTGGGGTCGTGCTAACAGAGGACCCACCCAGCTAACACACAGAGCCAGCTAGCAGCCCGGGGTCGTGCTAACAGAGGACCCACCCAGCTAACACGCAGAGCCAGCTAGCGGCCCGGGGTCATGCTAACAGAGGACCCACCCAGCAAACACGCAGAGCCAGCTAGCGGCCCGGGGTCGTGCTAACAGAGGACCCACCCAGCTAAAACGTAGAGCCAGCTAGCGGCCCGGGGTCTTGCTAACAGAGGACCCACCCAGCTAACACGCAGAGCCAGCTAGCGGCCCGGGGTCGTGCTAACAGAGGACCCACCCAGCTAACACGCAGAGCCAGCTAGCGTCCTGGGGTCGTGCTAACAGAGGACCCACCCAGCTAACACGTAGAGCCAGCTAGCGGCCTGGGGTCGTGCTAACAGAGGACCCACCCAGCTAACACACAGAGCCAGCTAGCGGCCCGGGGTCGTGCTAACAGAGGACCCACCCAGCTAACACGTAGAGCCAGCTAGCGGCCTGGGGTCGTGCTAACAGAGGACCCACCCAGCTAACACACAGAGCCAGCTAGGCCTGCTGCCGTTGCGCAGTCGGCCGCTGCAGCAGTGCGCCAGCAGACTGTTGAGGCAGAGCAGTGAAGGTGAGGCTCAGCCGCCGAAAGAATGCGGAGTGGCGGGCGAGCGGCTCCACAGATGGCGGGCCGCGGCTGTCCCGATCGGCGAAGCGCTGGCAGGCCGACAGCTGTCCCAGCAGCAGTCCTGCAGGAGCGCCTGGCTGGGGAATTGCTTTTAGCGACACGGAATGCAGATGTGGTATTATGGTGGGTTAATTACGCATTAGTTATCCTTCTGCATCCCCCCCCCCGCATATCTGCATCCTGTGATATCGGCTGGGAAGCTGATCGGCAGAACTGAGAAGAGAAAGAAATCCGGTCCCTGAACTATGAACACAAACGGCTTGACTCAACGTCAATATGTGTCCTTATCTTTTCCTCGCAATTACAAGCAATTAGCTGAGTAGCAAGTTTTTTTTTCCCCTTTGTGAACACACACTAGTTTGGCGCGTTCGTTTTGGACAAACATTTTTCGAATCCTGGCCATTGTTTCACGATGCTTAATCTAAAAGTAATCAAATGAAACAACTGGCAGAATTGTTTGTTCACCCTAGCACCTTTTCCTCATGCAATTTTTCCAGTATGTGAGCTTGAATAAAATCACGTCTTCGTGATGAAGACTGACATGTCTATTTTTTTCAGCGTGCGATGAAAGTCACCGGATTTGCGTTACTGCAGCGCTGCGAAGTTCGGTTCTTCGGGCACAGCGGCTTTTTTTTCCGCCGCGCGATCTATAAATAACATCGCGAGCGGAAGAGGAGAGACGCTGAGGCAGGAGCGTCGCGTGGCGTCGACCCTGAACCTCGCCGCCGTTTGCACGCAGCGGGCATCGGAATAGCGGGTTGTTTACGAGGCCGTTCCTTCGATGTTTACGGGAAACGTGGGTTATTTACATTACATTACATTACAGGCATTTAGCAGACGCTCTTATCCAGAGCGACTTACACAACTTTTACAGAGCATTTTCACATTGTATCCGTTTATACAGCTGGATATATACTGAAGCAGTGCAGGTTAAGTACCTTGCTCAAGGGTACAACGGCAGTGTCCTTACCCGGGAATCGAACCTGCGACCTTTCGGTTACAAGCCCAGTTCCTTACCCACTGTGCTACACTCCGTATTTGTTCCCTCAGTTAACACGCAGTGACCAGTTGTCATTTGGCAACGTGTGATTAAGGCTTAATTAGATGCTAACTGATTTGGTAATGATTGTGTTGTACCCCTGGGGAGGTGGTACCCCCCGCTTCCTGTACTCTACCCAGTTTGAACTCCTCTGCTGCACCAACTGAGCCGATTTGCCCCCTCAGTGCCCCCGAGGAACCGATTGGTAAATGCGCTGAGGCGCCAACTGTGCGGTTTTTTCCCCCCCCTTTCTCTCTCCTTTGTGTGGAATCCTAAGCCCTGCCGAAATCGGGGCCTCGCGCCTCTCGCGCTTCGTTGTTCGCTCGCGCTTTTTCCCGCGCGCGCGATGACGTTTCGCCGCGGCAAAACCATGGTCACATGATCCGCTTCGCGTGACCACAGCTTTGGAGAGACCGCTTGAGGCTTATCTGGGGGTGAAGGTCAGATGGTTCGAAGGTTAGTTGCATGTACAGTATGTTTTTGAGGGTTAGCAGTTAGCAAACCTTAGCCCAATAACAACTGCAACCCCACCCCCCTCCTCCTCCTCCTTAATTATCCTTCATCAGATCATTCACTGCCACCTTGTGGGTCCCAGCAATGAAACTCCACTCCCCTGTTTATTTTTTATTTATGTATTTATTTATTTATTTGGAAGTGAGCCTTGCTAATTTAATTAGCAGGAGCTGCTGACTCAGGCATCTCTATCGGTTGATTTTGGTGTCAGCAGGAATTGTTGATCCTTGCCTCTTCGCAGTGTCCACTCACAGTACCCTTACCCACCGTTCCATAGTTCCACAGTTCCTGCCGCGTAAGCTATGATATTTAAAAAAATGCTTTGCTGTGAAGCTGTCGATGAAAACTCCGTTCTTTGCTCGGCAGAGACTGACAAGGCCACGGAGCTCCAGGGCCGAGTCCGTTCCGTGGTTCCGGTTTGGGGCTGGGTCCTTTCCGTGGTTCCAGTTTGGGGCCGGGTCCTTTCCGTGGTTCCAGTTTGGGGCCGGGTCCTTTCCGTGGTTCCAGTTTGGGGCCGGGTCCTTTCCGTGGTTCCAGTTTGGGGCCGGGTCCTTTCCGTGGTTCCAGTTTGGGGCCGGGTCCTTTCCGCGGTTCCGGTTTGGGGCTGGGTCCTTTCCTTGGTTCCGGTTTGGGGCCGGGTCCATTCTGTGGTTCCAGTTTGGGGCCGGGTCCTTTCCGCGGTTCCAGTTTGGGGCCGGGTCCATGCCTCTGGAGCCTCCCACTGGCGTTCGGCGTACGGTGGCCCAAGAGCGCTGCTGAGGAGTGCGGTCTTGTGGGAAATCTCGGGCGGGCGGATTGTCGTGGGCCAGAGTGTGGTCAGCAGCGGCCCGTTCCTGGCAGAGGAGGGCCGTCGCTGAAAATGAAGACTGCAGCAGCAGCAGCAGCCTTCGCCCAGGCAACCTGGACTCTGCACTTGCACTGTGCCACAGTGCCTTTCCTTTAAAACAAAACTTTAAAAATCTCACTTCTAACAAAAACGTATTGCGTTGCATACATTTAGGCCAAACATCAGTCTCTCATCCAAAGAAGATCTTCTTTCTCTCTTCTTCTTTTTTTAAGAAAATGATGAAATTTACTAGAAATTAAACATTTTCGCACTGTGTCTGAAGTCCTGCAATTTAAAAAATACATGTTTAAAAAATGTTATTCCATTACATAATTTCAAGTCAAACATCAGTCTCTTCCCCAGAGGTGGGGAAAGAGGGCATTGTCTGTATCTGGTTTCCATGCCAACTTCTGGCATTAATTACTTAATTATCCATAAAATTCACACCATCTGACATTTTTGCTACATTTCTTTATGAGGACATGAATGAAAACCAAAGACCATTCTTGTGTCTCTATATGAAGTATTTTACTGTGATCTAATCTGCGTGTTAGTGTACGTAGCCCATTAGCTTGTTTAGCCAGGGTAGTTAATGCACTGTAAACAGGAAGCCTGCATACACACCGGCCCCCCCCCAGGCCGAGAATCGGCCACCCCTGCTCTTAACCACAGATGATCCTATTTCTATCTACTACTGGCGTTGTTATGTATTTGGTGTATTCATTGTAAGTGGAGGCACCTTTATTTTAAGTGGAGAAAATTAAGCGAGTAGAAGGTTGTGCGGAATTCCACCGCTGCTTCCTATCGTCGCTGCTGTGGCTCTGAGAACGATTCCGGAGGTTGCGGCTTATGACTGTGTTTCTTTTGAAGAATGGTTGCCAGGTTACTGCGAAAGAGGGCAGTTTACCCAGCAGATTCATGTATATATCACGTTGACAAAAATAGGCTTTTTTATTTTGAAGATGTTGCTTTGTAACATGTGACGTAAAGGAGAACAGGAGAGGATCTATATTACCAAGGCCGATATTAGCGGATGAACTATTGCATGAAAGCGTGCCTTGCCCACCCTGTTAAGGGGTCCTGGAGCAGTGAATGTCATTAGGAAAGGCTGGCCTGTTTATGATCCATTTTTCCAAACTGCATTATGTTATCCAGCCTGCTTGTTCATCCAGCTCTGTTAATCCAATGAGTCAGGTGAATACACATGCAAACAGGTGTCTGCTGGAAGCGGAATCTCGCACTTTAAAACTGGGTGGGAGTTTAAAAACCTCAAAGGTTATGCAAATCCAC
Source organism: Anguilla pacifica (assembly GCA_039654925.1). Classification (NCBI taxonomy): domain Eukaryota; kingdom Metazoa; phylum Chordata; class Actinopteri; order Anguilliformes; family Anguillidae; genus Anguilla; species Anguilla pacifica. The sequence goes on from CM077294.1 coordinate 45,390,777, forward strand.
GCCACGCAAGACGAGCGGCCCAAGAAACCGCGAAAGCCGATCAAACCGGCGTACCTTTCGAAGTCGTCGCCGTCGCCGTCGAAACGCTTTCAGAGAAATTACCTGCGCTGGGCGGCGACACCACAACAAAAGAAAACGGATGGCGCTTTGCCTCCCACGGCAGTCTCTGTGAGGGATAAACCTTTTCCAGTCATTATTTTCTTTTGTTTCCCCCCCCCCCCCCTCCTTCTCTCCCTCTCCCCTCTTGTGCCGATGCAGATCGCACCGCCGAGGCGAAATCCATTTCCTCTGTTCTTCCCGGGGAGGTCTGGAGGCCCCTCCGCGGTAACGAATACACCTCGGATAATTAGCTGTAAAAGCCGGAGAGCGGGATCCTGAGGAAAGAGTAATGAGCGGGGGAAAGGGAGAGGGGGAGGACAGGAAGGCGGGGCTCCCGGTGTGAAGGGCAGGTGGTGAAGGGCTCCTTCGTTTGGCTGTTTTTTCTTCTCCTGTCCATTAGCAGACTTTGAGACTTTGGCGAAGGAGTTTTTTTTTTTGGCCGGTTCGTAAATTGCGCACGTACGCTCTGCGTGAGGGCCTTTCCGCCATCTTGGGCGAAGTGCCCAAACCGCTTCTGTTCGCTTCTGCCCGTCGTCCTACCTCGGGGGCGCCATTCTGAGTACCGCATGCACCCCTCAGCCCGTTTTGAGTCCGTAGCCCACCAGCCAATCAGTTTGCATATTCTCAGCATACTAGAATTTGTCCTTACGTTCTCACAGTCCAAAAAGTACAAGCACATTTCTTATTTAAAAAAAACAGAGAAGCTAAAGCTAAATTATCCAATATACTGGACTTTTTTTCTGTGAAATATATTTATATACAACATTTTTGGCGGTTTATTCCATTGCATCATGGGAATCCTTTGCATTAATAAGTCAGTGTTGAAGGAATATTGATTGAGTGCAGTGTGACCATGTTCCAGTGTGTTTATCCGTCAAGGCAACACGACATGGTCCCATAAAGTTACTCACATCTCATGTAGTTCTGTAGTTTTTTGTAATATTTCACTACCTGCTTTTTCCTGGCCAGTTTGGGATTCTCGTCCGCACCCTCTGAAAAGGCCCTGCTCAGGTCACCCAGCAGCCCTGCAGACACAGAGTGAGGCTGCAGTGGGACTCGGTCCCAACCGAAAACCTTTCGGTCCAGAGCTTGAGCCTCAGAGGGGAGTCACCAGGGGTGCGTTTGGGCTGGGGCGGGTGTCAGTTACGTCCCTACAAGGGGCTGTAATTCATGGCCGAACCCATGAATCCTCAGCACCGTTCGGATCCCCGGAACAGACGGGCCGAACGCGATTGCTGTCTCGCCGGACGCGCGGGACCAGGCTAGCCGCCAGGTCTGTGTTTGCGTCTGCCGGCGTTCCTGTGCCAGGTGTCGGGTTGCACTCTTTTCATCCCCGTGTCAAGGCCGCTCAGCCGGGAGCGGCGCAGATCTGCGCATCACCGAATATGACACCCCCTGAATACGAATACGCCTCTGAGACTCCAGTCACGAGCCGGGAAAGCGAGAACACAGATTACCCGGGAACGTCACCCCCCCCCCCCAGCTCAAGATGAAACAAGAAAGAAAATATGATTCGCGTCTCTGCCCAACTCCTGGGTGGCTGGTGTTAACTGCATTTGCTCACTGTTTCCTATGTAGCTGGGTGAAATTGAGTTTTTTTTTTTTTTTTTTTTTAAAGCAGAGATGCTCTGATTTTGGGCCCCAAAACTTTATCACATAATTCTTTTTTCCGCTTGGAAATCAAATCTGTCAGAACGACTCTTGCAGCACCATTGTTCATTTTCAATTTTATACCCCAGCAATTGTTTTATTCCTCTCGGGGCAAAATTTCTTTTTGGATTTGACTACAACTTTAAAGCAAGAGCTTTTATATATTCATAAGCCATCCATGCTTTGCAAAGAAGGCTCTAAATTGCCCTGCTGTCGGCCATTCGCGTATTAGCATTTGGTAAGATGTTGAAGATTAAATTGCGTTGAAAGAAAGAATCAGCAAAACCCTAGAACCTCAGAAGAAGATCTCTTCTGTTTCCAGAGAAAAGCGCTCTCTGATCGCAGCGTGGATAAGCAGAATAGCAAATCTAAATCAAAACAAGCCGGTGCTGTGCACGAGCTGCAACCAAGAGATGCGCATTGAATTTGAACCTCCACGTGAGATCCGCTTTGTTTTCTCGTTCCTCGATTTGCACCGTTGAACATTAAAAAAATAAATAAAAAAATGTAACGGCTTTTGAAATGCGGTTTGAATATCTCCTCTGCGTCTATAGCCTATCAAAGACTGGTCACTCGATTCGTTTTAATGTTTCGGTAGGCAACCGCTGTGGGAGGATTCAAAATGAGATGAAAAATGTAAGGTCGGTCACGCAATGTTCCGTGTTGATTTTTCCGCTTCCTCCTTGAAAAAAAGCAAAGAGAAACGGAGAGTTATTCCTCTCAGCAAGATGTCTTGGTGAGATTGATAAGAAAGCAAATAGACCAAAGTAAATCAGAGAACCCAAGTTTTTTATTCCAGAGTTGCTGATGTGGCCTGCGATGTCAGACAAGTTCAGAGCGATTTCACACGCGCTGCACAAATCGGATGTCTTCTTTATTAACCTGCTTGCCAAGATTGGAATATTGCATTCGAAACAGTAATGCAAAAATGGACCATGTATGAAATGCGCGCACGAGCGAAGTGGCTTTTCCGATAAGATGTCTAAGAACAACAATCTTTGATTCCATGTGTTGAATCTTAAATAGCTTGGCATGTCTTGAAGGAAGGAATTTGGTGCTGCCATTCAGTAAATATTTATATGCAAATATTCATTTTGCATTTTACCTTGGTAAGAGAACAAAATGCAATGCACAAAATATTATGTTTATTCCAGTTCTTGCTAAATGTTACATATTATTTTTATAATTGTATGAAAAGAGTTTTGTCATGTAGCTAATGTCAGTCTTCAACGTACAGTACAGTATAGCTATGATGAATGTAATTAAATAACCGATTTAATCCTGCGATTGGGAGATTAGCCTTTCTATGCACATAAGGATTTTAGTTAATGAAAAATCTCAGGTGGTATTGAAATGACTGGAATTACCTACTGTTCATTGTCATGTATTAATTTGTCAGCTAATCCCTTCATAAAGTAATTGATCCTAACTACATCCTGCTAAATGGCTTAACTGCATCCCCGTTTTGGAGTTGAATACTCTGGATGTTCTGCAATACCATATTGCTGTTTATTTTGAGATGCATGCAAGGGCTTAACGAGTCAGTGAGAAATTTGACCTTGAAACGTTAGTTTTGACCCACAAGGTTTTATAGGCTAGTTTTCCCCTCGCAGTGTATAAAGAGGATTAGTTTACTTGTGGACACAAGTGGCAATTTATGCAAATGCATGCAAATGAGCAAGAACAGAATATGGATGGGATCAATCCCAAAGCAGCTTGTTTTGTAAAGAAGAAAAGCCTGAAGACAAGGAAAAATGGGATGGAATGTTCAAGTATGTTTTAATGATTCAAATATCACAGTTAAGTTCTCAGTTAAGTTCTCGAGTTAAGTCTTTTATTTATACATTTTTATTTTTTAGGAAATTTCTATCGTCCTAAACTCCAGTATGAGTGTATAAGAGTATCTGTGATGTACTGGGATGTACGTTTACATTATACACAAAACTGCTTACTAAAACAGGTGGCACTCATGTGGAAGGGGCATGTATGGGAAAACAACGGTACAATAATCTTCGCAGTTTGTCGAAGCAATGTGGAATTTTGCCCTCTACCGTATATAACAACTGCACAGTAAAATATTTAGTGCTGAGTCATCGCTAATAGAGTACACCTGGAGGACATCTGTCAGAGTTGAGTTGATATGAAATATTTTACTGAAAAATGGAAAAGGTCGATTGACCTGATTTTCAAGTCCTTTGTAAAGTTATTACATTGTCTGTTGTATTGTATTATTTATTTGCGGTGGGTGTTGGATTTAGGCCGTTATTTGGATACTCAGGCCATGTGGTGGTGATGGTAAATGGCTACCCTGCACAGTCGAGGACCGTCTCTACATGCCATGCCATGATCTTTCCCCGCCCCCCTTCTCTCTCTCTCTCACACACACACACCTCACACACACACAGCTTACTCAGGTTGGATAGCGATAATATAAAACCTCTAACTCTCTCACACTCTCTCTGTCTCTCCCTTGCTCTCGCTCTCCCTGTCTCTCTTCCTCACTCTCTCCATCTCCGTCTCTCCCTTGCTCAGTTTGCTTTATTGGCAGGACAACTACAGTCATATTGCCAAAGCAACACATGTAAGACACAGAAACATGGAAACCACATAAACAACATGTAACAAGTGTGACCCGCAACACTATAATAATAATAATAATAATAATAATAATAATAATAATAACAATAATAACAATAATAATAATAATAATATTCACATAGTGTAAAAAATAAATAACATTAAGGTGTGAAGAACATCACAAAATAAAAAATAAAATAAAAAAACTATATTACAGAAATATGAATAGTACAGGTTAAAATAATAATAATAATAATAATAATAATAATAATAATAATAATAATAATAAAAAGACTAATTACATTTTTCTAAAATGTATTCGCTAAATATATATACTCGATGCAGAGAGTATTCTCTTTTTACGTCCCTCTTCTTGTGGCAAGTGACTACATATCTCTTTCTCCCTCTCTCTCGCTCTCTCTCCCTCTCTCTCACTCTCTCTTTCCCAATCTCTTTCTCCCTCTCTCTCACTCTCTCTCTTTCCCAATCTCTTTATCCCTCTTTCTCTCGCTCTGTCTTTCTCCCTCTCCCTCTCTCTCCCTCTCTCTCCCTCTCTCTCCCTCTCTCTCCCTCTCTCCCTCTCAGACCTCCGGCCGGCCCCTCGCTCTTGCTCTGGCCAGCACAGCTGTCCTCCGGGCTGCCTCATTGGCTCTCTCTCTCTCTGCAGCCATGTTTAATTCAGCACCAAAACAAACACCGGGCTTAAAATAATCCGCAGCACGCGCTCCACTACCACCACCCATTCCTCAACGAGGGTGGGTTTTAATTATATCTGCCCCAGCAGATAGTATCTGCAAGGATACATGTTAACCTCCTGAGTGTTTCTGTAACTGAGAAAGGGAAACGCTCATTTGAGTTTCCATGGTATTTCTGTTCTGTTCTGCAAACAAAGAAATAATAATAATAATAATAATAATAACAAAAACAATGGTAATGAAAGTATATACTGTTCATTTATCAGCTGTTTTTTTGTTGTTGCATCCTACCATTTTTACCCTAACCCCCCCCCCCCCCCCCCCCCCCGCTCCTTTTGGCTCTGTGAAAATGTTGTCATGAACATAGAAGACAGCCTGTTGGCACTGTACAGAAATAAATGTTAATCGACCATTGATCCCCACTGGGGAAAATCTCCTTACCACTAGATTACACATAAATACCGAAAATACAAATCACATGCTTATGTTACAAGATGATCATCATAGTCGGTAAAAAAAGCGCAAACCCCATAAGATGAATAACTAGCTATACAGAAAATCATTTTAATTGTAGCCATCTGATCTGAGGCTAAAGCTTTCTAAAATACTTCAGACTTTTCTTTTTAAATATCTGTGCAAGTTAAAATACATGATTACGGTTGATTAAAAAAAAATCTAATTCTAAAAAAACGTCTCAGTTTAGCTTTCGGGTGTACTGAAGGGTCAATGAATTTTTTCCTGAATTTTGAGGTTGTCACTGATCTTGTAGTAGGCTGTATATTAGGTTTGCTTTCTTGGAACACTGTGTAGTGGTTTTTTCAGGAAGGAGGGCATTATTGAAATTAAGAACTTGGCAGGCTAAATTTTGGAAATATTTTCAGTGGGATGAAAGTTTGATCAGAGTATTATAAAATATTTATGAACTAGCTGGCTAATTCTTTATTTTGCTCTGTGAAATACCCCCATGTCTAGGGCCGTGACAGTACTAACAGCAGCAATAACTATTCTTATTAATGGTAGCCTAGACAAATATATCACAACTTTTAAGATACCTGTACTTGACAATGCAGCCTTCTGGAATATCACCAAGAACATAATGCATTGTCTACCTAAAATAAGGTGATATAGCTTTTGTAACAAGTTCTTTTCTACTGCATATTATTTTAAAAATTCCCCTGCATGAATGCTAATTCAGCTGTCCTTCTTGAATATTGTATCTGTGTACTGGTTGGTTAAATGCCTCAAAAATGCAAGACAGGTATTTACCAAGACAGCGATGAATAAAATATATTGAAATATGGAACATTATTATTTCAGAGTAAGTAATTTTTCTTGAATGGCAATAACTAATCATGCTGAGAAGGACAAAGGAGTAAAAGTCCTGTGAGAGGTTTTTGGCCTGGTTGTGATCCATAAAGTATGAAGCTGTGCAAGAAACCAAGAATAAAAATGACAATTTGGCTTCAAGAATACAAGCTTATTTCAACTCCTCTTGAATTGTTTATAAAACTTGCTACAGTCTGTCGTGAAATTATCTATTCATGTAATGCAATTGTCTATCCATACACTAATTTTGTACCCCCCTGCTTTGATAATGAATGGATGCAAAAAAAGAAAGAAATAATGGCCAATAATACTAAATGAGATTCCTTAATATCCACAGATGCATGAGACACATCATATATATTACATGCTTTTGTTTCTTTTTGAAAAACACCAGTATGTTCTCAAGCAGCAACAGTGTACAAAGTTATATAGTTATGTAGTATGTGGTTATATAATGCCGAAGCCAATTGTGTTATCCTGAGTTAGTTATGAAGAAAATCCTCCCACACCACAGGGAGAAATGAAATGCCTTTCTTACACACCACATTTTGAGCAAGATTAAAATTGTTTTCTAACCTTGAATTATGGTAAAATATTTCAGTAGTCCTGGTAACACAGAGAAAGCTGGAGCCAGGAATGTTTTATAAATCAAACACAAATATATAGCTGGTCTTTTTGGTTTCCACTGTGTATAATGAGCATCTTGGTCAGCTTTACGCTTTGACTTTGTGTTTTCTGGAATGGCTCAGCTCTACAGGAGATCCAGACTGCCCAGCAAGGCAATAAATACAGAGTCCTTTTAAACCCGACAATAGTCTCAAATAATCATTCATTCTCCTTGCGTTGAATATTGCTGAAATAATGTTATTGCAGCAAGAACATGATTATAAATGTATATTTCAAAAAAGGAGTCCATTTCTGTTACGGTGTCTCACATTGGCGATGAATGTAGTGATGTTCCTTTGAGTAGTATACTAGGAGGAGAGTGTGGGTGTATGTGAAGTTACTTCATTCTGTTCTCTAGTTACTGCGAACGAATCAGCCTGACAGTTTTTGATTTGTTGTCATTTTAAGTCTTGGTGATACTGCTATCTTCTCCATCCTGTAGTGCGGGTCTTTGTGCAGTTGTATTGATTTATCCCGCGGCCTTTATATGAAGCTGGGTCCAGGAATTATTTTTTTAATCTTTCTCCTGGTGTCATAACTGTGATCTCGGTTTAATGCCTACAGTAACACTACACAATTTTTGCTGTCGCAGAAAAATTTTCTATACAGGAGAAAAATCTCAGTTTTAGCTTGGTTGAGTTGGGGGAGGGGGTGAAGGGGCGATGGGGGTGAGAGTGGGGGGCTCAGGTCTATTTTGGGGGGGGGGGGGGAGCTGAGCTTCCCATGGCTCCCTGAGTATCACCATCTCTGAATTTCTCACTCCTCCAAACGTACTTTTATATTTTGACCGAAGACCTGGCGGATATCACTGCCCTTCCTCTCGCACATGTCACACAAGCAATCTCAGCAGCTGTAGGGTAACAATGGTATGACCCACCATAGGGGTGTTAAAAATTGTGGTACAATTTTACTTCAAACAGAACTTGGGGAAACACATTTGAATATTTCCTGTTAGAATTACTCAGCTTATGTAAAGATTTTGGAACCATCCCTAACCTTTAGTTTTCACTTCCTTCAGGGGGGTTCAAGTCTCAGTTGGAGGGGGCAGACCCCCGCACACCCTGGTTGTCCCTGTCTGCCCAGCCGTGGTCTTATCCACATTCTGCAACGTCATTTTTAATTTTTTGTCTGATTTCTCAGCACAAATCAGCGTTTACACAAGTAGCTGCTTCCAGTGGCTTCTGTTGCTGTTCCTCCATTAACACTATGTACTCAACATGAAAACCTCTTTCTTTCTGTCCAGTAAAGCTTGCATCCTGGTATCTCACGGCAATGCAAAACACTATACATCATCTTCTCATACAGACATCTCTTACAGCAGTGTGTAACGGGCATCTATTTTTCAAACAAGGAGTTATTATAATGCCTTGTTTCCAGATTTGAGGTTCTTTTGTAAAATCTTCAGCCATATAACAGAGCTTGCTGCAGGACTGTGGAATCCGTATGTGTCCAGCTATCCCGCATTGCATTGTGGGAAATTTTAAGCACCTGAAGTTCTGTGATATGAATAAGGGACGGACTGGCTGAAAACTGTGGAGTTAGCTCAATACATCAAGGAGCTTTTATGCTTGTACACAATGGCCTAGATTCAAACAGTATTGTCCCTAACTTTGATGTAAATTGAATACATTTTTTCCTTACAAAATGTAACACTTCAGTTAAAATTGTGACTCAAAGGTAAGGGAAAAAGAGAAAGGTTTGTTTGAATTCACACCACTGATCATGTTGAAAAAAGAAACTTTCGTTATATTTAGCATATTGTAGAAAATAGACCCAATGGCGTGGTGAGAACGAAGCTAAAATATGCACTGATGCGGTATCTCAGAGTTTAGGAGTAAAGCACGAGTTTCACTCTGAAACTCGCCCTTTCTCCGGCCTCCAGTTCACTGGCGGGAGTATAATTGGCGCAGTGTCCACCGGTGCAGGCTGTAATCAGCGTCTTAAACGGATTCGCTCTCTCCGAAGCTCGTCAGTTCGGTCAGCTGAGCCTCCCGAAATATGACCCCCCGAACGCGTCTGCGAGCTTTGCTTTTAATCCCGACGCACCCCCGAGCTCCCTACAGCCCTCCAGTAACAGGGCCGGCCTCATCTCCGCAAATCGACTTTTTTTGGGGGTGGACACTACGGGAATTATGGGTAATTGTCAACTATCTGGGTGCCTCCTAATGCTATTTAAATGTATTTATGGCCTGAAGTCCTGAACATATTATCAGTCTAACCCCCCCGCCCCCCCACCCTCATAATATGTCAGTTATTTTCACGTTTTGGTTTTTCTTAAACACACACTGAACATTCTCACCCGGTTCTGTGAACTGCCAACGTTTCACAACTCAACACATAATGAAATTGGTTCAAAGCTGTGCTTAAACCAGGGACCATTAAAAAATAATGCTATGTTGGCACATTGAGAAAGTGAAAGTGTGGTATAATTTTAAGTGTGGTTCCCGTTTTCTTTTTTGGAGAGAAAAGGGTTTTTTGTGACACTTACAGCATTTGTTAGCAATTATGAATATAAATGTCTGTTTTCATATCGTGGTGACACTGTGTTCCTTGTGTGCAGTGGCGTGCCACAGGAAATACTTTATATACATAAAATAAGATTGAATGTAATATTTTTTTTTTTAAAAAAGGGGGGTAATATCCCCTCATACAGCTTCTGGAGGCGTAACTTCACTGCGCAAGCAGCTTTGTAGTTACAACACTTCCAGCGCATTTTCTTGCTTTAAATGACGACCTTTCTCAATTCCTGGCCTGTGCCAGCCAGTGTAAAGATGGCTCGTCATCAGAAACATACGTGCGCGTCTGAAATATCCTTCATTGCGCATAACTGTCTGAGCCAATCAAGGACAAGATACACTAGCACTGAACCAATAAAGAATGGCTCTCAGGATGAACCATGGGTGTAATTTTGGGGCGGGAGGCACACGCGCCTTGCACGTGAACGGCTCCCCGCAGCAGTGCCTCTGCAGCTTTGTCATAATTGCAGGCAGCTGAACGGAGAGCAGAGCTGAGGATGAATCAAAGTTCGGCTCTGTTTATGTAAATGCAGACGCATTTGCATTTAAATCCCGCCGTGCTCTTTACGTAACGGTCTTATTGTGCACCGGGTATGTAATGGTTTACAATTTAAAGGGCCAATCCAAGGCTTTGCTCTGGCCTCCCACTTCCTCCTACTGGTTTCCATCAACGGCTTTAAGCTTCTTTAGCTCCTGTTATATCATTGGTTACTTGTGGGGTAGAGATGGGTATGGAGCGGGGATGGAGGGGGGAGGATTCAGCTGACAACCAACTGTGATCTTGAAAGCGCGATTCTGTCACTTAACGAGCAAGTTACTTTTCCGCACCTAATCTGCAACTCACCACATCACAGGCTTCGACTTTGACTAGCGAGCCTTTCAATTAAGGGAGTTTCTTTTTTTCTCAGATTATGCTAAGCTACGTTTCAAGGGTAACGTCTCCGACCTCCCTCCCCGGGCCGCCCGCGTGATCTCGCTGTGACATCACAGTAAGCGATCGCTCACGGGGGAGAGCCGGGCGCGAGGCCGGGGTCTGAAAAACTCGGCTCTGTTTTTAACGAGCCGTTGCTCACGGCTCGCAGGAAGTGGCTGGGGCAGGAAGTTGAGGTTAGGAATGGAAACTACCCGGGAAGTACCATTGATATGGAAATGCTAGTGTCCTCGGAGGGCCGGCGATTTGAATGCGGAATTAGGCGGCGTTTAACCTAATAAACGTCTGGCAGGCGCCGCGGATTAGACCGGTTTGCTTCGGGATTTGCCCGTGGCTTTGGGGGGGGGGGGGCGCGCGGAGCGTATTTAGAGGCGATGTCCTCGCGCCCGCCCGTTGTTATCTCGCGCTTACGAGAACGCAGGCCGTCGGAAACGGATTTCCGCGCAGTTCTCTTGAGTCGCGGCGCACACTGCAGGGACCCTCCCATTACTGGGCCGGCTGGAGTGAATTGAGTCCGGAGCGAGGGACTGTTGTTTCTGTGGGGCTGCGCGCTGGCCTCTGGGAGACCTTGAGCAGGCAGCACTTTACCGAGCTTCCTAAGAGCAGAAAAGCCTGGCAGCTCTGTGGGGACCAGCTGGCTCTCACGCCTTCTCTAACCCTAACCCTACCTTAACCCCTGAGAGGATCGTGTCTGTCCTACTACCATGTCTTCTGTCCAACGGTCTGAGCCAGTGGGAGCTCCAGTGTATCGTAGCGTGGGGGGGGGGGGGGGGGGGGGTTACTTACTGAACATCTCATTTCTGTTTGATACCCCCAACGGTGTCTAACTCTTTGAAAAACGTTTTTTTTGGAATGAAATCCAGCGTTCTAGAACTCTGTTTCTTTCAGTTACCAGCAGTGATTGTGACATCAGCATCAGAATGTTGGGTGAAGAACATTCTAATCGCAGATTTGTGATGTCACACCTTGAAGGGTTCAACGAGCGGGAAAATGCAGAAGCTCAGACGACAGGGGCCGGGACTTTTTTGCGTGTGTCTCCACGGTAACCTCCTACCCAGCACCCGTCAGGTGTTTTTTCTGAATGCGCACATGTGCCATTGCCTTTTCAACAGGCATCCACAGACTTTAAGGTGTGTGTACCTGTCTTACTCATACGGAAGCTGAAGTCCAGGATGCTATTTTGCAAATTGCCTTTCTTCACAGCTGTCTGTGACTAAACCATAATGCTGTGTTGGAACATTTTATATATATATATTTTTTTCTGTTACTGAAAATGTTCTGTTTCGAAGATAAGGCTTTTGCATGACGCCGATGATGTATTTCCTCCGTGACCACACATTTCCCCCCACCGAGATTCAGTTGCTACGCACCCTTTCCCCAACCCCCCCCCCCCCCCCCCCCCCACCCTCCCCACGACTCCGTCACTCTCCGCCCACGTCAGCTGAAATGTATCGCATTTTCATCTGGGGTCTGATGCCGGTGCGCGAGCGGCGTCGTCGTCGCGGTACGGGCACGCAAACGTAAAATGAAGAAGGCATGGCGGGAGGCCCCTGTTTGATCGCCGAGGCTTTCCGTGCCTGTTTCCTCTGCGATGCTGCGCTTTAATTGAGGCCCAGGAGTTTCGGCGGGGCCTGGATATCGATTGTCTCTCTTCGTTATCACGGCTGCGTACGGTTGAGCCAGAGCCATCTTCAGACAGCGCTATTAATCTGCGGGTTTGCGTGCGCGCGCGTCTCCGGACTGCGGCTCCGTTTTCCCCGCTGTACTTACCCGCCTGTCAGGCCGAACCGCTGCGGGCCTCCGTTTCGTTCCCACCGAAGAGGCCCTGTCACTTACCAGCGCTGAGAGCACGACCTTTGACCCGCGACCCACGACCCCGTGACCGACGCGTGATCGCTACGCCGTTGCTCGCGCCGCGTTCGCGCCGCGGTCGACCTCAAGGCCGCCACGCTCTCGCACGGAAGGGATACCGCCATACGCCGTCCCCCGGCCCTCTCCCCGCCGCCGTTTACATCGTTCACCCGAGGACGCCATTTTATCGCGTCTCGCCGTGCCATTACCTATTCAGAAATCCGAACGATTCCCAGAATTACACCTCAAACGAGCCGGCGGTCGATAAAACCCCACGTTATTAATTTAACTTTTTTCCCGACTTTTTTTTGTTGTTCCTCGGCTTTTAGCATCCCACCGGCCGTCGTCGTGCGGCTGGCTGTGCTTAAAGAGGTGTCCGATATCAGGAAGAGGGGGTAAGCGGGGGGTTTCCACCAATTAATGTGTGAGCGCTGGAGCGGCGGCCATTTGGCTGTCTTTGTTTAAATGTACCCGGAAAGCGCACACGCTTCAAAGAGCACTTTAATTGAAAGAGAGGAAGCCAGATCCCCGTTTAATAAAGCGCACTTCTGTTGGTTATGCTGAAGATGAGGGGTCACTGGGTAATGTCATTACCGCAGGTTTTAAATGGCTTTCCTGGTGTGAGGAGGGAAGTGGATTACTTTATTTGCCCGGGCTGGCTGTGTTGAAATGGTACCTCCCGCGTTAGCTCTAAAATGGTTTGGATAGCTGACAGATGAGAAGCCGTGTAATGGTATATGTGTGTCCGCGCTTCACCCCAGGAGAGCTTTCACCGCTTTTTTTAATCGTTATCGTGGCTTTTGTCGGCCATTTCTTGGTGTCGAACGCTCCCGCTTTTGATCCTCTGTCCATGTTTGTTTCTCGCTTTAAAATATAAAGCAAAGTTTCGCTGTTTTCTGGGAGCTTTTTTTCTGTAGGCTGAATTGTTCCTGTGACCATGGAAACTTTCCCCGGTTCCTGTCCAATTGGCCGCTTTTGTGCCTGTTTTTTTCCTGAAACATAAATTACACACTCCATAAAATGCATTATAACAAATATGTTCATCGTTCAATGAGTGACTGATTGAAAACATACCTATTATTGTTTATTAAATATTACTGATTGCTAAATACTATGATTGCTTGCAAATCAAAATGATGGCTTTGACGTAATTGGTCTCACGGCACTTCAGAATTTTCTCATTAAAAGATAGTATTCTTTGTGATTGAAGAGCCCCAATTATGTTATAGCAGTACTTCTCCAATTCTGTCATCTAATGAGCTTAGTTATTGGACAGCCTGGGTGGGTATCTTTGGAGAATACGAGAGGCGAGATAAAATTACTCATGTCCAAGCAAGTTCAATGGCTACCAGTCAGAAGCGCACAGTACACATTAACTAAGACACTTATATTCAGTTCATTTTGCCTGAGCTGCCACCCTAAAGAAAGTATAATAATAATAATAATAATAATAATAATAATAATAATAATAATAATCTTCTTCTTCTTCTTCATCATCATCCACATAAGACCCTGTCTTCCCAGATTGTTATTGCAAATATATTTTCTGTTCTCAGTTGACCTACCTGATTAAGTGAGGAATAATAATAATAATAATAATAATAATAATCTTCTTGATCTTCATCATCATCCACAAGGATTCTCTGTCTTCCCAGATTGTTATTGTAAATAAGTATTCAGTTCTCAGATTACTTACCTGATTAATTGAGGAATAATAATAATAATAATAATAATAATAATAATAATAATAATAATAATAATTATTATATCCATTGATAGCTCTAGCTCTGTCCTCTTGGCTGCTTTTTCTTACAGATCCCTCATAAGTGGCATTTTCTGTCCTGTAGCTTATCCATGTGCAGTGAATTGTGCATTTGTGGCTACAGGCTCAGATTCCCCAAAGAAGCGACTGCAGGTAACCACCACTGTTCAGGCCTCACTGCTGTGTGTATATCTCATTCTGAGTGTAATGATATATTTATTGCCAGAAATGGATTGTACTTTCTTAGCAAAACCGCAGTGTAGCCCTTCTCAGCAACTTGAAGGTGAAATGAGGACATGCTAGGACAGTCTAGTGCATTGTATCTCTGCGGGTTCAAATCCCAAGTCGGGGCATTGCTGTTGTACTATTGTTCTAAGTTACTCGTCCTGAATTGCTTCAGTACATATTCACCTCTAGCTTATAAATGGATACTATGTCAGCTGTATGTCACTCTGAGTACATGCTAGGACAGTCTAGTGCCTTGTGTCTCTAAGGCTGCGGGTTCAAATCCCAAGTGGGGGCATTGCTGTTGTACTAGGTTACTCATCCTAAATTGCTTTGGTAAATATCCACCTCCAGCTTATAAATGGATACAATGTCAGCTGTAAGTCACTCTGAATAACAATTAAATGTATAAAGCCACATAAGAAAGATTCACACAAGGACCCTTTCAAGACAGGACTGTGCTTCATGCCAACTCTGACCTGAGCGCAGAGTCCGTCGTCACGTTTCACAATCACGGAGCAGAGCGTTCCCCGAGACCGGACTACCTCTGAGGAGTCTCGGGACCGGTCGGAGCTCAGCGCTCAGGAAGCGGCGGACGGGAAGACGCGGGCGGCCCGCTTATCGACGGGAACGCGGGGGGGCCGGGGCGAGGCGTAACCCGAACCCCGAAACGTGTGGGAAGGCCGCCGTCCGCGCCCGGCCCGCGGCGGGCGGGCCGATATATCAGAAATGAATACACGCGCAGCCGGGTTTATTGGGTCGCTAACAGCTCATCTGACACTGTAATTAAAAATATCAGCCGGCGCAGAATTAATCAATCCCCCCTTTCCTCTGGGAGGGTCAGATGACCCGGGATGATGGCATCAGAGATCGCACACAGCTACGCCGGGGAGCGAAGGAGAGAGCGGGAGAGAGAGAGAGAGAGAGAGAGGGAGAGAGAGGGAGAGACAGAGGGAGAGAGAGAGAGAGAGAGAGAGAGAGAGAGAGAGAGAGAGAGAGAGAGAGAGAGAGAGAGAGAGAGAGAGAGAGGACCTGAAAAGGGAAATAAACCAGGAGGAAGAGAAAGAAAGTGAGTTATGCTGACCTTACCATTGGAGAAGAGGGGGCAAACTCTCATTAGTGTAGTCAGATCTCCTGTTGTGCCCCTGCTGAAAAACACACACACACACAACGGCACACACACACACACACCCACACACAATGGCACTCACACCAGAGACATCTTCAGTGCCTAAATCCAGGAGTCGCAGTGAGAACGATCGGCCTAAATACTAAATGAGGGAAAGACGAAGAGAGAGAGAGGGAAAGAGAGAGGGAGAGAGGGAGATAGAGAGCGAGAGAGGAAGAGAGAGAGCGTTTTGGGCATTGCCTGAGGCACCGTTAAGCATTCCCACACAGAAGTAAAGAGCTCGTTAACTATTTCCGAGGTTTGCCTTGAGTGAGCATGCATGCGAGCGTGTGGCGCATTCTCCCGCTAGCTACCCAATTACTGTCTATAAGAGCGATGTCACGACCAGGCATTTAGAAAGCTGCCAGGCTCCAAACAGGCTGTTCTCCTAACCCTAACCCTGACCCTAACCCCTCAGAATCCTAACCCTAACTTCCCAATTACTGTCTATAAGAGCGATGTCACGACCAGGAATTTAGAAAGATGCCAGGCTGCTAACAGGCTGTTCTCCTAACCCTAACCCTGACCCTAACCCCACAGAAACCTAACCCTAACTTCCCAATTACTGTCTATAAGAGCGATGTCAGGACCAGGCATTTAGAAAGATGCCAGGCTGCTAACAGGCTGTTCTCCTAACCCTAACCCTGACCCTAACCCCACAGAAACCTAACCCTAACTTCCCAATTACGGTCTATAAGAGCGATGTCAGGACCAGGCCTTTAGAAAGCTTCCAGGCTGCAAACAGGCTGTTCTCCTAACCCTAACCCTGACCCTAACCCCACAGAAACCTAACCCTAACTTCCCAATTATGGCCTGTAAAAGCGGTGTCAGGACCAGGCCTTTAGAAAGCCGGCAGGCTGCGAACAGGCCGCTCTCCTCGGTCGGCGCGGGGAGTACAGAGGGGGCGGTGAGCTGATGAACGCTCCGGTGCCTCTCCGCTATCCCCTCCGCCGACTCCTCTTAAGGATCCATTTAAAGCCGGTCAGAATTTCGAACGTGCACTCAGCTCTCGATGATCGCCCTGCCCTGCTCCTTCCCCCACAGGGCGCGGAGACGGCCCGCCGCCTCGTTCTCATTCGCCCGCGTGGAAACTCCCGGCGAAATTCCCACGCGCACAAAAGGCTCGACGCGGGCCGCCGATGTTTTCGGGCCGAATCAGAACCTCCCGCTGACGGGTCAGTGTCGCCGTAGCAACGACGGGTTTTCGTCGGGGTTAAGACTAGTTTGCCGCGCGCTGTATTATATCGTCGCGAGTAATGTCTCGTTTTTCTGTCCGTACGCGGGGGACGCGCGACCTGACCCGAACCCTGCGTTTCAGCTCGCGTCTGATTGGCTGCTCGCTGGGCTGCGCGATCGCTACGCTTGCGCTGAAGACGCCGGACGGGGAAGCGCTCCGATTGTCCGCTAGCCCGAACGTGTCAGGGAGCCCCGTCGAACGTCCAGCGGCGTTGTTCCGCGGGCTTTTCGGAGGGAGAACGGGGTGACGGAGTCGCTTGCTAAGGAAATGAGGCGGCCGAGTGAAGCAGAAACGGCCATTTTGGCTCCTGTGCTCAGCGGCCGAGTATGAAGAGGAGGAGGCATTTAAGAACATACGACCGGTTCCGTCCGGTCTGGGCCCGAGCACCTTGGACACCTTGGTCTGCTTTTGAGGAGAAACCTGGGGGGGTTTGTGAATGAAATGAACAGGAGAAGTGAACAGGCCCTCGTGAAAACGAACAGCCGGGTTCAGGCCGCCGATAGACAACGGGCTCTCGAGTACGAACGCGGCCAACGAGGGACCTGGTTCGTAAACTTTTCTCTGCAGTTTTCTTGGATCGTAGAGTGTAAAGATTAGTGTCCCACAAAAAAAAAAAGCAGAATCTGACAGCCTGATTTCTTGCCTGAAAGGGTTTGTGGCAACATGCCCAGACGAAGGGGAACTTCTTAATTTCGGGTTTATGCTTTTGCCCTTTCCTCAACTCCGCCCCCCCCCACAACAGCCATTCTTATGCTGTCGTCCAAGCAGCCATTGCAGCACAGGCCGCTATGGTAAATGGTAAATGGACTGCATTTATATAGCGCTTTTGTCCAAAGTGCTTTACAATTGATGCCTCTCGTTCACCAGAGCAGTTAGGGGTTAGGTGTCTTGCTCAGGGACACTTCGACATTCCCAGGGCGGGGATCGAACCGGCAACCCTCTGACTGCCAGACAACCGCTTTTACCTCCTGAGCTATGTCGCCTCCTAACACAGCCGGCCACTGAGCGTGCTCACTACGACCCCCCTCGTCATGGCCGTTCCTCTGAACAGAGCCAAAATGGTAGTTCTTCCAAACAGAACCGAAATGGCCGTTCCTCCAAACAGAGCCAAAATGGCCGTTCCTCCAAACAGAGCCAAAAGGCTGTTCCTCCAAACAGAGCCAAAATGGCCGCTCCTACGGACAGAGCTGAGGCTCCGTAAGACTCCTCCATTCCTCGTGTAGGCCGCTCTGTGGCCCTGATGTTCGGAGGAGGGCGGCTCGCCTCTTAAAACGCGGCGCCGTCGCGATGTGGTCTGCGACCCACCCCCCGTCAGCTCTCAGATTCATCATCTGTCGTTTTCCAGATGTGATTCTCGCCCGACCCAGAGTTTATCGCTTAAAGGTGACGGCTAATTAAGCCACTCGGGATTGCCGTTTTTTTGTGGGCTTTTAGCGGTTTCTCTTCGGCGCTCGCTGTAACATGAAAGAGGAGCTTTTGTTACCGGGGACGCTACGCAGCTGCTGTGCTCAAGGTGATATAGCAGGTTCGCCATTTGAAAATATATTTTTTTTTCCGCGTGATTAGTCTGGCGATGAGGGCTTTTTAATGACCAGGCGAGCAGCGCGGCTTTGTTGGTTGCTGTCGTCTTCTGCCAATTCCGGGCTGACTGAGCGAGCGCGCCTTTGAAACCGCTCGCCGAAGGCGATGAAAGAATCAAGACTGTGTAGCTCCTCGAGAGAGCAGCGATCTGATGAAAAATGAAATTCTGAAAGGGTACGGAGCGGGAGAGAGAGAGGGAGAGGGAGAGGGAGAGAGGGAGAGAGGGAGAGGAAGAGGGAGAGGGAGCGGGAAAGGGAGAGAGGGAGAGGGAGAGAGAGAGGGAGAGGGAGAGTGAGAGAGAGAGGGGTGTTCTGCCAGCCGCTGGTGTAATTGCCAGCGTGAGACGGCCGGCAGAAGGCACGCGCTGCATTGTGGGCCAGGAAAGGGGCCGTGGAGGAATGGCGCATTTGGCCGCACCCCCGGGTTCTGATTCGTCGAGAGTAACGCGCCGAGCATTCATCCCAGGCCTTGTTGGCGCACTGCTTCCTGCTCTTGTGGCAGCTTCCTGCTCTTGTGACAGCTTCCTGCTCCTGTGACAGCTTCATTAGTGTGATTAAAAAAAAAAAAAAAAAAACATTAACAGATGATACTTCAGAGGTCTCCTTGTACACACATCAAAATGTGATGCACCCTTTGGAAATTCATATCCCATGCCTGCTCTTGATTTCTGTCACAGTGTCATTGGATATGAGTCACCTTCCTTGAGAAGCAACCTGACATTAGACTCACCAGGAGGCAGAACCTGGAAAACAATTTGCGTTTTGAAATAAAGCCAGGGGTGTGGCTTTGCTTTTAAAAGTCCCACATTCAAAAAAATAAATAAAAGTGTGGTGAGGAACACAATCTTCTGCTTTTGCACAGTAAGCATATGGCAGACGCATCAGGCATGCGAGAGAGCTAGACATATTTGCTGCTGTATATGTGTATTAAATAAATCATTTATCAGAGACAGACCTCGTGTAGTCTGACTGAAAAAACTTTTATATTAAATGAAACCAAAAAGTTTACGTCTATGAGTCCAAACATTTTGTTCTGGTATTTTAAGCAAGGGGATGATATTTATCAGTTGTTCTTCAAGCTACCCCGAAACATATTTGAGAGTAACAGGAAGACCAAGGACTGATGTACCAAACAATATTATAGTCTGATAAAATGCTGGATATTTCCCTTTTGAGCCATCTGTAGGAAATTAAAAATAAAAGCTACACATAGACAGCACTACAATGTGTGGGAGGAGTAATCAACACGTTTCTGTTTTTCCCACATCAAAAACACACTGAAAAATCTCAAAAGGTTAACCAAAGTTATCAAAAAGTACACATCTTAGCATGTACATTATATGTACTGCAATTAGCACCTTGATTTACACCATGAATTGGATTGTTGGCACTGCCTTAAATATTCATATACACTACGGAGCAAATTGTTTATAAATGCAGTGTTGTCTAGCATTTAATTAAAACATATTGGATGAATAACGGGCCCTTTCTGAGTCAGGAGAGAGCAGTTGGCTAAACCATAAGCAGATTTTCTGCTTGATGAGGGACTGATGATGGTTGGTGATCATAAATAAATAAAATGTGCAATGGTGTATTTGTGCTTTCATTGTTCTAAACAAACCTTAACGTTTGAAACTAAATGGGGCACTTCAGAGAGGGGATGGAACTAACGGTGTTCATGTTGTGAAACACTGGCTCTTATAAAAGTCCAGACTTGGGTCAAATTTGTGTTTCAAATAGCCGCTGGTAGAATGTGAAAATCACTCCAGCAGAGAGCCGAAAATTGTGGGGGTTTAGACCCCACTGCCACCTCTTGCTCGCTCTGACAGGGTTAAGACCCCACTGCTGCCTCTGGCTCTGTCTGAGGGGGTTTAGACCCCACTGCTGCCTCTGGCTCTGTGGGGGGTTTAGACCCCACTGCTGCCTCTGGCTCTCTCTGAGGGGGTTTAGACCCCACTGCTGCCTCTGGCTCTGTGGGGGGTTTAGACCCCACTGCTGCCTCTGGCTCTGTCTGAGGGGGTTTAGACCCCACTGCTGCCTCTGGCTCTGTGGGGGGTTTAGACCCCACTGCTGCCTCTGGCTCTGTGGGGGGTTTAGACCCCACTGCTGCCTCTGGCTCTCTCTGAGGGGGTTTAGACCCCACTGCTGCCTCTGGCTCTCTCTGAGGGGGTTTAGACCCCACTGCTGCCTCTGGCTCTCTCTGAGGGGGTTTAGACCCCACTTCTGCCTCTGGCTCTCTCTGAGGGGGTTTAGACCCCACTGCTGCCTCTGGCTCTCCCTGAGGGGGTTTAGACCCCACTGCTGCCTCTGGCTCTCTCTGAGGGGGTTTAGACCCCACTGCTGCCTCTGGCTCTGTGGGGGGTTTAGACCCCACTGCTGCCTCTGGCTCTGTCTGAGGGGGTTTAGACCCCACTGGTGCCTCTGGCTCTCTCTGAGGGGGTTTAGACCCCACTGCTGCCTCTGGCTCTCTCTGAGGGGGTTTAGACCCCACTGCTGCCTCTGGCTCTCTCTGAGGGGGTTTAGACCCCACTGCTGCCTCTGGCTCTCTCTGAGGGGGTTTAGACCGCACTGCTGCCTCTGGCTCTCTCTGAGGGGGTTTAGACCGCACTGCTGCCTCTGGCTCTCTCTGAGGGGGTTTAGACCCCACTGCTGCCTCTGGCTCTCTCTGAGGGGGTTTAGACCCCACTGCTGCCTCTGGCTCTCTCTGAGGGGGTTTAGACCCCACTGCTGCCTCTGGCTCTGTCTGAGGGGGTTTAGACCCCACTGCTGCCTCTGGCTCTCTCTGAGGGGGTTTAGACCAGGGTAAACTGTGAAGCGTGTTGTGACGAATGCCTTACAAAACGCACTGTGTGAATAAAATTTGATTGATCAAAGTTTCTTTTTTTTCTTTTTTAATTTGTCAGTAATCCTCAGCCATTTTACTGGAGCCTGAAGTGTTATCTCACGTCACAGAGACCAAAACTGAGCAGTATGTGTCATATTGTCAGACCAAAATGCAACCAGTACAGCACTTTGCATGTGGCAATTATAAGCAGAACAAAAACTGGTCCTTTCAGCTCTTTTCGCCAGCATCTGTGTGCACCTTTTCTGAGTCTGAGATTTTCAAAGGCGCGCTCTGACTGGGGTCTTTAGCACGCATCAGCAAAGCAGCGTATTTTTATCACATCAGAGCCAGGCTGAAGGGAAGGAAAATGGTGATTGGCTCATTATGCGCATGCTTTGGTGCCAATAGCATAAGAAATGTTCAACACTGTCTTCAGTCAAAGAATACATAAATAAATACATTCGGTCCCATATTAGTTATTATAAAAAAGACTTATTATTTTCTGAAGCCTGTGGGAATCTGGCATTATTTGTGCCCAAACAAAGTGCAAATAATATGCAGATAAGTTGATAAACTCAAGTACAGAGCTGCCTGGGGTGTTTGTAGAGTAGGCTTTTTAAAAAAGGTCGAGCGCAGTGCGGAACAGCCCAGTGCACGGTGGAACAGCCAAGCACAGAGTGGAACAGCCAAGCACAGTGCGGAACAGCCAAGCACAGAGCGGAACAGCCAAGCACAGAGTGGAACAGCCAAGCGCAGTGTGGAACAGCCAAGCACAGTGTGGAACAGCCAAGCGCAGTGCGGAACAGCCAAGCGCAGTGCGGAACAGCCAAGCACAGGGCTGAACAGCTGAGCACAGAGCGGAAAAGCCAAGATTATTAGAAGCAAAAACAAAAAAATCCACTCACACACACCCAGAGCATGGGAATAAAACAGAATAAAACAGCATATTGAGTAAACTCACAAGAGAGAAAAAAAGGAAGAGAAACCAAGAGGGAGAAAGAAAAGAGGGAGGAATGAAAAACAGAGTGGGAGAAATGTAGAGGGAGAGACAGAGAAAGAAGGATGTTAAAAAGAGCAGTAAACAGAAATAAGAAGATAAAGAAACAGGGAGATAGAGATGGAGAAAATCAGAGGAGAGAAGCAGAAGAGAGATCTCAATAAGCAGCCTTCTTTAAATGCGTGCTGCAGTACTCAGACGAGCGTGCTTCTTTAAATGCGGTACTGTAGTCACAGTACTCAGACGAGCGCTTTAAATGCGGTACTGTAGTCACAGTACTCAGACGAGCGTGCTTCTTTAAATGCGGTACTGTAGTCGCAGTACTCAGGCGAGCGTGCTTCTTTAAATGCGGTACTGTAGTCACAGTACTCAGACGAACGCTTTAAATGCGGTACTGTAGTCGCAGTACTCAGGCGAGCGTGCTTCTTTAAATGCGGTACTGTAGTCACAGTACTCAGACGAGCGTGCTTCTTTAAATGCGGTACTGTAGTCACAGTACTCAGACGAGCGCTTTAAATGCGGTACTGTAGTCGCAGTACTCAGACGAGCGCTTTAAATGCGGTACTGTAGTCACAGTCCTCAGATGAGCGCTTTAAATGCGGTACTGTAGTCACAGTACTCAGACGAGCGTGCTTCTTTAAATGCGGTACTGTAGTCACAGTACTCAGACGAGCGTTTCTTTAAATGCGGTACTGTAGTCGCAGTACTCAGGCGAGCGTGCTTCTTTAAAAGCGGTACTGTAGTCACAGTACTCAGACGAGCGTGCTTCTTTAAATGCGGTACTGTAGTCGCAGTACTCAGACGAGCGCTTTAAATGCGGTACTGTAGTCACAGTCCTCAGACGAGCGCTTTAAATGCGGTACTGTAGTCACAGTACTCAGACGAGCGTGCTTCTTTAAATGCGGTACTGTAGTCACAGTACTCAGACGAGCGCTTTAAACGCGGTACTGTAGTCACAGTACTCAGACGAGCGTGCTTCTTTAAATGCGGTACTGTAGTCACAGTACTCAGACGAGCGTGCTTCTTTAAATGCGGTACTGTAGTCGCAGTACTCAGACGAGCGCTTTAAATGCGGTACTGTAGTCACAGTACTCAGACGAGCGCTTTAAATGCGGTACTGTAGTCGCAGTACTCAGACGAGCGTGCTTCTTTAAATGCGGTACTGTAGTCGCAGTACTCAGACGAGCGTGCTTCTTTAAATGCGGTACTGTAGTCACAGTACTCAGACGAGCGTGCTTCTTTAAATGTGGTACTGTAGTCACAGTGCTCAGACGAGCGTGCTTCTTTAAATGCGGTACTGTAGTCACAGTACTCAGACGAGCGTGCTTCTTTAAATGCGGTACTGTAGTCACAGTACTCAGACGAGCGCTTTAAATGCGGTACTGTAGTCACAGTACTCAGATGAGCGTGCTTCTTTAAATGCGGTACTGTATTCACAGTACTCAGACGAGCGTGCTTCTTTAAATGCGGTACTGTAGTCACAGTACTCAGACGAGCGTGCTTCTTTAAATGCGGTACTGTAGTCACAGTACTCAGACGAGCGTTTTAAATGCATGTAGTATTCGAAGTACTCAGACGAGCGTGCTTCTTTAAATGCGGTACTGTAGTCACAGTACTCAGACGAGCGTGCTTCTTTAAATGCGGTTCTGTAGTCACAGTACTCAGACGAGCGTTTCTTTAAATGCGGTACTGTAGTCACAGTACTCAGACGAGCGTGCTTCTTTAAATGCGGTACTGTAGTCACAGTACTCAGACGAGCGTTTTAAATGCATGTAGTATTCGCAGTACTCAGACGAGCGTGCTTCTTTAAATGCGGTACTGCAGTCAGAGTACTCAGACGAGCGTGCTTTAAATGCGGTACTGTAGTCACAGTACTCAGACGAGTGTTTCTTTAAATGCGGTACTGTAGTCGCAGTACTCAGACGAGCGTGCTTCTTTAAATGCGGTACTGTAGTCACAGTACTCAAATGAGCGTTTCTTTAAATGCGGTACTGTAGTCGCAGTACTCAGAAGAGCGCTTTAAATGCGATACTGTAGTCACAGTACTCAGATGAGCGTTTAAATGCAGTACTGTAGTCACAGTACTCAGACGCGCGTTTCTTTAAATGCGGTACTGTAGTCACAGTACTCAGACGAGCGTGCTTCTTTAAATGCGGGACTGTAGTCACAGTACTCAGACGAGCGTTTCTTTAAATGCGGTACTGTAGTCACAGTACTCAGACGAGCGTGCTTCTTTAAATGCGGTACTGTAGTCGCAGTACTCAGACGAGCGTGCTTCTTTAAATGCGGTACTGTAGTCACAGTACTCAGATGAGCGCTTTAAATGCAGTACTGTAGTCACAGTACTCAGACGAGCGCTTCTTTAAATGCGGTACTGTAGTCACAGTACTCAGACGAGCGCTTTAAATGCGGTACTGTAGTCACAGTACTCAGACGAGCGCTTCTTTAAATGCGGTACTGTAGTCACAGTACTCAGACGAGCGCTTTAAATGCGGTACTGTAGTCACAGTACTCAGACGAGCGCTTTAAATGCGGTACTGTAGTCTCAGTACTCAGACGAGCGCTTCTTTAAATGCGGTACTGTAGTCACAGTACTCAGACGAGCGTGCTTCTTTAAATGCGGTACTGTAGTCACAGTACTCAGACGAACGCTTTAAATGCGGTACTGTAGTCACAGTACTCAGACGAGCGTGCTTCTTTAAATGCGGAACTGTAGTCACAGTACTCAGACGAGCGTTTTAAATGCATGTAGTATTCGAAGTACTCAGATGAGCGCTTTAAATGCGATACTGTAGTCACAGTACTCAGATGAGCGTTTAAATGCGGTACTGTAGTCACAGTACTCAGACGAGCGCTTCTTTAAATGCGGTACTGTAGTCACAGTACTCAGACGCGCGTTTCTTTAAATGCGGTACTGTAGTCACAGTACTCAGACGAGCGTGCTTCTTTAAATGCGGTACTGTAGTACTCAGACGAGCGTGCTTCTTTAAATGCGGTACTGTAGTACTCAGGCGAGCGTGCTTCTTTAAATGCGGTACTGTAGTCACAGTGCTCAGACGAGCGTGCTTCTTTAAATGCGGTACTGTAGTCGCAGTACTCAGACGAGCGTGCTTCTTTAAATGCGGTACTGTAGTCACAGTACTCAGACGAGCGCTTTAAATGCGGTACTGTAGTCACAGTACTCAGACGAGCGTGCTTCTTTAAATGCGGTACTGTAGTCGCAGTACTCAGACGAGCGTGCTTCTTTAAATGCGGTACTGTAGTCGCAGTACTCAGACGAGCGTGCTTCTTTAAATGCGGTACTGTAGTCACAGTACTCAGACGAGCGCTTTAAATGCGGTACTGTAGTCACAGTACTCAGACGAGCGCTTTAAATGCGGTACTGTAGTCACAGTACTCAGACGAGCGTGCTTCTTTAAATGCGGTACTGTAGTCACAGTACTCAGACGAGCGCTTTAAATGCAGTACTGTAGTCACAGTACTCAGACGAGCTGTAGTCACAGTACTCATTCTTTAATGGAGTAATATATTGGAGTATTCTTTAACTACACAGTACTCGTCTGAGTACTGTGTAGTCACAGTACTCAGACGAGCGTGCTTCTTTAAATGCGGTACTGTAGTCACAGTACTCAGACGACCGTGCTTCTTTAAATGCGGTACTGTAGTACTCAGACGAGCGTGCTTCTTTAAATGCGGTACTGTAGTCACAGTTCTCAGACGAGCGTGCTTCTTTAAATGCGGTACTGTAGTAGCAGTGCTCAGGCGAGCGTTTCTTTAAATGCGGTACTGTAGTCGCAGTGCTCAGACGAGCGTTTCTTTAAATGCGCGCAGTAGTCGCAGTACTCAAGGCTCAGGGAGCGCAGTGGTGCCAGCTCTAATTGATTCGACGCCACGCAGCCCACTCGGAGGAACACGGCAGTTGTCTCCTCCCCCCTAGGGGCCCTGGTGGGAGGCTTCATTCGGGCCTGCAGGCTCTCTCTCCCTCCGCTCTCTCACGTGTTCTGAATGCACCCGTGGAAGATGCAGCCGAGGAGGACTAAACAGAGGCATTCTTCAGTGAGCCTTTCCTCAGCCCTCCCTTTGCACCACTGGCAGGCACTCATTGGCTTAATCAGGCTGAATTCACTCAAGGTTGCAATTAATCTGCTACAGCTAAAAAGCGTGCTCTCATTCTCTGGCTCTCTCTCTCTCTCTCTCTTTTTCTTTCTCTTTCTCTTTCTCACAGAAAGCCCAAAAGTGAGAATTTCCCCCCCCACAGCAGCTGTGCTTCCAGTCACAGTTTTTAAATATGCATTCATGTGTCTAGGGCTTATAACCTTTCATTATTTTAGCAAAAAAAAAAAAAAATCTTTGAAAAGAAAAATTCATGTTTCGGAGGAAAAACAAACTCCCCTAAATGACAGTGCATAAAAGAAGCCTATTAACCTTTCTTCAGGCTCAGAAAGCGCTAGGCTAAATTAGCCTTACGCTTGTCTGTGAGCGCGTCGCGATTTGCGTGCGTTTCTCTTTATCAAACCTGCTGTGTGACTGATATCTCAGCAGAGTCTGTGTCTGGCTTTAAAATGGATACGGCAGGTTCACGTCCAGGCTATGCCACCTGGCCACTCAGACAGTCTAAGTGGTCTGAGAGGAGACTCTGAAACTTTATGGGCCTGGACCTGATCCAGGGTTCTGCAGGTGTTCCAGGTCCTCTCTGAAGCTGTGGTTGGCACATCCAGGTCCTCTCTGGGGGCTGTGGTTGGCACATCCATGTTCTCTCTGGTGGTTGTGGTTGGCACATCCAGGGCCTCTCTGGGGGCTGTGGTTGGCACATCCAGGTCCTCTCTGGGGGCTGTGGTTGGCACATCCATGTCCTCTCTGAAGCTGTGGTTGGCACATCCAGGTCCACTCTGGGGGTTGTGGTTGGCATAGCCCTGCCTCTTTTCCAGGGAAACGGAGGTGCTGTGATTGGCACATCCAGGTCCTCTCTGGTGGCTGTGGTTGGCACAGCCCTGCCTCTTTTCCAGGGAAAAGGAGGTGCTGTGGTTGGCACATCCTGGGGCTATCCGTGTTCTGTGATTGGCATGTTCTTTGCCTTCCTTTCTCGCTAAACCTTCTGTTTTATTCATTTCCTGGATTAAGCAGTGCCCCACAAAAAAGCCGAAAGCCTTTTGAAATAGATGAAGCTATTGGAAGTGTGACATGAAAATGTCAGTGCTTTTGCATAGAGCGAGGAAGACCAGCGCTGTAGGCTGTGCACTCTGCAACGCATCAGCGGGAACCCAGACGACATCCCCACCCCTTCGTGTGTTAACTCTTCAGCTGCCAAGTTTCGCTCGAGTGTTTTATGGGGCCCGCACATGAAGGGCTCTCAGGGAAGTCTAGCGCCCCCTGCTGCTGAGCAAGTGGTTAAATTCAGCGGCCGTGCTCTCCAAAGCCTCCACAGAAGTCCTCCAGAAATCCCCAAATACCGAAAGGCACCACTAGTGCTTGAAATTAGGCCTCAGCAATCTGTTCCACACATACCATACCCTAGATCAATGAGTCACTGAGTCACTCAATCACATCCTGTACCCTACCCCCCTCCAATGAGTCACTCAGTCAGTCAATCAATCACATATCACACGCTCCACAAATGAGTCTCTGAGTCAATCAGTCACATACGTTATCCTATACCAATGAGTCACTGAGTCAAGCAATCACATACCTTACCGTACACCAATGAGTCACTGAGTCAATCAATCACATACCATACCCTATACCAATTAGACACTGAGTCAGTCAATTAATCACATATCGCATTCTCCGCCATGAGTCACTGAGTCAATCGATCACAAACCCTACACAACACCAGTGAGTAACTGAATCAATCAGTTGATTCCTGTTTTAGCATATAACACCATTTTAAGTTGTCACAGCGTGTTTCACAACAGCGATGGGGAGGAAGGTGTGCAGTTAGCCTCTCCGCTCTCACTAATAGTGATAGCTCCTGACTCCCACATGCAGAGCTGCTGTAACAGCTTTCTGAGCTGCTCTCAAGGTCCCAGGAGGAGAATTTGCAGGAAAACTCAGTGTTGGCAGTTCCTTCTCCCCCCCAAACATCCCCCACCATCCCTCCCTCTTCTGTACATGCAGTCACCCCCCAAACACCTCCTACCCCCCCACGTCCGTGCGTGCCGTCACCCCCCAAACATCCCCCACCCCACCCCTTCCGTCCCCTTCCGTGCGTGCCATCACCCCCCCCCAACCCCCCCCACACCGCGCTTCATCGAACGGGGCGGTGGCCTGCTTGTGCCCAGCGAGGCTGTCCTCACTGGTGCAACAGAGATAAAAGTGTGACGTTCGGGGGTGGGGGGGGAGAAGCAAATCTCAGCCATGGTGGTCTTACCATCTGCAAAATAGGAAATGGGATTCCAAAGGGACTAATTAGAAGACCACAGCAGGCTGGAGCACTCATCTGAAACCCCCCTTTCTCCCTTCCAGCAAATGAGCTGGATGTGCCGCAGCCCCCCGTCTCCCCCCACCCACCCCCCCCCCGCCCCACCGTCCTATAGGAGAGACTCCACTCGGGTTTGACCCCAAAGCGTCTCCAGTCACATACAAAAACAGCAGTGGAAAAAAAAAAGTCTTCTTTTCTCCTCAGTCTGATGAACTCAGTAACGGCTGGGCAAGGGGCTGCGTTCGCATTCGTTTTGATTTATTCATCTGGAGTCACGTGACGTGTCCCAGCAGCCTTACCGCGAGGAACGCACGCACGCACGCACGCACGCACGCACGCACGCACGCACGCACGCACGCACGCACGCACTCACTCGCACGCACGCACGCACGCCCACAGTCAGCCACGCTCCGCACAGCCGGTCATTCCAAACCGATCAAGATCAAATTAATCGAATGCGTGAGCGCCCCCCCCGGGGACTGAAATCGATACTGCTGCAAATTGAGCGCCCGCATCGAGTGTTTTTGCTCAAACAAAAAGAATGTATTAAAAAGGAGGCGAGTGGGTGCCGCTGTCCTTGAGTGTGAGAATTTAAGGAAGGCTCGAGCGGCGGGAAACGTGTGAAGTCTTCCTCCGGGCCGGCTGCTTCATCCTCTCGCTCACGGAGGCAAAGTCAAGCGGTTTGGCGCGGGTATTGATCACGGGTGCTCTTTTATGCACAGGTCCCCGTTGCCATGGGTACTAATAAGGGAGGGAGAAAAAAAGTCAGCAGGTCTGAAAGGTAGTCATCAGCTGAGCTCTTAATAACGAGCTTTGGACTTGTGTAGGGAGAGAGGTGAGTTTCTCGGGCAGGCTAGTTATCTCTAAGCTCTTTAATGAAAAACATTATTTTTTTTTGTGAGACGAAAAATAGACAAAAATGCGATGAACTGCCATTCGTGTTTTGACCGCCCACCAAAACATAAATAAATAAATAAAAATAAATAAATAAAACTGTACCTGGAATAGCCTGGATTAGCCCGGCCCATAACTCACACACTGCTTGGGGCTGGGGTGCGTCAAAATTTCCCCCTCAATTTTGTGTTGCCGATTTTTGTCCTCACCCCACCCCCCCCCCCACCCCCCAATGCCCTGTCTGTGCAGTTCGTCGCTATTCCGAATCCCCCAGCTGGGGAGTTATTTTCATCTGGAAAGTTAATTGCTTTGCCTGGAGAGCTGGGGCACCGGCTCGTAGCTCCCCGCGTCAGATCTGGCAACCCAATGAAGAGTTCTATTAATAACGGGGGTGGGGGGTGGGGGGGGGGGAGGCGGACCGCGCCGGCTCGACTGCGACGCTTCCTCTCTCGCCGAGATCCGTTTCTCCCCTTCTCCCCGGTAACGGCTGGAGAGAGAGAGTCCGCAGAGCGCCGCTCGCCCTTCCCGCATCCGTCACCCGCGGCAGACGACGGCGAGGCCGTTAGCGCCTCATTTATTTTTTTATCTATTTTCTGCTGAGCGCAAAATCTGAGCTCCTCACAGGGAAATAATCTGTACAAATTGACTGGCAAGACATCAGGAACAGATTGTCGCGGTCCCGATTCTTCTCTTTAAAATTTTTTTTATACAGTACTCCCCAAACACCAAACAAGCTCTATATAAGCAGAAATAAAAAAAGGTTTCCTTTTTTGTTTTTGCGTTTGACTTGTTATTGCATTATTTATCCCTCCTCTCTTCCACTCCAAGGTGATAATTACTTTACAGCAGCTGGAGTGGTGTTCAGTATCAGGAAGATGAGCTTGTGCTCGATATTCCTTCTCCGAGTGCTGGTGTGTTTTATATATATTTGCTTTTAAAAAGGTAAACCGCTGTCGATGTGTTTTCCCCCTCCCTGTCCCTGACTCCAGCCGGCTGTGTGCCCCTCAGGCAGAGGGGAGGAAAGGCAGATGCTTTATTTAGCTCACACTTCCAGCCCTCTGTAGATGCCCAGCAGAGTAAAGCTTCCTTCAGACCACATTCCCAGCAGAAAGCACCGCTGGGGCAGGCCTACGGTAATGACCCCGGGCCTCATTTGAAGTCGGCTGAGCCTCCTTATTTGTAAAGCAACCAGGGTGCGTGTGCGTTGTCTGACGTCTATGCCCCCTCCTCCCCCTCCTCCCCCCAATGAAAATCAGGCACCTGTCGGGGAGCAGATTGCACCTTGCAGCACTTTGTCTTTGATCATATTTAATCAGCTGAGGAGTCAGTCTGGTGTCGCGGCAGGGGCTGCCGTGTGTCTGGGAGGAGCGTGTGTGAGTGTGGAGCGGTGTGTGGCTGTGAGTCTGGGAGGGTAATGGGTGTGAGTGTGGAGCGGTGTGCGGCTGTGTGTCTGGGAGGGTAATGGGTGTGAGTGTGGAGCGGTGTGCGGCTGTGTGTCTGGGAGGGTAATGGGTGTGAGTGTGGAGTGGTGTGCGGCTGTGTGTCTGGGAGGGTAATGGGTGTGAGTGTGGAGCGGTGTGCGGCTGTGTGTCTGGGAGGGTAAGGGGTGTGAGTGTGGAGCGGTGTGCGGCTGTGTGTCTGGGAGGGTAATGGGTGTGAGTGTGGAGCGGTGTGCGGCTGTGTGTCTGGGAGGGTAATGGGTGTGAGTGTGGAGTGGTGTGTGGCTGTGTGTCTGGGAGGGTAATGGGTGTGAGTGTGGAGCGGTGTGTGGCTGTGTGTCTGGGAGGAGCGTGTGTGAGTGTGGAGTGGTGTGCGGCTGTGTGCCTGGGAGGGTAATGGGTGTGAGTGTGGAGCGGTGTGCGGCTGTGTGTCTGGGAGGGTAATGGGTGTGAGTGTGGAGCGGTGTGTGGGTGTGTGTCTGGGAGGGTAATGGGTGTGAGTGTGGAGCGGTGTGTGGCTGTGTGTCTGGGAGGGTAATGGGTGTGAGTGTGGAGCGGTGTGCGGCTGTGTGTCTGGGAGGGTAATGGGTGTGAGTGTGGAGCGATGTGTGGCTGTGTGTCTGGGAGGGTAATGGGTGTGAGTGTGGAGTGGTGTGCAGCTGTGTGTCTGGGAGGGTAATGGGTGTGAGTGTGGAGCGGTGTGTGGCTGTGTGTCTGGGAGGGTAATGGGTGTGAGTGTGGAGCAGTGTGCGGCTGTGTGTCTGGGAGGGTAATGGGTGTGAGTGTGGAGCAGTGTGTGGCTGTTTGTCTGGGAGGGTAATGGGTGTGAGTGTGGAGCGGTGTGCAGCTGTGTGTCTGGGAGGGTAATGGGTGTGAGTGTGGAGTGGTGTGCGGCTGTGTGTCTGGGAGGGTAATGGGTGTGGGTGTGAGTGTGGAGCGGTGTGCGGCTGTGTGTCTGGGAGGGTAATGGGTGTGAGTGTGGAGCGGTGTGCGGCTGTGTGTCTGGGAGGGTAATGGGTGTGAGTGTGGAGCGGTGTGCAGCTGTGTGTCTGGGAGGAGCAGGTGTGAGTGTGGAGTGGTGTGCGGCTGTGTGTCTGGGAGGGTATCGGGTGTGAGTGTGGAGCGGTGTGCGGCTGTTTGTCTGGGAGGAGCGTGTGTGAGTGTGGAGCGGTGTGCGGCTGTGTGTCTGGGAGGGTAATGGGTGTGAGTGTGGAGCGGTGTGCGGCTGTGTGTCTGGGAGGAGCGGGTGTGAGTGTGGAGTGGTGTGCGGCTGTGTGTCTGGGAGGAGCGTGTGTGAGTGTGGAGTGGTGTG
Organism: Anguilla pacifica; assembly: GCA_039654925.1. NCBI lineage: Eukaryota > Metazoa > Chordata > Actinopteri > Anguilliformes > Anguillidae > Anguilla > Anguilla pacifica. The sequence goes on from CM077294.1 coordinate 45,422,944, forward strand.
CGGCTGTTTGTCTGGGAGGCGCGGGTGTGAGTGTGGAGTGGTGTGCGGCTGTGTGTCTGGGAGGGTAATGGGTGTGAGTGTGGAGTGGTGTGCGGCTGTGTGTCTGGGAGGGTAATGGGTGTGAGTGTGGAGTGGTGTGCGGCTGTGTGTCTGGGAGGAGCGGGTGTGAGTGTGGAGCGGTGTGCGGCTGTGTGTCTGGGAGGGTAATGGGTGTGAGTGTGGAGCGGTGTGCGGCTGTGTGTCTGGGAGGGTAATGGGTGTGAGTGTGGAGCGGTGTGCGGCTGTGTGTCTGGGAGGGTAATGGGTGTGAGTGTGGAGCGGTGTGCGGCTGTGTGTCTGGGAGGGTAATGGGTGTGAGTGTGGAGCGGTGTGCGGCTGTGTGTCTGGGAGGGTAATGGGTGTGAGTGTGGAGCGGTGTGCGGCTGTGTGTCTGGGAGGGTAATGGGTGTGAGTGTGGAGCGGTGTGCGGCTGTGTGTCTGGGAGGGTAATGGGTGTGAGTGTGGAGCGGTGTGCGGCTGTGTGTCTGGGAGGGTAATGGGTGTGAGTGTGGAGCGGTGTGCGGCTGTGTGTCTGGGAGGGTAATGGGTGTGAGTGTGGAGCGGTGTGCGGCTGTGTGTCTGGGAGGGTAATGGGTGTGAGTGTGGAGCGGTGTGCGGCTGTGTGTCTGGGAGGGTAATGGGTGTGAGTGTGGAGCGGTGTGCGGCTGTGTGTCTGGGAGGGTAATGGGTGTGAGTGTGGAGCGGTGTGCGGCTGTGTGTCTGGGAGGGTAATGGGTGTGAGTGTGGAGCGGTGTGCGGCTGTGTGTCTGGGAGGGTAATGGGTGTGAATGTGGAGCGGTGTGCGGCTGTGTGTCTGGGAGGGTAATGGGTGTGAGTGTGGAGTGGTGTGTGGCTGTGTGTCTGGGAGGGTAATGGGTGTGAGTGTGGAGCGGTGTGCGGCTGTGTGTCTGGGAGGAGCGTGTGTGAGTGTGGAGTGGTGTGCAGCTGTGTGTCTGGGAGGGTAATGGGTGTGAGTGTGGAGTGGTGTGCGGCTGTTTGTCTGGGAGGCGCGGGTGTGAGTGTGGAGTGGTGTGCGGCTGTGTGTCTGGGAGGGTAATGGGTGTGAGTGTGGAGTGGTGTGCGGCTGTGTGTCTGGGAGGAGCGGGTGTGAGTGTGGAGCGGTGTGCGGCTGTTTGTCTGGGAGGCGCGGGTGTGAGTGTGGAGTGGTGTGCGGCTGTGTGTCTGGGAGGGTAATGGGTGTGAGTGTGGAGCGGTGTGCGGCTGTGTGTCTGGGAGGGTAATGGGTGTGAGTGTGGAGCGGTGTGCGGCTGTGTGTCTGGGAGGGTAATGGGTGTGAGTGTGGAGCGGTGTGCGGCTGTGTGTCTGGGAGGGTAATGGGTGTGAGTGTGGAGCGGTGTGCGGCTGTGTGTCTGGGAGGGTAATGGGTGTGAGTGTGGAGCGGTGTGCGGCTGTGTGTCTGGGAGGGTAATGGGTGTGAGTGTGGAGCGGTGTGCGGCTGTGTGTCTGGGAGGGTAATGGGTGTGAGTGTGGAGCGGTGTGTGGCTGTGTGTCTGGGAGGGTAACGGGTGTGAGTGTGGAGCGGTGTGCGGCTGTGTGTCTGGGAGGGTAATGGGTGTGAGTGTGGAGCGGTGTGCGGCTGTGTGTCTGGGAGGGTAATGGGTGTGAGTGTGGAGCGGTGTGCGGCTGTGTGTCTGGGAGGGTAATGGGTGTGAGTGTGGAACGGTGTGTGGCTGTGTGTCTGAGAGGGTAATGGGTGTGAGTGTGGAGCGGTGTGTGGCTGTGTCTGGGAGGGTAATGGGTGTGAGTGTGGAGCGGTGTGCGGCTGTGTGTCTGGGAGGGTAATGGGTGTGAGTGTGGAGTGGTGTGCGGCTGTGTGTCTGGGAGGAGCGTGGGTGAGTGTGGAGCGGTGTGCGGCTGTGTGTCTGGGAGGGTAATGGGTGTGAGTGTGGAGTGGTGTGCGGCTGTTTGGGGGAGTCTGCTTTCTGCTTCTGCTTTCACACGGTCCTATAGATAAATCAGCGCATCGGCCCATGGGGGGGGGGGGTCAGCGGTAGGGGTCCCGGGAGAGGTCAGTGGTAAGGGTGCAAAAACGAGATGAGCGAAAACAGACGCTCCGGGCTTCCACATTACCTGTATCATGGGGATTGGGGGATTGGGGGGGTCGTGTAGGGATGGGGGGGCTGTGCCGTGGTTGTGGAAGACGCTGTGAACCCCCCCCCCCCCCGGGCTCTGTTGTAAAGCAGGCATTTTTCGACAAGGCTGACAACCTGCATGACAAACAGGGAGAAAGAACCAGGGCCTTTTGATTTTTGGCCATGTTCTTGAGTCTTCATTTCAAATGACTGACCAGCCAGCTGACTTCTCTTTTCTTCTTCTGTGTGTTTGTTTGTGTGTGTGTGTGCGTGTGTGCGTGCATGCGTGTGTGTGCCTGCTTGTGTGTGTGTGTGCATGTGCCTGCGTGCGTGTGTGTGTGTGTGTGTGTGCGCCTGCTTTGCAGAATGCGGAAGAGAGACCTACAGAGCATGTGCAAGTGGGTGCTGCTCCTGACGTTCTGCCTGATGTCTCTCTGGGGAAGGCTGGCCCTGGCATCTTCGCACAGAAGTCACATAGGTAGGTCAAAGGTCAATTCCTTCTGGGGGAGCAAAAGGTGGACCTGCTGCTTGACAGCTGGAACAGCACGGTGTCTGAGTTTGCACAAGATGGCGTGTCCCGGAGCATTTCTCTGTTTTATTGCCGGTTTGGGTTTCCAGTAAAAGAAGGAAAACGATGAAGATAAAAAAAAACGTTTCGCTTCCTGACAGAGGGAACGGCGTCCGCCACGTAAAAGATTCTCTCGCTGCTACAGCACATGCCTTTTACTTATTGGCGTTCTGGCGATCGATGCGGTTGGGCAGCGATGGTCCATAGATCCCGGAGTAAGGAGGGAACATTGAGAGGGCGTCCCGAGGTCACGCCGCGCCCCTCTCCTGGGGAGGCGAGGCCTTGAGGAGGCACATCATCGCCTCCGGAAAGCGAAGTGACCTTCTGGAGATTTCTCAGATGGGTAATTTCGTAGACTGGTCCCAAATCCAATAAGGGGGCCCTATGATTACATATGAATCTTCTCCATGGACAGAAGAGAAGAGAGATGGATATTTTTATGTCAATAATTTTTTTTTTTCCCCCAATGTTGAAAAAAATGCGGAGAGGAGAAAAAAAAAACCGATAATGGCAGTGTTTATGACTTGTGTGAAGTTTTTAAATTAATAAAACTAAGGTACTTAAGGTACTAAGGTCGCTTAAATGCAAATATGAAAGTATTAATTCCTTGTATAAATGGTGCCTTGAAAAATAATTTGGCCCCTTCCTGATTTCCTCTGCTATTGCATATTTGTCACAGTGAATGGTTTCAGGTCTTTAGATGGAATGCAATATAAGACAGAGGGAAACTGAGTAAACACAAAAATTTAATTTGAAAAATTATTTCATTTATTTAATGAAAAAAATAAAAATGAATATCACCCATGTGGAAAAAGTAATTGCCCCCTCAGTTACTCAATCAACCAATTAACTAAATGTAATTAATAATTAGATTTATCTGATTGAACACAGTCAGGCTTGACTGCAAACAGCCCTGTTGAATCTAAATCTCACTCATATTGTTCCTTACAATCAGAGTAAAGTAGTCACCACAAAGTTTCTACAAGCAGACTATGCCAGGAAAATATGAATTTAGGATAAGGAAATATCAGAAGAGATTGTTGTTGAAATATATCAGTCTGGAAAGGGTTACACAGCCATTTCTAAGGCTCTGAGGCTCTAGCGAACCACAGGAAGGGCCATATCTCCAAATGGAGAACACTTGGAACAGAAGTGAATCTTTCTCTCAGCCTGCCAAAATGTCTCAAAGAATGCAGCAACAAGGAAATCACAAAAGATCCCAGAAGTACATCCAAAGAACTGCAGAACTCTATAGCCTCAGCTAAGGTCCACCTGTCTCCACAATAAGAGAGAGACTGAGCGAAAAAGGGGATTTATGGGATAGTAGCAAGGCAGACACCACTGCTAATAAAGAGAAACATACATTTTCATCTTAAATTTGCAAAAAAGCACCTGGATGATCCCCAGGCCTTTTGAGAAAATTTTCTATGGTCAGATAAGTAAAAAGTGGAACATTTTGGATGACACAGCTCCCATTATGTCTGGCATAAAGTGAATGCAGCATTTCACAGTAAGAACATCATACTAATAGTCAAACATGGTGGTGGTAGTGTCATGGTGTGGGGATGTCTTGCTGCCTCGGACAGCGTGCCATTATTGAAAAAGCCATTAATTCTGCACCAGAGAGAATTAAAGGAGAATTTCTGGTCACCTGTTCAGAGCTGAAGTGTAATTAGGTTTTGCAGCAAGACAATGATCCAGAACACAAAAGCAAGAGCACATCTGAATGGCTGAGAAGAAAGAAAATTAAAGTTTTGGAGAGGCCTAGTCAAAGTCCAGATTTGATCCCAATACAAATACTATGACAGGATCTGAAATGAGCAGTTCATTACCAACTTAAAGTAGTTCTGCAAACAAGAGTGGGCTAAAATTCCTCCACAGCAATATGAAACACTGATATCAAATTATAGGAACTGCTCGGTTGCAGTTATTGCTGCTAAAGGTGGTGCAACTAGTTACGTTTAAGGTGAAATGGGTGTTTGATAACTTTTTTTCATTAAATAAATGAAATCATTTTTAAAATGTATTTTGTCTTTACTCAGGTTCCTAATATTACATTTTGTCTAAATATTCAATCTGACAATTATGCGGTAAAAGAGAAAATAAGGAAGGGGAAAAATATTTCTCAGGACACTGTGTATTCTATAATTTACAGAAAATTTCTGCTTAAAATTGACTCATGTACATAATAGTCCATCATTGGAATTTACTGAAATTGAATTAATAATGGATTCATCAAAATTAATTTAATTTAATTGTCAATTAAATATTGCGGTGTTTATTTAAAAAAAATCTAATCAAAATTCAATTTAATATTTCCCAAAGCAGATTATTAAGAAAATTACTTAAGATAAGACCAATCTACTCAGGCTACCTTGTCAGTTGTCAAAATAATATACTGAATAAAGTAGTAATATGCACTAATGCACGTTTATAGGGTGTCGGAAGATCACTCATATAGGAAAGAACAGACAGTGACAATGCTGTAAGTGACATAAGGACTGTCTCTGTTTTGGATTAAAATAACTGCTTTGGCCCCAGGTTGCGCGTTAACTAATCTGCAGCTTGTTGTGTAATTAACGCGGACTTCGTAGTGCCTTTCCCGCCCACCGCCGGCCTTTTCCGATGCTGTCTTTCCCTCGGCCTCCGTCGCCTTAGACACGGAAACATCGACGGGTTGATCCGCCAAACGCACCCCGCCGTTTCTCCCGCTTTCAAAGTCACGGGGGGACTGCGCTTGCGGCTGCGCCAGCCTCGATTACCCGCGCGGGCGTGTCCTGCGCTTTCGCCGCTCTCAGATGAGCCTCGATCGAGGCGGGGGGGGGGGGGGTAGGGAACGGGGGAGGGATCGGGACACCACCGCCTCAGCCGGTCGCTAACTGCTCCTCGGGGTGGGAGAGTAACCAGCGAACGCTGCTCCCCGTCACAGCATGGAGACGTTAACTAGACTAATTAACCGGTTAATTTAAAGCGACACATCTCCTGTGTTACGGAATGTTTGCTTTCATGACCTCCAATTTGCATATTCATCTAATAATTCAGACCGTCCCCTGCCGTCCACACTATTTTAACTTGGACACCAATTAAAATTCAGATCAAAGGCAATGCCGTTAGCTTGCTACACGCACTTGACAACAGAGTAAAAAGGAGATGTCACAACACTCGACAAGCTTTGCATCGTGACTACGGTGCTGCTGCCGAACACGCAGTGTTTTTTTTTCTGGGCCCTTTTCCTTTCTCAAGGAAAGCTTTTCTCAAAGGATTTTATTGTGTTTCCTCCCCGGGTTTGTAATTGGGCAGAGAAGCACGCTTCCTTCCTCTGACAGGGGAGATGTTTATCGCTGTGCTAATAATTCTTTGCTCTACTGCCCCCACAGAAATGTGGGTGAAACAGAGGAAGGAAAAAAAAATGTCTTCTCACAACTTTGTTTTTCCTGTAGGAAACGGCACGTTAATGGCTTATTATGGCTGGAGAGCCTTGTTGTCCAGACGGCTGTTTGTGTGGTGGTGTGAAGTGATCTTCGGGAGGCAGGGAGTGAGCTTCGGGGGGCAGGGAGCGGGGGCGTACCGCTGGAGGGGAGAGTCCGAGCTCCTGCAGCGGGAGGTGCCGAATTTCACCGGGCGGCCGGCCCCCCCAAGAGAGGCCCCTCTTGCGCCTCGCTAATTTTAGCTCCCCAATTATAGGAGCGGTTCAATTTGTACCAATTTCCGAGCACCGAAATAGCTTGACAGATTTGGTAATTAAAATGAAAGGTGACGTGAGAGGTGAGCATTTTTAATTGGCCAGAACAGCGAAGGTATCATCACAATTAATATTTTAAAGGAAGGTGCAGCACTACTGTATAGCAATTAAGCCCCCCAAGAAAAATTCAAATTCTCTGTTTGACATGCATAATGGCATCCTTTTCCCTGAAGTGACAAGTTGCCTTGGTGTATATTAGAAAATATAGTGTGTGCGTGCATGTGTGAGTGTGTGTGTGTGTGTGAGAGTGTGTGTGTGTGTGTGTGTGTGTGTGTACGTGCGTGTGCATGCATGTGCGCGTGTGCATGCGTTTGTGTATATTTTCTGCTCGGTAAGGATAGCTTTAGCGTTAGCAACTTTCTCTCTTTGGAGAGCTGTTCCCCTGGCCTTTGCTACGCGCTCCCCACAGGGGAGTGATTGATTACGATGCAAGCTGCAATCAGTGAGCTTCAAGAGCCGGCCAATCACGGCCCTCGCTAGCCTGCAACAGCCAGGAAAAACACTGAGGTAATCAGATAATTATCTCATACAGCCTCAAAGATCAGGCCAAGGTGAGAGCCGCTCAATAAATAAACCTCTTTTTCCCCTTTTGAAGGGTTTACTGAGGGCGTAGGTCTGATTGAGGCAATTCAGCCTAAAACCATAACCCGAGCGCAACACAAAGGATTATGGGTCCCGTTATAACCCTCAGTGGAGCCTCCAGGCCACTCAAAGGTCCTTTTTTTACCAGACGACACTGAACAATAAGCCGGTTTGGCCTCTGGGCGAGCAGAGAAAAATGACGTCCTCTGCCGCCATTTTGGGGACGACCGCGCGCGGGTTCCAGGGGAAGGTTGGATCGCGCCTCTGTTTCATTCGCCTCTCCTTCGTTTCTCTCAGAGAAGAAAAGGACGCGGAGCAGACCATCTGTCCCAGAGCCTTCAAAACACTAAAAATATAGCGCCGGGCATGGATGTAATGAGGTTTCAGTGGGACGAGCGCCGGAAAGGAGGGGTGGGGGGGGTCGGTGGCGGGGCGGGCCCCTCGATGGTTGATGCAAACGAGACCTCCCCTGTCGCGCTCCTTCTTTCTGTCTTCTGACGGTCTCTCCTGCCGCTCCACCGCTCCTTCGTTCCCTTCAGGGAGGCTGATTCCACATGACAAGTCCCCCCCCCCGCCCCCCCACAGCACTGCAGCTGGACCCCTCATACCTCTAAAAAAACAACACCCTTAGTTCTGCACTCTGATACATAAAGGTACAGTCCCCCCCAGTGTACTGCAACTACACCACACATACCTCTAAAAACAACACCCTTAGTTCTGCACAGTAGAGTGGAGGTACAATTTTGTCCTTTTGGGAACAAGTTTGCTAAACGTACCTTGAAAGTAAAATAATGCTCTATTTCGGTACTAATAAGTGCCTTCTACAAGCAAAAAAGGGTACAAATGAATTATGCATTGCTGGCTAGGGGATCAGTATTATGTACCTATAGGGTAGCACCCCAGTGAGAAGTGTTTGTACCTTTATAGGCTCTTTTTCGTAACTTTTTTTCTGAGAGTGTTGCATTTGAAAAGACTGCTGTGGACTGAACCAGGAGCAGAACAACCCGCAGCAATCAAACTAAGAAAAAAAAAAAAAGACATTCGAAGGAAATTTGAGGGGGGGTTAAGGGGTTAAGGTTTTGTTGCCAACGTTTTTTTTGGATGTGGCAATCTTTCGGTGAAAAAAAAAAAGAACGCAATTATTCAATTTGCATACTTCAACAGTTTGTATTAGTCGCCCACTTTTCACTGGGAAGGCAATTAGGAAAATGAAGCTGGTACGTCCCATTATTTCCCTGGCTTTACAATATTGTCTGTAACGCAAGCTGATTAGGAAACGGAATTGGTTTCCGAGCTTGCTCCGCATTAATCAGCTGTTTGACAGAATCAAGGATGAAAAATCTCATGGACCAAATATTACACGGGTTAGACACTGTGGGCTGTCGTTTGTCATTACGACGATGTCCTTATGGAGGACGGCTCGCGATGCCTTCAATCCCACAACCCCCTGGGCTGCTGTCCACTACCCTTAACAATGCTCAGCATCGGACCCAGTCATATTAACAATGTTCAGTATCCCATCCTCTCATATTAACAATGTTCAGCATCCCATCCTCTCATATTAACAATGCTCAGCATCCCATCCTCTCATATTAACAATGTTCAGCATCCCATCCTCTCATATTAACAATGTTCAGCATCCCATCCTCTCATATTAACAATGTTCAGCATCCCATCCTCTCATATTAACAATGCTCAGCATCCCATCCTCTCATATTAACAATGTTCAGCATCCCATCCTCTCATATTAACAATGTTCAGCATCCCATCCTCTCATATTAACAATGCTCAGCATCCCATCCTCTCATATTAACAATGCTCAGCATCCCATCCTCTCATATTAACAATGCTCAGCATCCCATCCTCTCATATTAACAATGTTCAGCATCCCATCCTCTCATATTAACAATGTTCAGCATCCCATCCTCTCATATTAACAATGTTCAGCATCCTCTCATATTAACAATGCTCAGCATCCCATCCTCTCATATTAACAATGTTCAGCATCCTGTCATATTAACAATGTTCAGTATCCCATCCTCTCATATTAACAATGTTCAGTATCCCATCCTCTCATATTAACAATGCTCAGCATCCCATCCTCTCATATTAACAATGTTCAGCATCCTGTCATATTAACAATGTTCAGTATCCCATCCTCTCATATTAACAATGTTCAGCATCCTGTCATATTAACAATGTTCAGTATCCCATCCTCTCATATTAACAATGCTCAGCATCCCATCCTCTCATATTAACAATGTTCAGCATCCCATCCTCTCATATTAACAATGTTCAGTATCCCATCCTCTCATATTAACAATGCTCAGCATCCCATCCTCTCATATTAACAATGTTCAGCATCCCATCCTCTCATATTAACAATGTTCAGCATCCCATCCTCTCATATTAACAGTGTTCAGTATCCCATCCTCTCATATTAACAGTGTTCAGTATCCCATCCTCTCATATTAACAATGTTCAGCATCGGACCCAGTCATATTAACAATGCTCAGCATCCCATCCTCTCATATTAACAATGTTCAGCATCCCATCCTCTCATATTAACAATGATTATCATTTATTTTTTGTCCCCAAGCACCGCAAATAACCTGCGTGTGTCCTGACCAGGTCTACGCCCCACGCCCTTTCCCTGGGAGAACGCCTCTTCTGCTCCAGTCACTGCAATAAGCAGCTGCGAGAATGACGCCTCGCAGAGAGAAGACAACAGCAGCGACGCATCAGGGCTTTTGATCAGGGAAGATGCGTTTCGCAGAGCTCTGAGCAGCGCCGCGCTCGCTGTGGAAGCTCTCCCCTGTAATTTCGGGGCCCCAGTGTATATTAACTTACTCGGCTACCTTCTCCACGGTTAATAAGCTCAAGTTTAACCGTTCTGATTAAACAGTGAACCGCACGCTCACGGCCCTCCGCAGTGTGACCCTCAACGCGGTCGTAATTGTTCCAATTAATTCTTTGGTTAAAACGTTCTGAAATAATTTTCAACGGATCCAGCAATTTGTGCAATTTGAATGCCTCTCTTACGTTACGACTTTGTCACAATTTCAGCAGAACATTTATACTTCTTTATTTTTATTTCTGAATGGAGACCATAATGTGCTTTAATTTGTTTTGCAATGAGAGCTGAACTGGAAACAGGAGAGGTTTATATTGGCAGATTTAACAAAATACAGTCATTTATTTTTCTCTCCAGTTTACACTCTTTTCATTCTGATTTCTGTGGCTCCTTCTGCAAGCCACCCCTAGATTTATCTGTTTTTTGTGTAATTCCCAGAGCAGATATAAATTCTGCGACAAAAATATTAGAGAGTGCAGATCAGAATCCCAGGAGGCATGCTGATGGACTATAACATCTGCATGTTATGAAGATACATTTCTAATTTAGAGGTGGTAAATGTGCGACCTGTAATGTTATACAATCTGCTAAATCACATGACATTATTTCTGAGATGATTCAAATAATATTCTACAAATAATTACATGTTTGTGCCACTCATTTTACACTTTACACTTTTCAATTTACAAAAAATAGAGTAATTATGTCTTATTCATATTCAGAGAATGCTAATGCAGTGACATTACAGCGTTCACAAAATGAGAGTTCAGCTCTATGTATGATATGTTTTCAAATGATTTGTCAATGATAACTGAATTTTAGGATCCGTAGTGACTTCAGCAATGTACTAAATAATTAGCATCAGCTGTTCTCATTAAATCGTGCTAGAACAACTGTATTACATATAATTATGTTTCAGATTTAATTAGCATGTATAATTAAATGTAATTGTTCAATTATAAGGAACACGGTGCGCCTGACATTCTTCACCTCAAAACAAGTAGCGTCCTATTAATGGAATTATTAATTAATCGTACACGCTATACATGGGAATGAGACGAGCTGAACTGCAGAAGAGTATGCCGCTCTAATTCACGCCTTTTTGCAGGACATTTGGAGCTAATTCAGAGCTGTGCAGTGCTCCCATTTCAGGAGCATTTGCTCCCGAAAATAGATATGTGCTAACTGGAAAAATAATTCAGCCGCACATCTACTAATTGGGATACACTGGTGTGTTCCTAAATCTTTCAATTTTGGAGCATGAGTGGTCCTTGGAAAGAAGATGTTTGCGTAGAGACCTGTAGCTTATTTATGTGTTTTTTTCTACTGGCATAAATGAAGAAGTCATAACAACTCAATCATCAGTTAGTGAGCTAATCTGTTGGCGCATTAAATTAAATGTGGTTTACAGTAGTTGATTGGTTGTTGCCGTGGTTTCTAATGGCTGCCAGCGATATTTTGTATTAGAACGTTTACTGAGGTCATTTGCACTGGATTGGCTGGAACATTGTGAGGAGTGAGAGGGTAAACTGCTGGTGCCTAGTGGCGTAGAGGAGGTTCTGTCCTGTGATGAGATGGGGAGCATCCTGCTGATCGTAACCCCCCAATTCTGGCAATGTTGTGGTCCGTGTCCCCAGAACTAAAAACAAGCAAATCTGCTGAATGATGCCACCACCCCTTTTATACAGATTTCCACTCTGTACATTATGATATATGTGCATATATTCTGTATATTTCCCCTTTATCGCGTCGATTCATTTATTTGATATGGGTCTATAAATATATGCAGTAAAAACCTGTGAGTGGAATGTGGTTGCAGTGAATCGGCTGGAAGCTGAAGCCTGACCGCATTGCTGAAAGGTCGCGACCTCTCCTGGAGGCTGTAATTGGCTGCTGCCAAAATCAATCCTGGCAGCCTGACCTTGGCTGGTGTGAGTACCCACAGTGCCTTTCTCCGCACCTGACCGCTGCCATCCAGACCTGGGTCAAACGCCTCATTAATATTCTTGGCTTTTTCCGCGCTGGTACCATTTGAGAGAGCTCATGTGGGTCCCTGCGAACGTTCAGCTGAAATTTCACCTAAATGGACAACTGTGTGGGTGGCAGTGTGATGTAATAAGTGTAATGCAACTCCATGGTTGCAGGTTTGATTCTGAGGTGGGGCAATGCCTTTGTACCCTAGAGTAAGGTACTTAACCTGAATTTATTCAGGAAATATCCAGATGCAGAAATGCATTATATAGAATAAGAATCTACGCTATGTGAGTCACTCTGGATGCTAAATGACTTAAATGTAATATACGAATGAAAATTTTTTGCTTTTGATTATTTGGTCAACATATTTATTTTCACAACTAAACTAAGCTTTAATCTGTAAAACTTTCTTTGCTGCTGTTGAAAGTGTGTCAGATAAAGTATCTGAACCCAGTCAGGGCACAGCCATTCTCTGCAGACTGTTTAAGGGAAGGGTGTGCCTCATAGTCACCCGTGACATCATCTTTAGCTCTTTAGCACGTCCTGCCCAGTGGCCCCTGTGCTGGGCGGTCACCGGCACTTCCCGCGTTGAGCACCAGTTCCCCGAGGGGAAGGGAGGTGGAATCAGAGCAGGCCTGCTGGGAACTGTAGTCTCTTTTGCCCCAGGCGGAGGCATTACAAAGACCTGCAATCAGCCCCTCAGCGCTGATAATGTCCTTCTGGCTGAAGCTCAGCGGGGCAGGCCCCGGTCAGCGCTCGGACTGGAGACAAACTTCAGAGTGAGACGCTAAACCCGAGGTCCTGACTCACGGCCGCCATTAAGGATCCCTTGTGTTCTGGCTTCTCTGAGTCTGACCACCTAACGATCCCACAAATCAATCATCTTAATTCCCTCCCTCCCCATCCCAGCTGACGTGTGGTGAGTGGTCAGCTGTAAAATGGCTGCCATGCATTACACAGGTGGTTGCTTAGTGTAAAGCAACCACCGTTATAATAATATTATTAGCGGCAGTAGTAGTCTTAGTTGTTGTAGTACTAGTAGTTGTGGCAGTAGTAGTGGTAGTGGTAGTAGCAGCAGTAGTTGTAATAGTAGTAGTAGTATTAGTAGTAGTAGTAGTAGTGTATTGTGTATTATCAGTATTGTTATTACTGTAGTGAATAACCCTGCATTAGTGAAATTATGTAGTACTTGGAATAAATTTGCTAGCTGGTTATGTTTCTGTTTTATGTTTTATAAAACTGATTTGGAAAATACTGGAAGCTAACCTTATTCATCATTAGCTTCTGAAATACCTCACATGGATCACAAGCCACAGTCCCAGAAATCACTCTGTAGCAGGTAGATGGCAGGTTCCTGAGTGAGCCAGAAGTGAGTGCTTAGCAGTTAGCAGCATTTGAAAGGTAGGATCTGTGTTAGACGGTGCTTTATTCTCACTGTGACATACCCAGCTTGCATCTGGTTGGAATACACTGGCATAGATCAAGCATATGCAGTGGCTTAACATACATCCCAGACATGGAAATACATGTCTGACTTTGACATTGGACATGTAGATATTTATGACACACAAACACACACACACACACACACACTGCACATGTAGATATATGTGGGACATGCACATTGACCATGTAAATACATGTGGAACACACACCCTGGCCATGTTGTTAATATTTGGCACAGACACCCTGCATGCGTACATACGTTTGACTGCAGTGTTTGAAAACTGATTCTTCTCTCTCATTTATCAAAGGGTAGGTCTATAAAAGTCTGCCTGAATTCAAATTAACCTCATAAAACTATTTTATATGACATTTTACGATAACTCTCTTTAGTAAAAGACGGTGATGCTAAAAGTCTTTTAGTTCGAATCCATGCTATGCTACTGCCCCTCTCCCCCCCACCCCCACCCCACACACACACACACACACACACACAGCATGTTCCCATAGAATGCTCCAGAAGGGTTAAATGATGTGTAAAACACCAGTGATTCACCACACTGTCCTGTCTGTACCCCCCCCCCCCCCCCCCCCCCCCCCCACTGACAGCCACTGCTTGACTCGGGCTCTCACCCGATGACACAGAATTTTACACTCGAGCAAAGCGTGAAGCGCTCAGACTGACCGCCATGTCCCATTAGCTCGACGGCCCGCAAGTTACATTTTAAACGCGCGTTCCTCCCCATCCGTGACCACGCCGGCCCCTTTATCAGGACCGCCGATGATTGAATTTAAACAACAATTGGATTGAGGCCCAATTATCAGTTTGCGATTTGTGCTGGTTCCGGAGTCCGTTAATGAGTTCTGTTAATGCAATTTTCATTTCGAGAAAGTACAACTTAATTTGATTTGACTATGAATGACTTTTGTGCCATTTTGGAGTAAACAAGACTTAATTTAATTAAAGTCAGGCAGGGCTTTGCTACCTCCTGAACAAATTCTTCAGACCTATTAAAAAAACCAAAAAAAAACAATACACACACACACATCAGGATTACTTTATGAAAAAGTACACATTCAGTAGTCAGTATCAGTATAAAATGAATCATGATGATGAACTCGGAAGGCTCCATTTAGTTCATTTTTGTCCAATCTACAGTACTGCCTATATGGTTATGACTAAATGAACCGAGAGAGGCAGAAAACATTAGGATGCATCTCCTGCTTTTGACTCTTACAGTCCCATTTTCCCAGGGGATGGAAGGGAGGATAAACGGTCATTTTAATGAAGATTACATCAGTTTCTAATGTCTTCTGAATAAGCACATATAAAGGCCTTGCATCGCAAAGTAGTTCAGTCCTGGAATACAGTGCATACACTACAGAAAATGCATTTTTATATTCCACCGATGCATTAAAAAGCACTCAGTCCTTTATAATATGAACGTCAGCGGTGAGCATCAGACAAATGAAAATACTGAAGGTAAAGAAAGATTGAGTCTGGATGCACGGTAACAATTGCAATTGGCCATAATGGGACCTGCCCTTTGGAGTTGGGCTGATGATTAAATTAACTGGACAGAGGAAAGAAAGCACGGCACTCTTGTGTGGAAGATGAGGGGGCTTTTCTCTATAGTTCTTACTTCACGGTTGCTGTTTGCATTATATTAATTAAGAAAATGAGGACATGTCTGCCAATGAGGACATAGGTATTGCACTCGCCGGTCACCTACGGGGACGTAGAGACGCGTGACAAATGAAAGGAAAAACTTGAATAAATGAGTGGAGAAACATAACAAATGCAGATCCTTCCGTACAGGTGCCCTGCATGAAACAATTGAGCAATTAACATCATATCATGCTCTGTGGCAGGTATAAAAATAAAAATGCTGAGCAGGCATGACCTTGGTTTTGGATCAAGGCGGTAGAAGAAAATGCACGAGCATCATGGTCATTGAATGTGGGCTTTCGACAGCAATTTCCGACCCAGTTACTGAGGTCTTTCCCATAGATCTAAATGCCGATGTCACTTTAGTAACTTCCTATTGAAACACTGGCCAGTTGACCAGTCTTTGTGACTGAAGATCCTTCCATCTGTGCCCCAACAATGAACCCTTGTTCAAAATCACTTGGTTCTTTTTCTCTTGCCATCTTAATCCAAAACCAAGGTCAACTGGACCTGCTCGGCATTTTAATACAAGCCACGGAGCATGACAGGATGTTAATTGCTTCATTGTATCATGCAGGACGCTTGCATGGAAGCATCTGTTTCTCCACTCGTTTACTCAGGTTTTTCCTTTAATTTGTCACCCGTCTGTTCTGCTGCATTTAGGTCAGAGGCGGCTTTGCGCTGTAGGACAGAGCTGCTCGTTCCTGATCCGGCCGCGTGCAACGCGATAGCAGATTTCCTCCCCTGAAACCCAGCTTCCACCGCGGTCCGGGTTCCACTTCAAGAAGTCGGCGACGGCTTTGGCGCACGCAAGACAACCATACGGCTGGGAGAGCTGGTTCAGAATTAAAACTTAGCCTGTGATATTCCACCCCCCCACGCCCCCCCCCAGCATTGTGCTGCAGTCTCCGGGTTTACGTCCCAGCTTGTCCCCCCGAGGAGGCACCGTGTGGAAAACGGGCTCCAGACATGCAAGTAATTGCATTTCTGCGGGAAAGAAGAAGACAGTCACGCATACTGCACGTGTGCTCGTTTCTGCGAAGGCAGGGTTTCGTGCCTGGGCATGTTTGGGCCGTCAGCTCGCTCTTTCTCTCTCTTCTGGAACGCATAAATGTCACTTTATTTTATATTTTATTCATTTCCTAGCGGTGCTATTTTGCATGTTATGTATGATTGAGTTAAAGCTGGGTCAGGGTTAGAACAATTCTTTGCATACCATAACCTTTTGAAATACAGCATTGCTATGCAAGTGTATAGGAGCCATGTATATGCACATGCTCAGAGGGCGTTTGATATGCAAATGAATGGTCTTTCTTCGGTGCTTAACAACGTGTAGGAAGGGCAGCCCATTCATTCATTGTCTCATATTTATTCTAGGAACAGAAGGCATCCCATTATCAGTTTAAAAAAAAAATTGGATCAAGTGTACATACAGTACACTCTACACACACATACACATACTGAGCCTGAAAAGGCCCATTTGATTCCCCAGAAGATCCAACAACGTTGTCAGATTGCATTTGTAACTTTTGGGAATTTTACAGCAGAGATTTCCCGCGATGTAAAGCGAGGTGTGACCGAAGCTGTGTGTTTTATGCCGCTCTGTCATCGAACAGGAGGAGTTAAACCAGCACTTTCCCCGGGGCTGCTGTGCTGCTGCTCTGGTGTGTGCTGCTGCCCCCTCTGGCCAGTGCTGGTATTGCAGGAGCAGCTCAAACATGAGCGGCAGCGGGGAGGAGAAAGGCACAGCTCCACAGAGCTCTCCTGAACTCTTTCACCCCACTGCACAGGCGGCATTTAGCATGTAGCAGGTCACATGGGACTGCCCGTGTGCTAGCATTACCGTTTCCAAATGCCCCAAAGAACAAGACAACACTGTTTTTTTTTTTTGTTTTTTTTTAGCGCACACGATTTGTGACCTGATTGTAACCCTTGTAGGTTGTAATGTTTTTGATATTGCAAGAATCATATTATTACTTTAACCTTTGGACAGAAAACCCAAGATTCATTTTTTAAGCACCCTTGGAAATGTTATTAGTGGTGTCCATGGTGTTCTTTTGCTTTGTGCTCTGTTTAAGAACATCGACTCCAACAAACCTCAGCCGTGGACCTTAATTGAGACTGGTCTTTCACTGAGTGATGATCATTGTTAACTGACAAAAATTGGAGCACTTATACTTTTCTATTTATGTAGTATCTTCATCAGTATCGTCTCATTGGATTCATTAGAGGTAATCGTTAGCTACTAGCCGCTCATCTCGCATGCATTCATCTTGGCGTAGTGGAACGAGCACGTTAGACCGCCAAGATGCGGGGAAAGAGTCTTTTTTTAACGTCCATTACATTACTTTGTGTCGCGGGGACTTACAGAGATGCTTCCCTTCAAAATTAAGTGGGCAGACTTGTTTATGTAAGGCCATTTTCAGCTCAAAGAGCACACACAATGGGAATAGAAAATAAATGACAGATCAGCACCCGCAACATTTGGGTTGCATTAAAAGAACAAATCATCCTCTCCAGTGGCCATAATTTACCTTTCCGTCGTGTCAGACGCTGTTTCGATTGCCAAGCCATTACAATGTTTTTTTTTCTTTTCTTTTTCTTCTTTAGGATTTCAATCAATTTTCTCAGCAGAGATTTCTGCAAGGCAAGTAAAAAAAAAAAAGATAACAACCCATATTGGTTTTTTTTCCTCTCCTCGGCCCCTCCCGTCTGCTCTCGCTCTTCACCGCTTTTTGTTCCCGTTAAACTTAATCAACAGCTAACGACGATAGCAGCCTCACAGCTAACGACGATAGCAGCCTCACAGCTAACGACGATAGCAGCCTCACAGCTAACGACGATAGCAGCCTCACAGCTAACGACGATAGCAGCCTCGCTCTGGCCTTCGTCGCCATGACGCTGCTCTATGGTGCGCTTCAGAGCTCAAGGGCTTCGTGTAAGTCAGCGACTGGCTAGAGGCCACACACCTGGTTTCCAGGGCCTAGATTGGGATGGAAATGCCACGGCCCGGAGTGGAGCTGTGCACCCCATGCATGCGCTGTGCTAAAGACAAAACAGAGGTAACGTAACAATAGCCGAGGCAAAGCATGTATGAGACGGCGTGTGTCTGGCTGGGTCCTGGCTGTGTGAGGAGTTTGCCCTTCAGAGCCTGCTCCGGGCTGCTGCTGTAGATGTTCTACGTGTTCTCCAGCTTCCACTGACACTGTCGGGGGTGGGGGGGGGGGGGGGGGGGGGGGGGGGGGGGATAGGGGTGGGAGGGGGGGTCAGTCCATCAGAAAAGCATTTCCAAGCTGTGACCGCAGAACAGCTCACACATTACCCCAGAGATATTACCAGATGCAGATAGAGGCCGGTCCCCGGCGAGGGTCTCGATGGTCTGACCGATTGGCGGCGTGACATTTGGCGAGCGGGCGGATGACAAGATGAGGAGCGGGGGAGAGACGGGAGGAAAACAAAAGCCTTCCCGGAGCCTTCCGACGGGCGGGTGTCAAAAGGTCCCGTCTCCGAAGCCGGGGCGCAAAATAACAGCGGTTGGGATCGGAGAGCTATCGAAATGTCACGCGTCCCTGACGAGTTCCCTCCTCTCGGAGCTCCAGGACCCGCGTGGCGCGAGAGCCCGTCAGACCCCGCCCCCCGACGCCAGCGCCGCTGCACCCCGAGCGGGAGCCCGTCGCCATCCTTCCCCTCACCCGCCTCTCACGGCGCCCCCTGGCGACAGGCCGGGGCTTCGGCCTCACGCGGGTCTGCCGCCTGCGAGCCGTTAGCCGTTAGCCGTTAGCCGCGGCGAGGTCAGCCTCAGAGGTGGCGCGTATGGCGGCTGCGGAGTCGTCCGGGAGCGCGTCACCGTGGAAACGCGCGGGTGCAAGCTCAAGCCTGCTGGAGTGAAAAGACGAGCGTCGCCTCAGTGCCGGGGTCTCCCCCGACCCCTCCCCCCCAAACCCCCCCCCCCCCTTACCTTCCGTTTGTTTCCGGAATGTTCTTTGGTTTGTCAAACATGTACGGCTTTGTTTCATTTGTCCTGGGAAATGTGATCTGCGAAGGCTGGGTCTCAGATCTAATCAAAATCTGTCCTTAACGTTCCCTCAAATTAAATTCAAGAAATAAGATTCTTTATCTTCGCCAGCTCAGGTTGTGTTTGACATTGGAAGTCACCAAAATTAATTTACAAAAGCAATTCTCGCATTAAATGTAAAGGGATACTTCAATCGCTGGAGTTTTTTATTTATTTCAGTTTTAGTATACTTTTTTATTGGTCCAGACAGTGTTGTTCTTTTGATGAAGGATATTTTAAAAGGATATTTTTATACTGAAGTTTCTGACAACCTGCTGACTTTACTATTTGGTATTGAGACAAAAAAAAAACATTGCATGTCCAGTAATGTTATGTTATGTTTCCAGAGGTTACATACATTAACACATTCATTTTATACTGTTTATACTAAACTTAAATGTCTGTTTTTAGTTTTTATATTGTACCCATGCTGCTAACTGATTCATTAAAAAAAAAAAAAAAAAAACATTGGACAATATACACATGACCAGCCTCTGGGAACATAACACTGCCTGTTCAAGCTGTTTTGGAGATAACGCAAGGTGTATTTTCATACTTCATATCACAAACCCACAAAAAGTGACCCTCTACCAGCCATTGTAAAGTGACCACATCATCTATAAGTACTTAAAATACCATTCAGTGTTGTGAACAAATGTTGATTGAGTAGGCCTGCAAGCCTAATGCTGTTCCATTTCGATGGTTCAATGGTAACATTACATTACATTACTTTACATTACAGGCATTTAGCAGACGCTCTTATCCAGAGCGACGTACAACAAATGCATCAGTTCAAGGTGCAGAGGTTCAGAAAAAACACACTAGAGTGAAGCAAATATCGTAGTGCCAGAAGTGGCCACATAGATCAGGACTCCAACCCTGTAGGGTAACCTGTTCAGCAAACAAACAAACAATCCTGCCAAGGTCAGAGCTAGCACTGAAATCACATTTGCCTAATCAGAATCAGACAAAACAATCCTGCCAAATACAAAACTAACGTGATCGCATTAGCCTAACTCGGTAACAAATACGCTGTTTGAGAATGATGTGGTGGCCGGCTCACTGCAAACCCAAAGCCAGCCTGTATGAATCGTACACTTTCCAGGTCTTCATGATGTAGTCAGTCCTGTCCGTCAGGCCCTCAGCCTCACAAACGCCTTCCTCCGTATTCATATTTGATCGGACTGTTTATCTTGACGTACTTTGCGGCGGTTGAGACCGAGACGGCCGCGTCGTGAGTGACGGACGAGCCTCTCCTCGCTCTGACGCTATACCAACGTGATTAACGCGCGTGGCTGAGCGGTCGCTGCTGTAGAGGGGGGGGGGGGGGGGGAAATGATCGTGTAATGTGCCCGTGCAGACCCCCCCCAACCCCCCCCTCCCCCCAGCTCATTTCACAGTTAACACGCCGCTGATCTCACTGATATCCGCAGCCAACCGTATTCTCGTTTTCCCCCTCCTCCGGATCGACTTTAAATGACGCAACATGGGGCCGGATTCTTTGGAGCATACGCTCAGGATGAGGGGTTCTGTCAGATTTGCCGGATCACGCGAGCGCTCAGGAGTTCTATCCCTTGACCTCGGCCCAGCTCCTGATTGCGTAGCAATAAGCCTGCCGGACGTGCTTCTCCCCAGCTGGCAGGTAAACCACACGGGATCAGCATTAAAAAAACACACAATAGCTCCTGTAAAGCTGTGACAGTCCAGTTCTATGTGGTGCGGAAATATGCTTAAAAGGTTTTGTTTTGTTTTTTTGCTGTTTTTTTTTTGTTGTTTTTTTTTTAATTTTAGATTTTAAGATAAACGAAACACAACTGCTAGGAAAAATGGTAATCCGCTTTTCCTAACTAATCCGACTTTAACGTTAAACGCTCTCCGAGCCTTGTATTAAACGGCGAACGTTCAATCCCCAATCACTGTCCCCTTTCGCCATCTCGCTCGAAAGGGGGAAGATTGCACGTCAGCTCAGGACGACGGGCAGGATAGCGACGCCTCAGCCGCTCGCTCTCCGGTATTCATCAGACATGTTGACTGCGGGATAAATCTCAGTGAAATCCTTACCTCCTCTGACACCGCGCTCATGGAAAAGTGCAATATGTCACACAGCAGCCGGGTCCTCACTGAGCACTACCACGTTTAAGCATCACTTCCTGATAACTTGCTTCGCCTCGTTCGAGAACGCAGACTCAGACGAGAAACGCGAATGTGTATTTACCTCTCGACATCCTGTGTTTCTTTTTTGAAAACCCTTTCAAAATGACTGCTACGTAGCTGTGCCTCCGGGCCACGGGAGGGCTCATAAGGGTTTGTGACCTAACGCGCTTAAGTTAGCCTAGCGGCGGCGGGCTGCGCCACACCAGTGCGTCTCCAGTCTCCGTGCCGTGGGAGCCAGACCCGCGCAGAAGGACTCGGATTACCGCGACGAGAGCGCGGCGGCCGGCAGCCTTCACCGCCATCTCCGCCATCTCCGCCATGGCGGTCCGTCACCACGGAGAGGAGAGGGAAAAAAAACCTGCCGCGTTCCATTAGTCCCGATATCTCCATCCATCTCCGAGCGTGCAGACATGGGAGACTAATTAGGGTTAAAATCTAAACCCATTACTCCTCTCTGCGTTGCGAGCTACCTCCAGCTATCCTGCGATTCAAAGAAACGTCGGGTTTTAATTTTCATTAAGATCGGAGGGGCCCATAACGATTTGCGCTGATGAATACAATTAGCGGGAAAGTGCTGACAGCGTCGTGCTAATTGGACTATGCAGGGAGAGTCAGCCCTAACCGGCCAATTAAAACCCGTTTCAAGTTAGCGAAGCATCGCCTCGTTAATGGGATACCCTCCATCGAGGCCCGCGCCAAAGTGTGTCACCTCCCAAATTGGTCACTGATCCCAACTGCGTGTCACTAGTGATTTATGAAGATGTTTTTTTTCGGACTCCTCTCAAATCTCCAGTGGACCCCCGGTTCTGGCTTTGGGGTGGCGGGACACGAGGTGTTCGGTCGTACGTTTTGACGTTTGGAGACGGCCGGCCTCTCGGCGATCCAATTTGTGTGAGGACATTTTGTCTTTCCAGTCACCTCACACGTTTCTGATGTTTTGATTCCCGTGCAGGGTCCAATTTGTTAGTGTGGGGGTGGTGTGGGGACCCCATCTGGGACCACGCTGGGTGACCCCAAACAGCCCCAGAATGGGTGCCCTGCCAGGAATGCTAATCAGATCGGATTTGGCAGGACAGCGGCGAGACCGGCTTGCTTTCCAGCACCGCCACCGCCACAGTGGGTCGAGATCAGCTGCTGAATTCAGGTTGAATCCGGAACACAACAATCTGTTCAGAAAACAGCTTTTTTTAAAAATCCACAGCTGTCTACAGTGTGAGCTATTTGTTTGGTTAATTACATTTCTTAGAGTGAAATCATACACTCAAAAATGATATTTTACATGAAAGTTATTGCATTAAATGACCAATTACCATCAAATTTACACACTCAACGCCAAGTAAAAGTGTGTGGTTTCATTAAATCCTGTGGACCTCATTCACGAAACATGCGTACGATCACATTTCATCGTAAACTGTGTGTAAGAACGTTTCCACGAACATATTTACATATATCATTTTTTCTTGTCTGCATTTGGTCATGGCTGCTTCCTTATGCTCATCACATGAACAGGATTGCGCATAAAATTTACAAACAGTCAGCATTCGTGATGAATGCACCTGGGATACGCACAAAAACAAAGGTCTGCACATGCGTCATAATGCCATATTGGTTGTTCATTTGGAACATTTTTACGAACAAAAGTAAGAATAATTTAAGAAATGTTTTGTGAATGAAAATAAAATAAATATATAAATATAATCACCTAAATCAAACATAACTGAAGTATATACAATAGCTTTGAAATGGTTTATTTGGTCAAATGCAGTTTAAACTAGTTATCTCAGCCTATTCTTTTCATGTTAGTTTTACCCATTGCCTGTATGTTTACCACACATATCGTTCCAATTACACAAACTAGTCACACCATCCCAAAACAGGCAATAGCTGATTTCAATGAAATAAAACAAACATAAAAAGAATAGCTTGACGTGACCTGTTTGAATTACAATAGACCAAATAAACCATTTTATGCAAGAGCTGTGTAACTCAGATATGTGATTTTATTACATTTAATAAACTACCCACATTTAGTCATCTCGTTAACCCTCTGGGGTCTAAGGGTAAAATGAGGCACACTGGTGATTGTGCGATGCTCTGACATTTGTGTAAATTTCATCAACTTTATATACAGTGATTCCAAAGTGTTTCACATCTTTGTTTTCAGCACAAACTCAGCTGCAATAATATGGCAGCAGTAAGTAGGTCATAATCATGTGTGGATTGTAAACTGCTCTAAAAACACACAAACTGTAAACAGTAGTTTTGAACATGCACAGGAATGTTGTAATAAAACACACTAAACAATTGTGACTAAGACTTTTGGTCACTGAAATGTGTTCATCAAGGTCTTGGGTATCAAAAGATGACTAAATATTTTAGCAAATCCAATGAGAAGTATAAAATAAATTGCTGAAAGTTAGTGTTGTGACTACTATTTTTCAACACCAGGTGAGAATGGGAGGGCAAATGGCCTTTCTATAATGAATATGCATTGGGTAGGGCAACCTGTCAGCTAAGTAGGCAATTCACACCTGGCCGCATGCCTCCCCACCACTAAGACAAAGACTCAGTGAGCCATTTAGAAGACAGAAACAAAGACATCTTTTGATTTTCAGAACATTTATTGAAGCAAACTATAGGCATGGAAGATGAGATGAGACTGGTGTACTCTTGCAACGCTTGCGTGGCCTCTTAGCTAGTGGTGAACTAGGCTGTGTTTCCTGATCAGCATCTCTGTAAATATGATAAAAACAAAATTGTTAGGAAATGTGACATCAAATCAAACTTTATTTATATAGTACATTCCCTTCAACAGGTGAAAATGATATGTTCTTTACAAAAAAGGGGCAAACCACTAACTAATGAAAACAAAACTTGAAATGTGACATGGTTACATCATATACAAACAAAGAATTATTAGTGAATATTCCTACAAACACACAGAGAATGTAATACAGCACACATTTACAAATAATGCAAGCTATCAACGAAACAACATTAGCCAAACTAAATAAACATTGATATTCCAGCTCAACTACACGCAACTCATCAATAACAATGTATCAATCTGAAGTAGACTAGGTCTGTTTAGCTAAGTGGTTATTATATTGCTATTTCCCGAATTTACTTACAGTATGGTAATATCGATTGTGCGAGGACATCAGTTTTAGAATCCTAGCCACGCCACGGGCTATTTATTACCAATGTGATCGAAAAACATACAGTCTACCTGATACTTCTAACACAACCAGACGCAGAGAGCCTAGCCTATAATTTTGAGATGCAATAGTTCGAATCGTTCGTAGTGTGGGAATTTACAAACGCGCATATTGCTGGATATTCCTACAAACACACAGATACGTTGCAATACAGTACACATATTTACCAATATGATCATAAGAAATATACTTACGCATGAAGTTGATCCTCAGCTGGATCAGTTCGCTGTTCGAAATGACACCGCTCTTCATCAGTGTCGGCTTCCGGACGGACCATTTTCCAAAATTAAACGAAATGTTCACCTCAAAAGAAGTGAATTAGTCGACACTTTGACATTCTATCCCGCTTTCGCCTTGGCATTTCTTGGCATTTCTCACATGGATCTCGCATCGCCCCTCCTTTAGTCTCCTTCTATGGGGAGTAATTATAATGTTGTTAACATGTGAATGCGATTTGGGCGGACTTCCTGCTGAGCGAAATTCACATAGTAATGAGTAAAGTTTAACGAAGCATACATGGTCTAATTAATCAAATTTAAACATTTTAAAACAATTCATATTATTTGCCAATGGGCGCATTGGAAAGTCGCGATTCTAAGGTTTCTGTCAATGTTTTTGTTGCGCCTGTATGATAACAGCACGTGACGTTAATCATCCAAATAGAAACGAAAGTTAATTTCATCTTGTCGAGCTCCGCCGGCGGAGCTCTCGACCCCAGAGGGTTAAATCGGAGGGACATTTTTCATGCGATTAAATTGCATTCGTTTAAAGAATTATGTATTTGCGCAGTGGATCAAGGCAGTGTTGTACAGTGTCAGTGTGTTTTTGACCCAAATTTAAACCTTGGTGGGGGGGGAAGCTTAAATAGCTCATCACCTGTCAACAGCCTGGTGCGGATAATGGCGGACGCCATTTTAGGATCGCTAACGCGTCTTTCCTAAACTGTTCCGTTACTGCTCCTGATTGAGAGCGCCGGATCGCGAGGCGGACGGCCTCTTTAACGAGCGCCCCGCCGGACGTCCCGCCCGCGACGCTCCGGCCGAAACGGCGTGAATCCCCGGCGGACGTTTAGGAGCGCGCGTCCTCGCCCCCCGCCCGCGCCCGGGAGGAGCTCGAACGGGACGCGGCGCGCGGAGGCGGAAGCGCGTCGGCCGAATGAAAGCGAAACGCCGGGTCCGAAAACGCGGCGGATCGATCGCGGATTCGACCCTCGCCCTCGCCCCCGCGACCTCGGGCTTCCTGGCGCGCTCTGCGGCGGGAGGGGAGCGAGGTTTAAGGACGGGACGAGGGGGGGAGGGACGACAGAGAAAGCGGGACGCCGGGCTGAGCAGAAGGGCGTCGGCCGCCTTTCAAAGGGGCGAGCCGGGACAAGTTGTTTCGTCGGTTCGTACGCGTCTCTGCCACCCCGGGGCAGTAGGGAGACAGAGAGGGGGAGAGCGGCGGACATTTTGCACCCCGGAGACGATCGGGGCGCTCCCCGCCCCCAAATTGAAAGTCACCTCGAGCCACCGGCGGCACGACTGACAATCAAAGCAGGCCGAATTACGAATTGAGCGAGCGGCTATTTCAGAGACGATCTACCTTTTTTTTACCAGGAACGCGCAATTAATCACGAGCAGAGGTCAGTCAGTTCGCAGGTTAATGGCTCTCTGCTAATGTTCTGCTAATATATTGCCGGTTATTAAGAATTAATACCTGTGATATTCTGGCCTGATATAAAGTGGAGGGAGGAGGCCGTATCTGGGCTGGTGTAGGCACGGAGGGTGCAGTCACGGCTGCTCGGTGAAGCCTGGTGATCTCGGGCTGGAGTTATGCTGGGCGGGGTGACTCACGTCTCATCTGCATTAAAGCTTTATGGGCGGGGCGGGCTGCCAGGACTCAGAGAGCAGCGCAGAATCGCCCCGTCTCCCCCCGTCATGTTCCCGTCGTGTCCCCGCTGTCTGGGGCACCGAAATGAGAGGGCTACTGCCCCTATGTCTCCTGCCCCCCTGTCTGGGGCACTGAAATGAGAGGGCTTCTTCCCCTGTGTCTCCTCCCCCAGTGTCTGGGGCACGGAAATGAGAGGGCTTCTTCCCCTGTGTCTCCTCCCCCAGTGTCTGGGGCACGGAAATGAGAGGGCTACTGCCCCTGTGTCTGCTGCCCCAATATCTGGGGCACGGAAATGAGAGGGCTACTGCCCCTGTGTCTGCTGCCTCACTGTCTGGGGAACTGAAATGAGAGGGCTACTGCCCCAGTGCCTCCTGCCCCCCTGTCTGGGGCACTGAAATGAGAGGGCTACTGCCCCAGTGTCTCCTGCCCCAATGTCTGGTGCAGTGAAATGAGAGCGCTTCTGCCCCAGTGTCTCCTGCCCCCAGTGTCTCCTGCCCCTGTGTCTGGGGCACTGAAATGAGAGGGCTACTGCCCCAGTGCCTCCTGCCCCTGTGTCTGGGGCACTGAAATGAGAGGGCTACTGCCCCAGTGCCTCCTGCCCCAGTGTCTGGGGCACTGAAATGAGAGGGCTGCTGCCCCTGTGTCTCCTGCCCCAGTGTCTGGGGCACTGAAATGAGAGGGCTACTGCCCCAGTGTCTCCTGCCCCCTGTGTCTCCTGCCCCAGTGTCTGGGGCACTGAAATGAGAGGGCTGCTGCCCCTGTGTCTCCTGCCCCCCTGTCTGGGGCACGGAAATGAGAGGGCTACTGCCCCAGTGCCTCCTGCCCCAGTGTCTGGGGCACTGAAATGAGAGGGCTGCTGCCCCTGTGTCTCCTGCCCCCCTGTCTGGGGCACGGAAATGAGAGGGCTACTGCCCCAGTGTCTCCTGCCCCAGTGTCTCCTGCCCCTGTGTCTGGGGCACTGAAATGAGAGGGCTCCTGCCCCTGTGTCTCCTGCCCCGCTGTCTGGGGCACGGAAATGAGAGGGCTACTGCCCCTGTGTCTCCTGCCCCCCTGTCTGGGGCACTGAAATGAGAGGGCTTCTGCCCCAGTGTCTCCTGCCCCCTGTGTCTGCTGCCCCTGTGTCTGGGGCACGGAAATGAGAGGGCTACTGCCCCAGTGTCTCCTGCCCCTGTGTCTGGGGCACGGAAATGAGAGGGCTTCTGCCCCTGTGTCTGCTGCCCCTGTGTCTGGGGCACGGAAATGAGAGGGCTCCTGCCCCTGTGTCTCCTGCCCCGCTGTCTGGGGCACGGAAATGAGAGGGCTACTGCCCCAGTGCCTCCTGCCCCTGTGTCTTCTGCCCCTGTGTCTCCTGCCCCCTGTGTCTCCTGCCCCCTGTGTCTTCTGCCCCTGTGTCTCCTGCCCCAGTGTCTCCTGCCCCGCTGTCTGGGGCACTGAAATGAGAGGGCTACTGCCCCAGTGCCTCCTGCCCCTGTGTCTTCTGCCCCTGTGTCTCCTGCCCCCTGTGTCTCCTGCCCCCTGTGTCTTCTGCCCCTGTGTCTCCTGCCCCCCTGTCTGGGGTACTGTAATGGTGGGCTGGAGGAAGCAGAACATCACAGTCGCTGCTGCCAGACTCCACTGGTCGGGGGTACTGAAGTAGAGCCGTTGACCTGTGAAATGCCGTAACACCAACTGGAAGAGGGTGGGGGTGGGGGTGGGTCGGGGGTGGGGGGGGGGGGGTTGGTCCCTGGTGAGATGCAGCAATAATCAGTACCCTTTACTCCGGCCCAGTGCTGCCAGGAAGCGCACACGTCCTGTGTAAATACGGCCGCTTAGTGTTTTGCGTGTGCCGTGGTTTTCACCGTCAAATTAGTGTTATTCTTTAATCTGCTCTTTTCAGCGCCCCTCTTAAGGACAGAAGGAGCCGCGGGTCCCGTGGATCTGCACCCCGAGGAGGGGGGTTTGGGGCGTGAGTCGGCCACAGATTGCCGTAGAGAGAGCTGAACGAGGCTGTTGGGATTAGTGATACCCCCACCCCCCTCGACGCAGCCAACACATCCCACTAATATATTCCCAGGCACTTACAGCTGGGCTCCTAATAATGCTTTCCTCCGCTTCCATTTACAAGTGATGTGTGTCCACAGGATGGCAATCAAATGATGACAGAGAGCCTTCAGTTTCCACGACAGCTTGAGATTTTTCCGCTATTTTTTTTTTTGTAGCTGCTGCCGCTCCAGGACTTAATAACTTTGGGGGCCATTAGCTTATAAGGGGCGGCCGGCTCTCAAGGGCCCTGTAATGGATCGGTCGGTAGTGGCCCCCCGCGCGGAAGCTGGGGGACGCATCGTGCTGACGAGGAGCCCGTCTACTCCCCCCCCCCCCCCCCCCCCCCCAAAAATGGTGTCTTCCGCACGGCCCTCTGAGAACCTGGGGGGGGACGCAAGTACAGAGGAAGAAAAAGAAGGAGAGCAGACAAGAACGATCATGAGGGCTTTTTTGGGCCTGACCCCGCTCAGGGTCCTGGCTGTAAAGACCAGGGCTTCGTCTGCCCGTGTTTTTTTATTGTCGTTTTTCTTTTTCTGTGAGTCAGACGTTCTGTTCGCCACGTGACGGATCCACGTTTAATGATTTACTGCCAGGCCGGCACGCCGGTTGACACGAGCCCTCGCTGTCAAACCGCAGTGTCACTCTCCGAGCGTTAAAGGAGAACAGGGGAAAAGAGAACCCCGGTATTATGTTATTAAACCAAACTCGTTCAATTTCGGGAGCAAAGCGACGGTTGGTTAAGCAGTAGAAATCCGAGAATAAATTTCCGCGTGTAGCAACACCGGCTCGCACACAGAGGCTTGGATGTATTCCCTCTCTTCGAGCCTTCTGAGAAATTCTAATCGCTCCACAAATTATAACTTTGCCGGGATAATATTGATGGTAATTTAGAGTCATTACAGGCCCTGTTTTGTTGTTTATTCTCTTTATTTATTGCGAGGAAGCTTGGAAGCAGAACAAGACGTACGACAATGATGAGGTTATTACAAGGTGGAACTCTCCCGTGGCTCAGAGGGAACTGGCTTCAGTGTTTTTTTTTTTTCTCGTTTTTTTTCCGCTCACAAGCATTTTCACCTCCTTTTATTTTACCGAAAAATTAAAAAAGAGAAAGTAATCCGCGAGAATGGTTTTCAGCAAGCGAGGTGCGGGCCCTTTCCTTTACGGCACGCTGATTTCTTGGCACGTTCCTAAATTGAATTTTAATTTCGGCTGCGCGGGGGTAACGTCTCCAGACAGACGAGTCAATCTTGCTGAGTAATGTAATCTAATTAAGGGCGGGTCCTCGGAGATTCCTCCCAAGTTCCTCCGGAATCTCGTGGCCCTTGTGGCATTTGAACTGATTGTTTTTTAATGCTCGTTGCCACGGCGAAGCTCCTACTTTATTCACCCCCCGCCCTCGTGTTTCAATGATTGAGTCTCCCTAGCAACAGTGTCACGTGACCCAGTCATGTGATTCTTAAGCACACTTCTGGGAGTTGAAGTTCTTTTGTTTTTGGGACTTTTTGGTTTTTAGTCTTCTCAAAATGGCGGAAAATGTTTGCATTGACGAGCTTCATTTTTGTTCCTTCAAAAGTCGGAATAAAAGGATCTGGTAGGGCAGCAGTAATAACCCTCGCCACCGTGTGGTGTGTCAGCTTTCTTTCCATCTTGATCTTGCATTAATCTTTCTGAAGCTTCTTCTTCTGGTCATGTGCTGGTTGTGCCTCTCAGGACAGCTGATGGTCCTTTGGAGGACCTGTCTTTCTCCCGTCAGACTGACCGGTGTCAGCAGTGGGCTGTCTGGTGACACTCCTCAGGACTGGTGGTGGTGTTTCTGCGATGGGCGGTGGGGGTGATCATGGATCAATAGCACCTGCTTGGGTCGAGTAACTCTGGTTATCGTTTTGATAACTGTGCTTTTACTCAGAACACCTCACACGCCCCACCTCCACCCAAAACTGAGCCAACCTCACCCTTGCATCAGCCGCTGCTGTCCAGAGGAGATCTCCATCCCATACGGGACGATTGAGTCCCGCCCCCTTGGTGATCCCCTGCTCTGATTCGCTCCCTCTCCACCGGCCCGCCCCCCTTGGTGATCCCCTGCTCCGATTCGCTCGCTCTCCGCCGGCCCGCCCCCTTGGCGATCCCCTGCTTCGCGGGTGGACGCCGCGCGCGGACCCCCCTTCTGAAGCGGGGTCGGGACGGCCCGTGCCGGGCGGGCGCTCCTGCCCGTCGCTGAGCCCCGGCGACGGTACGCGTCCGGGGTCCCGCCGCCTCCGCTCCGGCGGCTCAGGAGCGGCTCAGCGGGATGATCTTCCTCATTATTTATTCATCGTCGTCTTCGCCTTCGCCCCCGTCTTTCCGCCGCTCAGATCTGGCTTTCGGAGCTGGACCTCTGCTCCGACGCGCTTCATTTTCTGAATGTGTTGTTCTGCCCCATACCCCCCCCCCCCCCGTTCCCCACCCCCCCACGCTATTTGTCTGCGTCGGCTCACAATCCGCTCGGCGGGGAGAACAGGGGAGGTGAGATTGGGGCTTTGCGTGCTTCTCTGTGGAGGATTGTTTGATTTATAAAAGCCGCGCCGGGATCGATGGCGGAATGAAACTGGCAGATCTTCTGGTTTAAATTCCAATCTCTGCACTCGTCTGCGGCGGGCTGCTGCTCTGGAGACTGCAGCATCACGGCGTGGAGTCTTTGGGGGGGGGGGGGGGGGGGGGGGTCATAGCACCGATTCTTTCAGGGAGGGGGGGTCACAGTGTTGATTCTTTGAGGGAGGGGGGCACAGTGTTGATTCTTTCGGGGGGGGGTCACAGTGTTGATTCTTTGAGGGGGGGGGGTCACAGTGTTGATTCTTTGAGGGGGGGGTGTCACAGTGTTGATTCTTAGAGGGGGGGGTCACAGTGTTGATTCTTTGAGGGGGGGGTGTCACAGTGTTGATTCTTAGAGGGGGGGGTCACAGTGTTGATTCTTTGAGGGAGAGGGGGGTCACAGTGTTCATTCTTTGAGGGAGGGGGGTCACAGTGTTGATTCTTAGAGGAAGGGGAGTCACAGTGTTGATTCTTAGAGGGAGGGGAGTCACAGTGTTGATTCTTAGAGGGAGGGGGGGGTCACAGCACTGATTCTTTGAGGGAGGGGGGGGCAAAAGCGTGCATTCTTAGAGGGAGGGGCTGCATTTACATGCTAAGTCAGTTTGGCGCAAACGGAGTGAAAAGGAAGTGATTTTCAGTTCTGCCCCATAAAGCCAGCGAGCAAATACGCCCGGTGGGGTTTTTAAAAATATAACATCGAACCCGAAAGCAAGGACCCGTTATTCACTAAACAACCAGGGAAAGAAGAGCGCTGGGTGTTCGTACGCCGGTTCGACGGCGCGAGATCTCGGCTTTCGGCCCGCTTCGGGACGTTTCCTCCGCCCCATTCGCGCGCGACCCGGGCGGCTAGCTCCGCCCCTCGTCCCGCTATCGTCTCAACAGCCGGGCCGCCGCGCTAACCCGCCTGGCTAACGTAACCGCGATTGAAATGTCGCTGCGACGCACTGCCCCTCCGCTCCCCCCCGCTCGGGCCCGCTGTCCTCCCAGGCCTCTCCCCTCTCCCGTTCCTCTTTTTTAAACGCCGCGCCCGGAGGGGGACGGGCGGGGAACGGCTACGCGTGCCCGGGCGCGCTTTTCGCCGCGCGACGGACCGTAAAATGGAGGGCGCTTTCTCGAACCGGCCGCTGCGGTGAAGAGACGTCCACCCGTCCATCTGCAGCCCAGGCTCTGAGGACTCTGCTCTCTCTCTCTCTGAATCTTCAGTTCAGCTCAGTGAAGCTTCATTAGCAGGAAAGCCTGTCTGATTCCAGAGTACGTACTGAACATGTGAAGAGATGTGTGGAATACATAGACATGCCTAAACAAACGTGAAAGTAATATTAAGAAAAATAAGCATAATCGCCCTCTTACCGTCTCGCACACTCTTTTGCCCTCTCTCTCTCTCTCTCTCCCTCTCACACTCTCTCTCTCTGGCTCTCTCTCTCTCTCCCTCTCTCCTGCACTTCAAACAAGGTTAGCTGTTAGCAGCGATGCTTCCTGTGAGTTAGGAGCGTATTAATATTTCAGGGAGTAATGCTTTCCAGTAATGGGGCTTGTTTGGTGATGTGTGGCCCGCGACGCCGGGCCCCGCCGGGCCCCTCCGCTGGCTGCACTGAATTAGCAGGGAAGCACCGGCGCGGGTCCCCGCCCCCCCACGGCGGAGGGATACGGCTTTTTTCCCTCCGTGATGCGGCGCCGTTGCTCAGCCGAAGACGGCAGCAGAGCAGCGCTTTCACGCCGAGGAGGAAGCGATAAGGACCAATAAAACAGTCCATAAAAGATGACGAGTGTGCGGGGGGGGGGGGGTGGGGATCACCGAATGCACACTTTTTTTATGATTATTATTATTTTTTTTAAGTCGACGTTATCCCGGGCCTGGGCGGAGGAGGAAGCCCGGCGGACGGTTATCGGGCCCCGCTGACTCTCGTCGGGGGCCCTTGGCGATCTTCGGATCGCCGTGGCAGCACGCGGCGGGGGCCCCGCGAGGGCCCCCCTGTTTTACGACGGGGCTGCGAGGACGCTTCATTTAGGCTTTTATGAGGGGGGGTGGGGGGGGTGGGGGGCTTAAGCTGTAGCTGCAAAGTTTTCCAGCCGCAAAACCCCGGCTCTCGGCCAGCGTATGAATTATTTAGCCCTAATGCCCGCTGCTTGTCTTCCCCTCCCAACAATCGCCCTCTTTATTAAGAGGATATCTTATCGGAACAGCCGCGCATACTTCCTTTATACGCCGAAATCTCTTTCTCTCTGAAACATGAGCGTGGAGATAACGAAAAAGTTGGCAACGGAATTCGGTTCTACACTGCTTCGCCGAAACATTTTATTGAGATTTTTTGTTTACTTTTCTTTATGTTTTGTTTCTGTTTTTGGATGATTATAAACCATTTCCTCGGCTTATGTGACGAGTACTCTTGGGACAAGGTTGATGTTTTTTTTAAAATATTTTAAATGGGGTTATTAGGCACTGCATTAGTGACTTCAATTGATTTAACAATTTAATAGAAAGGCCTGCGTTTCAAGCTGTTCTTTTTAAACAGAGCACAGAGGGAATATTCTCCAGTGCCGTAGTAGTAGTTTTCAGTTCCTGTCTGCTGCCCCTCTTGTCTTCCTTATTTCATTCGCTTCCTCCCTCCTCCTTGCGTGCCTTTGATCTACATTGCCATTTGACTGCAGCATGACAGGCTATCCATCAAATTTGCCGCTGTGACTCAGTGGAAAGGCTCGAGAAGTGCTATTTTGAGATAATGAGATGTGTCATTGTTACAGTAGCTTGCGCGCATAAAAACATAGAGAGAGCCCGCAATGCTAATTTTCATAGCGGAGAAAAAAAAAATATTAGGAATCAGCAGCCGTTTCAGATGAGGTTTTTATGGTCAATGTGCCACCTAATGATTTATACCGAGCCTTGACAGACAAATTCAAAGACCTCATTTCTTGGATATGCGACACGGAAAGAGATGAAAAGAAAGTTCGGGCATCAAAAAGCTCCCTTTGTGCATCGTATTCCGCAGTCGGCTCCGTTTTATTTTTTAAAAACGCTTGCCGGGAACGTCGCGTGGATGTTAGACATTTCTGGCTGCCAAAGTGCATTAGACGGGCGTGGGTTCAAGACAATGGGAATCTAACCGCATTTGACAGCAAGTGGCAGCCCTGTTGGTGAAACCTATTAGAGTTAGCCCGATGCTAAGCAGCAATTCAAAGCCGGTGTTGTATTTCCCCCTCCAAATTATACGGTGCATTTAAGACAAAGAGGAAAAGACGCGTCTTTTGCGATGACATCCAAAACATCGACGCCAAAAATATCCATTAAGATTGAATGTGATAGGGGCGTACGGTTATAGCACCCTGAAACGGGATAGGAGGTAGCAGAGGACAAAATGGAGAAATCCGGACGCGACGTGGTGATGGCTCACTACGCTGCGCGCGGCGTTCGGCCGATTAGCGCTTCCGCTTGCCGTCGCGCGGGCTACGCGGGGCGGGGTTTGTGCCCGGCGCGGGGTTGGGAGTCCCGTCTTCACGTGCGCGATCGTGACAAACTGCTCCGCTCCCCGCTCCCGACGGCGTGGGAGAGCGCGATCCGAAACGCGGGTCCCCCCCTCCCGTTCGGCGCGGCACCTAAAAGGCGAGCCGCTCGTCGGCGTTAAAAAAGGGGGGGGGACGAGCACCCTGGCCCGGAGAGAGGCGAACCTTTTGTTACTGTACGCCGCTACCCATCGGAACAGAAAACAAAAGGCCGCGCCTCTGGGGAATTCCATTGTTTCGAATGACGCGCGAGCGCGTAAATTTAGCCCGCTGCCGTAAAACAACCGCGAGCCTTTCGGAACGTTCCCCGCGGGTCGTCTCCGGCTCCACGCTAACAAACGGACTCGGCTCAGCGGCTTAAGAGGTTCTGCAGTCTCTCTCGTGAGCCTCTGCGATCTCGCCGCATCTCAGTAGCTTCACTAGGCCGAGCTTAAGCAGACCTCGGGTTTGGTCTGTATCAAAAAAAGGCATTTCTCTCATTGTACGCTACCGAGAAAAAGAAATTTGCATTTGACATTTTCTCTTGATTTCTTTTTTTTTTTCTCTCTTCCTCATCCCCCTGAGTAAGAGCGTGTCGGTTCTCAGGATGTTGTTCACTCAGAACATTAGTCTTTTGTTGGTCGAGGGGGGAAAAAAAGCATCCCATTAACCGTGATGTAAGCGTAAATGTCTTAAAAGTGATGAGGGTTTTTGCTGCTGCTTCTCCCCTGCTTTAATAGAAGTTTTTTCTGCATATAATGAAACAAAAATGGATTTAATGAGTCACCTTACAGATGCTCAAAGAGGATCGTTCCTGTCCCGTGTGGCTATTCATGAGGGCGTCCTTTTTATTTTAAAAAAAAGATAACTCTCTTGAATAAGTTACCAGGTACTGCAGTCCGCACTGTCTCTGTGAAACGGCAGCTTTTCATTTGTCTGACCTCATAAGATCCGGCTTAAGATCCACAGAGAGGCTGCGCAGACACAGCTAAACGCTCCCTGCAGTCACAGAGAGACTGCGCAGACACAGCTAAACGCTCCCTGCAGTCACAGTCACAGAGAGACTGCGCAGACACAGCTAAACGCTCCCTGCAGTCACAGTCACAGAGAGACTGCGCAGACACAGCTAAACGCTCCCTGCAGTCACAGAGAGACTGCGCAGACACAGCTAAACGCTCCCTGCAGTCACAGAGAGGCTGCGCAGACACAGCTAAACGCTCCCTGCAGTCACAGTCACAGAGAGACTGCGCAGACACAGCTGAACGCTCCCTGTAGTCACAGTTACAGAGAGACTGCGCAGACACAGCTAAACGCTCCCTGCAGTCACAGTCACAGAGAGACTGCACAGACACAGCTAAACGCTCCCTGCAGTCACAGTCACAGAGAGACTGCGCAGACATAGCTAAACGCTCCCTGCAGTCACAGTCACAGAGAGACTGCACAGACACAGCTAAACGCTCCCTGCAGTCACAGTCACAGAGAGACTGCGCAGACACAGCTAAACGCTCCCTGCAGTCACAGTCACAGAGAGACTGCGCAGACACAGCTAAACGCTCCCTGCAGTCACAGAGAGACTGCGCAGACATAGCTAAACGCTCCCTGCAGTCACAGAGAGACTGCGCAGACATAGCTAAACGCTCCCTGCAGTCACAGAGAGACTGCGCAGACACAGCTAAACGCTCCCTGCAGTCACAGAGAGACTGCGCAGACACAGCTAAACGCTCCCTGCAGTCACAGTCACAGAGAGACTGCGCAGACACAGCTAAACGCTCCCTGCAGTCACAGAGAGGCTGCGCAGACACAGCTAAATGCTCCCTGCAGTCACAGTCACAGAGAGGCTGCGCAGACACAGCTAAACGCTCCCTGCAGTCACAGAGAGGCTGCGCAGACACAGCTAAACGCTCCCTGCAGTCACAGTCACAGAGAGACTGGGCAGACACAGCTGAACGCTCCCTGTAGTCACAGTTACAGAGAGACTGCGCAGACACAGCTAAACGCTCCCTGCAGTCACAGAGAGACTGCGCAGACACAGCTAAACGCTCCCTGCAGTCACAGTCACAGAGAGACTGCGCAGACACAGCTAAACGCTCCCTGCAGTCATAGAGAGACTGCGCAGACATAGCTAAACGCTCCCTGCAGTCACAGAGAGACTGCGCAGACACAGCTAAACGCTCCCTGCAGTCACAGAGAGACTGCGCAGACACAGCTAAATGCTCCCTGCATTCACAGTCACAGAGAGACTGCGCAGACACAGCTAAACGCTCCCTACAGGCACAGTCACAGAGAGACTGCGCAGACACAGATAAACGCTCCCTGCAGTCACAGAGAGACTGCGCAGACACAGCTGAACTCTCCCTGTAGTCACAGAGAGACTGCGCAGACACAGCTAAACGCTCCCTGCAGTCACAGAGAGACTGCGCAGACACAGCTGAACTCTCCCTGTAGTCACAGTCACAGAGAGACTACGCAGACACAGATCAGCAGACACGACTCTCCCTGGGCCCCTCCCCTTGTGGGCGGGGCTTGGGAAGCCAGCAGAGCTGTTAATTACCCGGAGATGCATATCAATCGCAGATCGATGAGTATGATTGGGGGACAGGGAGCGGCGGGGCGCTCAAGCGGGATCGATCTGCTGCTGCTCCGGAGCCCAGCGCGGGGGCCCCCATTAGCACGAGAGCCACTCGCAGGCCGGCTCACGCTGTCGCACTAGCACGGAGACACAGAGTCCTGACTGATCGCACTTTAAGTGGCTTAAGTGGGAGCGAAATTGATCACAGGAATGGCCGCCCCGCTCGCAGGGTTGAGTCCACCTCGAAGGAGCGCGCGGAGGAGAGCGATGCGGCCGTCGTGTTACCCGTTGTGCTGTCGCATACCCGAGCGGTGTTTTTATTTTTCGGCCACCCGTTTGTAGATGGGTTTGTTTAAGCTATAGCGGGCCTTTCTACCTGGTGCAAATCTTCACACTTTGTCTTCACTGCTGGTCCACCCGATTGCAGCTGCTGTTCTTTAGGCCTTGCAAAACAAGGCTGTGCTCCAACACGCAAAGTGTATTTGATCATATTGAAGTATCCATGCAACTGATGGTGCTCCAGTACCTAAATAAATAATAATAATAATAATAAGCCAGCATTAAATGTGCATGAGAAAGGGTATAATTCGACTGCAAAAACCATTGAGTAATTTGCTTTTTGGCCCCCCTGATCCAGATTGATTTACACAACTCAGATGTTTTTGTACAGTCCATTGCTACATCAGGACATTTATTGGAGCAAT
The DNA here is from genome assembly GCA_039654925.1 of Anguilla pacifica. Taxonomy (NCBI): domain Eukaryota; kingdom Metazoa; phylum Chordata; class Actinopteri; order Anguilliformes; family Anguillidae; genus Anguilla; species Anguilla pacifica. Next base: position 45,460,543 of record CM077294.1, read on the forward strand.
TCACACGGCTCGGTTTGGTCTAGGGTGCAACAGCAGTACCCCACCCCAGGATATGAACCCGCAGCCTCTCGGTCATTAGCTCTGATCTATGAGGCAGTGTGCTGTGCTCTATACTTGTACTGACATGGTGGGCCTCCTGCAGAATCAGGGGCCAGCTCAGCCCAGAGGGATGGGCAGCCCTACAGCTGAGCCCAGAGGGATGGGCAGCCCTACAGCTGAGCCCAGAGGGATGGGCAGCCCTACAGCTGTCCCAGAGGGATGGGCAGCCCTACAGCTGTCCCAGAGGGATGGGCAGCCCTACAGCTCAGCCCAGAGGGACTGGCAGCCCTACAGCTGAGCCCAGAGGGATGGGCAGCCCTACAGCTGAGCCCAGAGGGATGGGCAGCCCTACAGCTGTCCCAGAGGGATGGGCAGCCCTACAGCTGTCCCAGAGGGATGGGCAACCCTACAGCTGAGCCCAGAGGGATGGGCAGCTCTACAGCTGTCCCAGAGGGATGGGCAGCCCTACAGCTGAGCCCAGAGGGATGGGCAGCCCTACAGCTGTCCCAGAGGGATGGGCAGCCCTACAGCTGAGCCCAGAGGGATGGGCAGCCCTACAGCTGTCCCAGAGGGATGGGCAGCCCTACAGCTGAGCCCAGAGGGATGGGCAGCCCTACAGCTGTCCCAGAGGGATGGGCAGCCCTACAGCTGTCCCAAAGGGATGGGCAGCCCTACAGCCAAACCCAGAGGGATGGGCAGCCCTACAGCTGAGCCCAGAGGGATGGGCAGCCCTACAGCCTAGCCCAGAGGGATGGGCAGCCCTACAGCTGAGCCCAGAGGGATGGGCAGCCCTACAGCTGTCCCAGAGGGATGGGCAGCCCTACAGCTGTCCCAGCGGGATGGATGGGCAGCCCTACAGCTGAGCCCAGAGGGACGGGCAGCCCTACAGCTGAGCCCAGAGGGATGGGCAGCCCTACAGCTGTCCCAAAGGGATGGGCAGCCCTACAGCCAAACCCAGAGGGATGGGCAGCCCTACAGCTGAGCCCAGAGGGGTGGGCAGCCCTACAGCCTAGCCCAGAGGGATGGGCAGCCCTACAGCTGAGCCCAGAGGGATGGGCAGCCCTACAGCTGAGCCCAGAGGGATGGGCAGCCCTACAGCTGTCCCAGAGGGATGGGCAGCCCTACAGCTGTCCCAGCGGGATGGATGGGCAGCCCTACAGCTGAGCCCAGAGGGACGGGCAGCCCTACAGCTGAGCCCAGAGGGATGGGCAGCCCTACAGCTGTCCCAGAGGGACGGGCAGCCCTACAGCTGAGCCCAGAGGGATGGGCAGCCCTACAGCTGTCCCAGAGGGATGGGCAGCCCTACAGCTGTCCCAGAGGGATGGGCAGCCCTACAGCCTAGCCCAGAGGGACTGGCAGCCCTACAGCTGAGCCCAGAGGGATGGGCAGCCCTACAGCTGAGCCCAGAGGGATGGGCAGCCCTACAGCTGTCCCAGAGGGATGGGCAGCCCTACAGCTGTCCCAGAGGGATGGGCAGCCCTACAGCTGTCCCAGAGGGATGGGCAGCCCTACAGCTGAGCCCAAAGGGATGGGCAGCCCTACAGCTGTCCCAGCAGGATGGATGGGCAGCCCTACAGCTGTCCCAGCAGGATGGATGGGCAGCCCTACAGCTGAGCCCAGAGGGACGGGCAGCCCTACAGCTGAGCCCAGAGGGATGGGCAGCCCTACAGCTGTCCCAGAGGGACGGGCAGCCCTACAGCTGAGCCCAGAGGGATGGGCAGCCCTACAGCTGTCCCAGAGGGATGGGCAGCCCTACAGCTGTCCCAGAGGGATGGGCAGCCCTACAGCTGAGCCCAGAGGGATGGGCAGCCCTACAGCTGAGCCCAGAGGGATGGGCAGCCCTACAGCTGAGCCCAGAGGGATGGGCAGCCCTACAGCTCAGCCCAGAGGGACTGGCAGCCCTACAGCTGAGCCCAGAGGGACGGGCAGCCCTACAGCTGAGCCCAGAGGGATGGGCAGCCCTACAGCTGTCCCAGAGGGATGGGCAGCCCTACAGCTGTCCCAGAGGGATGGGCAGCCATACAGCTGAGCCCAGAGGGATGGGCAGCCCTACAGCTGAGCCCAGAGGGATGGGCAGCCCTACAGCTGTCCCAGAGGGACGGGCAGCCCTACAGCTGAGCCCAGAGGGATGGGCAGCCCTACAGCTGTCCCAGAGGGATGGGCAGCCCTACAGCTGTCCCAGAGGGATGGGCAGCCCTACAGCTGAGCCCAGAGGGATGGGCAGCCCTACAGCTGAGCCCAGAGGGATGGGCAGCCCTACAGCTCAGCCCAGAGGGACTGGCAGCCCTACAGCTGAGCCCAGAGGGATGGGCAGCCCTACAGCTGAGCCCAGAGGGATGGGCAGCCCTACAGCTGTCCCAGAGGGATGGGCAGCCCTACAGCTGTCCCAGAGGGATGGGCAGCCATACAGCTGAGCCCAGAGGGATGGGCAGCCCTACAGCTGTCCCAGAGGACACCTGGGACAGCTGTAGGAGGGTGGGGGCTGTCTGGACTGTCACTGCGAGGGACATGCATAAAGCTGTATTCTTTTTTTTTCTTCTGATTGTGGAGTTGCTACCCGTCCGCAGACAGCCGCGCTGCTTGCCCGCACGAGCATCTCTGATCTCCCTTTCTTCTTTTCTTCGATTCCCCCCCCCCACCCTCCCTTCCAAAGCCAGATCGTTCATCTCTCCGTGTCACAAACCGGCGAGCTCGCCTGCCTTTGAACTCCCCCCCCCCCGCCTCAGAAGTTCCGGAGAGTCTGGGAAAGCGCGCGCCGCTCCGTCGGCGGGGCTGCCTCCGCCGCCGGCTGTAAATCAGCATTAAGCGCGGAGCGCGCTCCTGCCAGCGAGGCGTCGCCAGCGCCGCTCTCACAATGGCACCTGCTGGCGTCCGAATTAGCAGTCAAATCCACGCCAGGATCCTGCGCTATTAGGAAGCGCTTAGAAACAGTAGAGGTGCACCTACATGGCTTATAAATCCATTTTAATCAATGCAAATGAGCGGCTCTGCCTGAGCTGCCCTGCACACTTCACGTCTCCCCACCTCACGCCGTATGAATGTAGAAACGCCAGGAAGGGGAGGGAGCCGGCTCCTCTGCTAAAACTGCACATAATCCCTCCGACCTTGTGGTTGTGCAGTTTAAATTTAACCCATCTCATGCATATTTTCAGTACGCTGTATAATAATAATAATTATAATTATAATAATAAGAAGAAGAAGAGGAAGAAGAAGATGAAGAAGTCGAGGACAGTAATATAATAATGATAATAACAATATTCATATTTAATTGCTTAGAACTGCTCGGAATGTATCTCATATGTAATGTGTTTTCTGTGTACTCCTATATGATATCTACTAATTCTATTATTGAGTTTCTACATGTTATGCATTCACACAGGTGAATATTTTCAGGTTAAGTTGCATAATTCAGGTTAGGTTAAACAGGCTGAAGGGTACCCAGGCAGGACATGGCCTGAGATTAAAACTTTCAGCCTTAGTGGTGCTATTCCATCCTGCAAAGTCTCCCTGTCTTCCTGCTCACCCCACACCCAGTCACCCACAGTTTCAAAACATTAAGTTCTTGCATCTACACTTTGTAATTTACATTTTGCATATATTTAGTAGGATATTGAAAAGTATAGATGGATTTTAATGAATTTGAAACCTTTGGGTGTACCAACCCAAATTGCAGCTTACATAAACAGTTTTTATATTTGTTTTGCCTAAAGGTCTTACACTGCACAGTATATGCATTTTGAACACAAAGACAGCGCAGGCAAGTGTTTAAACTCTAAATTGTAAAGTTTGTGTGTACAGTTGGGAAAGTTTGAAAGTCAATGTATAATTATTTGCTCGGAAGGTTGTCGTATACGGTGTGGAAGCATAAAGCTCCAGTCTTGTTTTGGAATGTGAGCAGTATATTATTTATTTGGAGGAATGGTTTAATATCATGAATGAGGTTTATTAGTTACTCACATTTAAGAAGGTGGGGGGGGGGGGTCATTTTGCTTTTAGCTGATGTCAAGTTCGAAATCTCAAATTTATATGGATGTATTTAAAGTTTAATCTAAGACAATTAAAACAGTTTTTCAGTCCTGTTCCAAAAGCAAGAACGCAAAGAAACAGAAGATGTCTTAATTTCCCTCAAATATCGAGGATCCCAACGAGAACGGACCTAATATCCCACCATTCATTGTACAGTGACAGATGAGACAGGCCAAGCTCACAACAAATTTTTCTAGTTCTCATTTCACCAGTAAATGTCACGAAAATCTTTCTAACGATGAAAATTAGGCAAGAAATATGTGTTATAATAGGTGAATTTCAGCTAATTTTAGGCATACAGCATGTAAATAAAAAGGTTTAATTTGACTTGGCGAACTCTCAGAGTTGAGTCGGTTAGACTACCTACAGAGCAACTCGTAGCCAGAGGATAGTATTAGCCAAGCCAATTCAACTTCTTTAGTTTTCATTGCACCAATACATGTGACTAAGATCGTCTGTGAACTAAAATGAGGCAAGGAATATGTGTTAAAATAGCTGAATTTGAACTAATTTTAAATAAATCTGCTGTGAATAACTTAAAAAGTGTCGGCTCAGCTAACTCGTAGCCAGCACTAGCCTCTGCATTGAGTTAGCCTGCCCTTGTTGCTGTAGGTAGATAGATTTTCGGTATAGAATGCAACTGTGAATGAGCCGACATAAATGTATTAGCTAGCTAGGGAATAGCGGATGAAAGAGACGTTTTGTTCACTTTTAAGTAGCCTACAACTGAAATGAAAACCACACCCCAAACCAATGTAAAGCAGCCTTTGAAAGAAACTAGAATACACCAGGGAAGGGGACGGTCAGGAAAGGATAAGCACCCACAGAGTTCAGTGCATCTGATGCATCCCCCATATTTCAGGGGAATCAAGACCACTTCTGGGATCTTCAACTGTTTTTGCTTCTTGCTTTTGGGGTAGTACTTGGGCCGTTAAATATTATGTCACACAGGTTCACAAGACCGCAAGGACGCACAAGTACAGACGTTGAGGCACAAGTGAGATGAGCTATCGCGCGCTCACTGAAAGTGACTGTTTTGTTTTGCTGTGGTGAGAAAATACTGTAGCCTCGATCGGTTCAAAAAAGAGGGACAGGGCTGAACATTGCCAGATACGGCCACAGTCACCTTCGATGACATAAAGGCCATTATATTTAATGGTTGTCTGCTCCATCATTACAGAAAAAGAAAGAGAAGAAGAAGAAGAAAAAAACAAGGCAGAATAAAAGCAACCTTGGACTGCTTTCTTTTTTTTTTTAGCCAGTCCTTCTATAACACATCCACGATACCTGCTGGTTTCCCCAGTACTGCTTTAATGAGTTTGGTCAGATTCTGTTCTATTGTGTCCAATTACTGCAATTTTTTTTCAGCGGACTGTCAAAACAGCTCAGTGATTATAGCGAAAGAGCAAAAAAACCAAAACAATGGCTGTATTTTTGTGAGTTGTTTCCGCTGCACCTACAGCTCGGCTCTGTGTTCAACGAGCAATTATGTTTTGAGTCGGAAACCGCGGATACGGTTTGCCACACGCTGCAGCGTGCTATTTTCCCCGTGTTCGCGGTGCCCGGAGCAGGAAGCGTCCCTCTAATTGTAGAGGATGTTCCGCAGGTGAGCAGAATGCAAAAGGCTAGCCGCCCAATTCACTGAATGGAGACGAAAACAACTTGGTTCATAAAATGACCTAAATGAGCCCGTGCAGAAAAGAGGGGTTTTTTTTTGTTTCTTTAGTCACCATGGTCCCTTGTAACTGTACATTCATGAGCCAGCTCTGTGGACGGGCGGAAGAAAGGGCCACAGACAAGCGTTTTAACTGAGGGAGTCCCGCCCCTCTCCCCTCCTGAAGCCACGCTTCGGGCCAATGGCGGTGAGAGAATGGGAGAACGAAACCTCAGGTTGAGAGAAGGCCCTGCTGCTTCTCCCTCTCTCTCTCTCTGCAGTCGTGTAGATGAAGAACGTCCCAGTCGCGCGTATCCACCATCCGTCTGGCCTAACTTTTATGCGCTCATCTTCCCTTCAGATCCACTTGACAAAGCAGGATGAATTTTTCAGATGGTTTTTTAGTTGTTTTATTGGCGTTCTCACCGTGTTTGCCGTTTCGCTTTCGTGCCACTTTAAATGGAAGCGAGCAGGACCCTGACTGCGCTGCTGTTTTTAATGCGGTCATGATGAGAGGACTAGACCGCGGTGCTCACAGATTCTGCATCCTGATTGTCTCGTGTTTTCTCACAGTAGTAGACAGTATAACAGCACTGCTGTTACCTTGTGTTCAAACCGCGCCTGAATTGTTTCTCATGCTTGCGCGCGTGAATGTTAAAAAAAGCGCCTGTAAACAGACTGCATGCACCCCCCTGAACGGGAGACGCGTTTCAGGGGTTACGGGGAAATTGCATCACTTTCTCAAAATGGCGGCTCCTCTCTCTCTCCCCCACCCGCAGTGCACGTCAAAGCCGGGACCTGTGAGGTCATCGCGGCCCACCGCTGCTGCAACAAGAACAAGATCGAGGAGCGGTCCCAGACGGTCAAGTGCTCCTGCTTCCCCGGGCAGGTCGCCGGGACGACGAGAGCCGCCCCTTCCTGTGTCGAGGGTAAGGCCACTCCCCCTCGCCTCCTCGCTCACCGCGCGCGGCTCACCGGACAAGCTTAGCTCAGCTTTAGCAGGCGTGGTTCTAACTTTATTTCCTGTTTCTAACCCGCATGCACTTCCACACCTTGCATCTATAGCCTATCCTTCTAGACAAGGTGCATCTCACTGGATTCTTAGCTGATATCACGGAACACGGGCCCTTGTTCTGAAACCTGTCCAATGTTGATCGCGGACGGTCATCTCGCTGTTTGAGAAGGTGCAGGGAAAGACAGCGGGGGGGCGGGGGGGTGTCTGGCCTGGTGTTTCACAATAAAAGCGCTGGCTTCATTCTTGGCAGACCAAGGGCAGGGGCGAGTCATTTAATACTGTGTCAACAGTGTCCATTTGACAGCCCGATCGATTCTTATCTTATTTTCTTTACTGTAACAGCTTTTGCTTGGCTTCTGCCTCCTTGACAATGCTCGCTGTGTGCGGAAATGTCAAATAGCCCCCCCCCCCCGCCTCCCGTTTCTCTGGCCTTCTCTGCTCCTCTCTGCGTTCTCTGACCCCCGAGCTCACAGGCGAGGCGCGGTGTTTATTCCTTCCTGCCAGAACGCTCATCTTTTTGATGTTGAGTCAGGTCTCTGATCCAGTCCAGAGAAACCACACAGAGCAGATCTACCCCATCGCCACGTCCTGGTGAAAGCCTCACGCTCCGCCCTTTGACATTTCCTTTTTTTTCACGTGCGACCCATTTCATTTTTGTTTTCTTGGCGTCTGGGTAATGAGCACAGCGTGGTTGCGTGAAAGGATTTTTTATCCTGTCGCATTGTTCTCCGCTGTAGCATTTTTGAGGGGTTTATAGTCCTGACTGAAGTGCTGTCAGCCGCCTTCCCTGCTGTTGAGCGACTGGACGCGCCGGGTGCTCATTTGCGGTCTTTTCCGTGTGTTCCCCCGGCAGCCTCCATCGTGGCTCAGAAGTGGTGGTGCCAGATGCAGCCCTGCCTGGACGGGGAGGAGTGCAAGGTGCTGCCCGATCGCACCGGCTGGAGCTGCAGCACGGGAAACAAGGTCAAGACCACCAAGGTGGGTGCAAAAACCCGCCTGCAGGGCGGCGCCGCGACGCGCGGCGAACCGGGCTCGTGACCCGGAGGCTGCCGGTTCGATTCCCGGGCGAGGAGCTGCGGCGGTGCCCTTGAGCGAGGCACTTAACTCGAATCGCTTCAGTAAATGTATCCAGAACATAGCGGCGTCGACGCGCCGTAAAACGCAGGAGCGGAACGCGCGAGCCGCGGATGAGGCCGTCCGCTGCATGCGAATGCGCTCTAATCGGGATTACCGCGCGGGACGTCACGGCACAAATCAAACTCCGCTCTCGCCCGCGCGGGCCCGGGCGGAGTTATTATCCTGCGGCACGCGCACGTACGCGGGGGTGGGGGGGGTTTCCCAGGAGCTGCGCGGCCCTCGACCGCCATTAAACGTCTAGCGGGTTGGGGGAGCGGCGAGGGGGGACGCCCACGCGCGTGCCGGCTCGAATGTCTACCGGAGTCCCGCGCTGAACTTAACGTCCCGTTACCGGGTTAGGGTGAAACTGCGCCCCCCACCCCTCACCCCCCGCCAGGATGCGATTGCCTGTGATGTCCCCCTCCTCCCCCGACAGCACTGTGAGTCAGAAATGAGCCAATCAGCTGAAAGCAGCCTATCGGGCACCCTTCCCCTCCACCGCCATTTTTGGAACTGGCCCGGGACCCACTGTGGACTGACCCAGTTACTCTCGCCACGGTGCTCTGCCAGAGAAATGAGCTTGGGTTGAATCCCGCCTGTGAGTCTCCAAAACGCCTTGGATCCCACATCAAAAGCATTCAGGGGGGTAAGAAGAAGAAGAAGAAGAAGAAGAACAAGGAGAAGGACAAGATGCAGAAACAACAAAAAAAACAACAAGCTCGCTGTGATGGTAAATATTTGATGAAAACGGGAGGGGAAAAAACCCAAGTGATTGTTGCTGGAATCAAAGCTGTGCTGCACTACATATACCATAGGCCCAGAGTGTGGGGCCCTTTGTTTATAGTGTAGGCCCCCAGTGTAGGGCCTTTTCTTTTTAGTTTAGGGTCCAAGTGTGGGTCCCTTTGTTTTTAGTTTAGGCCCAGAGTGTGGGGCCCTTTGTTTATAGTGTAGGCCCCCAGTGTAGGGCCTTTTCTTTTTAGTTTAGGGTCCAAGTGTGGGTCCCTTTGTTTTTAGTTTAGGCCCAGAGTGTGGGGCCCTTTGTTTATAGTGTAGGCCCCCAGTGTACGGCCTTTTCTTTTTAGTTTAGGGTCCAAGTGTGGCACCCTTTGTTTATAGTGTAGGCCCCAAGTGTAGGGCCCTTTGTTTTTAGTGTAAGCCTCGAGTGTGGGGCCCTTTGTTTTTAGTGTAAGCCTCGAGTGTGGGGCCCTTTGTTTTTAGTGTAAGCCTCGAGTGTGGAGCCCTTTGTCTTTAGTGTAGGCCCCGAGTGTGGGGCCCTTTGTTTTTAGTGTACACTCCAAGTGTGGGGCCCTTTGTTTTTAGTGTAGGCCCGAGTGTGGGGCCCTTTATTTATAGTGTAGGCCCCGAGTGTGGGACCCTTTGTTTTTAGTGTAGGCCCCGAGTGTGGGGCCCTTTGTTTTTAGTGTAAGCCTCGAGTGTGGGGCCCTTTGTTTTTAGTGTATGCCCCGAGTGTGGGACCCTTTGTTTTTAGTGTAGGCCCCGAGTGTGGGGCCCTTTGTTTTAAGTGTATACTCCGAGTGTGGGGCCCTTTGTTTTTAGTGTAGGCCTGAGTGTGGGGCCCTTTATTTATAGTGTAGGCCCCCAGTGTTGGGCCTACACTTAAACTTAAACTTTTAAGTTTAAAAAATAACAAAATATACAAAATAACAAAAATATTCCTGGGAGCAGGACTGGGGAGAGCCAATGAGGGCTTACTCATTTTTCAAGAACAGAATGCAGTTATTTATCCTCACACCAACCACCTGAGTTTATTCAGCATTGTAATTCTGTGCTTTAGTGTTATTGAGGCTCACAGTGCCTAGAAAACCTATACTGGAACTGTTTGAGAAACTAATGGATTCACTTTTTTCCCCTACACATAAAAATACTGTTTTTATTCCTCTCCTGAAACAAAAGAAAAAAAAAACACAAACACTCCGATTTGATTGCAAATGCAGGACTGAACGCGCATTCCGAGACTTAATTTGAAGGGTTCCAGTCCTACTGAAGTGCGGCATGAAAGCTCCTGCTGAATACAGATCAGCCCGCCCCCCGCTTCAAATCCGAGAGACGGAGAAGAGAGAGTCCGCCGGCGGGCAGCGTCGCGCGGTCTTCCCGAAAAAAAACCCCGGCAGTGGTGTCAGTCAAGTCACATCCCCGACGTTCATTTCCTTCCCATCAGTCACCTGTCCAAAACAAAGAGCCGGCGACTTCTTTCAATTTCGCAGGGACAAGGCGCGGCTCGCGGAGGGAAGTGGCGGCAGCGAGACAGAGCCATCGGCGTGTCTGCCGACCGAGGGGTGGTGGGGGGGGGGGGGGCGAGGGGGGATGTGAGGTGATGTTTGAATTTGTGCCCATCATCTGCGACCTGGGTGGGGGGGGGGGTGGTGGTGCGGTACCCCTCGTTGGGAAGGGGCCGGGATTCGGCTGTCATACCCCCCCACCCCCACCCCTCGCACACCTGTGCGTTTAACTGAGGGACCTTTGACCTCGGCTCGCCCACGGCGGACGTAAAAACAGCTGCTCCTGTTGGGGCCTGCAAAGCGATCGCCGCTGTTTCCTTTTCTAGTGGCGGGTTTCCACGGGTGAATTGGGGGTCGTGTTTTGGGGGGGGGGGTTGGGGCAAGGGGGGGTGGTGACGGACGGGTAGAAGTGCTTTTCGGTCAGCGGTGTGGCATCTCTCTGGCCTGTAGGTCTTTTTTTTCATCCAGCTCAGGGGTGAACACGCATACTATGAGGTCTCTGTAGGAGCGTATGAGCACCATGGGGGGATTCTGCTCTTTCAGTAGTTCTGGGGCTGCTCAGACCGTCCATTAGACTCCTCAAAGCTTTCATCCGTATCTCAGGCTTCTTAGCAACCGGCGATCAGCGCTTTGCTCTCACAACCAATCAATTCCGTCGATTAATACCTCTGAGTAACGGCGCGTGCCTGCGTACAATACGGCATGTTCACGAATGCGCGCGTACACAAATACGTATTTTCAGAAATGTTTTTTTTTTAAGGACGCGCGGCGGTCAGGACGCAGCCGGGGCGCGGGTCGATGGCGTCGGCGCGGGGGCGTAAATTAAAATCGACGGCGCGGGCCCCCCGGGCGAGGGGCGGCGGTGAATCACGTGGATAACGGAGAGGCGCGTTTCCCGCCGGGGCGGGGCCCGTCGGCGGGAGAGCCCCCCCGGACACGGGGCCGAACGCGCGCCGCTCGCCCCGTCGCCCCCGTTTTTCACTTTCCGACGGAGCGCGGCGTCGATCGATGCCGGGTAATATCCCGCGGACGAGAGCGGGGGCGGCTGCGTCCGCGTTCCCCGCCCTCCTCCTCCTCCTCCTCCTCCTCCGAGCGCCTCTCCCTCGGACGGGAACGGGGGGGCTGAAAGGCCCGGGGTCGGGGGTCCCGGGCCGGGGCCCGGCTTTTATTTTGGCTCGGGACGGAGCCGGCCGCGGCGCGGCGGGTTGCCTGGGACACGGAGGTCAAAGGTCAAAGCCAGGAGACCTTCTCCCTCAGCACGGCACGGTCTCAACAGATGTGCTTCTCCCACACCCACACGGCTGCATTAGTAATTAGCATATGCTAATACCTCTCCTGCTCTCTCGCTAATTCTGGCTTTATCACCTATCCATCCTTCTCCCACTTTCTCTTATATATATATATATATACACACACACACACACATGCACACTCACACTCACACACACACACACACATGCACACACACACATACATTATATATGCACAGCTATATTCTGTGTCTCATTCCCTCAGTCTTTATATATATATATATATATATATATATATGTTTATGTATCTTCTCTATCTCTTCTCTCTCATGTCTCTCTATCTCTTCTCTCTCATCTCTCATTACGCACACACACGCAGACACACACACACTGTACATAACGGGTGTGTGCTTGTGTGTGTGTGTGACACGTTGCTTCGGCGGTAATTTGCCGTGTGACTCTTTGTGCTCTGGGTTGCCGGAGGTTCATCTCCTTTATCCTCCTCCATGTTCGGAACGATGGTGGGGAAACCCAAACCCGCTGCTTCTGCAAGCCGGCTTGGGAGCCTGACGCCAGCGCGGAGAACGAGCGAGCAGGAGACCGAACGAGCGAGCAGGAGAGCGGGCGAGCGAGGAGAGCGAGCGAGGAGGGCAAGCGAGGGATCGAGCGGGCGCCCAGATCGACATGTTCAAGCCCCCATGACACGCGCAGGATGTGACAGCTGAGATCAGCGGCACACTTGAACGGCGCGCACATCAGAGCCGGCTCTGTCAGTCTCCTGACAGGAAGCTGCTTCTGAATAAGATAAGCCAGCCGCATTATCAGCGATATGAATTTGTGCCAAAATCTAAATCAAAGTCTGTTTTCATCTTGCACAGTGTCATAAGGGATTTTTTTTTACAGGTTTTAGATAATAAGAGTAGAGGCACTCCACTCCAAAATGCCGTTGAAAATGACTAGAGGTCTGCATTGGGCTAGAAATGAGACCTGAGCTCCCTTAAGCCCGACGAACTCCAGCCTGACCTGACCCAGCCCGACCCTGACCCAACCCGACCCAGCCCGACCCGACCCAGCCCGACGAGCTCCAGCCAAACTTTAAACCTGAATAGAGCTCGAATGCTGAAATAGCAAGCCAATAACACCATACGACAGCACAACATAAAATAATGCAGCGTTTCCCCCAGAAAGGCTGCCGGTGGCAGAGCTTGTGATCGCAGAATAAAGGTGGGAGAAACAGGTCTACCAGCTGTTACCAGCGACTGACGACAGCAGTGCAAAGCCAAGCTCCTCGTTTTTGTAGTATACCGTTTTGCTCAACTAGCAAATTAAAACAAGGGATGTGAACGACACACATTCCTGACCATCGGCTAGTTGCTGTCTGAAACCGACTAATCACATTTTAAATTCATTTATTGTTTAACGATTTCCGGTTATTTTATTTGACATTCGACATGCGTGCTCACGACTAACAATTGGCGAATCAACAAATTGTTCACATCCCTCATTAAAACAGCCGGTCTTTCACTCTGTAAACATGTTTTCCTGTTAAATGTGATGTTAAGTTTGTCGCTTGCACCTCTGCAACAGCACAGCACAGGAGTGACATCCTTGTTCTTTCAGTATGTTTACATGAAGTGTGTTTGTAAAATGTATGTATTTTAATGTTCATAATGATCCGAACAGGCTAGCTTTATTGCTATTTTTCCTTTTGTTAAGTGTAATGTTAATACATTTGCTGCTGTTCATATTGATCAGAGCAGGCTAGCCAGCTAGCTTTAGTGCCATTACATTTTTAAAAGTTTGTCGCTTCGGTACTGTCAAATACGACTGTTCAAATTTTACGGTTGAGCTAGTTTGCTACAAGTTTTGTACAGTTGTTGTCAATTGTGTAACGGCTGGTAGAAGTGTTGCTTCGCAGCTATTAGTAACTTCCGGGTTGGGAGTGGGCCCATACTCAATTTGACAAAGCAAAATAAAGAAAGAAAAGAGTAAGAGTAAGAGGGTAAGAGAGAAGGAGGGAGAGGAGAGAAGAGGTGGAGGAGAAGAGAAGCTGTGTGATCTGGATGCTGGTTAGTTGAGAGAGACTGTCCATCCAGTCCACTAATGGGGGAGGCGAGTGCCCAGTTAAGTGCTTCAGCGTTCCTCAGTATCCCAGGAACCAGGGACGGGAGGGTGAGGTTGTCCCAGCACGCCATCCGAAAGGTGAGGATTAAACGGGGTGTCCCGCAGCAGCAGGGGCGCGGCCGGGGCACCCGGCCGTCTGTCCCGTGCCAGATCCTGGGTGAAGCGTGTGTTTTCAGGGGCGCTGGAGTCAAGCCAGCTCGCAGGGGGGGGAGAAAGAACAAAATGGCCCCCGGCCCATTCCTGGCTCGAGGCGACCGCGCCCGCGGCTAAGCGAGCGACGCTAACGGGCTCCAAGGCGCTCGGCGGAAAGCCCCCGAATTCGGGGGGAACCCCGCCGACCGTGCCGTACGCTGCCGCTGAAGCGCCTCGGTGCGCCGTCGCCCCGCGTTACCGCAGCCGCGTTCATTACCCCGCCACTTCCACCGCCCGCTTCCCCCAGCCTCCTCGCGAATGCGCAGCTCGTAACGACCGCCGTAAATATCGCCGCGTTTCGGGTCTTTCGGGCTCAGCGTACGCTCTTTGGCGGCGGGCTGCCGAGCCGCGGCGGTCCACGGGCGCGGTCGCCGCTCTCTCGCCCCCCCCCCCCGTTTCGTCGATCGAAAGCGCTGTTCTTTCTGTGCGAAGGTCTCGTTGCGCCTGCGGTTCCCTCCGGAGGAACGGCTAGGGCCGCGGCAGCAGATGATTGTCACGTCTAAACAGTCTGACCCCGACGTGCTAATCAGCCTTTTTTTTTTCGGTCTTACGCCCCCCGGTGATTAATTGTTAAACCTGCCCGTTAGCGTCTGAAGGATAATTCTGGGTACGTGTCAGCCGTGGGCCTTAATCATAGTAATTACACTGCTTCTCCAGGCATCATATTCCTGCATGACCAGGTGGGTGGGAGGCGGGCTGGAGAACAAACCAAAATTGGTTTAAAATAAGACGAATTGCTGATTAATGCTTTCGCTGCCCTCCTGTCTGTTCGTCTGCCCTTTCTTTCAGTTGCGGAGGAGAACCATCCACGACCGACGCGTCTAACCACTGTGCCCTCTGCCTTTCAGGTCACACGATAGTCCCGCCCCCTTCCGCCTAGAACATCCAATCACGGACATCCTTTTGTATATGTATAGCGACTGTAAGAAGAAGAGTGGACCGTCGGCGGAGTTTGGCTGTGCGAGCTGGGGTACGTGAAAGGCTTGGCCTGCGTTAGGAAGCGGGTGGGACACGTAGCCGAGCAACGCAGAGAGAAGGTTTGGGAATCGGCGTGAGCGGGAGCACGGACCTGACCCGGAGGGCTCTGTCTACTTGTCTACATGGGAACACGGGGACTACCAATCAATTCCAATTCCTTGTCTTTATTATACATGCTACTGTACTTCTCTTTGTGCTGCATTCTTACCTTGGATTGGGACACCAGTCTCTAGTGGCAGTTCTTCAGACAGTGGTGATACCCGGGACTGTACAAGCCTGCTGAAGGAATACTGTACCATAATGCCGACTTTAGATCTCTGACACCCGACAACGGTTCTTTTTTAAACCCACGCCCAGTACAGTGGCTCCCGATGTAATTGTGTTCTGGATTTATTTCGCCCGTAAACGCTTACAGCACATTCAGACTTTTTAACATTTGAAGCTGACAAATTTTCTCCTTTTTTTGAAGAAGAAAACAAGGATTTTTGAGCAAAAAAAAAAAAACGAAAACAAATAAACCCAAAAAAGCTGTTTCCGCCTTTGGAGCATCTGATGACCGGCCTAGATGAGTTTTTTTTTTGTTGTTGTTTTTTTTTTGAAAAGGACATTGTTAAGCCTTTCAGCTGAAAGGCCAGAATAATCCATAGTAGATATTATGATATATGTTGAAGCATATGTACGAGTGTATAAAGAGGTTCAGAGAATTTATCAGAATAAAATGTTACGCTCCAGCAGTTTTCATATCTGTGTTTTTAAAAGCCTGGTAACTGCTATTGAGTAAGTGTGTCAGTATTATCTCAAATAAAATTATTTCAAAAGAAACATTTTATTTGGCTTGTGGGTAAAACATATTCATCTTCATGTCTTATTTCACATCAAAAATAGGGCTTCTTTTCAACCCCTGCTCAAGCCTCCATTGAGTCATGTACAGCCTTTAATACAATGGCAGAGCTTTGCAAGTATTCTTGAATGGGTCTTTAATGTGATTATGACATTGAACAGTTGGCCCACATGGAGGTCTTAACACTGCTCCCAAGTCAGAGATTGCCGACAGCTGACATTTTTAGCATCCATTTGTGTTTCAGTCCCAGACTTTCAGAAAAAAAGAGCTCTAAAAGGACTCTTTGGCTTGTCTTCGTGGAGGAACCCTTTTCAGTTCTCGTGTGAAGGTCTGAAAAGCGTGAATGCTTTCAGATTGAGCCATTTCGCCCTACAAAGAACTCTATACCTCGATAGGGTTCCTCTGTGGAGACTCAGAGGAGCCTTTTGCAACCCTTTCTTCTGAGAGTGCAAAATCAGGTAAAGCTTGGGGGTGCGGGGTTTTTGGGGGTTGGTCCACGGGTCTGTGCTCACTAGCGACCCCCACCTGGTCAATCGGGCACCTGCAGGTCTGTCTGTTGATCTGGAGTGTCTTCCACTGACTTGTGTCTGTGCAAAGTATTGCATCGTAACATCACATGTCTTGGAGGAGAGCACGTGCTTGTCCGAGCTCTCCTCAATCGATAGAGGAGGCTACAGCAGTGGTCGCTGATAACTGGAACCGTCCATTTGAATCTGGGGCAAAATTAAAAAAAAAAATCGCTACAGATGTACAACCTTTTGATATGGTAGATCTTGGATTAGCAGCCCCGATTTATCTTCCATTTGTGTACTGATGTAATGTGTGGTTTAATAGGTCTGATTTGGTCTTATGAGCTAGGCCTTGGTCATGCTGTTCAGCCCGTATTCCAGTTTATGGATGGGCCTCATTGGCTGGTGTAGAATCTGAACAGCGCCAGCTGCGCTCGGGGCTCATGGTTGGCTGTAGTGCCGCCCGTCAGAGGTGCATCCATGTCGCACCGCACAACAGCGCCCCCTCTGGTCAGTTGCAGCCCGGCGGTCTGCCGACTTGGCGTCTCCGTGAGCCTGCTCAGTGCGCTGAGGAGCGGGAAGGAGCCGCGGCTTCACAGTTCAGAGGAGAGAGCGTAACGGTTCAGAGGAGAGAGCGTAACGGTCGAGAGGAGAGAGTGTAATGGTTCAGAGGAGAGAGCGTAACGGTCGAGAGGAGAGAGCGTAACGGTTCAGAGGAGAGAGCGTAACGGTCGAGAGGAGAGAGCGTAACGGTCGAGAGGAGAGAGCGTAACAGTCGAGAGGAGAGAGCGTAACGGTCGAGAGGAGAGAGCGTAACGGTCGAGGTGGAGAGAGCGTAACGGTTCAGAGGAGAGAGCGTAACAGTCGAGAGGAGAGAGCGTAACGGTCGAGAGGAGAGAGCGTAACGGTCGAGGTGGAGAGAGCGTAACGGTTCAGAGGAGAGAGCGTAACGGTTCAGAGGAGAGAGCGTAACGGTTCAGAGGAGAGAGCGTAACGGTCGAGAGGAGAGAGTGTAACGGTTCAGAGGAGAGAGCGTAACGGTCGAGAGGAGAGAGTGTAATGGTTCAGAGGAGAGAGCGTAACGGTTCAGAGGAGAGAGCGTAACGGTCGAGAGGAGAGAGCGTAATGGTTCAGAGGAGAGAGCGTAACGGTTCAGAGGAGAGAGCGTAATGGTCGAGAGGAGAGAGCGTAACGGTCGAGACGAGAGAGTGTAACGGTTCAGAGGAGAGAGCGTAACGGTCGAGAGAAGAGAGGGTAACGGTTCAGAGGAGAGAGCGTAACGGTGGAGAGGAGAGAGCGTAACGGTTCAGAGGAGAGAGCGTAACGGTCGAGAGAAGAGAGGGTAACGGTTCAGAGGAGAGAGCGTAACGGTCAGTGCTCACAAACCGGTCGAGTCGACCACAGCGTTCAGCACAAACACGCACAAATCGGCCATTACAAATAGGGAGCAACTAGGGGTGAAATAAAACGACTTGTTTCTTATGCCTTCAAGGCATCTATCTATACCATTTTCTTATTTTTTTGCAGTTAAGCAGAAAATTATTGAAAGTAAACAATGAATGTCAGTCAGAAAGGGTTAGAAAAAGTACAGGAAATTATATTTGCATAATGTCATTTGGAAAGTGTTTTGGTGGTGCTCTATGATTTGTGTAATTTCTTATTGGACTTTGGTGGCTGTGGGACAAATGAAATGGGCTCGGAGTTGATTTGAAATGGGCCTACTCCATCAGGATTTTAAATGGGAGGATGTCCATCACATTTACCAACATTATATCAGCTTAATGATTATTATAGTCATGTATTTATGCACCAAAACATTAACATGATAAAAACAAGCTTTTTTCCCCAAATACTATTGTCAGCTATTTTACATCCTACTGATTCTTAACAGTTAGCAGTATTACATTTTACAATTCTAGGACTACGTATATGGTTGTCAATTTGCTTGTATAATGTTTTCCATAAACATAGCACAATTACATGTATGGCCATATACTGCCATAAACAATATGTATTACTAAAGTATTATTAGTAGGCTACTGCTGTGGTCTTTCTGGTTTTTGACTTATAAATATCTAAATATTACAAATGTCCAAAATTCTTCTGCATTGTAACCAAAAAAAAGGTCAAACATAAAACGAAATTATAGATGCACCGAGAGGTGATGGGAACTTCACACTGAACTCTGTCGTCTGGGCTGAACTGAATGAACGCAGCTCTGAGCTGTAACAATTTAATTGACACTTTTCTCCGCCCCCTGAATAATTGACAGCGTCACTAAAACGGGTCGTCTGGTTCGAATTCGCCGAGATCGTTTTCGGCTCCCGCTTAATAGATTTTTTTTTTTCGGTTTTCAGAAAACAAGTCATTCACATTTTTCATGTTTTTTTTGTCTTTCTTTCTTTTATATGAAACTCAGTTATATTAAAAAAAAGTGGAGTTATCTATCCGTGGCATGTGGACCCCCCACAGTGATGCTGTGTCTTTCCACAGTGTTGGCATGGTTGAACTACGGTTGGACTAATTTTCTTCATTACACAGTGATGCTCTATTTTAAGGTTCCTCGAAACACGTACTGCTGAGAACAGAATTTCAGCATTTGAATATTGAGTGCAAACATTTTTTTTTTTCGGGCTGTCCTGGTTTATTATGTCCAAGCTGTAATCTTGCTGACAAAATAAACTAAGAACATAACCTCTTGTCTTGGAAATCATTTCCAAAGCATTTATAATGTGATGTACTCAATAGCAAAGTAAAGAGACTATTCTTTAATAGTATAATTACATTTTATACAGCAGTATACAAAGCCTGAACAGTGATTTAATTTCATGTACATCATGAATGATGTAGCATTCCTCTTTGGAGAAGCCTTGTCAAAAAGTGCAGTGTAGAATATGGTATGCTAACAAGGTGGCTCATATGTAACTTGTCGATATTGGCTATGATTGGGTGCATTGACATACCCTATACCAGCAGTGCCCAACCCTCAGAATTTGAGGACAGCAGGGTCTATGCATAATTGTGTAATCTACTGCTTTAATTGATTGACTTAATTTAATTGATTAATTGCTTTAAGTGCTGAGACAACATCCCAGTGGCTCTCTAGGACCAAGGGTTTCCACCCACCCCCACCCCTCCCCTCCCCATGCCCTGTGCCAGTGACTGTATGGCTTCTGGATGTCATCATAAGTATTAGCAACAGTTTGAGAAGGAGTGTGCTGGCTGTGTAATGGGGTTCAGAGGCATAAGACAGCCTGAGACTGGGAGTGCTGGATTTGTAAGTAAAATTGTACATAAGATATTTTATATATCTATCGGCTAGTGTAACTCAATAAACTTTTGTGTGGAACAGAAACCCAGAGCTGTGCTGTTTTTATGTTCCCAATACCCGTGGTTAAATTTGGTCACACTTTACACAATGCTTTCTGGAACCATATACAGGGAGGGCATTTGTTAACGTCTGGTACACAGGATCATTGATAAAATGTTCAAAATCTACTGAAATTCTTTATGAATTATGAGGTAATACTATCGATACTAATAATATTAAACAGAAACACCATCCCTAATTTGTGGATATCACCAGTCAATCCTATGCACATCCTACGCACATCCTTTGTTTATGAATTAGTTACAAAGATGTTATGCTGAGTTAATCAAAGTGTTAAAGGTTTTTCATGAGGGATTTTCTAATATTTTCAATGTTATCTAATCTAATTATTGGAATAACTGAATATCTCTGTTAGTTAGTGCAATTAAATAATCCTTGAGATCGAGTTATTATCAGAAAGTTTGCAACTGTGGAGTTTTAATATCAGCAGGTCAACCTCAATAAGGGATCCACTTTGATCCTGTCTATAAGTGACTATTAGAACATATATGATTGACACTGCAGTTCGCCAATCCCTGCTAAGAAATGGTTGCTATGCATGACTTCCCCCAACATCTAGCTCTGACAGGATCCCACTGATAGCATTGTAGCTAATAACTTATTTTTATTCCATTTTGCTGGCCGAAGAAAACCTTGGAAATGTGTCTGTTGTGGATAAAACGTTATGGATGACCACACTCGCAGCTTAATGCCATAACATTAGACAGACACACATACATTTGCTTGAAGGTAAGATAAAGGCAAGACTGTTCTGCCTATTAATAATATCAGATAACATTATCTAGTCCATTAGCTGTAATTAGCCGAAAGATTAAATCAAAGTTTATTTATCAAATTCACCATTACAGCACATAGGCAGCTGTGAGCTGACAAAGAAAAGCTTAACGTTAGCCTGTGAGCATCTTTCTGTAGGCGAAAGGAAAGCCTTCTAAACCAATATAACAAATAATAAAATAAAATAAGAAACATGGATGGATAACATTAGCAAATGCTTTTTGGGCTACTTTCTTTGCAAACCTTGCCATAGTACTGTTATTTCAACGAGAGCAGCTAATTGCGGATAATCTTTTTTAGCACTTTATCTATGGAAGACTGAACCGTACCTTTCCCAACCCTGTGGACGTAGCTAAGTAGTCACTGCCACACCATAAAACAAACTTAACCCTGTTAGAATGGTGCGTAATCACAGTTTGATGTTTTTTCCCCCTATTTATGTATTATTTACAATTGTATCATGCCAAACTACTTCACGAAGATACTGAATTATACTTTAAAAAACCACCTGTAATTTCTCGCGGTAATTCACTCAAGATGCCAGCTCCATTTACTTTTGTCGTACGTGAAGCGTATTGCATTCGTTCTGAATTATTTATTTTCCTGCTGGCTATGTCGTAATTACAAGTTCAAGATCATAATTTTGAAAAACATTGTCTCTTAATCTCGTAATTACGAGAAAAGATCTGAACATCAAGAAAAACAATCTCGTCATTGCGAGAACACATTTAGTATTTTTTAGAAAAGATCTCAATTTTGAGAAAAAGATCTTGTAATTTCAAGAAAAAGACCTCGTAATTACGATAAGAGGATAACAGTTCTTTTCAGTTTGAAGTACTATTTTTTAACATCTCTGTTGAAAACAAATCAATTGAATTTTATGAAATTAACCTGATTAATAGATTTCATGTGCAGCAATGTGAAACGATCGAAATTACGTGCAATGATGGCAAGTGCTGAAGTTCTGAGTAGGCTACTGGTGCATTTAATCGCTTCACCGTTCCATCACGAAAAGAAAGAACATTGGGCCTCATTCACCAAGATTCACCAACCGTTCTTAAGAAGAATTTTCTTCTTAAAACCCCCTTACGCAGTTTTCACGATTCTGACATTCACCAATGTTTTCTTATTTGGGATTTGTTCTTAGGTAAGAACAGAATCTACGCACACTCAAGAGCACACTTACGCACATTTGTGTGCCGACATGTTTGTGCAAAATAGTTGGTTATTGCATTTTCTTCAATTCTACAGTTGTATAATATTATAGGATTTAAATTACAATAAGATTTTTTTATCATTTATAATATTTTTTAATAATTATTTTCATTATTTTACAAAGCATTAAGGTGCCAGGTTCCACCTCAGATGATGGTTGCCTCAGCGGGAGTTCATCTGTAAATAAATGGTAAAAATCAAACCATTGTTATGACCTTTTATTTTTGGGGGTTTCAATTATGCAATGTTTGGTCTATACTGCAAAAGCAAATGTTTAAATTTTGAATACAAATTAAGCACTTAAGTAACACATTTTAAACACATGGACATGTTGAAGAAAATAACACTTATTCAGAGATCACTAGTGGGGGTGCGGACCGCACTGGGTGACACCATCAGAGAGGGGTGACACCAAAATGACTGGCAAATAAATTTTTTGTGCAGTGTTTTGTGTAACGACGAGTTGAAACAGCTAATGTCCCCGATGCAGTTTACTGCCGGTTGATTTAATTAGCAGTATTAATGTGACGAGAAGCGCTTTGTCGTTTGAATGCATAACACGAAATTCCTTGTGCCCACGCCCACCAGCATTTTTTTTTTTGCCTCAGATTTGACATCAAACCATTTTTTTTTTTACTTAATCAGTAAAAACCTCTCCGGATACATCGTTCACTGAACAAGTAATAGCATCCCATGCATCTTTTTTTATGGGGCGTTTACCTATGCTAATTTTGAACAACTGGCACATGCTTTCAGTTTATGAGGACAATGGGATTCATCGTTATAAGAACACGTGCGAACAATTCTGCAGTTTAATAACACATCGTGAATCTGACGCAGACCTTTCTCAAGAACAAATTTAAGAAAAAACTTAGGAAGATATTGGTGAATGAGGCCCATTGTTAGAAACAGAGCAATTGCATTAATAAAATGGTAAAACAGTGTTACCGCGTGTCTGTTTTTATTGCTGTAAAGGTTGTTTTGGTACAACATGTTGTGCATTGGGAGGTTTGAGCCTTTGATGGCGCTCCTGTTGTCCCTGACAACGTTACCGTAACGGGTATGGAGCGCTTGGCATCTGCAGTGTCGACGGGGGCTGTCACACATCTGATTGCAACAGCTGACAAGGACGAGAATCTTGATCCCAGTGCATTTCAGAATCT
Organism: Anguilla pacifica; assembly: GCA_039654925.1. Taxonomy (NCBI): domain Eukaryota; kingdom Metazoa; phylum Chordata; class Actinopteri; order Anguilliformes; family Anguillidae; genus Anguilla; species Anguilla pacifica. The sequence continues at coordinate 45,483,070 of CM077294.1, forward strand.
GCGCACACTGTCACACTTTGTTTCTCCCAGCATTTGGCAATATGGTTAAAATGCTTATACTAGTCACACTGTAGGCTACGTTGACAGTTACCAATAAAAAATGCCAAAAAATCACGGAACTGCCAGAAAAGGAAAAAGTCAACGATTCTGTGACCCCCACAAATTCTGTGACAAACGCCCTCCAGTAACATAATTGATGACGAGGAAGAAATTTAGCCAGTGATACATGAAGTGTATTCCTATCATTGAAGACAATGTAATTATATTTTTCAAATACAGTATGAAAATCTGTGTGGCTAACAAATAAATGTGATTCATCTTAAGTTTTCCACATGGCTTTTATCTTTCATACCTGGAATCAATTTAGTTGCTCTTCTTTGAACTTTTTCCAGAGCCTCTATATCTTTCTTGTAGTACGGTCCCCAGAACTGCACGCAATACTCCAAGTGTGGTCTAACATGTATTGTATAAAATAAGTACAACTTCCTTGGATTTATACTCAATTCGTTTGGCTATATATCCCAGAATTCTGTTTTTTCTTTTAACTGCTGCAGCACAGTGCCTAAAACCTGAAAGGCTTTGATCATCCATTACTCCCAAGTCTTTTTCAAACTGAACACAGTCCAATTTTGTTCCTCCCCTGAATTAATCCTGTCTAATGTTTTAATTTCCCACATGAAGAACTTGCTTGCATTTATTAATGAAGGAAAATATAAGGGCCGGCATAGCTCAGGAGGTAAGACCGATTGTCTGGCAATCGGAGGGTTGCCGGTTTGATCCTCGCCCTGGGTGTGTCGAAGTGTCCTTGAGTAAGACACCTAACCCCTAACTGCTCTGGTGAATGAGAGGCATCAATTGTAAATCGCTTTGGATAAAAGTGCTATATAAATGCAGTCCAATTACATTTGGCTATATTAAATTTAATTTGACAGATATCCGCCCACTTCTGGATTTTAAATCTTCTTGGATTACTTTAGTAGATTCCAAACTATTAGCTGGGCCTCCCAGTTATGTATCATCTGCAAATTTGACTAAAGTCCTTTCTATGTCCCTGTCAAGCTCATTGATATAAATGAAGAAAAACAGTGGTCCCAGAACCGATCCTTGTGGGACTCCACTTCCAACAGTCAGATAAGCTCATACCCTTCTGCCAGTCCCAGGCAATATAACATCAATTCCACCTTGATGGTGCAATTTTTCTATATATTCATAACTGGTATGCCTAATTCCAACAAATAAACCCCATATAAGCCCCATAAACAAGAAGGGGGAGAAATCGTTGACTAGGACTTGAATAGGGCTTCACGGCTACTTTGTCAAAACACGAAGAACTGTAGAAATGCCTTTATTTTAAGTTCTGTACTCCATAAACAGCTATTGTTTAAACACATTCATAGGCTACACCCTAATATCTCATAGTCAGAGATGCTGTCTCCCAATGTTTCGAACAAGATGGAAATAGAATTAAATTAACATTACACCAAATAGTTTTGCTTGACTATTCATTAAACCTACAGCTCAATCAACTGTTCTTTCCACAAACGATTCATTTCACAAGGCCACATTTCTCATAATTACTCAAAATTGCGAGATATTTTTCTCAAAATTACGATGTCCTTTCTCAAAGTTATGAGACATTTTCTCGTAATTACAACATAGCCAGAAAAAATTATTCAGAATGAATGCAATATGCTTCCGTACTATCCAGAGTATGCACAATAACACTTTAGAAGATAATGCAGAATAATAACAACAATAAAAAAATGAAAACTTAAATTCAAGAGTGTAGTCTAGCTCCTTGAGCTTCCACTACGAATGCTAAGAGTTTCAACAAAAAATCTAAACATTGCCTTCATTACTTGTATTAAACCTCACAGACTAAGATGCTTTTCCTATTTGGCTAATCTCCCAGTAGAATCCGCTGGATGGCCCTGGCTTTTAAGAAATCGTGAAAGCATAGTTAGCGCATGTCATTAAAAGATTAGGGAAAATAAACCTGGCGCAGGATTCACGCGCAGGTTTCGGGAGCGGGAGAGGGGCGTGGGCCCCCGTCAGGAGGGGATTAAGCCGCCGCGGATCGCCGCGTGCGCCCCGGCTGTAATCTGCGGGGGCTGAGGGCGCGTACCATCGCCTCCGCGCTCCATAGGGCCTCCCTGAATAGATATCTCCCCCGCCGTCGTCGCCGTTAATGTCCTTATCAAAATGCAGGTTCGTTCTCGCTCTGGAAATCACACTGTTTTGGGAGACGGGTAATTTACAGGAAGCGGCTGGATACGCGTCGCGTGAGTGGATCTGTGTGTGTGTGTGTGTGTGTGTGTGTGTGTGTGTGTGTGTGGGTATGTGTGCATGTGTGTGTGTGTGTGTGTGGGTATGTGTGTGTGTAGGTGCAGGTGTCTGTATGTGCATGTGTGTGTGTGTGTGGGTGTGTGCGTGTGTGTGTGTGTCTGTGTGTGTGTGTGTGTGTGTGTGTGGGTATGTGTGCATGTGTGTGTGTAGGTGCAGGTGTCTGTATGTGCATGTGTGTGTGTGTGTGTGTATGTGTGCATGTGTGTGTGTGTGTGTGTGTCGGTGTGTATGTGTGTGTGTGGGTGTCTGGATGTGCATGTGTGTGTAGGTGTCTGTTTGAGCGTATGTGTGTGTTTGTAGGTGTCTGTATGTGTTTGTGTGTGTGTGTGTGTGTGTGTGTAGGTGTTTGTATGTGCGTGTGTGTGTGTGTTTGTGTAGGTGTGTATGTGTGTGTAGGTGTCTGTATGTGCGTGTGTGTGTGTGTGTGTGTGTGTGTGTGTGTGTACGTGTCTGTATGTGCGTCTAGGTGTGTGTGTGTAGGTGTCTCTATGTGTGTGTGTGTGTGTGTGTGTGTAGGTGTCTGTATGTGTGTGTGTGTGTGTGTGTATGTGCATGGAAGTGATGTCCACATTACTCAATGGTTATGGGAACTGTGATTGTAACTCAATGGTTGTGGCTTCGATTCCAAGCTGGGGCACTGCAGTTGAACCCTTGAGCAAAGCACTCAACCCAAATTTCTTCAGTAAATAATCTGTGTAAATGTATTGCTTGTAAAAATGTATATATCTCATCTCTGTATGTCGGTCTGGATAACAGCATCTGCTATTAATGTAAAAAATGTAAATGTTGGACAGTATCCAAAGAACATATGCTTAAGACTTTAAATTGTCTTTCTCTGTGTTAATATACATTGCTACGTTGCTGTGCTATTGTATTATTTCTATTTTTACTGAAACCCTATGGGGGTACTGCTGCTATCCTGCCCAGGGATCTCTTGAAAATAAAGTTTATCTCGATGCAGATAAAGGATAAATGAGGCAAGGTAAAGAAGCAAACAATAGAAAAACAGACGGACGTGAGCCGTGAAGTCGACAGACGTGGAGCGACGATCAGCTCTCAGAAACTCCCTGGCTCGCGTGAGGGGAGCTCGCCCGAGAGGCGGCAGCAGCTTGGAGGTGTGCAGACAGAAATACAGGTTTATTAAACGGGGAGGGGAGGGGCGAGTGGGGGGGAGGAGCGACACCGCGGAAGCCGTCGCGCTTCCACACATCGCCGCGCGGCGGCGTGGCCAGTGCCGTGTAGGCGCGCGGCTGGAGGCCGAACCGTGTGTTCTGTCTGGCAAACGAAGCAAAGTAACACGTTGACCGTTGCACACGGATAGCTGCGGAACGAGACTTTGACTGGCAGATGAGGAGAAAAGAGAGGACGGAGTAGGATGAGAGTGATTGGGGTGGGGGGGCATTATGGTGGGACATGTAGGCAGCTTTTAATGAATAAACCAAAGGGTGCTGAAAGATTGGGCTAATAAGTGAAGGGACAAATTAATAGGAAATGAAATATGAAGTAGAACAGCAGAAACCAGTGTGGAAATGAATGCCTCTGCTCTGCCACCCTGCCCGTCTGTCTCACTGATGTTTGTGTCCTGGCCTGATCACTAGGGTGTGTCTGTGCAGGCCCAGCCTGTGTGACTTTCACTAGGGTGTGTCTGTGCAGGCTACTGTGTGACTTTCACTAGGGTGTGTCTGTGCAGGCTACCTGTGTGACTTTCACTAGGGTGTGTCTGTCCAGGCTACCTGTGTGACTTTCACTAGGGAGTGTCTGTGCAGGCTACCTGTGTGACTTTCACTAGTGTGTATCTGTGCAGGCCCAACCTGTGTGACTCTCACTAGGGAGTGTCTGTGCAGGCTGCCTGTGTGACTCTCACTAGTGTGTGTCTGTGCAGGCTCAGCCTGTGTGACTTTCACTAGGGTGTGTCTGTGCAGGCTACCTGTGTGACTTTCACTAGGGAGTGTCTGTGCAGGCCCAACCTGTGTGACTCTCACTAGTGTGTGTCTGTGCAGGCTCAGTCTGTGTGACTTTCACTAGTGTGTGTCTGTGCAGGCCCAGCCTGTGTGACTTTCACTAGGGTGTGTCTGTGTAGGCTGCCTGTGTGACTTTCACTAGGGTGTGTCTGTGCATGCCCAGCCTGTGTGACTTCCACTAGGGTGTGTCTGTACAGGCCCAGCCTGTGTGACTTCCACTAGGGTGTGTCTGTACAGGCCCAGCCTGTGTGACTTCCACTAGTGTGTGTCTGTGCAGGCTCAGCCTGTGTGACTTTCACTAGGGAGTGTCTGTGCAGGCCCAGCCTGTGTGACTTCCACTAGGGAGTGTCTGTGCATGCCCACTCTGTGTGACTCTCACTAGGGTGTGTCTGCGCAGGCCCAGCCTGTGTGACTTCCACTAGGGTGTGTCTGCGCAGGCCCAGCCTGTGTGACTCTCACTAGGGTGTGTCTGTGCAGGCTTCCTGTGTGACTTTCACTAGGGTGTGTCTGTGCAGGCCCAGCCTGTGTGACTCTCACTAGTGTGTGTCTGTGCAGGCTGCCTGTGTGACTCTCACTAGTGTGTGTCTGTGCAGGCCCAGCCTGTGTGACTTTCACTAGGGTGTGTCTGTGCAGGCTCAGCCTGTGTGACTTTCACTAGTGTGTGTCTGTGCAGGCCCAGTCTGTGCGACTCTCACTAGGGTGTGTCTGTGCAGGCTCAGCCTGTATGGCTTTCACTAGTGTGTGTCTATGCAGGCCAAGCCTGTGTGACTTTCACTAGGGTGTGTCTGTGCAGGCTGCCTGTGTGACTTTCACTAGTGTGTGTCTGTGCATGCCCACTCTGTGTGACTATGTTAATGTTAATCTGGTGGGGTCACTCCCATTTTTTGGGGCATGTGCCTGGTTTCTCTGTCATGAAGCGCTACTGTTCTTTGCCCTTTTCACTCTCTGACCTGATTTGTGAGTATAGCTGCCCTTCCAGTTGGGTGTGCTGCTCTGGGCAGTTTTTTGTTTGTTTGTGTTGTTTGTTTTTTTGGAGAGGGGGAGTGGGGGGGTGGGGGGGGGGTCTGTGAGGCATTTGTGTTAACGTTTTCCCAAAATACCTCCTAGCAATTTTAAAAAAAAAAGAAAAGAAAAAAAACAGCAAATATTTAGAATTTTGGTCTATTGTCATCTATGGATACACAATAACGTTATACACGTATGTTCATAGATACAATTTTATAGCATAGAATCAGTTGAATATGTTCCCTACCCCACCATTTTAGGGAATTTCCCCAGGAAAAAGAAACATGATGAGCTAAAAATTCTGAGAATTTCATTCAAGAATATCTCTCCTTTGGATCAAAATTGGATCAGGAACGAGATAATCTCTTAAATCCCGTGGGAGTTACTGTTTTTCCAGTGGAGGTTCCCTTTACAACTGTTGTGTTTGTACCACTGCTTCAGAGGGACAAGAGTAGTTTAAATATTGCAAACTTTCGTCTGTCCTCCTGTAAATAACTGCAGTGTGAAAAGATTTAATTTCTTATGTCTGGTGAGATGGGAAAAACCTCTGGAGGGTAAATATTTTATGAATCATTTGCTGGTCCATGTGTTGCTAACAGTGTCTTAATACAAACCTCAATGGCTCATAGTGCAGAAATAATTACTGTAAAACATGTATGTAAAAGGAAATAGATAATAGCAGATAACAGCTCAAAATATTTCATTACAATTAGTGGCCTATTGTAGCTGGCTTTTCGGTTAAGACACTATTTGCTTCATAGTACTGATTGTTTGAATGATGCATCCATTTGAACAAGCGACACAGAAACCATGACTGCGAACACTTATTATAAAAGATGAAAGGTAACCGATGCAATTACCATTTGAACTGTGGTTTCATATGGTCGGTGTGTATTTATAGTGCGCTGAATACTTTAGTGACACGCAGCAATAGTCTCCTACGTAATCACTTAAAAAAGCTCAGAGTTCAAATAGCAGTGGGGAGTGGAGCTGGGCAATTAAAAACGCTGAGCAAAGCAATACATTATTCAGATCATAAGTAAATCCTATTGTATGAAAACAGGCTACCGGTGATGAAAAGATGTGTGGAGTGCAGGAAACAACTCATACATTAATATTCAGATGTTGAAATCCACATTGGGACGTATCAGTCCGGTGGCCCCACGTTACTGTCACAGGGCATAATTCCAGATGAACGATGAGCAGGGGCATTTGAAAAGGCTACGGATGACACTGTTGAAATGCTATTTTAATTGGCATCCAGCCGTTTGCATTAACTGCTAACTGTGTTGCGAACACAATTCGTGCAAGTGTGAAAAACAACATTGCTTTTGACTAAACAGCTTAGGAAAAGAACACGGTTTAAAATGATCCTTAAAATGCTTCCAAAAAAAAACAGCTTCTTGCTATTTATGAATAGTGCAACAACGTAGGATGCATAAACCACAACAGTTGTTCAGTGCAGTGCTAATGAGGGAACAGGTATGTCAAGGCTATGCCTGCTTATACCCACATATCCTGCACTGCAAAATATTACTGTAAAGTGGTACCATATACATTTTCTCTTTCTTTAAAAACTCATTTCTCTCCATTCAAAGGAATTGCATGTGTACTTTTATGTGCATCTCAACAGGCAGATTTATGGACACCTCATCGACTTAGTTGGGGCTTCAGTTGACCATCAGGGGGTGTTGGTATGAGACAAGACACTGCCATTCCAGTGGACTGAAACCCCCCCATCCTTGGGAAACTCAAAATCCCATAATGCAACGCTGTGGGTCGCAGTTGGCACTGACTCGGTCCAGATACCAGGCTGTGGGGCCCAGTGCGCTGAAGCAGTGCTTTAATAGGATGAGTCCCCCAGCAGCTCTAAAAACGCAGGCTTAAAGATCCGCATCGGCTTCTCACAGTATACTGTACCTTTACTCTCTGAAACGCTGCATTTCATAAATGTTAGCTGAAGCATTTCAGAACATGTGTATCTGGACCGTGGTGCTAGTGGCAGTTGGGCCCCACAGACCTCAGTGCGAATCCAAGAACAGTTTACCGACTGGAATTGAGTAGTTATAGAAAAGTCTTACAAGTAAATAAGCATGGGTTATTTTAAAACACTGTTCATCATTTTATTATTAGATAGATTCTAAATGGTGATTGGACTATGAACCGTTCATGATTTTACAGTCCTGGGTGACCTTTCCATAATCGGTCGACATTAGGGGGTGTGCATCACTTAAAGTCATTCAAGGTGAGTTTACAGCTCTGTGGGCCAAGCAGGCAGTCTTATAACAACAGAGAAATTCCAAATTGAACAGTTTATTGTGAACTATATTTATGATCAGACTAACAGCAAAAGAGCAGTTCTGATGGAATCACTAATCAAATATAGTTACTACTCAGCATAGTTTCATTATTCAGTGTATACAGTGGCGTGAAAAAAAAAATATTTGCCCCATTCCTGAGCAAAATGTAATACTCTATGTCTAAACACAAAACACATTTTTTAAATTATTATTTCATTTATTTAATAAAAAAGTTATCAAACACCCATATCTCTCATGTGAAAAAGTCATTGTTACTCAATCAACCAATTAACCAAATTTAATAGATAATTAGATTCAGCTGAATGAACACAGCCAGGCTTGATTGCAGCCAGCCCTCCAGAATCTGAACCTTACTCAAATTGCACCATTCCGTCAGAGTGAAGTAGTCACCACAATGTTTCTGCAAGCACACTATACCATGATCAAAACACATTCCAGAAGAGATGAGAAAAAAAACACTGTTGAAATATATCAGTCTGGAAAGGGTTACAAAGCCATTTCTAAGGCTCTGTGACTCCACAGATCTGCAGTGAGAGCCATTATCTCCAAATGGAGAAACTTGGAACAGTCATGAATCTTCCCAGGTGTGACTGGCCTGCCAAAATTTCTCCCAAGGGCACAGTAACAACTCATGCAGGAAGTCAGAAAAGATCCCAAAGAACATCCAAAGAACTGAAGGCCTCTCTAGCCTCAGCTAAGGTAGGCCTGGCTCCATAATAAGAAAAAAACTGGGCAAAAGTGGGATTCATGGGAGAGTAGCAAGACGGAAACCACTGCTAACCAAGGGAAACATCAAAGCTGATCTCACATTTGCAAAAAATGCATCTGGATGATCCCCAAGCCTTTTTGGATAATGTTCTATGGACAGATGAGTCAAAAATGGAACTTCTTTGATGACACAGATCCCATTATATCTGGCATAATGCAAATCCACCATTTCACAATAAGAACATTATACCAACAGTCAAACATGATGGTGGTAGTGTGATGGTGTGGGGATACTTTGCTGCCTTGGGACCTGGATGACGTGCCATTATTGAAGGATCCATGAATTCTGCCCTTTACCAGAACATTCTTAGGGAAAAAGTCTGATAATCTGTTTGTGAGTTGAAGCTGTGTTATGTAGTAAGAAAACAATCCAAAACATAAAAGCTGGACCACATCGGAATGGCTAAAGAAAAACTAAAATAAGGTTTAGGAGTGGTTTAATTAAAATCCCAAATAGAGATGCTGTGGCAGGACCTGAAATGAGCAGTTAATGCTCGATAACATACCAATTTGTCTGCAGTTTGATAAGTGTTTGAGCTATGTGAAAGACTTATCAAATTATAGGACACGTTTGGTTGCTGTTGTTACTGTTAAAGGTGGTCCAACCTTTATTAAGTTTAAGGGTGCAATTACTGTTTCACATGGGTCATATGGGTGATTGATGACTTTTTTCATTAAATAATGAAATCATTTTTTCAAATGTGTTTTGTGTTTACTCAGTTTCCCTTTGTCTAAGGTAAACATTTCATGTTGTCTAAAATTCTAAAACCATTCAGTGTAACAAATATGCAATAAGAGAGAAAATCGGGAAGAGGACAAATACTTTTTTCACGGCACTAGATAATGCACAAAAATGTAATGGAAGGTGGAAATGGTCATCCTCTCTTTACATGACAAATTATTATAATGAATGGAGGAGATTAGTCCATTTCCAAAATGTGCTCAAATGATCATCTTTTTAATGTTTGGCCAAGTTCTTTCAAGAACTCTTTCAAAAATGCATTTTAACTGTCAAATTTCCCTAAAAATGTGGATTTGGGGGTTGCAGTGAGTAGCACTGTTGCCTCACAGAAAGAAGTTCCTTTGTTGAATCTCGGCTTGGGCCTTTCTGTGTGGGGTTTTTATGTTCTTCCCGTGTCTGCGTGGGTTTCCTCCGGGTACTCCGGTTTCCTCCCACAGTCCAAAGACATGCAATTTATGTGAATTGGAGAGTCTAAATTTCCCCTAGGAATGAATGTGTGTGTGAGCGAATGGCGTGTGTGCCCTGTGATGGGTGAACTGTCCATGGTGTATTCCTGTCTCTCGCCCAATGCACGCTGGGATAGGCTTTAGCACCTCACACGACCCTGACCAGGAATGAGCAGGTGTAGATAATGGAGGGATGGATGTGGATTTGGATTAGCAGTTATTATTCAAATTTGAAGCCAAGTATGTTAAATCCATGCATTGTTAGAATTCATGGTCTTATAATTCATGGTCATATGGCCACTATCCAGGTCCTCCCACTGTCGGTTCATGGCAAACATCCTCTGTGCTCAACAGAAACTGTGCTTTTGCCAATCCCACTAATATTCACAGTATGTTAAACACAATTGGTCTCCAATGGATTTTATCAAACCATAAAAGCAACAAACCAAACCATTTCAAAATAGCATTCCATATTTACAAACCAGTATCATACCCAAGTGTGGCATAGGACCTTTAGGTCCTAACAGAAGTATGTTCTCAATATGCTTGGTTTTATTTGTGATATGCATCAACATCCTTTGGCAATTGAAATACACTTGATCTGGAAATGCCCAGATGTCCAATGCATTATCTATGTTTGCAAGATATATGACCACGGAAACTGAACATGATCTTCTAACAACTATTAAGAGCTTTCCCTAATTTAAGTCTAGTACTTAACTTTGTGGTAAGAACAGAACAATGCAACTTTAATGCTGATCAAATAAAAATGACACACTTTTCTGTTATGTTAGATTAAGTTAATCATTAAAGTTATTGTTGTTTTTGTTTCTACAACTAAGTCAACCTTACAGATACAGAGAGTTGCATGAACGTAGAGCCAGTGGCGTAGGTTTCGTGTGAACATTGGGGGGGACACATTAAGCTGGGGGTCTTGGGGTCCTCCCCCAGGAATTTTGAGCGTCAAACGCTTCATTTCCTGCATTCTGGTGAATTTTTATGCACCGATTTGTGCCTTTTCTGCATCAATCTATGGTGGAAATATGAAGGAAAACACAAAATTCAGGGGGGTAAATGCACATGTTCTAAATATTGAGGGGGAGCTAACGTTAAAAAGAGATATCGGTAGCTAAAACAAACTTGTGATTTTAAAATGCAAACTTGTGACGTGTCCATAACGTTACACAAAACATTGGCTAAAATACTAACACTGCAACATGGGGAGTCATGTTAATTCCCTGCTTAGCAACCGAGTGCAGCTATTGCCAGGTAGTTTTCTAAGTTCTGTGAACATCACATTCAGACAGTGTACCGACAGCTATTAACTAGCTAGCTACGTATCATACTATCAGATATCATAGTTCATTCATTGACAACTAGCTAGCTAGCAGTGACATTAGCTGGCATATTGATAGGTAACGTTACAAATATAAGATTACCATTACGGTTCTTTCTGTGAGTAACTGATTTTAGCTGATGTTGTTATAAAAGTTTTCCCGACCGTGAAAACCATAGACATGTATATATGTCTATGGTGAAAACCGCCTGGCTAGTTTACATTTTGGACAGATGCTAGTGGGTAAATCTATCACGGTTTCCATCACAGAACTTTCGACACAAGCAAAATCGGAAGCGCTATCCTAAAATTTCTTCTTACCATTTTTATTTCTATAAGGGTTATGGGAAGTGAAGTCCATAGTAAGATTGGCTTGAGCAATCACCTCTAACTGTTGACTACATATCCCATTTGTGCTTTCGTAAGCTCAAACTTTTCGTGGCCATGGGGGTAAACCATTGCTACTGTGTGAAGAGGGAGTCAATATTTCACGTTATGTTTACAGGCGTTACAGACCTTTCCGCATAATTTTGAAGTCATCTTTTATTGCTGTTGAAGCCTTTACTGTATGAAAGCTTTACATGGGAGAGGGATCAGTCATGGTTGGGGGGGACAATTTGATTCTTTACAAATATTGGGGGGGTCACGTCCCACCCATCCCCCCCGGTTCCTACGCCGATGCTGCATAGAGCCGACTGTAATCAACATTTGCCCTCAACTCTGACTCAAAATTACAAGGACACTTTTTTACCTTCACAAAAAATAAAAATAAAATTAATTAATTAATTAATGAGTTCAGTCTTCGCCAAGTTAAGAAAAAACTTTTTTTTTAATTAATTCAACCTTGGGTCACTGGAATTCTCTGTCTCAATAAATATTCTGACTTACTTTGATAAATGAAACAAATGAGCTTAACATGAGCTTTACTGATTCATTAACTGTTAAGTGCAGCTGAACATTTAGTCATGCTGCACCCAGGCGGTGAAATGCTTAAATGTAAGTTTATCAGTTATATGGGATCTGTAAATGAAGGAACTTTGCTGGGGTTGCTCATTTAAAGTACTCAGCTGTAGTGCATGGGTGAGCCCCACACTCTTGGGTTGAGTCTGGACTCTAGCAATGCCAGACACAGCAGAGATTTGGCTCACTATCATTTGCTTTGTCTCTGGTTTTAATGGCCATGTGTCCACACTTTCACCATTTAAGAGGCTATTGATTCCCCTCAGTGTTTAATGAGACATTTTACCTCTTTATATGATCATTTGCAATATTGCACAATGTAAATATGGGGTTTATTCTTCTTGGAATGCATAGTAATTTATGATATAATGTGGTTTAAGAGAGGAAATAATCCCTCAAAACACAGCAAGTGTAATTATGAAAAATAACAGCTTGTTATATTTCTGGGATTGCAACTGTGGTTGGAATGAAACCCAGCCTGCATAGGGGTCCCCCAGGGCTGAATTTTGGAACCATAAGCCCTGTGTCTTAATGCGGCTGCTTCCTGTCACTTACCAGTCATCCACTCACCCAGGATCAAGACCCACAGGCTACCAGCCTCTGCTTTGACACCTGTACAATGACAAGACAATTTCTCTGCTCTCACACAAAAAAGGAGCCCTCACCACAGGAGATCACTAATAACAAAGTTAATTTACAAAGGTGGGAGAAGAGGAGGGGCGGGAATGAATGTGAGAAAAGAGTCAATTAAGAGACATGCTCTGAAAGATTGGATGGGGGGGGGGGGGCGCGGGGGGGGGGGGGGGGGGGGGTTGATGGGTGAGGGATCTTGCCTACGGTCTTGTTTACTAAAAAGTCATTAAATGAATGACTAATTTTGCATTTTGTTGGTGCAAAAATCGTTTGGTGTACAATGCACCGGAGACCACCCAGGAGTTTAATTTAAAAATGGCATGAATACCAAGCGCTGCAATGGCGGAAAAAGCAGCACATGATGGTAATGAGTAATTCAGAAGTGTGATAATAAATAGATACTACTGAAACGCTTTCGAGTCACTCGAGATAACAAAAGTCCATTTGCATAATTAAAGGAGACTAATCAGAAGGTAATACACTCAGCTGCCCTTTATTGAAAGGGAAGGGAGGTGTTCTGAACACTTACATCCCTCCTCCAGGGAGGCCCCCGTGCCACACAGGAGCCAGCTTTTTGAAAACGCTCCCTTAGATATGAAAATTAACCTCTGTGTGCTCTGTCGCTCCATAAATATTAAAACCCCAAACTTCCTGCTTTGTGTATGTACTGTACGCCTCCACTTTAAAGCGCTCCGGTCTAGCCGAAGGGGAAGATTCGGCAATGCGAATGAGATGGGGAAAGAAACTGTTCTAGAGTTCTAGCGTGACGGATTTGGCATTAATAAATGCAAACTTACAAAAGGAAGGCCTGGATTCAATCAACATGTCCTTAACTTTGACTCAGCATTTCCGTGGTGTTTTTAATTTTGTTTTGTTATCTCAAAAACAGTTTGGTGAGTTCAATGGTCATCAAAGTAAACTCGCCAAATGGTTCTTGTGAAAAAAACAAAACAAATGCTTGCATTTATTAATGAAGATAAATATAAGGACAAATGTCGATTTAATCCAGCGTTATGGACCTAGAATTCTCAGTATCGATAAACATTGAAGTTGACTTGTTTGATTAAACAAGCCTTAACAATTAATTTGTTTTTAAGATTCATCTGCATGTTGTTTTGTCAGTATTTTCTCCTTCAAAACAGATATTACTTTTCCTGTTATTGTAGGACAGATCAATTTACACGTTGCTGGATAATTTTGGTTTTAATAGTTTTATTATGCCCCCATCCCTCCACCCTCAACCAGAAAATCTGCATTCCATCTGCATTCCAGGACCTGAGATAATCACTGTCAGGCTGGACAAACCATAAAAGAAAGAAGTAATCAACTTGCGTCTGCCTGCCTTCTGTATTATTCATAAAACAAAAATGAAGTGCTACTTTACTGACAACATCTGCTGAGTTAGATGAAGCTGGATCTCGGCAAGGTGAATTAGTTTGCAAAAGTGTCAGATAACTGGCTGAAATTAATTGTTCCCTCTCTGTAATGAAACCTGACAGACTGTAATGAAAAACAATCAAATCTCAAAAAAACATTTTGATGAATCACGCAAGACAATATCCCTTTGCACTCACGTAATTGAAGAGAATGCCGGTATGCTCCCGATCCTTCAGTTCAGTTAAAAATGGAACTGAGTGTTCTGAATAAAATGGAAAGCTGAGTACCATTAAAAAATGAAAAATGTATCATTTTAACAGACCGGCATTCAGTCGACCTTCGCCCTTAAATGTAACGTTTGTCTTTTTCTCAACAAAGCGCTTTGGTGAGTTGAGTCATTCAGAGTATTGTCACCCCTATATTTTCATATGAATGAATTTGCTAAACTAGAGCAAATGTTTGACACAGTTTTATTGAATCTAGGCCATGGTTTGGTTTCCATTTCAGATTACAGTATTTCAGCTTTTCCTGTGTTAAAGGCAACATGCACAGCAGCAGTTAGATGGAATCCCAGGCCGAGGTTTCTCATTGGGTGGCTTGATGGCACATTGGAGAAATGAATAAATAGTAATTCATCAGATTTCTTAAAAGGCAGGCGATGCAGGGGGTCCTATTCTATATGAGACGAAAGCCAGAAGTGATTCATGAGAATATGAATTGTTTAAAAAAAAAGGAAAACGGTTTCACCGGCCTCTCGCCCACCGCCTCCACTTCCGACCCTAATGAACACCGGTGCGCCGGAGCCCAGGGAGACCCGGAGAGCCGGGTTGCCCACCGGCGTTTCATCATTCTTCAGGCTTGGGCGAAACGGCTGCCGACCCCGAATAATTCCCCCCCCCCGTCCGCCGGGGATGCAGTTCTTGACAAAGAAGAGGGGACCGTGGAAAAAAGGAGAGAAAAAAGACGAGAAAGTCTGCCTCTCCAGGACGCGGCGGCCCGGTTCCCCCGTCAGACTGGCCGTTTGAAGCAGCTAAGAAATGCCCTCTGCAGATTGGCTGTGGGAGGTGGGGCGGGGGGGGGGTTCTCAGCTGGCTGCTGGAACAGGCCATTGGGTACACAGGTGGCATATTGGGGGGACGACGACAGACATTAGAATACGTTAGTCAAAACCTACTGCCCGCCAGTCAACAAGGGAGATGGATGGTGGTGCGGGGTGTGTGTGCCTTGGTAGAGGTCAGTACAGAGTTACTGGAGCCAGAATGCCCCCCCCCCTCGACTCCAACCCCTTTCCTTTCCCAACCATGAGCTCGCTGATTAATGTCTCCCAGATTCAGCCTATTAACTCCATGAAGCTGCTCCTGTCTCCTTCTACCCTCAGAAAATCTGTCAAGCTTTGGCAGACCCATTTATTTATCAGCACCGGCCGACTTCACGTGACTTTTCATAACTTAGGAAAAACATTTTTTTTTTACTTCCTTGTCTAGCTCATGGATAAGGAGTAAGACCGGACAAGGTTCTACAAATAGAGACCTAACAGATGTTCCGCCTGGTGAGAGGCGACAGACAGTGTAGCAGATAATCATTAAGGGGCAAAGTTATGCCTTTTTGAAGAGCTTAATCTCTTCAGGAATGCAGATCGGAGGGAAAAGGCGGTTTGAGTCGCTGCAGTGGCACATGCCCTTTCAGATGGCGCTGTCAGGAGCTGGTGGCTGTGCTCGTCGCCTGCCCAGGAAAACGTTTGGTGTTAATTCAACACTAATAGTGCTTATGCAAGTCCGCGGGCTAAAAATATACCCTCCCTGCAACACGGGGGTACTCAAATCTGGCCCTCAATGCCAGTAGTGCAGCTTGACTTTCTTTTATATCTGATAGGCAGAGAGGTTTAACTCGCCTTGCGTTCAGGTCTAAATCAGGCCTGATTAGAGGGGAGGAATGAAAATCAGCATCTCCGCTTGCCTCCGGGGCCGGGCTTGAGTATCCCTGCGGTAATATGTACTCTGTAAGCTGGTTTAGAAAGTCAGAGGGCCGCTGGGTAGCTCATTTTGTAAACGCCACCGCGGCGCATGAGTGAGCAGCAGGATCTCGGAGGGAATCCAGCCCGGTACGGTGGCGACTGCGGCCGCGGCAGCCCTGCGCGGATAGCGCATGACTGACTTAGCGTCGCTCTGGGACGTGGGAGGGGCGCAGTCAGAGGGGAGAGCTGCGCTCACTGCTCAGGCGACTCCTGTCTGTGCGACCGTGGTCGTGCGCTCTGCGCAGGCGTATGATTGGGTCTCCTCCACCACTGCTGTGTGGCCGCGGTGTGAAAAGAAGCGTCTGGCACCGCACGTTTCAGTGGAGAACCGTGAGTTGTCTTCACCCTCCGGAGCCTGCACCAGGGACCGTATATGAGCATGCCTGTATATAGTTGGCGAATTGGACATTCCGAATTTGGGTGGGATTGGAGATGCCAAATTTAAAATAAGAGTTCATTTAACACTACTGAGTATACTGTGTGGAAATCTGCAGTTTGGGTTTTTTCTTTTTCTTTTTTAATGTTTTGCCCATTTTCTTCAAATTCAGAATGACTAATTTGTGTGTGTTCATGCTCATCATTGCAACCTTCCCTGTCAATTGGAGATGCAGAGTAGCGTAAATCAGACACCCTGTTTTTACCCCCTGATATGATTTCAGAGGCACTGAGGTGTGTGCAGGCACCGTGTGTGTGGCGTGTATGGCATGTGCAGACTCACTGTGTGTGGTGTGTGCAGGCACTCTGTGTGTGGTGTGTGCAGACATTCTGTGTGTGGTGTGTGCACACACTCTGTGTGTGTGTGGTGTGCAGACACTGTGTGTGTGGTGTGTGCAGACTCACTGACTGAATCCCTCACTCACCAGCTAATCACACGAGGCCCTTCCGGGGTGCTGATACCGACACGATCTGGATTCGACGGCAGACCAGGGTCGTTGCTGTGAGGCTCTGAACTAGGGTTGCCAGGTTTGGAATGAACCAAAACTGGAGAACATGATGAGCTGGAAGCTTAATCACAAACGAAGTAGGGAGCTGTGACAAATCGAGCTGGGGCGGGGGGGGGGGGAGTTGCTATTATGGAACGGTTTGTAAACTGGGGCTTTACCTATCAGAACGGATCACAGGCTGGGGGCAGTTCACATGCAAATGCGAATTAATGGTCCCTTTTTTTAATCAGTCAGATGTTGCATTGACCAATTGGGACCATAACTGGACCTGTACAAAGCCTTTGAAACCGAACGGTCTGGTGGAAATCCGGTCTGGCTGATCGGCGGCGGTTACATCACTTCCTGTGCAGCTGTGAGGCGGGCACACTGGGCCGGCTCCTCACAGATGAGGGTTCTCCAGCGGCGCACGCTCACGCCGCTTCGCACGTGCTCAGACCGTCCCTCAGCGGCACTCCTAGCGCCTGCGCCGCGTAACCACGCCGACCGGGGTCAGCTCCAGGGGCCGGGGTAATTTAAAAAGGAAATTATCTCTGGGTGATACTTACTGAGAGAGGGATGGAGCAGGAGAAAGAGGGAGGGAGGAGAGGGAGGGGAGGGAGGAGAGGGACATTTTAAAGCTCTATAGAGGGAGAGCAAGAGACGGAGAGAGAGATGGGGGGGAAATTACTGGTCTTCTTTGCAACTTATGAACAGGTTAATGGCAGTGGTCAAGGGGAAGAAGTGATACATATCTGGGCTGTGCGATGAAGCGGGAGAGTCTGAAGATGACATTTTGATAGCTTCTTAACTGCTTTTTCTCGGCTTCGCCTCGTTTCTTTACGTGCTTCTGCGTGTGTCGTTGTTGTAAATAGCTTCTTGAGGGGCGGTGACAGAGATTGCCGGCTAATGGACAAGTAATCGGTAAGTGGGTGTCATCTGATGACTCGGGTAATCATTTTGTCGGGCAAGTTGAGACTTCCAGGTAAATAACATCCCCCGCTCCTAAAATTGTCTCATTGGACAAATCATTGGTTGAAATACGGCCTTGGGACGGATCAATTTTGAAATGGAGTGACACAGTAATGAGTTTGACAGTGCTGCGAAAATGAGTACTTCAGAAGGCGCTAACTAGCTAAGGAGCTCATCTCTTTGTCATCTGTCTCGCAGTATTTTGTAAGCATACAGTTCAGTTAATAATGAAGTCAGTCATGAGCTGACTTGAATGACTCACCAGAATGAAGGTAACTGTGGCTGAGTGCATCTGCTCTAAATCAAATGTCTTTGTTCAAATGACCTGTTTGCACATTGAAGGGAACGACCCGACATTTCGGGTTTGCGGTTATTGTGCCACCTCTTATTTGAGAATCACAAGATATGTCCAAGCATTAGTTCATCAAAATATGAAATAAGAAAAGAACTGCAGAGCATTATGTGAAATAATAACAGAAAACTCTTTTATTCTGAGCAACTGATAAACCAACTTGGCTACGGTTGGCTTGGAGGCATTAAAGAACTGAATGCTTGACTTTAAAAAAAAATAAAAAATAAAGTTCTATTTTGGTCTTCGACAAGATCTTTAATCATAACGTCCCACAGTTAAGCGTGAAAGAAATCAAAATGACTTGCTGACTGCTGGAGTAGCATAAAGCAATTTCTCTCTTCTGGAGATAGAGCTGGCAGAAGGGCATAGCTAGAAAGAAGCAGTGGCGTGTTTGATGCTCCCCACTGCTGGGACTGCAATAAAAACACTTCAAATTGGTAATATACGCACAAATGGAGATTTCATCCTGTCAGCATGACATCATATTAACCATAGATCTATGAATACATAATTCGCATATCAATTATGAACGAAGATGTCAACACGTTGCAGATAATATCACAAGCATTACAAGCCTCAGTATATGAGAGATCTATGATTTGATATGTTGTAATGAATGAAGTTGTACGTGCAGCATCCACATCTGAGAAACCTTTTTTCGGAGGTGTGAATGAACTGAGCTTCTCCTTCCTGGTTAATGACGCTTGCAAGGTTAATTTGAATGTCTTGTCGGTATTAATGTATTAACACTCCCAGTCTCTCGACCAATTTTGGCTTACTTACTCTGGATTTATTCCTCATTTTCTTATTCTAACTTTATTTAATCGGGTTGGTCACCTGAGAACTGAGTCTTCTTTTCCAGTGACAACTTTGGGAATCAGAGTGAGAAGTGCAAGCAGGGAATTGTGTACCCAATCAGAAAAAAAAAACGTTTTTAAAAAAGCGTTTTTACTCTCACAGAAGCAAAATTGTGTATCAAGGACAAAGTGTGTTTCAAACCATGGGCATAGCTGGCTGCCGTCACACAAGCAAAGATACCGTATGATTGGTCCTCTGAGCTAAAGGCCAACGTCACCGGCTAAAGGAGCCAATCGTACTCTCATTGGGTCTCCAGGGATGATGTCACACTCTGCGGCAGACAGGGACAGGCTAACTCATGTCTCTGAAGGTAAACGTGCACTCCTTGATCACCTCCACAGCTAAAGCACACAGAGCACGAGAGGGACGCTAGCTGCAGCGTTTATCACCGTGTAGAAATGGACGGAGAAGCAGTCACATCGACCGCGAGGTCAGGGCTAGCAGCACCTGACAGAGTACTGTACTGTAAGTCCATGTGAAGTCCAGACACTGCAGCCTGATTCGATCAGCCTTCAGCCTGAACTTTGACTCACCATTAAATGCAAGCCTCAGGTTTGCTCTTCACAAATGCAGTTGGAAATTTCTGTGACTGCCAAATGTAACTTGTGACACTGTGTTTGCAAAGAAAAGAATGCACACTTCAGGGGTCAATGATAAGGAGAAACTCTGATTGAGTCCAGGTCTGCATTTAGGCCTCCACGATACATTTGGGCCTGCACACTGTTTGGGCTTACGCTCTGTGTATGGGCCTCCACACTGTATGGGCCCCCACAATACATTTGGGCCTGCACATTGTTAGGGTCTACTCACTGCGTTTGGGCCTCCACACTGTTTTGGTCTACGCACTGCGTTTGGGCCTGCACACTGTTTGGATCTATGCACTGTGTTTGGGCCTGCACACTGTGTTTTGGTCTACGGCATCTTTAAATACCTGTCAGGTGATCTCCACATACGTGGTATGTCACATGCTGGAAGTAATGATCATTTTTGTAAATATTAGCAAATTCTTTGTCAAATTCATCAAATTTGTAAATATGTGATGCGTTACCTGCATCTTATCTTGGGACAGATATGGGCATTTACAGGTGTGGTTTTCACACAGCACATGAACCTTCAGAGTCCACAGCTCTGGTCCCTATTTTGGGATCTTTCGTTTCTTTCCTGCGTTTTTGAGAGCGTTTCGGCTGCATTAATAAGCCACAGTTGAAATCGCGAGTCTAAACGCTGTTCTCATTTGCGGCAAACCGCCCTGATTGAAGGGTCTGATTGGGCCGCTCAGGCCCGGTGGGTTTTGGGTTCTGAAGGGTCTGATTGGGCCGCTCAGGCCCGGTGGGTTTTGGGTTCTGAAGGGTCTGATTGGGCCGCTCGGGCCCGGTGGGTTTTGGGTTCTGAAGGGTCTGATTGGGCCGCTCGGGCCCGGTGGGTTTTGGGTTCTGAAGGGTCTGATTGGGCCGCTCGGGCCCGGTGGGTTTTGGGTTCTGAAGGGTCTGATTGGGCCGCTCGGGCCCGGTGGGTTTTGGGTTCTGAAGGGTCTGATTGGGCCGCTCGGGCCCGGTGGGTTTTGGGTTCTGAAGGGTCTGATTGGGCCGCTCGGGCCGGTGGGTTTTGGGTTCTGAAGGGCCTGATTGGGCCGCTCAGGCCCGGTGGGTTTTGGGTTCTGAAGGGTCTGATTGGGCCGCTCAGGCCCGGTGGGTTTTGGGTTCTGAAGGGTCTGATTGGGCCGCTCAGGCCCGGTGGGTTTTGGGTTCTGAAGGGTCTGATTGGGCCGCTCAGGCCCGGTGGGTTTTGGGTTCTGAAGGGTCTGATTGGGCCGCTCTGGCCCGGTGGGTTTTGGGTTCTGAAGGGTCTGATTGGGCCGCTCTGGCCCGGTGGGTTTTGGGTTCTGAAGGGTCTGATTGGGCCGCTCGGGCCCGGTGGGTTTTGGGTTCTGAAGGGTCTGATTGGGCCGCTCGGGCCCGGTGGGTTTTGGGTTCTGAAGGGTCTGATTGGGCCGCTCGGGCCCGGTGGGTTTTGGGTTCTGAAATGCCTGTTATTGGTCCAGACTGTTCAGCTCTGAGGGAGACTGCACGTGCCGCGCAGAGGGCACTAGTGTTTCACGTTTGCACACGTACGTGTCAGTCTCGGCATCCGTGCGCGTGATGGAGGATGTCACATTTCATAATCAGGACGGATGAGGAGCGATATCAGGCTTCGCTTCTGATGTTATTCGCAGAGATAGCATTTGTCCACATTTCAAACAAAATTGACTCGGGAGGAGATCGTATCATCTTGCAGAGAACGCGTTCAAAGGCGGCATTATGTGATACGCTTTTTAAAACATCGCTCTTACTCTTTAAAGAGAGATAACGTGACAAGTGCGTGACAGAGAAGAGTTTAAAATTATTGAAAATTAACGTTGTAATGTGAACATAAAACATTTCCTCTCATTCCAAGGTACAGGCCAGTCTCCTCATTTCTTCAGCAGTTAATGAAAATCATATCTCCATGTTAATATTTAGATATCATTGAGAGAAAACTCCTCTGTCAGCAAAAGAAATAATCTGTTATATTGTAAGAGTATTGAATTCATTGTACATCCGAGGCACCTCCAGTTTGTTTAAAAGTTCTGCAAAGACATAAAACTAAATTTTTAAATGCTACATCACTACATAACTACACAACCTGTGCTGGATGATGATACTAAAGTCACACAACTGAAATTAAATGGAAAGAATACAGGCTACATGTCTGTGGCTCTTGGGCGGTGAAGGATTCTGCTGTTTCCATAAAGCTGCAGGTCACGTCTTCCTGGCACAATTTGGCACACTCATGCCCTTAGAAGGCAGGGTTTGGCACACTCATGCCCTTAGAAGGCAGGGTTTGGCACACTCATGCTCTTAGAAGGCACGGTTTGGCACACTCATGCTCTTAGGAGGCAGGGTTTGGCATACTCATGCCCTTAGAAGGCAGGGTTTGGCACACTCATGCTCTCAGAAAGCATGATTTGGCACACTCATGCCCTTAGAAGGCAGGGTTTGGCACACTCATGCCCATAGAAGGCAGGGTTTGGCACACTCATGCCCTTAGAAGGCAGGGTTTGGCATACTCATGCCCTTAGAAGGCAGGGTTTGGCACACTCATGCCCTTAGAAGGCAGGGTTTGGCACACTCATGCTCTTAGAAGGCACGATTTGGCACACTCATGCCCTTAGAAGGCAGGGTTTGGCACACTCATGCCCTTAGAAGGCAGGGTTTGGCACACTCATGCCCTTAGAAGGCAGGGTTTGGCACACTCATGCCCTTAGAAGGCAGAGTTTGGCACATTCATGCCCTTAGAAGGCAGGGTTTGGCACACTCATGCCCTTAGAAGGCAGGGTTTGGCACACTCATGCCCTTAGAAGGCAGGGTTTGGCACACTCATGCCCTTAGAAGGCAGGGTTTGGCACACTCATGCCCTTAGAAGGCAGAGTTTGGCACACTCATGCCCTTAGAAGGCAGGGTTTGGCACATTCATGCCCTTAGAAGGCAGGGTTTGGCACACTCATGCCCTTAGAAGGCAGGGTTTGGCACACTCATGCCCTTAGAAGGCAGGGTTTGGCACACTCATGCCCTTAGAAGGCAGAGTTTGGCACACTCATGCCCTTAGAAGGCAGGGTTTGGCACACTCATGCCCTTAGAAGGCAGGGTTTGGCACACTCATGCCCTTAGAAGGCAGGGTTTGGCACACTCATGCCCTTAGAAGGCAGGGTTTGGCACACTCATGCTCTCAGAAGGCAGGGTATGGCACACTCATGCTCTCAGAAGATGATAGAATCTATGACATGGTGTCCACTGATACTAGCACTACACCCTGTGCGCTTTTACTGCCGTTTTTGCTGATTATCAGAGCACAATGACAGATAATCAGGCTAGAATAAGAATATTTACATTTGTAGTTTACTGTTCAGCCAACTGTGTCTTAGTGGAAGGGAAGGCCTTTGGCCCTCTTACTCCCCACAGTATCTATGGCACATCACAACATCATTAAAAAAAGCATTTTATCACGCATTAATGGAAGGAAAATGATGATATGCGAAGGGAAAGTTATGAAACAGATGTTGGTTGTTAATGACCTATTGCAGCATGCAGCCACAGGCCCAGTGCAGCCTCCCCTGCATCTCTCAGTCCCCCCCCCCCCCTTTCTTTTTGTAAGGTGGGTACAGGTGCACTTCCTGTGGTGTGGGAGTGCCCCCCCAGTCTGGGTAAAAAGATGAGGGGGGGGGGGGGGGGTTAGTTAGCCGAACCTGAGGGGCTGAATTCTGAGCTGCTGCAGGAGTCCTGCCCCTCCTGATACACACAGGCGCCAAGGCGAGGGAACGCCCCGCCCACCTCGCCCTCAGGTGAATTTAACGGTGGTTGGGTGGTGGTGCGGGTCCATTGCGAATCGGTGGTAGTGACGGAGGGAGAGGGGAGGAGAGGGGAGGAGAGGAGTCACGGGAAGAATTGAGCCCTCCAGGGTCTCTGAATTGCCCATCGTTGGTCTTCTGCGGGTGATGAATGGTGGCTCGAGGCAGAGAGACGTGCTCTGTTCTCCTGTCTGATCTCACGGGAGAGATCGGCTCTCCGCTGCTCTCTCACAGGTTAAAGGGCTAGCCGCCATTTTGGTCGTTTAAGAAAACTGCAGCTTCGCTCCTCGTGTCTATCCCAGAATCCCTTTAACTGGAGGAGCACCAGCCCTCAGCTCAACGTGACTGCTCCCATCCGTATCATTAAATATCGTAAACGATGGTAAAAGGTTGAGGGGGTTTAACATCAAATGTGATATTCAGGCAGAGCAAACAGCCAGGCGATGATATAAAGCAAGGAAGACAAGTTCAGTAAATCTGAGACAAACACAGCCTGAAAATACATAACATTCTCACTGATTAACGCTGATACAACTGCACAACAAAGGGAAAGAGCACATCTTTCATTGGTAAATTATCTTCACGATTTGTGGAAAAGGTTATTTTTTAGGAATGACAAAAGCCTTGTCATCAAATGGGCTTCCCTAACCGCATTCCACAATTAGTTATTAATTAATTATTGCAGGTTTATTATCATAAAGCAAAATGAAGTCCTCTGTCTTTCGTTCTGTAAACTGTTTTCAAGTTGCTAGTGCCATTGCCAGTTTGAATGAAAATAACGACCATTCGTCTTCAGCTGGTCTAATCACGGTCTGTGCAGATGGCAATTTCATTTCTTTCGCACACCATCTTCCATCTACCCCTCTCTGTTACAGCTTTCTACGCAGATCATTTATCCAGCTTTGCAGGAAGTTTGGTGATTGATGTGCGTCTTCACCCAGCAGTGCACTCTGGTTCATTTTCCTGGGGAAGAAAAAATACAAAAAAGGTGACAAAAACAACCATGCACAGCAGCGCTCAAAGCGATACAAAGCACATCAAAATGTGAAGCATTGTAATTTGGGCTGATCCAAGCGCTCTTTGATAACAGAGCATTCACCAATGTGACAGAAAACAATTACAAGGTTAAAGAAGCTTGTGAGGAAACTGTTATAATTTGGTTTTCAACATAAACATGAAAGCCAGGCACTCTGGATGATAATTAGCAGATTTGTTTAGATTTGCCATCATTGTAAAGACTTTTTGATCTAATTCTGCTTAATATTTTCCAGAGTGGCTTGGATTCATGGATTAAGAATGATTTAAATGATAAATTCTGATTCACTGGATTAAGAATGATTCATTTTATTATTATTATTTTTTTAGAATTATAGCTGTTCAGTTGCATTGAGTAAAAGGATGGATTGAAATGCAATTTTGTTGTCCAGTTTTACCAAATGTCAATCCGTTTCTGGCGATATGGGAATATTTGAATATTTATGAAATCAATATGAGTTTTATCACCTGCAGTCCTTGCACTGAACAATATGTTCCAAGGATGCAAAATCCAACAAACTAACAAAGTGAACTTTCTAATAAAAAAATACTAACATTCCTAGAGATACACATCAGCTGTCATGATATGAAAGAAATTTTATGAGAAATAAAATCTCAATATTTTTCTTTTACAAAAGTGCAAATTGTAGAAAAATTTACAAAAGATAGAAGTTTCAGAGGCCGACACGATGCTTTCTGAAGCATGTGAAAACAACGCTACATCTTGTTTGTTGCTCATCAAAAAAGCTAAAAAGACAGAGGCGGTGCCAAATGGATCGAAAGTGTTCTAAATATGATTTATATGAAAACATAAAGTGCTGCTAGTTTATATGATCGAGACAATTCAAGAAAAATAATGACATTTAGTTATTTCTTATACAGGTCTGGAAGCATGAATTTGAACACAGTGTAAATGACTGGCTCTCAAGGTTTTCCGGTTAATGATGGAGAAAAGAAAGTAGTTCACAAATTTCCCCCTCGAGCTGTTTCTTAAATTTATACGTGGCATGTCTTCCAGCTAAATCAGCACAATGAAAGTAAAATCACAACAATGTCATTACTTTAATATAGTTGCTGGAAGTATCATATTATTGATATTGATCACATTTTATATTTTTATGCGCAAGGATGGATTCATATTGACTCTGAATCTTTTTGTTTCACAGTGTGAATATTAAAAGACAGACCTCCGCATATAAATAAATACATACTGATGAGGAAAAGTAACAGCAAAAAAGTTATACATATAAATGGTGTGGCTTCATTAAATAATAAAATGTCCACATCAACAATACTGCCAGAATAAGTTAAGGTTTATGGATAAATGTAATTGAAAGATTCAGTCATTTATTTCATATCATATTCCACGTAATGCTGACAAAAGCTACAGTCCCTGTGGCTTGCGATAGCACATTTTTAAAAATGGCTTTAAAAGTTATGACAAGCTATGGATCCGCAGCATATAGACTCAGGGATAAGTCACGTATCAAGTCACGGGCAAATGATATTTGGAATCAGCCGCAGCGAACACAGTCATTGTGGGGACCGTTCTAACACAGATAATCATGCAAACCATTGCCCTCTGGGTGACTGCTTTCTTGAAAGTCCTTAATGGCAACTTGAAGACCGATATGTCACAAACTGAAATACTCAATTTCGAGCCGCCAGCGCGGAAAACCCTGCGTCCGATGCTGTTTCTTTCTCAGTCATGACTGGAAATGGCTGAACGAAAATATATTTGCGGCAGTCTGTTTTTTTTTTGTTGCCAAATAGTCTTTGATCCACACTTTTTTTTCCCGTTAGTGTAATCTGCTTTCAGCGAAACGCCGCCCGGCCAAATAAAGTGTCGCCACATTTATTACGATGAATTATTCAAGCAACAGACATACGCTCCCTGAGAGCGTCGAGCCGGACCGCGTCGTCTCACAAACGGCCCATAAATGTTTCAGAGACTCGAGCCCGGCGGAAATACGGCTTTTTTTTTTTTTAAAGGTTCGAAACACAGAGAGACAACAGCGTTCCAGCCTGACGCGGAGGGCCCAGAACGAGCCAGCACGTGCCCTTCCGGGCCTAATGGAATCCAACGGCTTACACGGCTTTGCCATGTTGACCTAGATGTGAACGGAGTCAGACAATTTTAATACGTGTCATCCAAAGGGAGCGAAAATAAATTAGCACACGCTCGACTGCCTTTCCGTTCTCTCTGTGTTTGTACCTTAACCCCAGAGATGAGCAGGAGACATCCTCCAGGATTGAGTTTCCAACATTGCGCAGTGACATTTTACACATTAAAAACCTTCCCCTCTTTCTTTCTTCCTTTCTCTTTCTTTCGTTCTTTTAGTTATCATAAGATAAGGTAAATATTCTCTTTCAAACAAACCTTTTCTTTGTCCTGGGGTTTGCAAAAGATTTGCTGTACAAATTTTTCCTCCCACAAAGGTCAAGCATTTCATATGTGCATAAATTGTTTGACAGGAATATATCAGTAACACAATGAACTGCAGGAATCTTGAGTGACTATTGTTACTCTCGCACATCTGTAATGTCTTGTGTTGTATCGGTTGCCTTCTTCAGTGGGGACATTACATGATTTTACCAGATGTTCCCACTTGCATAAACATTGCTCTGAATTTGTCACAGATTATGATGGATTAATAAAAAGGAACTTACTCGATTTTGACTGTGTGCAGAGAATTTACCCTGGCGTGAAACGTGACAAAAAGATCTTCCCATGTCATTTTTAAATTATGCAAATCTTCCAGAACTGCCTTGGTGATCTCTCCAAATGAATTCAACCTGATGGACCATCCTGTGAGGTATGGAGTTGTTTGGCATTATTTCATGTGGGCATTATGGCCAGAGATGTTTGATGCACAAACCAGACGTTCAGCTCCTTATTCCAGACAATCGAGTAGGTAACAGGAGGTCACAGTGCCTGCCTGCATTGCAACACTAACTATGAATGTTCAGGGCTCAACCACACCCCTTCATGAATATGCAGAATAGGCATGAGAACCAGGGCTTCAACAATCGGGGTAGAGAGAACTTTCACTGCTAAATATGGAGCTGACCATCAGGTTAGTAAACAGGCAATTTATGTCTCTTTTGGCATTAGCAGAAAGTTCCGGAACAGCATCGGAATACTGAAGAGGAGAAGCCGAGGTGGCCTGGTTCCTTCGACCTCGCGGAATTAAATCCAAGTTTCCCGGATAAGCGGTTATCCCTTATCGTTTCTGGCTTGTGAAATTTGCTCTACAGTCAAACTGCCATCCCAAGATATTTCCGAGCCACTGCCCTTATATCCAGGAGCAGCCCTGCAGAGGGGAGAGGCAGAGTCTGTGTCCCTCTCCCACCGGTGCTGGGGGAGGGGGGGAGGGGGGGGGTTGGGCAGGCTGTTCCCCTCCTCGTTCAGCCTGAGCGCGCTCGCACTGTTAACCGTTTTTAATTTCCCATCAGACGCGCGCGGGAGCCGCCTCCGCGTCCCCCTCGCCCAGGTGACCCGTTAATTGGCTCTGATGCATGCGCGGCAACCGGAGGAGGCCGCTCGCCCGAGCCTTCCTCCGCCCGCCGTTTCCACGCCTAAAATAAATCCGCGTAAGAGCAGATGGCTACATTAGGAGGACTAATAACACGGAAGGGGCGTGCCGGCAGACGAGGTCCCGGGACTCGGAGAGGACGGGTATCGGAGCGGCTCGGCCGACGAAGGAAATGCATTTCAATCAAGGGTTGGCACGGCAACATCTGTCACTCCGGGAAGGCCGCGCGCGTGCGGGGGCGGAGCGGGGAGCCTCCGATACGGGAACGTGTCGTCGCCGCCTGAGCGCACACGCCGTTACCGCGGCGACGCTGTCCTCGGCATGCTTAACATTCACCCGACATCCCGATACTCCCCTTAACAAATTCAGCATAATGAAAACAAGGAGAGAGACACTAATGATTAATTATGCAGTCGCCGTGCGATGCAAATTTATTATTATTTTTTTTGCAACAGCTTTGACAAATTGCTCTTGAGTCCCACTGACTGATAGGTCTGAGGAATTTACGTGGAGCTGGTTGCCCGGTGTTCACGAATAACATTTTTGTGCTCATTGCTCATTGTTTATAACGACCGCAAACTGAAGACATCGGCAGGCAAAGGGTGCGAAATCAATAGTGGAAGATGCCATGATTTGACTCAGATGGTTTTCTTTCTGTTAATAAAATGCTAATGAAAAATATGCATATACATATAAATGTCATTCCCTATTGTTGGCCAGTCTGGTATAGATTAAACTGTCTCTTGCAATGTTCTGTTCTTGACAGAGGCGGAAAGTCCAGGGGTCAGAAAGTAAAAGTCCCGCCCTGTGTTTCTTCCACCCATGAAGTCAGCCAGCTGGTTTCCATTGTTGGGGAGTTCAATTATATTTTACAGCAGTTTGCTGGTAGTTTGACTACATTCAAATCTGTGTGGTGGTTGTAGTAGTTAATGACCTTTTTTGTCAGGAGTAGTAAACAACAGGAACTACCAACTACGTTTGGCCCTAAAATGTGTATTTTTTTCCAAGCCACTTTGACTAAATACTGCCACCTCTGTCCCTTTCCCCTCTAATCCTGATTGGTCAGAAGCACTCCACTACATTATAGTTGCCAGCTGCCACACACTGCTGGTTCTCCTCACTGAGCTGTATAGGGGTTCTCCCCACTGAGCTGTATAGTGGTTCTCCTCACTGAGGTGTATAGTGGTTCTACACACTGAGCTGTATAGTGGTTCTCCTCACTGCGGTGTATAGTGGTTCTACACACTGAGCTGTATAGGGGTTCTCCACACTGAGCTGTATAGGGGTTCTACACACTGAGATGTATAGGGGTTCTCCTCACTGAGCTGTATAGGGGTTCTCCTCACTGAGCTGTATAGGGGTTCTACACACTGAGCTGTATAGGGGTTCTCCCCACTGAGCTGTATAGGGGTTCTCCTCACTGAGCTGTATAGGGGTTCTCCACACTGAGCCATATAGGGGTTCTCCTCACTGAGCTGTATAGGGGTTCTACACACTGAGCTGTATAGTGGTTCTACACACTGAGCTGTATAGGGGTTCTACACACTGAGCTGTATAGGGGTTCTCTCCACTGAGCTGTATAGGGGTTCTCCTCACTGAGCCATATAGGGGTTCTCCTCACTGAGCTGTATAGGGGTTCTCCTCACTGAGCTGTATAGTGGTTCTCCTCACTGCGGTGTATAGTGGTTCTACACACTGAGCTGTATAGGGGTTCTCCCCACTGAGCTGTATAGTGGTTCTACACACTGAGCTGTATAGGGGTTCTCCCCACTGAGCTGTATAGGGGTTCTCCTCACTGAGCTGTATAGGGGTTCTCCACACTGAGCCATATAGGGGTTCTCCTCACTGAGCTGTATAGGGGTTCTACACACTGAGCTGTATAGTGGTTCTACACACTGAGCTGTATAGGGGTTCTACACACTGAGCTGTATAGGGGTTCTCCACACTGAGCCATATAGGGGTTCTCCTCACTGAGCCATATAGGGGTTCTCCTCACTGAGCTGTATAGGGGTTCTACACACTGAGCTGTATAGGGGTTCTCCCCACTGAGCATGTATAGGGGTTCTACACACTGAGCTGTATAGGGGTTCTCTCCACTGAGCTGTATAGGGGTTCTCCTCACTGAGCTGTATAGGGGTTCTACACACTGAGCTGTATAGGGGTTCTCCCCACTGAGCATGTATAGGGGTTCTACACACTGAGCTGTATAGGGGTTCTCTCCACTGAGCTGTATAGGGGTTCTCCTCACTGAGCTGTATAGGGGTTCTCCCCACTGAGATGTATAGGGGTTCTCCTCACTGAGCTGTATAGGGGTTCTCCTCACTGAGCTGTATAGGGGTTCTCTCCACTGAGCTGTATAGGGGTTCTCCTCACTGAGCTGTATAGGGGTTCTCCTCACTGAGCTGTATAGGGGTTCTCCTCACTGAGCTGTATAGGGGTTCTCTCCACTGAGATGTATAGGGGTTCTCCTCACTGAGCTGTATAGGGGTTCTCCTCACTGAGCTGTATAGGGGTTCTACACACTGAGCTGTATAGGGGTTCTCCTCACTGAGCTGTATAGGGGTTCTCCTCACTGAGCTGTATAGGGGTTCTACACACTGAGCTGTATAGGGGTTCTCTCCACTGAGCTGTATAGTGGTTCTCCCCACTGAGCTGTATAGGGGTTCTCCTCACTGAGCTGTATAGGGGTTCTCCCCACTGAGCTGTATAGGGGTTCTCCCCACTGAGATGTATAGGGGTTCTCCCCACTGAGATGTATAGGGGTTGAGTAATTGTAGTTTTTCACGCTACATTTCTCTTTAAGGTAGCTTTACTGCAGTTCACCTCCTTTCCGCCTAATTGGTAGTTAGTACAATTTCACCTTCAAAGTAGTTTCACCAACACTGCTGATTTCACTAATTAGTTCTACCTCCTGGCTGCAGAAGCGTGCTAATGAGGAAATCTAGATGATTGAAACAAAATACCGCGGAGTACTTTTACTTTCTGAACCTGGATTCTTCCACCTCTGGTTCCTGACCTCTCGTCTCAATCCACATCCAATCCCCCCTGTCAAGATCACCTGCGGTCGGTGCTTTTCTTCATCTCCGGCGCAGTGATCTTTATCCCTCTATGAATCTCCGCTAATCTCCACAGAGAGGCAGAGGCAGGTCTCAGCACTCATTAACGCTTCAGTCTGAGCCTTGCGCTTCCTGAGCACACCCCCACTCGGGGAAAAGCGTTAAGGCTCTTGACATAACGTCGAGGCCCCCGTACCTTTCACTGTAAATATGAAAATGGCAGAAAAAGGTAGATCTGATGAATAATAAATAAATAAAGGTCACGCCACGTGCCTCTGTAGGGCGGAAGACACCGCAATTATGGAAACTATTGACTTTTTTTCCCCGAAGGTATGATCAATGGCTGGAACAATAATGACATTTTTCTGTTGTTTTGACCACTTCAAAATAAAAGCAATTTATTTCCTGTGACGGGAGTCGGAGGCGCTGGGGACAGATGGGCGGCGGCGCGGCGGTAACCGAGCGACGGCGCGGCGGGGCGGGCGGTTTGGCCGCGGCCCGTAGAGCGGCGGCGTTGAGCGCAGTCGCCGCGGGTGACGCGCCGGCTAGCCACCCGCGTCCCCTCGCTGCGGCGTTTCCCCTCCCGCACAAAAGCACCGCAGCGTCGTAAAAAAAAAAAAAGCCATTCAGAAAAACAAACGAAAAAAACGAAAGAAGGGGGGAGAAAGTAACGTGGAAACGAGCCGCCATCGATTTCGCTCCGTCGCCCGTTCCTGTGAGCTTCTGAAAAATCGTCTGCCAAATTAACTGGAGCACGCCGAAGAATCTAGAGCTGAGGCTTTCCTGCTTCTTTTTTTTTCTTTTCTAATTTGTGCTTAAAAGTAGGACGCGCAGATGGAAAAAATAACTCTGCGTTTTAATTAAATCCAGTCCCTGATGAGTTTCGCAGAGGGGGCAGCAGGCACCGGGATGCTTCAACACATCTTCCCGTCGAAACGAAAGGCCGTAGGGGTCGTTGAAGGCACCGCCGTGCTGGCACGGAAGGACCAATTACAGGAGACACGTCGCTGGCCACTCCCACTCGTGTACGTGTCACCATCGCAGGTGACTGAAGGAAGCTCCAGCCAATAAGACAGGCTTATGTCTTATTGGCACAAATGTCACAAATCAGTAAAAGCATTTGTTTCTCCACTCCAACTAATCTGGGGTGAATGTTCCGATACAAAATGGCTGCCATGGGTCACTTGAGTGGATGGGACAAGAAAACAGTGTCAGTGGCCACTGTGAAGATACAAGGTGATTTAACTCATGTTCTAAGTACAGCCCTTGATGAAATACAAAGACTAGGTTTTTTCAGCCACACCCAACACATTCTGTACCACTCCTGATAATGCCAGCAATGCTTTTACATTAAACAAAGGATTCTGTAAATATACAAAAATGAGACTACAAGCACAGCTTAATATTAAGGGAATTCCATTAAAAAGTTTGAAACGTAATAATTATATGCCCCTATAGATCAGGGGCATACTGTGAGCTCCAAGTTGTGCAGATTCTCAGCTTTTATTAAAGGGAATTTTTATGCATTTTATTTTGCTTTCACCATGTAGAAATTCTAGTACTTTTTATACATTGTAATTAGTCAGGTGTGTTTAATTGCTACCTAAGTCCAGGTATAAGAGAGCTTTCAGTATCTAATCTTTATTCTAGGCATTCAATTGCCTTTGAAGTCTGTTATTGGCATTTGTCAACATGAGGTCCAGAGTGCTGACAGTGACAGTCAAGGAAGCCATTATGAGGCTGAGAAATAAGAAAACAGTCAGAGACATAGGCCAAACCTTAGGCTTACCAAAATCAACTATTTGGGACATCATTAAGAATAAAGAGAGTACTGCTGTGCTCAGTAATTGCAAAGGGTCTGGTAGGCCAAGGAAGACCTCTATATAGTTGATGACAGAAGAATTCTCACCATAATGAAGACAAACCCCCAAACACCTTTCCAACAGATGGAAACCTCTTCAGGAGGCAGGTGTGGGTATGCCAATGACCACTGTCCATAGAAGACTTTGCTAGTTAGCTGCAAAACTAGGATGGCCAGGTTACAGTTTGCAAAGAAGTACATAAAAGAGCCTGTCTGGAGGCCAAAAGGAACTGCCCAAGGTTCAAAGCACCTCCCCTCATCTGTGAAGCTGCAGCAAATATGGACAGCAGCAGGGTGGTGGAGTGCCCAGCTCCGCGCTCTGGGGTTCACTTTAGTGCTCATCAGACTGCAGGAGGTTCTGAGAGCGCACGCAGCCTCGCTGGGATGCGATTGGATACGTCTGCAGCGGTACTGGGCGTGTCTGACCGGTGGACCGCCCTCAGCAGGAAACGCAAGAGCTCTGAGGGGGTCGTGCGGTGACCACAGGCAGGCCCCCGGGGACCGGGGTGGGGGTGCAGGTCCTGGTCCGTGTCAGAGAGCTGCAGGCCCCTAGTCACTGCGGTTGCCACGGAAATGGGATACGAAGCAGACCCAAGCTCTTCCCCTGACCCCCCCCGACAGCGCACTTCCGTGACAGGCTTGTCAAAGCATGATCTTCCCTGTCTCAGGACTCAGGAGTATTTTTGACTTTTAAACCCTCTCTCGTCAGAGAAAAATCACGGTGATGTCCCTACGTGGAGAGGTTGCGGTTTACACAGTCTGGCTTCTCGAAGCTGGGCCGACTCAGTTTCAAGAAGAGAAACACGGATATTTACGAATGGCGGGATTCCTGCGTGGAATCTGTTTGACGTGACCCAGCAGGCGAGTTGCTCCTCCGGACCTGACCCAGCAGGCGAGTTGCTCCTCTGGACCTGACCCAGCAGGCACGTTGCTCCTCTGGACCTGACCCAGCAGGCGAGTTGCTCCTCTGGACCTGACCCAGCCGGCGAGTTTCTCCTCTGGACCTGACCCAGCAGGCACGTTGCTCCTCTGGACCTGACCCAGCCAGCATGTTGCTCCTCCGGACCTGACCCAGCAGGCGAGTTGCTCCTCTGGACCTGACCCAGCAGGCACGTTGCTCCTCTGGACCTGACCCAGCAGACACGTTGCTCCTCTGGACCTGACCCAGCAGGCGAGTTGCTCCTCTGGACCTGACCCAGCAGGCACGTTGTTCCTCTGGACCTGACCCAGCAGGCACGTTGCTCCTCTGGACCTGACCCAGCAGGCACGTTGCTCCTCTGGGCCTGACCCAGCAGGCACGTTGGTCCTCCGGTCTGCGAAGCGCAATCCCACGCTGCCCTGCGCGGGCTGCTGTTTAGCGCTTCAGGCGCCCGCCCTCGTCACTGCGATGATGTCACATCCCCCGGGTGTGCTCGTTCTACGTGGATCAGCTCCTCTGGGAACCTTCCGCCGCTTCTTTTGAAATTCATGAAATACGGCATCTGTGCCGTATCTGTGCCCCCCCCCACACTTCTGCCTCAACCCCATTGCCCCCCTTTTCCTGTGCCTGGAAGTTTATGAAAAATACAAGATGGGAAATTCAGTTAAATAGCGAAGCCAGGCTTCCGTTTGCTCTTCCCTCGGCCTGGGATGAGAGAGTGCTCCTCCCCCTTCCTCGCCATGGCAACGTGAGGCCGTCCTTTGTCGCGTGTTGTGACAGCCGTTTATTTTTTTGACGCGAGGAAGACAGGAAGAAAAAAAGCGAGCGAGGTGCGCATCCCATGATGCTGTATTTTTAATTAGATAACAGCAGAGAGGGATCTCGCGAAAAGTGGGAATGGCGCTTCTTGTTAATTACGTCGCTGTCCCCTTGCATTTCAGTCCTCATTAATCTGAGAGAGAGAGAGTGCCCTCCCGTCCCCGTCCCAAACCCCCCTCCCCCGTCGTCTTCCGGCTGGCTGCCAGGAAGGTCCGTAAACATCGGCGTTTCACGGCGGTGAGAAATCGCCGGCGATGTTTCGCGGCAGGACGGGACAGCCGATCCCCGAGCGGTGGCGATACGCATTTTGACGGGGCCCTAAAAAAACGTCTTTTGTCTTCCGTAATTACAGCCGGGGGAGACGGCACGGGTTACGCGCTCACGATTTCGTTTTTTACGAATGAAGGGAAGCCGCGACTGTTTCCCCTCTGCTGCGGCGGGTTCGGCAAATATTTTCTACGATTACGGATCTCGCCCGTCACAGGGAGAGGGCTCTGTGTGTGATCGAAGAAATGTATTCAGGCTATGATTTGGGCCATTAAAGGGTATGCAAAACGCCCGTGGCTTTTCGTAGCCTGAAATGTGTCCTTTAAAATGATGTTTTAAGCTGTTATTAGATTTCATGTTCATTTAAAAATACAGAAGGATAACACAAAATGGCCAAACCGCGGTGTTAATGAAGTAGTCTTAAAACATGCAACTTGTTGCTGTTGCTCAGCAGTTTCGGCTGACCTAGGGGTGACTGTTTGAGCAGAAGTTCTCGTAAGTATACACTGAATGGTTTTACAGTGAAAAAAAACAAAAAGACTTTGTTTCAGATTCAGTTGCATGCTAATTGGACTCACACACATTTAATGGCCTATAGTAAGTCGCAGACAATGTTTAATTATGTAGATACACATGATGGTGGTGTTAATGGTGCTCGGTGAGAAATTTCTGTCCTTCTGTTAGAAGAATGTGACATCATCCATAAAAAAGCATGAAATCCAACCTTTTTACATCCAGCTTAATCACTGTTTTGATGGGAGAGTCATCATACTTAATGTGAATGGAGCTGGAAAATAAACTCTTTATCACTTTAATACCCCTGTGTTTGTGTATCCGAGCAAAGCAGAATGTTAAAAAATATATTAAAATTCTGAGCCATTAATAACGCTTATCCCAAAAAAAACAGAGAGGCCACAAACTCTGAAAAGTCCGGTCCGAGTCCTTTGCCTTTTAAACTCTTATTTAAAAAATTATTTTAGGACAGTGAGATGGATATCCCCCCCCCCCCGAAAAAAGATAAAACTAGTGTGGGAGCACTGGCACTGTTCCGCGCTCTCTGCCTGGGGGGGTAGCACTGTGCGAATGGGCAGTCTTATCTCCCAGTCCCATTAATCCACTCCTCTATCAGACACAATCTATCTCCTCCTGGCAACCCTTTGACAGAGGGCGAAAATATCAGCAAGATACCCGCTCGGATCAATCCGTTCGATTCCTGCGCTGAGACGAAGCTTATTCATCACCTCCAGGCTGTTTTTCTCCTCACCCCCCCCCCCCCCCTTTCCCCCCCTCACTCACCCACCACCCCCCCCCCCCCCTTCTTCAGAGGAGGAGGAGCTGGAGTTCGGTGGCACATCTCTAACCCGGCTCCTCCCTTGGCGACGCTCCGGGTCCTGAGTGCCAGACGCCCCCCCCCCTCCCCCGCACATCTGTCCCTCCCCCCCCTCATGCGTCCGTCCCTCCCCAGGCCCTTTTTTATCTAATTTCCAGTTGTCAAGCGGGGGCAGGACAGACGCACAGCGTTATTGTCAGTCGGGGGCTGGCCAGGGCCTTTTGATGTCCGTCCTTACGTGTCCGGTGCAGGACAAACACACCCCCCCCCTTCAGAAACTGAACAATCCAAAGGCCTACGTGGAGTTCTGAGTCCCCTTCCCTCTCTGTGCTCGTTTTTCTCTCCCTTCGCTCTGCTGAAGTGAAGGAGGATGAGGGATGCCACCCTGAACTTGAAGCCCTGCCCCCTTTTATTGGAGCCATTTGGCGGCTGTGAGGAATTAGGAGACATCTCCATCTCCCTGGATTCCCGGCGGCCCTGCTGAACGGGAAGGCCTTATTCCCTGCGGCCCTGCTGAAAGGGAAGGCCTTATTCCCTGTGGCCCTGATGAAAGGGAAGGCCTTATTCCTGGGGGCCCTAATGAAAGGGAAGGCCTTATTCCCTGCGGCCCTGCTGAAAGGGAAGGCCTTATTCCAGGCGGCCCTGCTGAAAGGGAAGGCCTTATTCCTGGAGGCCCTGCTGAAAGGGAAGGCCTCATTCCCTGCGGCCCTGCTGAAAGGGAAGGCCTTATTCCCTGCGGCCCTGCTGAAAGGGAAGGCCTTATTCCCAGCGGCCCTGCTGAACGGGAAGGCCTTATTCCTGGAGGCCCTGCTGAAAGGGAAGGGCTTATTCCTGGAGGCCCTGCTGGAAGGGAAGGCCTTATTCCCAGCCCACGGCGCACAGGCCGTGTGGCGGTTGGGAGGCCTGGTGGTCGACGGGGCGAGCCGCCCGGCTGAGGTGCGACCATCAGATAAAAGCGCCCTCAGCGGCTGCCGGCGCCCGGCGAGGGCCTGGCGAGCGGGTACACTCATACCCGCCTCTGCTCCTCCTCCCACACGCTCTCACTCTGCGGCCACCAATCACAGCTTCAGACCCACGGAGCGAAAAAAGCCTTGCTGGTTGGCAGTTATCAACACCTCGACTGCAGGGCATGATGGGAAGAGCAAAGCTCTCAGGCCTGTGGGGGAAAAAGATGGCAAATGAGTATATTTCATTTACATGCTGGAATATGGTCACGTAAAGCCACTTTAATCATTTTGTAAGAAAAAAATGGTAAAGCTCACAGGTTCAGAAATGGATTGTAATTCAGAGGTATTTTAAAGGGAATTGTATAAAAACTGGGAAGCACGGTAATTGTTTGAAAGGCCAGAGATGACCTGGGTACATTTTTTTGTTATCTTGTGATCACAGAATAATTAGTTCATGATCTTGAGAAAACAAGCATCTAGAGAAAACAAAGTTAAAAGAAAAGTTCCCATGTGCTTGGTGTGTCTGCAGAGATGCATATGGTGATATCTAACTTTATAAAGACAATATTTTCACAGTGCAGGTGTGCTATCAAACTTACTTGTTTAGAAGTGAAAAAATGTACATTCCACAATATTTTCACGTTTGTCTTTTACATAATTCTCTCTCTCTCTCTCTCTCTCTCTCTCTCTCTCTCTCTCTCTCTCTCTCTCTCTCTCTCTCTCAGGCCCACATGTTCTAACTGTTTTACTCACACATATCATTAGCGATTCCCGGTATTTTTAGAAGCAAGTCGCGCCGGGGTTACACGCAGAGGAAAATGTCACGGTTCTGCTGGGCTCCTGCTCCACTGAAAAGTCCTTGAAGCCCTGGCAGGCTGATGAATAGGCCCGTGCGATCCCGCTTGGCCGCGCGAGTCAGACTCCGAGCGGCAGACGCTCTCCGGAGGCGGGCGAAGGAGCGGCCGCGCTCGTGTGTGACTATCAGAGCGGCTTTTAGCGTTTTAGCGCCTCTCCTACGCGTGACCGCCTGCACACTCAGCCAATAGGACGCACCACATGCGTACACCAGCACACTCAGCCAATAGGACGCACCACGTGTGTGCACCAGCACACTCAGCCAATAGGACGCACCGCGTGCATCAGCACACTCAGCCAATAGGACGGACTACATGCCTGCGCCAGCACACTCAGCCAATAGGACGCACCGCGTGCGCCAGCACACTCGGCCAATAGAACGCACCGCGTGCATCAGCACACTCAGCCAATAGGATGCACTGCATGCATGCGCCAGCACACTCAGCCAATAGAAAGCACCGCGTGCCTGCATCAGCACACTCAGCCAATAGGACACATTGCTTGCGCCAGCACACTCAGCCAATAGGGAGCAGCGCGAGCCTGCACCAGCACTCTCAGCCAATAGGATGCACTGCGTGCACCGGCACACTCAGCCAATAGAAAGCAGCGCGAGCCTGCACCAGCACAATCAGCCAATAGGACGCACCGCATGCCTGCACCAGCACACTCAGCCAATAGGACGCACCACGTGCATGCCAAGTAGCACAAACAAGATGAAAATATACAGGCAAACTATAAAATACATTAAGAAAAGCAAGCACAGGTTTGCTAAAATACATCATCTGGGAGATATCTGAACCTCTCAGTGCTTATCTGCCTGTCCAGTTATATTTGCCATTTGCCCCTCTGCTGCTGAGGGCATGTTTGCCCAGGCATTTTTATGCCTGAAAAGTGACACTGGCACAAGCACACTCAGACAGTGGGTAAAATATGAACCCTGGTAGCATAGATTCTGAGACTCAGGCCAGTGTATATCTGTACAGGTGCTTGTGCACCTGCACAGTTGCTCTTCAACAAGCTATTCAGTTATTTTCGAAAAACGAACTCGAGCGTAACAATTTGATTATGGCTTTCGGAATTGGCAAATAAATTCTGCCGTGTAATTGCACGCATACATGGTGTGGTGTGGGGATGGCTGGTTTAAGCAGCTGGAGGGCCCCAAGGAAAGCCCACTGTGGCAAACACGCCTGCCACAGGCCACCGAAGTGGCTTTCCTTGGGGCCCTCCAGCACAGAGACACAGGGAGAAGATGTTCAAAAGTCCACATTTATTTCTGAGGGTTTGGCAAGATGTTATAGCCAAGTGAGCTGATGTTAAAACTGTCATGACAGAGCTCCCTGGTGTGGGTGGGGATGGCAGATTTAACCTGTGCGCAGCGATTACCTCACTACGCACAGGTGCAGCCACTCCTGTTCCTGGGCCCAATCAGCCTGGCCAATTATCTAATTCTCAACCAATTATCCAATTGGCCAGGTCTAACCTGACCCAGGGCAGGTGTGGCTGCTTAAACCAGCCATCCCCACACCACACATGGGAATTAGTATTTTTTTAAATTATTATTTTAAAATTGTTTCATTATGTATTATTTATTTATATTTTTTGTTTTTATAATTAAATTAAAATAATGTAATTGCATATTTGTAATTAGGCTGGAGTTGTTTCATTATGTATTGTTGTAAAATCCAACGGGATCTGTTCGCTTTAAAGGGAGAGGCTGGTCTTTCGCTCCAGTGCAGGGCGTGTCTGTCCCACAGGCCCTCGTGTAGTCTCGTGCTCCACGCGTAAAGGGCTTCACCAGAGGCAGCTAACTGCTTAAAAACAGCATTTTATGGCCAAAGTGGAGAAGAAACAATAACTCCCCACTGTCCTTTCTGCTTTATTGTCCTGCTGACAGGGACACTTTAGAGTGGTGTAAAAATGACAGCCCCTCATTGGTTTATTTGGCTAGCCAATGGAACGTGAATGGAAAAAAAACTAAGAGCAAAAGTGATGGGTAATTCATGTACCCTCTCTTAAATCAACGACAGAAGAACTTATATGACCGATAGATCTTAAAATGTATTTTACCCATATTTTTACCCTGTTTGGGATGTCCAATTTATGTGTGATCAAGCTCATTGTTTAAACCTCCCCCTGACACTATGGGAGCACAAACAGGCACGCGTGGGCACGTCTCCTTCCAAACGAGTGAGAGGATAAATCTGCCTTGAAGGGTTATTATCTTACCACAGTGTTTTTGTTCAGTGTCAAAATAGTCTTTTCTTTCATAAATTATAACAGTAGTTTACCATCCTTTTGATGAGGAATTCTCCAGAAGTAGGCGGGATCTTTTCATTTGCAACAGGAAGTGATATGTCCCTCTTTGCTCTTGCGTGTAACTGCTGTTTTTGTTACTGTGTGGAAGCTATTATCTTTTCTTATCATCTTTCCGTACCTTGTGGCAAGACAAAGAGATATTTTTTTGACAGACGAAAATAACAGAAAATACTATAGGTGTTTTGCCCTCTTTCATAATTTTACATTCATAATTTTACTTCATGGAGAAAAAGTAGACTCACTGTTTGTGTGTGAGCAGGCTGTAACGTACCACGTAGACCAGCATCATCTGATGCTAGTTCTGTCGCCTCTTTCATCATCCAAAGTAAAGACAGACAGGTCATAACCGTCTGCTCAGATTCCCTGATCAAGGGCCGTACAGTCCGAGCGTGAGGATCATCCCACTCACACCCACTTTGTTCTGTTTGTCATAAAGCGTTGTGTTTGGTTTTCAGCGTGCTCAGATTCAGCCCAAACCCCCATTTAAAATGTGTCTTCTTTTAAACGAGCTACAGTATAGGAGGAAGAACCATAATTCTAAGAGACATGACACATATGGGCCAACACCGATGGCTAAAAGTATTACGGCTACTATGAATTTGCTCAATGTTAATTAAAGTGTCTCACAAAATGATGTTTTTTTCCTGCAGAAGCAATTAATTTCAACATACCAGTGATATACTAGAATTTGTAAATGGAATGCACATTAGTTGCATGGTTTATGTGGCAATTTATAACACATTGCCAGCCAGATTACTGCACTATTATTTGAATCGCCCCTCACATGTATCACAAATTGGTATGTTGTAGTCTATGGCAAGCAGACAGGCCAATGAAAATAACAATTATTTTCCAAAGAAAATAATTTGACTACATATGATGCCAAAACATTTACATAATAGACATGCATATCTATACAAACATATGTCCATACATACACTACACACATATGTATTGACACACCTTTGCACACGTATGTGAATCATATACACACATATAAATATACAGTACTGTGCAAAAGTCTTAGGCACCTGTAAAAAAAAATGCTGTACAGCTAAGATGATTTCAAAAATAATGAAATGAATGGTTATAAATAGCGAAAAAATAATATAAAGAGCAGTAAATAGAAAATCAATGTTTGGTGTGACCACCCTTTGCCTTTAAAACTACACCAATCCTCTTAGGTACACTGTCCGGCACTTTTATAAGAAAATTGGCTGGTAGGTTGTTCCAAGCATTTTGGAGAACTTGCCACAGTTCTTCTGCAGATTTTGGCTGTTTCGCTGGCTTCTGGCTCTCCAGGTAATCCCAGAGGCCCTTGATCAAGTTTTTATCTGAAAAGTAGTCTAGTACTTAAAATATTACTTTATTTAACAAAATACAAAAATGTATCTGTAAAAATTGAATTTTTTGGAAAATGCATGTTTGGAAATCTCAAATTTGCTCTTTTCTACTGACACACTAATGCAGAAAACAAAAATAAACATCTAAGACCAAATATATACTATATATTATATTTAAAAATCTAGGGTGCCTAAGACTTTTGCACAGTACTGTACCTACATTTGGTTTTCTCTAACATCAGGTTAAATCAAGTTAAAAGCGACTGCTCCATTAACAGATTTTTATATCGCATGTCTTTGAAAAAAGCCTGCCAGAGCAGGAGGCAAAGGAAAGCCAGTGCAATTCAACACAGCCCAGAGTGCATTTTTATTAATACTTCATGTGAACATTTCAAATAAACTTCTTATTCCCCAAAATATAAAGTGACTGCTATGGTCTGTATACACAGATTACTTCAAAACACATTTCTTTGTGCAAATGCTGTTTATCTTTCTGACCTGGATTTAATCAAAATTTGGTTTGTGTCTGAATTTTTAATTAAATTAAATGTTTTCTTTTTCTTTTCTCTGTTCTATTTTTTTCTTTTCTTTTCTTCATTTTGTCTGCTTTGGAATTAGTTCTCGTTATAATTCTTGTCTGAATCCAGGCCTGCGTCTCACAATATGTTTTAATTGTATGCATAAAAAGAGAGCTGATCCAGAGATATGTTTCAAACCTGACCTTGCCAGATTTCAGGAGAAGAATACTTCTCAAAATCAACCATTTGTATAATTGTTTTTAAGCAGCATGTACATGCTACAATATGCTGGCTGAAGAGAACTTGATTAGATCTAGCCAAGTGTGTAAGACAATAAAGAGCTAGTTTAATGTCAGACTAGCTTGTAGCTGTAGTTTATTACATATTCCTCTTCATCTTCTCCAACACAATACATTTTTGATGTAAATTAGATCATACAGGATGTAATAACTACAGTATGGCAGTGATATGTAAGTGATAACAGTGTGTTGATTTCTTATAATTGCATTCCATTTAATTATTTCTTTTCCTGAGAATGATTTTGCAGATTAGACGTGGGCACTAAACATGACA
Source organism: Anguilla pacifica (assembly GCA_039654925.1). NCBI lineage: Eukaryota > Metazoa > Chordata > Actinopteri > Anguilliformes > Anguillidae > Anguilla > Anguilla pacifica. Next base: position 45,525,819 of record CM077294.1, read on the forward strand.
TCACAATAAAGAGAACTTTCCAGTTACAAGCCTATGATCTTCACACATGTCACCTTTACAGGATTATCTTTTTTTTTTTTGTATGAATCTCTTCTTTAATTTTTAATGTTCCAGACTATTACAGAATGTACGATATGTCCCAGATGCCATCATGATTATGGAAATGCGAGTTCTACCATTTTATGCCAAGCACAGAATTTACCAGTGTGTGTGCGGTCTCAGAAGGAATTCTGATACAGGGGTTTAATTCATTTCCCACTCCATCTTCAGAACAACATCACAGAAAAGTGAAGCGCAGCACTCCGAAGGACACAGAAATAGTAATTGTTCTATAATTCTGAGATTTGCATTTATGAATAAATTATATTACATTACATTGTTTCTGCTGTCTTATATATACATACATACTTACTGTATATATACACTCACCGGCCACTTCATTAGGTGACAGGAGTGGCACCCCGTGTGGTCTTCTGCTGCTGTAGCCCATCTGCTTCAAGGTTTGACGTGTTGTGCGTTCAGAGATGCTCTTCTGCATACCTCGGTTGTAACGAGTGGTTATTTGAGTTACTGTTGCCTTTCTATCAGCTCAAACCAGTCTGGCCATTCTCCTCTGACCTCTGCCATCAACAAGGCATTTTTGCCCAGAGAACTGCCGCTCACTGGATATTTTCTCTTTTTCGGACCATTCTCTGTAAACCCTAGAGATGGTTGTGCGTGAAAATCCCAGTAGATCAACAGTTTCTGAAATACTCAAACCAGCCATGCCATGTTCAAAGTCACGTAAATCACCTTTCTTCCCAATTCTGATGCTTGGTTTGAACTTCAGCAGATCGTCTTGACCATGTCTACATGCCCAAATGCATTGAGTTGCTGCCACGTGATTGGCTGATTAGATATTTGCATTAACGGGTGCAGTTTGCAGTTGAACAGGTGTACCTAATGAAGTGGCCGGTGAGTGTACATCCACACGGTGAGTTCCATTAAATTTGGGACAACAACATATTTTCTTCTTTATTTTGGCTCTGTACTTCCCAATTTGAAATTTGTAATCAAGCCATTCACATGTGGTTAAATTCTCAGCTTTTATTGAAGCATATTGTTGTACACTTTGGCTTCACCATGTAGAAATTACAGTACTTTATATACAGTATATTGCCCTCTATTTAAAGGAACCGTAATATTTGGAACATTCTAATGTTATGTTAATGAAAGCAGTCAAGATTAGTACTCGTCACAAAGGATGTCACATATCCTTTGCATGCAAAGACTTTGGATCCTGGGCAGTTCTGTTTGGTGTCCACACTTGCCAGCACTCTGATACAAGTGAATCTCATCTGTCCATAAGACTAGACAGTAGGTACTAGACAGCAAACTATAACCTGGCCATCCTGGTTTTGTGGCTAAGTAGTGTGTTGAATTCCATAGTGTAGCCTCTGTAGTTCTGTTTGTGAAGTACTCTGCGGACAGTAGTCACTGGCACATCCATGTCTGCCTCCTGAAGACCGTTTCTGATTTGTTGGACAGGTGTTTGGGAGTTAATTTTCTTTTACCATCAATTGTAGATATCTTCCTTAGCCTACCAAGCTCTTCATTATTACTGTGCACACCAGAGCTCTATTGCTCCTTAATGATATTCCAAACACTTGATTTTGGTAAGCCTAAGGTTTGACCTATGTCTCTGGCTGTTTTCTTTTCTTATTTCTCTCACTCATAACGGCTTCTTTGACTTACATTAGCGCAACTCTGGCCAAACAAACACCAATAGCAGACTTCAAAGGCAATCAAAAGCCTTGAGTCAAGACTAGATACTGAAAGCTCTCCTATACCTGCACCAAGGAAGCACCTGAACACATCAGACAAATCAGAAACACCTATGAAACCATTTGTCCCGATCATTATAGTCCCCTTATATGGGGGGAGACTGTATATAAAAAGTGTTACAATTTCTACATGGTGAAACCAGAACGTACAAAAATACCCTTTGATAAAACTGAGTATCTGCACTTCCATAATTTGTGAATTGTTTGATTACAAATTTAAAATGGCGCAGTAGAGAGCCAAATCAAGAAATATGTCTTTATGCCAAAAATGATGGAGCTCACTGTATATACACACAGCACAGGCATGGGCAGCAAGAAGGTGTGGAGTTTGTTCTCCTCGTGCCCAGGTGGGTTCCTCCCACAGTCCAAAGACATGCAGATTCGACTATATGGAAGGCCTTCACATGGTGTTTCTGCAAAAGAGCATGCAATCATAGTCAACCTACCCTGTATGGATAAAGGTAAATAATGAACATACATGCTAGGGTCACACAATGCATGGTTTAGTTCCAAGTCTGAGGATCCTCTAACTGTGGTTTTTCCTCACACATCTGCCAAACTACCGCTAGAAGCCCCACTCTTCACCTGTGCAAATAGTTCTGCTGGAAGTTTTTATTTAAATGAAAAGAGCAGTTAAATGATCTTTGAATTCCTTATGTTCAGTGTTGTATGACCATCACATAGAAATGGCCGATATAACCTTTACATGACAAATTAAAAAAGCACAGAGAGTGCCTATTTCAAAACCATAGCCAGCCATAGAACAAAGCAAACCAAACAGTTTTTTTTTTTTACATGAACCATTGCATCTCAAATACATACACACATGCAAATATACATGCGTACAAACATGGAAGTACATCCGAACAGTGAACGAAGTGAGCCAATACTGTCTCTTGAACAAGCAAACAAGCAAGCTGTTAATTTCCTTCCCTTGTGAGGTGTTGCCTGTTGTCCCTTGCATCTAATAACTACAGGTACATGATCTAGGCTGGTTAAAACATTAACAGAAGCGCACATTTGTGTTGTACAAAGCCTACAACGTCTGACTACAGTACTATAATAATACATAACACTTTTTATTGCTTGTTTATCAATACACTGAATGCAGCTTTCTGTTATGGTGCACCAGAATGATTTTTCATGCTGATTTCTGCAAAGTGGATGTCACAGGCTTATTATCACCCATGGACACTGATGTTGTTCCCTTGAGCAAGGTAATTTACTTCAGTGGTAAAAAGTAGAATTTCATAAATGGGTCACAGAATATTTAAAACTGTTAGATGCCAAAAATAACGTCATTTTCTATGCAAATGCATGATTTAAAAAATAGTTTTGCATAAAACTGTTGCGTGTTCCCTATTTAATGCACATACTGGATATTACCCTTATTTGTAGTATAGAGCGTGGCCTTCATCTGAGAGTACTACCAATGAAGAAAGAAAACTCAGAGCTATGTTACCACTGAGATAATGAGATAATGTTGAAAACTGAACGAATGTCCTTCTCCAATGAACAGGGTAGCAAAAGGATAATGTGCATCCTTGACAACTAAGACATGTCCGACTCAAGGAGGACACTTCTATTATAAAGCAATCAAATTAGGTCCTCCTGGGTCAATCTGCTATTTAACAGAACACAACCCCATGTGTCAGAATTGACATCCAGTCATGTGATTGGAGGATGACAGCCCAGATGAGTTCTCCCGCCACTTCCCTTCCACGCAGCAAAACCGGAACCTTCCTTAAGAGTCTGAGTAGCCGAGGCGATTAGTGCTACCGCTGCAGTCCAGACCTGGGTCAAAAACATTGTATTCAAATATTTTTCTATGCTTTACTGATCTTGTCTGGTGTAGTGGAACCAATGAAATACTCTCAAAAAGTGCAAACCACTCTGCCTGGTCATATTGGCAGGCTCAATTTCACCAGGCAAGATCAATAGAGCACAGAAAATTATATGAATCTGAAACAAATACGTATTTGACCCAGGTCTGCTGCAGTCGCTGTTAGCACCAGCGTTTTAAAAGTCAGCTTCCTTCCCACTGAATCTGCTCCAGAGAGGTCTGCACAGCAGTTAGCACAGGATCTGCAGCCGCTAAACAGCTAATACGCTCTGAAGGATGAGTCAAACCTTCCGCGCGAGATAAAGTTCATTAACCCTCCATTCCTGTGCCATGGAGATGGGGGGGGTGGCTTGATCCTGAGTGGCTGACATTCACACCTATCAGCTGAACCCCCCCCTCCGTTTGAATATCTCCGGTGGCATTTAGCTAATCACCACAAAGAGTCGCGGGGTTGCGATCTCGCAGTAAATTGAAAGGGAAACCAGCTGAATAATTGATAGGCTTCGAAGGTACCTCCCCCGCCCAATCAGGCAGCTGTGACGGCGTGGCCAGTCGCATGTGCGCAGGTGTTACCCATCATCCCCTGAAATGAGACTGTGTGGAAACAGGACCCTAATTACAGCCCCATGTATTTTTCTCCATCAGTGTTCAGTGGGAGAAGTATGTTATTATCTGACCAAATTACTTATTGTAATTTGTACTTTCGTCCTAATATTGTAGCTTGTTCTTCCCCCTAGTTTGACTTGGCATGTGTTAGGTCACTGCGTGAACTGAACTGTGTTCTTGGCTATAAATAGCTGTACGAAATGAGTATTGTACCTTATCGAACCGGTGTTTTACAGTTGTTCCAATGACCATAATATGCACTTTTGTACGTCACTATGGTAATGACCTGACACTGGGAGGCGGAGTCCAACGTTCCACAGTTGGCTTATGCAGAGCGACAAAGGGGGTACCAGAAAGGCTTACTTTGATAACTGCTGTGATCATTATTTTATTAAATAGGTACATTACAATGGTCTAATACCCAGGGATGGCTTAGCAGGCGGGTCCCAAGAGACTGAGGCTATAATGCGACAGCAAATGAGAAAAAAGATGTAATTATTTCCATAAATACTGGTTACAAAACCCCAAGTAGGGAGTTAAATAAACGGCTCGTAACTTTTGCTGAAGTTGCTCCCTTCTCTCATTCATTTATATGCTAAGCTAGTCCTTTAGGCCCTTTATTCTTGTCTTTAATTTTAGAGATCCCTTTTTTTTAATCAATTTTCTTTTATCTCAGAGAAGTTATTTTAATACTTCCACATCTTATTTCTTTCTCGGCCTGAGTGTGTGGGACATCAATTATTCAATAGAAACAGAACAGTAAAATATGTTAATATTGATTATGCATTCACCGCACCTAAGAAGATTATGTTTTAATATCTCAGTGTGAATGGGAAGTATTACAGAGTGATGTAGAAAAAAAGAAAAGAAAAAACAAATTTGTAACCGTTGTGTATTTGCTGTATTGGCTTGCATGCGTAATGTGCGGGTATAGCTGGAAATGGAAGCCCACAACGTTCCCTTGCTGTAATGGGATGAGAGGATGGGTAGAGACAGGAAGAGAGGAGGGGAAGGATAGAGTGTGTGTGGTTTGGGGGGGGGGGGGGTACTCAAAGGAATATTCTCAGTTTTCCAACCACCCAAGTACAGAGAGCAGCTGCTTTTGTGTCAAAATGCAATGTTACAATGCAATGTGGGGCGGCACGGTGGTGCAGTATGTAGCACTGTCGCCTCACAGCAAGAAGGTCCTGGGTTCGAATCTTGGCTTGGGGCCTTTCTGTGTGGAGTTTGCATGTTCTCCCCGTATCCGTGTGGGTTTCCTCCGGGTACTCCGATTTCCTCCCACAGTCCAAAGACAGGCAGGTAGGCTAATTGGAGACCCTAAATTGCCCATAGGTATAAGTGTGTGAGTGAATGGTGTGTGTGCCCTGCGATAGATTGGAGGCCTGTCCAGGGTGTGTTCCTGCCTCTTGTCCAATGCATGCTGGGATACGCTCCAGCACCCCCCGCGACCCTGCTCAGGATAAGCGGGTACAGATAATGGATGGATGGATGGACAATTCAATGTGTGGGAAATTAATGGTGGTGGGGGAGGTTCTTGTTAGTTGTTAAAGAATAAGGTAAAGCATACTGAAGTGGTCTTCTGGGGCTAAGTGACAATGCCTCTGTGCAGGGAGAGTTAAGGTGTCTTTTCCAGGGTTACCTGTCAGCAGCAGGTGTGCTCTGGAGCCAGTGTTAGGGTTTGTCCGGGTGGTGGGAATCGCGGTACATGCACCATTCCCCCGCATGGCTTACTATGGGACTTTGATGCGCCTTCCGCTAACGAGAATAGGCTTATTTATTTAGCGTCCTTTGCTTTATTTATCAGAACATATGCTGGCCCAGCAGTGATCAATCCAAGCTCACAATGTCAAAATCCCCCGTTGAATTTCTGCTTCCTTTGTTCAACCCCCCCCCCCCCCACCCCCGCCATCCCACTTGCCGAAATCTCTGTGCCAGCGGGTGAGCTGCCAACATTACAGACAGGAACGCGTCACCCTGTAAAATGATGCTGCCCTCTCACCCTCCCTCCCTACTGCACAGGAGGAAAAACTCCTTCTGCTTTCTTTGTGTTCAGAGTTTGTTACCAAAAAAAAAAGCTGTTGTTGAGAAATACATGTGAGAGTGCAGTCAGTTGAGTCTGTGTGAGGTAAACACAGTGTGGGTGCAGTCAGTCGTGTCTGTGTGAGGTAAACACAGTGTGGGTGCAGTCAGCAGAGTTTGTGTGAGGTAAACACAGTGTGGGTGCAGTCAGCAGAGTTTGTGTGAGGTAAACAGTGTTTTTGCACTCAGCAGAGTTTGTGTGAGGTAAACAGTGCAGTCAGTCGAGGCTGTGTGAGGTAAACACAGTGTGGGTGCAGTCAGTCGAGTCTGTGTGAGGTAAACACAGTGTGGGTGCAGTCAGCAGAGTTTGTGTGAGGTAAACAGTGTTTTTGCACTCAGCAGAGTTTGTGTGAGGTAAACAGTGCAGTCAGTCGAGGCTGTGTGAGGTAAACACAGTGCGGGTGCAGTCAGTTGAGTCTGTGTGACGTAAACACCGTGTGAGTGCAGTCAGTAGAGTCTGTGTGAGGTAAACACAGTGTGAGTGCAGTCAGTAGAGTCTGTGTGAGGTAAACACAGTGTGGGTGCAGTCAGTCGAGTCTGTGTGAGGTAAAGACAGTGCAGTCAGTTGAGTCTGTGTGAGGTAAACACAGTGCAGGTGCAGTCAGTAGAGTCTGTGTGAGGTAAACACAGTGCGGGTGCAGTCAGTAGAGTCTGTGTGAGGTAAACACAGTTCAGTCAGTAGAGTCTGTGTGAGGTAAACACAGTGTGGGTGCAGTCAGTCGAGTCTGTGTGAGGTAAACAGTGTGAGTGCAGTCAGTAGAGTCTGTGTGAGGTAAACACAGTGCAGGTGCAGTCAGTAGAGTCTGTGTGAGGTACAGACAGTGCAGTCAGTAGAGTCTGTGTGAGGTAAACAGTGCGGGTGAAGTCAGTACAGTCTGCATCTCTGTTTGGGATCTCAGAGAGAAGAACGGCTTTGATTGTTTGTCACGGGTAAGACAGCGAGAACTAACAGTGCAGCAGCTGCTGATTAATTTGCTGAAATGTAAAAAAAAAAAAAACCTAATTAACAAGAGCCTCTCTAAACCTCATTTCACATCTTCTGTGCTGCATTCTGCATCTTCTTCCTCTCTCTCCATCCCTCTGACTCCTCGCTCACGGGCCGAGCTCGTCCCAGCACACCCCGCTCTCCTCCGCTGCAGTCTGCGGGACGTGGGATTCCTTTCCTGCGTCACCCGGCTGCCCGAGGTGTTTAATAAACACGCTGACCGGTGGTGGGTGCAGACCGGGCGACGGGGCTTCTCTTCTCACGGGGCGATGCGGATCGGGCTCAGACTTCCGCCGGCCGTTGCCCTGTTCCGTGTGACTTTGCCCACAGCGGCCGCAAACGCGCCTCTGGCAGCCTGCCGCAGACCGGCCGAGTTAGCGTGGCGCTAACGGCGGCGCTGCACTGAAACTCTGGCGCCGCAGCTAACCGGCTTCCTATTGCTTCCACTGCTCGGGAGAAACAAATCCAAGCGCATCAGATTATTCCTTTTGGGTTTTTCTGCTGTGGATATGACCCGATGTTTTCAAGTATTTATTTCTTATCTTATATCTTTTATATATATTTTATATACAACACACACACACCCTGCACACACACATTCTGGTGAAAAATAAAAAATGAATAGAAAATGTATTTACCTATACAGGGCAGGTCAATATCCTTCAGCTCTGTCATCTGCAGATCAGGAACCGAAGGAAACAGTCTGCAGATGATGCCCACCTGTTCTACTCTAACGATGGTGAAGCAAAATTGATTGAATAAGAAATGAAAACTGGTTCTCTCCAAGAGTTGGGAAGCACCAGAGGGCTGGTGTACGTGACGGATTTAGTTCCAGCCAATTATTCTGACTACATAAAAAAAGCCGCATACACGAATACTCCCTCCTGTACTGTAGTGCAGTGAAAACATTCTATGCAAGGATAGCTCTGCAGTCTGCGTCTGAAGCTAATGACATCATTAAATTGTTCAGATCAAATAAATGACCTGGCTAATTACCACATAATTAATATCAGAAGCTGCCATGAAATCTCAAAATGGACTGGTCCTCATTGTGTACCCCTACACCCTTAAGCATACCACGTAAATTCACTACTAATATATTCATTACTAATATAGTAAAACATAACTGCAAAAGCAAAAATTATCATGCGAATCTGCATTTGCTGGTAGTTTCAACCTCTTCAAAGGGCCATCTGTGCTTTACAGAGTAGGAAACGTGTTGCATTTTAACTCCAACCGTCGTGTGCTTATTTTACCGGCCAATACCTGCCGGTCAGGCATGGCAGCCATTTTGTGCCAGAATGCTTAGCGGGGATGATGAAAGTGAAGAGGTAGGATGTAGATATTTATACAACGAGCCTTGGAGATCAGTAAATGGACATGTTGAGAAAGTTGTGTCATTAAGAAGACTCAGAAGCATAAAAGTTTGCCGGCATTGCACAAGCTGTAGCAGGAAGAATCAGCCATTCGTGATAACTTCCTTCTCTCTTTGCAAAGCCATCAGATCTTGTAGGATCCTTTGCTAAATTATTTAATTAGTGAAACTGTAGCAGTCACCTATCCTGTGCACGGTTTTTTTTTTTTTTTTGGTTAGTTCGATTATTTCTTCTATATTTTCTAACTCAAATTAATTTGAGATTCCTTAATGCAGCACTTAATTGTAGGGCTATGTGGATCAGCTGTTGATCAGTGTCTTGGAGTCTGGCAGTTGGTCTCAATTGGTCATTGAGAGCAGCTGTGGTGCATTTTCCCTTGTCCAATGAGGGTGTGACAGCACCCTTCCTGTTGGCATTAAAAGAGGCAGGAAATGACATAACCAGGTTGATTTCTGATCCTACTCTCTTTAACGGTGCATTGCTTGGTAGCAGTTTTATTTAAGCTGTGAACTCTGTAGGACTTTCTAGTTGAGTTTTTTTTTTCATTGCTTTTTTTCCACTTGCTTTTTTTCATTGTCAGACTGATTCAGGTTAAGTGGTAAGAGATTTCAGGGAAACCCAGCTATTTTCTGGGTATTATATATATTTTTTAAAACACCTATGCTGGGTCACATTCGCTAGGGTGACTAGCAGACTTCATATTTGCAAGTCTAGTTATTTAGAATATCCTAAACTATTTGTTTTATTTAAGTTAGTTCTGAAAACCTCCTCCTATCCACACAATTCCTTATGTTATTTGCTCTTCAACAGAAAAGAAAAGTTTATAAATTATAAAGGAAAAGGGAGAACCTTTTTCTTTAGAACCGAAGAGGATTTTGTTCATTAAAGTAAATTGAAGAGGCATCAGTTTAATGCATCCTCACTTTTATTATGAAGTTGTACATCCTTTATTTAATGTGGCTGTACTAGTATTCAGACTGGTTCCTGCTCAGCTGGGGTCTGGGGAGAACTGTACTACATGTTTGTGCTGTGCCGTCTGCTATAAAGACCAGCTTATTCCACTCCCCTCAGCCTCGCTAGCACAGAGAATGTGTAGCCTTCTCACGGTAATGGTAACGCTTTATCACCTGCTAAGCTTCAGGGAAGCAGATGCCACTTGAAAGGGACACCCAGACTGCCTGGCTCGAGTATCACTTAATTTCGGCAGTTGTGTGAGGACAGGTTAAAAAATGTTTTAAAAAAATGCAAGGAGACAAGTTATCAACCTAGTAAGGGCTTATGTAATACATATTTACAGACTGTATTGCAAAATCCCTTTTAATAGGAAGGCAATGGATTATCTAAGATTTACTGTAGATCTAAATATCCAAAAGCTGGATGTGAGCTTTCAGTTAAAATGTGGGAATGATGGTCTGCTCAAAAGGATATCACACCATTTCCCATTCTGGTCTCCTGCATCATATCTAGCAAGATCTTATTCACATTTTCTCTAATTAAACACTTCTCTTTGATGCAGGTTTGAGTCATTAAAGTAAGAGAATCAAAGGATCTTGCCTCTCAACCACCTTCAAACAAATGCACCTCACTGCAGCTCTGAGCAGTTTGCTCATTGATCTGACAACAGCCCGCTATTGAATGATGAAATCTTTTAAAAAGTGAAATAGGCCCGGCTGGCAATTTGGAAATAAGAATAGGACTACACAGACCTCCGCCTGAAGTGTATAGCCACTGTTGGCTTTTTTGATGTGTCATCTTGCTTTTGATTTGCGCTATGCTTCTGTGAGTAGCCGAAAAGCTAACAGACATCAAAGATCTCGAGTCTTCAGCTTCGCTTCAGCTAAGAGCCCTCTTGCGCTAGGTCATGGCGACAATGATTCACTTGACTGGCCTTTGTTTAAACACACTGATGCTCTCTTGGCTTGGTCTTTACAACCGCGGTAGTGTGATGAGAACCCTTCCCATGAGGCCGTGCGGATAAAAATGAATGGAATGCTTGTTAGGACACAAAAGGAACAGTGCAGTTCTGCAACACTGAAGCCTGGGGAAAGGCTTCTTGCCTGAAAAGCATTCCTTTGCTGGTATGCGCGTGGCACACAATTGCACAGGTTTATTCTCAAATCCCTTTTGACTTTTTTATTTTTAACAGAGAATTCAAATGTATTACATGTATTAAATGTAACTGCAGTAAGTAATTTGATTTATAAGGGGGGTTCTTTTACAATCCTTTTTGAATAAACGATAATTCAAACTTATCCCAAACTGCCAAAATGAGTGTTTCATGCAAAATGATCAGTGTAGGGTTAACTACAACAAAAGACCTTTGTATCCTGTGTGAGATGTTCAAGGTCTTGATTTCCTATTTTGAACAAATTTTATAACTAGACAGAAGTGCAAAAAAACAATAATGAATAAAAATTCAGTTAACTCCTGCACTACCACCTAAGCAACCTTCCAGATCCTACACCCTCATTTAAATGTTAATGTCAGTTTCTAATCAAGATTGACAGCTTGGGCAAGTGGCAATTTTTTACATTAATGCTGTATGTTAATGACATAACCACACTTGTGCTTGTGGTTGAAAGAAGTGCAGGTACCATCAAACAATGATTAATTAATTTTTTCTCATTCCACAGTCCCAATGTGTCTGATTTCTGAACAGGACACTAATTCAACTCATAAAGTGTGACAGCCTACAATCTGTTGCCTATTCGTTGGTTTCACTGAGGCTAATTCTGAAACAATGCTGCTGAGAATTAAATTTTTTACTCAAGAAAATATAATTGGTCTTTTTTTTTACATGAGATATTGTTGGCCAAGGTTCATGTTATGGCAGTTTTCATCCTGAGAAATATTTAATGCTGTAAATGGTGCAACTAAATATTTTGGTCATTAGTCTTTTTTAAATGTTTTGTTGATTTTAATTCATTTTTATTTAAAATTGCTTCAGCTGCCATGCTTATTTTAATTTGGTTTATCCAACCTCTCATGCATCTGCCTCTCCTCTGGTCTGTTGAGTTTGGTCATGTGGGAGTTTACAGTATTATACTGTATATGCACTGACTATGGCATCATTGTTATTGAATGTGAAACTTGTGTCTTTCAAGACATGCATTCTAGGACACTTGGATGGTTACAAACATTCACAGTGTATGTTCTGCGAGTTTGAAAATTGTCATTGTTTTAGTCATTTGCAAATAGTCTAAAATATGCACTAACCAACATAGACCAATGGTCTATTCCGCATTAACTCATACGGATTGTGACGGTGCAAACTGTAATTTCGCATCATAAGCTCTGCAAATCGTTTTGATTGATGTAAATGGCGTTAGGCTACATCAAATGCATGTATTTCCCCGATTTCTTTTACGAACGATGAACATAGTTGGCCTGGAACCGAGACCAAAGCGTTTAAATTCCCTTTGCCGAATCGCTGAGCTGCTTTTCTTTAATGGGGTTAAGACGCGGTCCTGTCTGTCATTGGTTAATTTCAGGCTCCGCCCAGTGAAAGTGTCTGCCGGATAACGACAATACTCGCAAGCCAGCCGGACGCACGGCTGAACGCGCAAATGGATCCGCGTGCCGCATCTGTGGAGCTGAATAACTTTGTTATTCAGGCCGCTCAGCTGCGTGGAACACGGAGGCCAGATCCCTCGCAAGCTCTGTCATAATAAAGTCTGTCATCCTGGATGGAAGGCCATTGTAATGAATAATCATAGCGCGCCAAATCCGAGCCGGATCCAAACAACAAACAGGTGCGGCCCATCAATTATGCACGCGGGGAAAGGAATGCTAATGTCTTCCCGCCGACGGGAGCGTGTCCGACGTGCTGGCGAACGAGTTCGGGGGAGGGGAACCCGCGGCCCCTCCCCGGCCCCGCTTCGAAGCGCTCCTGGCGTCTGTGGTCGCGCTGGCTGCACCCGAGCGCGTTCGTCGCTTTTAAAACTTCACACAGTCTGAACTGGAGGGAGGGAGGGAGGTGGGATGGGAGACAGGGGGGCGGGGGTGAAATTAGGGTCTTGCGGGGAAGGCGAAGGAGGCTCCGCGAGGTTTCGCTGAGGCCTTCGAAGCGAAGCGTGCGGCGCAGAGGAGGACCCAGCCCCTTCACGAGGCTTCTGGGAGCTCAGCAGAAGCATCGCTGGCACCCGAAGTGCAGACTGGACCCCTCCGCCCCGCCCCCACGGCCAGCGATGGAGCTGAGGCCCATTAGGAGAGGCTGGCAGGCCGGGGGCGGGGGCGGGGTGCTGCGGGGGGAGATTCCACATCAGCTAAGTGGGTTTCAGAGCATTAACAGCTTATTTTAGCCTTTCCTCCCACATCCATTTCCCTCATTTACCCCACTCACCGGAATACCCATCGGACTGGAGTTTCCGAAATACTTTCACCCTTTAGACACGAGCAGCAGTCCCATGGATTGCCAGAGTTACATTTGTTTTCTTTTTTAAAGATCTGTTGGTTTTTTTTTATGATTTATGAGTTAAGTGTCAGTGTTCCGGATGCACGTTTGTCCCATGTCTTCCCTCAGATGGAGAGTGTGTTCTCACAGAGAGTGCCGTGGCGTAACCACGCCCTGGCCCGTGCCGACAGGATTACCCCCAGAGCACATGGGGTGGGGCCCAAGACCTTAAAATGCAGAGAGAGGAGTGGCCCGTTTCGGTTCCTGCAGTCCGGCACTATTCCCCTGGGGGGCAGGGTTATAGAGCTGGTGAGGAGCGGAGATCCCCCCCCCCCAGAACGAGACATGGGGGTGCCGTGAAAAAAAATGATGCACAGCAGAGTCCTCCAGTCGCTGGTCGCTTGGGAGACTCCTTTCTAAGGAAAGGTGCATCAATGCTTCCTTTCTTATCTTCTTTAGCATAGGCTACACTGGACCGTCCTTCACAAAAAGGAAAGGAGATAATGCCATCCCACAATTCCTTGAGGCAGCAACATTTAAAGCGACGCACCTTTTCGGTGTGTGACATGATTGAATTGTTCTTAAGCTATTATATGCATAGGCTTATAATCAGATCATAATCAGCATATTAACCATAACACAGAAGTCTGTCTTTCAAGAAAAAGGGATACGAGACGTCTTTAGCCAGATGTTGTTTTTAATTCAATATTCTTAAAACTTAAGAATGATGATATGTAGCCTACAGTAGTAGATTTGTAGTCCTAAAATGTTATGCCTATATTGCATTAAATCTATTATTATTTTCATACAAGCATACTAATTGGGATTCATGTCGATACATATGAGTGGACAGGAGGGTAAGCGTGAGCAACCATTCAACCATGACAACCATTTCGTTTCACTTGTGTGACTGGTAGCCTATATTCCTTTTTTTATTTCAATTCCAACCTTGGTAATGAAGTAATATTTTTCACCGGGTTGTCCACGTTTATATAGCCTGCATGAAACAACAAGGTAAGAACGCACGGGGCGAAGTATCTATGATGCGCTTGTAGTAGTACATCTTCGGAACATTGTAGTTTCACGACGGCAGACCCACGTCAATAACATCCGCCGTCGCATAATTACGTAGCCTAGTGTAAGTGCAGTCGGATTCTCTTAGCACCGCGGTTGTCTTTTCCCAAGTCCTTTTGAATTCTCCTTCACATCTTTCCTTGACCTCATGACGTTGTTCTTCGAGGTCAAGGAAAAGTGGTTAGGAAAAGACATAGGATGTAATTTTTTTGGACTACTCGGACGCAGCCTGTCTCTGTGGCGCAGAGCAGGAAATGGTGGTGCGGCAGTGTGGACGCACTGCGCTGATCTATTGTCTGTCTTGTTAATGGTGTTTGCTACATTTGGCTTGATTTATTGGGTGCATTGCATTATGGGAACATATTTTATATACCCTGACACCAGTAGTACATGCAGTATAAACTGGTGAGACGGCAGTCTCTGGTACGTCTGTGGAGAACTGCGTGTGAAACAAACAGGACGTGTTTTGAAGGTGTTGGTTCAGGGACATCCTTCGATGTTCATTTTTCATTTGGCAATCATCGGTACTGTATATGTATCTATTTTCAGATTGTTTCGCCACAAGCCTTAGTTTACGTACCTAATCTCTCGCTGTCTCTCTCTCTGTCCCATAAATTTCATCCTGGGGAGCATATTGGCTGAACTTTGAGGGAACGCAATTCATAATACGGGCATGTATTAAATTAAAAGGATCATTGGCACTTCTGGAATGAAAAGCAATCTATCAGTCCAAGAAAGGAGGGCTAATTCAGAAGAGCCTGCTGACAATCACTATGTATTCAGCGAGACAAGGAATATAATATGGGAGGTATTAGGAGAACGAAGTGTTGAGCAGCATCACATTATCCGTAATTGCACGCTGAAGAACTGATATCTCCAAACTCAGCAAGTCCTCTTATGATTTGTTGTGCTCTTTTCTTAATTGTTCATGCGGTGACGGCATGCTTGAGCTGCTAGACAGGAAGCAGCTATCTAATTAACTTAACTGCTTAATGTTTTAAAAGTGGAATAAGTTCATAAATGGAACGTGTGCAGTAGTTACTTAGAAACAGTGAGAACGCATTGTTTGCATTCCAGTCCCTGGTATGGATGCTATCTGCACACAATAATACAAACATGCAGAGCATGTTACACATAATACCATTTTAAAATTAATTTTTTTTTTTTTAAATAGCGCTCCTAAAAGACAAATTACATCACGTATCATTGGAAAGAACTCCTGCTTTACAGTCTTTGATAAGTATGTGTATGTACATCCTCAACTCCACTACTATCACTGCAGCTTCACTTCCATTAAAAATGCATCATATATACGCATATAACATTAATCGCGTATGTGTGTGCGTATGATGAATTGTCCATCGGGGGTGGTAGGGTTGATGTGGAGTAATGGCCTCTTAACCGAGAGACTAACAGATAGAAAAAACAAAAGTGAGGGTCTTGTGTGTGTGTGTGTGTGTGTGTGTAATTGGCGAATACTAGATGATATCCATGTTCCTTTATCTAGAAGGACGGTGTATGGAGTCATATTTCCCTTGCCTCTCGCTCCCACTGTTCATTGCAAAGTTTCTGTCTCTGATTTCAAGGAGATGTTGCTGAAACACTTCATTGAAATTGTACTGCAGTGCCAAACAGACCGTTCACAAAACACAACAGAACTGTAAAAACCTTTGATCTGAAATTCATGAAAAATAATGAAGCTGTGTTTTGTGGATATTGCTGTCACAATAAACACAAGCAGTATCATGTGCATGAAACTAAATGTGGTAATTACTGTAGATGTGGATGCATTTTGTACCGTTAATGAACACAGGAATGCCTCATTACTATGTCCTGGATTCAATCAATTTGTCAAATAAGCATTTATTTGTGAAAATACGATCATAAATAAATGCTTTTCAGCACTGAATTCTGTCTAAATATATCACATTTAGACAGAATTGCTTGTATTTAGGGATGACACCAATTTCATTTCAACAGATCATACTGGCAGGATGTTTTTCAAAATACATATTGAAAAGCTGAAGAGGAGTTGCTATTCAGTGTGGTTGTTCCGTTTCCTTGATATTTCAGGTTTCACATCGGCCTTATTCACAATATTTAGCTCAATATTTAGTCCAATTCCTTTTTCTTTTGTGTCTGGCCCCTTTTGTTGCTCTGGTTGTGTTAATGTTGTGTACGAAGAATGTAAATTTATCCTAGAGATAAAAAACGAGCTGCCAAGTGTGGAATGTCAGTTTACAAACACACATCATTGGGTTTCTTCATAATTGCCTTGTCCACACGTGCGCACACACACACACACACACACACATGCCATTGAGTCCCAATCGTAAGTCCATAAATACAATATTTCCCCCAATATTTCCAGGCAATTGGCTCTAATGAGCGTGCGGATCAATACGTTAACTCATAGCAAATGAGCAGTTAGAGCCGGAATGGCCGGCCTGGCTCTCCGAAACCGTCTCCAATGGATCGCAGCAGGGATATTGGCTACTTACTTAAGAAAACAACACCTCCCATCAGATTGATCAAATACCTCCGGGGACCAGTTCTCACTTGTTTACATCTTTCCTGTTTTTTTTTTTTCGTTCGGATGATCGCGGGCTCCGCTGGGAGGTTGGGGCGGAGAGAGTTCTTCAGGGAAATAAAGGCCACTGCTCTAATAGAGAGCATGTCCCAAGACTGAAGGAAGTAGATCAGTCAGGACTCCCCACCCCCCACCCCAAAAAAAAAAAAGAGAGAACTGTGCTCGTTCTGTCAGTCTTAGAACAGACAGACTAGCTATGAAGCCATGAATCTCGAACCCCCGGCTTAATTTAACGGTCGTCCTCCCGAATTTAACGTGCGGCTGTGACTGTCAGAATGGCGACTTGGCGGACGTCCCCTCGGTGGGTGACTGGAAGCGTCCGTGCAGAAGGGGATTGTGGGAGACGGCTGACAGTCTGCTCCTGAACCAGGAAGTCTGGTGGGGATGCGCAATGATTGACAGTCAACGATGTTCAGTTGTGCTCAGCGTGGGTCATTGGGTTTGTATCCAACTGCGTTCTCCACAGGTACGCGTGCACTCACACACACACACACACATACACGCACACACACGAGCGAACACACGCACACGCACACACGTGTGCATACACGCACACACACGCACACACACACTAGTTGGCAGCAATTTCTCAACTCAAGTTAAAATAAGCACTAGAGTCGGTGGATGATTGAAGTTAATATTTGGAAGCTGCATCTGTGCTGGCTGCATTTACAGCATGGGAGCAGCGCACGGGCAGGTAAGCCTAATCACAGGTCTAAATCACGGCACCACGCAGCGAGCAATTTAAACAGGAAATAAAAACCTGCCGGTACCGAGAGGGAAGGATTGCTCTAGTAAAACGGCTGTAATTGAATGGATCTGATTGTTTAGACTGTACAGCCTGCTTTATGGAGAAAGAACCATTAGCCTGTAGCAAGACCAAGGACTTCCCTGCTAGCTCACTACAATAGTGAGTTACTGAATGGCTGGTACAAGCAATGGCCTGTTGTCGATCCATGCATGTCCCTAACTGTGATGTACAAAAACATGAGTGTTATTTTTTCTTCACAAAACTAGTTTAGCTAGTTTTAGTTATTGCCAAACTGTCTTTTTGCTGGAGACAATTGCTTTTAATTGTTAGCATTTGTTGAGTTGTTGAAATGCATTTGGTAATAGCAATTATGCTTTGTGTTTATTAAGTGGTACTAGGCGTGCAAAAAATTAAAATGAAAAAGCACGGTTTACGCACGCGGAGAATAAAGATGGTACAGTAACCGTGGCTACCGGCGCTCGGCATCGTTTGCAGAAATGCTTTTTGACCAATCAGGCTGCGCCGTCTCTGTGAAGCCACCCACGCCGCCGCCATTTTGATTGTGCCAATAAGGACAAAGCTTTCTCCTGTTACAGTACTGCGCTTATACACGTGTAATGCCCCAGCAAAATAAACCCCGGCGCTGCAGTGGTGCTAGCTTGCCTTCGGCTGTCAGAGGCGCGTTTCCTAAGCAGCGCTGTCAGCTACAGCGCAAGCTCTAAGGTTTCAGGCTTCAGAACGGCGGGGAGCAGTTTAGAGACCGAGTGGGATCACGCGGAGGACTGCAGTCAGAGCCCATCTGAAGTGATACTTCATTACATCCCCATAATGCAATCTCCCACCACTCAGAACCAGGGCCACGTGCGTTTCTGCAACTAGGCCTGCGCTTCTATTTATAAACGCTGTGAATTCGGTGTGAGCGTCATGCTACCCGATGGACTTACCAGCCGTTGCACTGGAAGAAAGAGCTGCGTTTAGCTTAATAGCGTAGCTCCTGCCAAAGAGCTGGGAAGTCCAGGGGTCAGACGGTAAAAGTACCGCCCCGGGTCTCTCCCACCCGTGACCGCAGCCAGCTGATTTCACAAATTAGCTCTACCTCCCGGCTGAAGAATTGTGCTAATTGTCCAGGTAATTGGAACAAAATACCATAGGGAGGACTTTTACTTTCTGAACTTGGATGTCCAATGGCTAACCTTTCATGCTGTTTTTAAGCATCCCCACCCCCCCACCCCCCCCACCCCCCATTTTGAATTAGTGGTTGTTCATCCAAGTCCACTGCGGCTGAAACTTGTGCAATCCTGTGGCACGTTGGCATTTATGACATTTGGTAACCTAATTAATCTAATTAGCAGTGTGCAGAGTATGGAGAGGAGGGTGGGAGAGTGGGAGAGGAGGAAAGTGGGAGAGGAGGGTGGGAGAGGAGGAAAGTGTGAGAGGAGGAAAGTGGGAGAGGAGGGTGGGGGAACTCTCTGCCACATGGGAGATTTCAAGAGGAAGAGCCCGGGCAGAAGGCAGAAGCTTATATATCCTACAATGTGGAACAGGCTATATAAACGCTTGAATTATGGTCAATGTTGCATTTATGGCTAATGCAATTAACTCTGCCAGGCCATAAGTCGTATACATTTTTTATTAATAATATCGATTATTACCAAGCAGCGTAGGAATTTTTTTACAATGCCTCTATAATATTGATGATGCTTTAGCAAAGACTGTGAATAGGGTCACTGTGCTGGAGGATAAATCTTAACCAAAATATATATTGGAATGTAAATATAAAAATATTTTAATGGGCTACACGAAACCTGCAGTTATTGGCATTGGTACTTATATGCTCAGCTGGTCAGATTTTAAAGTTGAAATTCAAAACTCTATCCACATATACAGAATGAAAATCTTATTTTTGCTTGTGAAATCCATAATATACTGTATATACACTGTAAAATGTCCCGTGTTAATTCAAAGCTAATAGAGTATATGAGTCCAATAGGGACCACACTTTGTGAGGGTTGATTTAACACTGAACATTTACCGTATCAATGCGCAGACACACACAGCGCATTTATTTATATTTAAATGTGTGCATCTTTGTACATTCAGTTCAGCTTCTCTGGCTATTACTACAGACCGTAGTCCGTAATTATGTTCCCCGTATGTGATTGCCGTGCCTCCTGTAAGTCCGGTGTGTGATCGTCAATACATTTCTCTATCTGCGTGTCTGTCAGCCTGTCATCCCTGTGAAAGAGCTGCGCAGAGCTGCGCAGAGCTGCGCAGAGCTGCGACTCCTCCGACGAGACGGGGGACCCTGCCGTAATCTGCTGTTTGCCAGTCCGCGCATGCACGGTCCACGGAGATCCGACATCATTTGTAAGTGATGCGGGAGTTCATGCGTGATTAATTGTCAGACCTGCGCGAGGCGATGCGATCCTTCATCGGCTACCTGTGGGACGCGTGCGTGCCAGGACCGCGCGTGCATGTCAAGCAGCCCCCGCCCCCGTCCCCCCCCCCCGCTCCCCGCTCCCCGCGGTCTCTTCTGTCAGGAAGCTTGTTCCGCGCGCGTCCCAACGCCTTCTCCGCCGCCTCTCCTGCTCCAGCTCGCGTGCGCTTGTCTTCGCCGATTCCGTAGCAAAATCAAGGGGCCTGTCAGCGACGTCTCTCATTTTGAATTTACGTCTGTGTCAATGTCTGTGTGGATGTGTTTTTTTTTTTTGTGTTCTTGTTTGACATTGTATTCAGACATTTTTCGAGGCGTTGCAGTTAAACAGAAGACTTCGATCTGAGTCCAAATCTTTGTTAGGGTACTGTCAGGGAATGGAAAATACCCACAAAGGGCTCTTTGGGTTTGGATTCTGCACAGGTGGCGAAGCACACACGGGGTTCTAAAGTACCTTTGGAGAGGACCGGAGTGGTGCTGGGAAAGAAAAAAAAATCAATGAAAGACGCGTTTTACTGAAAATATGGGATCCGAAACAGTAGGGCCAATTAAAGTGAGAAATCTAAAAGACGTTTGACCTCGTCCCGAAACCGCATCGTCTCCCAGGCAGCGAAAGAGGAAAATCGATCGGGGCGCCTTCTCCCCTCGCTTTGTTCCTCCCTGCTCACGTCCGCTCAGCCAATCTGCGCGACACCGTGTCGGGCCGCACCGTCGACACCGAAAACAGGAAAAATCCGGCTTAGCGCCATCCTCCCCCGTACGCCCGGATGACACCTGCTGTCCGGCCAGGCAGGAGCCCCTCACACAGCCGGGGTGTGGCGAAAAGCGGCAAGTAGTAGCCTAAAATTAACAGGGGCGTGATGTGTCTTCAAAAAAAGCGGTATTCCACAAACTCCCGTGTTCACTGACACGATTGTCTGTCACAGCACAGGCAAATGTTCACGCTTGCTGAGCGCACTGAATTATGAGAGAGTCAATAAATAATACATGAATGGGTGATGACGTTAAAATCTGTTGATAAATTAGTCTCATGTATTATTTTATATTCGTGCAATCCTCATCTTTGTAATTGACATGCTTATCATCTTCATCACCACCACTTCACCTTAATCAGCACCTTAGCATCGTCTGAAAATTAATTTGTAGTTTATGAGCTTCGTGGAGAACGGCAATCCGTGGACTCTTGGTTCTGAATGTGTGATTTAAAAGACTACAGAAATCAAAATGCGACACGTCACGAAACTTTGTTACGTGACACAGATACGCCAGGACCCCGAGCAGATTTGTGCACCAACACTGGCCCTGCTGCAGACTGTACTTTCACTTTCTGCATGATGTCTAATAATTGCAACAATGACATTTAGTTTACACGCACACCGTACGGCTGGGCATTACCTCTGCTATGTGCATGTTTTGGTCATGGAGTTACATCTGTTATAAGCGTACACAGTTCTCAGGCCTTAATTGTGGGCTGTTGGAGTAAGATGTTGATTTATAGAATGCTATTAAGCTAGAGATTATCATATTTATTTCTGTACTCTGGCTTCACTTGTCAGGCTCATAACCTTACTGTGCAGTACTATGAGCCAGACTGGGTCGGCATTTTGACATGGGATGTGTTCACCGACCCCCCGAGGATGTGTTTCGTTTATCAACAGGTGGCGAGTTACTATTTTCTGACACATTATTAATCTGTTGTAGGTGGGGGTCTAATTGTACGAGTACAGACATGGTAGATATTAAACCATAGCATACACTTGCTTCTTTGGTATTCTTTGTCTTGAGTTCATGTCAGCCATTTTGTTGATTTCCTGTAAGGTCAGGTTATTATCCAGAACACTTTGTCAACATCAAGATAAGACGGATTCATTGTGGAGTGTGGTCCCTAAGTGCAGATCCCTTCTTCTGAGCTCTCTGTATTATTACTGGCTCTACAGTAAGTGCACCATGAGGGATATTTATACGTTCAACTGTCTCAGAAAGGGGTTTGGCAGAGGAATCGATCACAGGGATGAGACTCAGAAGAGCAACTGCGCTAAGTATGCTCTTGCACCTCTCTAAGATGGAGGCCAAAATGACCTCACAGAAAAGCAAAAGCATTGTTTCCTTCTGAAAGAAATTCGAACCAAAGGTAAATTTCCTGAAACCGATATTATTACATGTTGTGCTGTCGGGAAAAAAAATCCTCTTTTTTTCCCCTTTAATTCCTCTTATATTACAAAAACTATATCAATATTTCAGAGTCAGGCATGAATATTTAAAGGAGCTATAATGGATTTTCCAAAAGCAGGAAAGATGGGAGGAGGCTGGCAGGGAGATAATCATGCTGGCCCATGCATCCCTGCCTGTAATTAGTTTAGTTCTGTGGAACAAACCGGGCAGCTTTCAGCTTCAACACCATCCACTCTGCACCACGCCACCAACCAAACACACACATCTCTGCTGCAGCACCATGCCACCAACCAAACACACACATCTCTGCTGCAGCACCAGGCCACTAACCAAACACACACATCTCTGCTGCAGCACCACGCCACCAACCAAACACACACATCTCTGCTGCAGCACCAGGCCACCAACCAAACACACACATCTCTGCTGCAGCACCAGGACCCTCTCAACCAAACACACACATCTCTGCTGCAGCACCAGGCCACCAACCAAACACACACATCTCTGCTGCAGCACCAGGCCACCAACCAAACACACACTTCTCTGCTGCAGCACCAGGCCTCTGCCAACCAAACACACACATCTCTGCTGCAGCACCAGGCCTCTGCCAACCAAACACACACATCTCTGCTGCAGCACCCGGCCTCTGCCAACCAAACAAACACATCTCTGCTGCAGCGCCAGGCCACCAACCAAACACACACATCTCTGCTGCAGCACCAGGCCTCTGCCAACCAAACACACACATCTCTGCTGCAGCACCATGCCACCAACCAAACACACACATCTCTGCTGCAGCACCAGGCCTCTGCCAACCAAACACACACATCTCTGCTGCAGCACCCGGCCTCTGCCAACCAAACACACACATCTCTGCTGCAGCACCAGGCCACCAACCAAACACACACATCTCTGCTGCAGCACCAGGCCACCAACCAAACACACACATCTCTGCTGCAGCACCCGGCCTCTGCCAACCAAACAAACACATCTCTGCTGTAGCGCCAGGCCACCAACCAAACACACACATCTCTGCTGCAGCGCCCGACCTCTGCCAACCAATCACACATCTCTGCTGCAGCACCAGGACACATCTCTGGTGTGGACATCACTTGGCCAAACTGACTTTCCCTGGAATGCCATTTCAGTCTGGTTCAGAACAGGTGTTTCATTCAATGTATGACACAAATCAACAATTGGAATATTTAGCTTTTCCCCTCACAGATCACCACTTTGTCATGCTGTAATTTAGAACAGCCAAAATGTTGGAACTGCACAAATGGCTGTAAATGACCAGATTACTGTACGGTCTGATACTGCACACCGACAGGTCTCTTAAAATTGAACGTATATTAGGCTTGCAGCGTCACAGTTTGGGAGGTGAAGCACAAAAATACTTTATTTGTGTAACTGAAAATAATGTCAAATGAAGTGACTGTCAAAATTCAACTCTTGTAACAGTATTATTATTAGGCCACAGTGTACATCTGGGCATTGATTGCCATTGTGTAACTCCACAATCTATAGTAATCTAGTAGTCACCGCTCTGTCTGGTCCTAGGTACATATCAATATATTAACTTATTCTTGCATTTGGAAGTGGTATACCATACTGTGGAAGGTCATACCATCTTTTATGCACATTTCATTGATGGTAAAAAAGAAAGGAATTGTATACTCATGTTCAAGAGCCGTGCATTATTCTGAGGAAAAAATCGTCATTTGCTAAGCACAAGAAATCCATTTCGGCTCAATAACCGTGTCCACAAGGCTCTCAAATGCTATGGAGTCTATACATCTTGTACCTGCGTTCCTTTGCCTGTATGTAAGCTTGGCTCTTTAAGGTCATCGGCATTGCCATGACAGTGCCTTGACCACTCCTCAGTTATCAACAGTAACACATAGACCCTTATTGAATATAGAACATGCTAAATGCATAGCTTGCATGTACAGAATTTTCTAACTATTTGTCCACGTTGGGCTATCAAAGTTTAAACAAATGCAAAGCGACAAAAAACATTTTTTATCTTTAAAGACCTCGTGCTGCCAGCCGGCATTTGCTTTTGGAATGTGTTTCTCCTGCTGAGAGACCCAGTCATTGTGCTGCATATGCAGCTGGCATGGCCAGAGCCAGAGGACTCGCTGCTGAGAGACCCAGAATAATAAGAGCATGCACAGGGTGGCGGACGCCTCTGTCCTGATCATTTACTTATTCATTCATATCATCAGATCTTGTGAGTGTCTAATCGACTGGTAATAAAAGATAAATTACTGCTTTCAAATGTTTGTCAGAAGGGAGTGCTCAAGGGTGCTTTTTTGTTTTTTCTTGTTTGTTTTAACATGGAGCGTGAGTCCCATCAAACATACCACTATTTCTGTGGAGAGCTCCCTTTTTCTGTCATATATGGGCCCAATATACATTGCCTCTACAGAACTCTGAAGTCTTCCCTGAATAATTTGGTGGAAAGTTGGTATTACATCGCCGATGACATTTTTGGCATTTAGCAGATATTGTTATCCAGAGTGACTTACAAAGCATGCTTTCTTATTTCTCACTGCTGTGCCAGTTTGTCTGGTTTATATACCCAGTACCCCAATTCTACCAGATATACCTGCTGTACCTGTCTCTCTGCTTTATATAACCCAGTACCCCAATGCTACCAGATATACCTGCTGTGCCCATCTCTCTGCTTTATATACCCAGTACCCCAATGCTACCAGATATACCTGCTGTGCCAGTCTCTCTGCTTTATATACCCAGTACCCCAATGCTACCAGATATACCTGCTGTGCCAGTCTCTCTGCTTTATATACCCAGTACCCCAATGCTACCAGATATACCTGCTGTGCCCATCTCTCTGCTTTATATAACCCAGTACCTCAAAACTGCCAGATATACCTGCTGTGCCAGTCTCTCTGCTTTATATACCCAGTACCCCAATGCTACCAGATATACCTGCTGTGCCCATCTCTCTGCTTTATATAACCCAGTACCTCAAAACTGCCAGATATACCTGCTGTGCCAGTCTCTCTGCATTATATACCCAGTACCCCCAATTCTACCAGATATACCTGCTGTGCCAGTCTCTCTGGTTTATATACCCAGTACCCCAATGCTACCAGATATACCTGCTGTGCCCATCTCTCTGCTTTATATACCCAGTACCCCAATGCTACCAGATATACCTGCTGTGCCCATCTCTCTGCTTTATATACCCAGTACCCCAATGCTACCAGATATACCTGCTGTGCCAGTCTCTCTGCTTTATATACCCAGTACCCCAATGCTACCAGATATACCTGCTGTGCCCATCTCTCTGCTTTATATAACCCAGTACCTCAAAACTGCCAGATATACCTGCTGTGCCAGTCTCTCTGCTTTATATACCCAGTACCCCAATGCTACCAGATATACCTGCTGTGCCCATCTCTCTGCTTTATATAACCCAGTACCTCAAAACTGCCAGATATACCTGCTGTGCCAGTCTCTCTGCTTTATATACCCAGTACCCCAATGCTACCAGATATACCTGCTGTGCCCATCTCTCTGCTTTATATAACCCAGTACCTCAAAACTGCCAGATATACCTGCTGTGCCAGTCTCTCTGCTTTATATACCCAGTACCCCAATGCTACCAGATATACCTGCTGTACCTGTCTCTCTGCTTTATATACCCAGTACCCCAATTCTACCAGATATACCTGCTGTACCTGTCTCTCTGGTTTATATACCCAGTACCCCAATTCTACCAGATATACCTGCTGTACCTGTCTCTCTGGTTTATATACCCAGTACCCCAATTCTACCAGATATACCTGCTGTACCTGTCTCTCTGGTTTATATACCCAGTACCTCAAAACTGCCAGATATACCTGCTGTACCTGTCTCTCTGCATTATATACCCAGTACCCCCAATTCTACCAGATATACCTGCTGTGCCAGTCTCTCTGCTTTATATACCCAGTACCCCAATGCTACCAGATATACCTGCTGTGCCCATCTCTCTGCTTTATATACCCAGTACCCCAATGCTACCAGATATACCTGCTGTGCCCATCTCTCTGCTTTATATAACCCAGTACCTCAAAACTGCCAGATATACCTGCTGTGACCATCTCTCTGGTTTATATACCCAGTACCTCAACACTGCCAGATATACCTGCTGTACCTGTCTCTCTGGTTTATATACCCAGTACCCCAATTGTACCAGATATACCTGCTGTACCTGCAGCCCTTAAACTGGAAGCTTTTTGACTGTGTGAGAACTTGATGAGCAGACTCGGTTTCCTTTGAAGTGCTATACCGTCTGCTGGAGGGGTGAAGGAGCATGCTCTGTTGATTTATTTATTTATTTATTTACTTCTTAAGTTCTTAAGCACATTCCTTTAATGTACTTGCCCCGTGTGCAGCTCTCCTTTTGCCCTAATGAGGCAGGACCGGAGAACTGTTGACCAACGCAAGAAAGTTACCGAAGAGCCCGACACTGCACTCCAGCATGTGCCTCCGAGCCAAATGGCCCTCCTGAGCGAAAGGGACGGGATTCTTATGACTCCAAATGGTTCTCTCGTCAGATTTCTAATGAGGCTTTATTGCCAGTGAATCTTAAGAACTGTTGCTTGTTCAGAGTACAGGACATTAATTAGACGTTTTAGTGTCACTTTGTTTTGAGGCCTTAATCCTCTCAAAACATCGCTGATCTCAAGGCTCCACAGACGGATGCAGCTGTACTGATCGACGGGGGTGTAAACTGGTGGTAGAGTCAGTAAGGTGATATGTCTGAGGACATGTATGGAAAAGCGTAAAGCATTTCAGTTGACCATTTGATTACTGCACTCTCCGGGATTCGCTGGAAAAGGATGGATGGACGGCTAGCAAGGAGAGCGATGCAATCTGTAATCCCGTCAATGGATTTCCTTCTATAGAAATGCGTGCGGTCACAATTTGATTGTTTAGTAATAGCTTTTCTCCTTCCCTAAGTTTTCCACTGGATATGTGCTTTCAGGCACATTAATTTCCTTTCAAAGTGATGCTCCCTCGTGCTCCACTGCCAGGTCCAGACTGCCTGTGGTATCACATTTCTGCAGGGTGAGAGAGGAGCTTGTGGAACATGAAGCAGGGAAGCAGATAGTCATTTTAAGAGAAACGTCTGTTCTTCAATGGCTGAGGCGTGTGGATTATTCATGTTTGGTCGGATAAAATATGTGGTCGGGCCTCACTAGAATCATAAAATAGCCAGGTGCTAGAAGTTTCATCTCCCAAAAGTGCTGATGCAAGATCAGTTTGTTTACTGGTCTCATCATGGTTAAGGTTACAATTAAGGGTGGGCAAGGTGACCTTGGACCAGTGCCTTCTCTCTGAAATGCATCGTAAGGCAAAGACCTGGATGAGAAAGACATCGAACACTTTTTAAAAGCTACAAATCCTTTTGAAGAAATGCAATCATAATTATGTACAAGACCCATACTGTGTGGCACTCAGACTTGGATCTATTACATTTAATATGTATGAGAATTAATTCTCTGCGGAGAGCCTTGAGAGTCGTTCTCCCCCTTGTAATCTCTTCCAGCTAGAGTGCAGTGATCCAGTAGTTTCAAAAGACAATGCTGGAACTCATTATCTACTGAATTTCTCAAGCATGCAGGTACAACTTTATACATATCTATAAACATAATCAAATATATCAAATGATCGGTTTCATGCACTGTTTCCCTCCAGCAATTCTCTAAGCCTGAAATGTACGATTTTTTTTGTCATTTTCTTGCACCTACATTTACCACATCTGATTTAGATTCGCAGCAAAAAGTGAGGAAGCAGCGACTTTAAATTGAACTAGATTTCAATCTTCGCCTTCTTGACTCATGGCAACTCAGTTACTGATCAGAATGAGGAACTCAACCCCCGTAACAAAGTGATTAATAGTGTATCTTTTTTTCTCGCTGACGCTGTTACATCCTCAAGGGGGGGGGTGGGGGCACATCAGACGTAGATACTCCACTTCCATTAACAAGTTGTCGACTATCTTTCCTTTCAGCCGATAAAGATCCTTATCTGCAAACACAAAAGTCCAACATACCATGCTGTATGACTTCTGAGCTCTAAAGTTGTTCTTCAAAGTGATGTACTCCAGTCCAGATTAGCCACTTGCTTTTTTTGAAATAAGAAAATGTGTGTGTGTGCGCGTGTGTGCATGCATGCGTGTGTGCATGCATTTGTGTGTGCGTGTGTGCGTGCGTGTGTGCGTGCATGTGTGTGTGTACACTGCTCTGTGCCTACATTATCGCTCTCATACTGCTACATCTCCTGTTTGCTAACGTCTGTCAGAGATGCGGTTGAGCATCCAAACTAAGGAACCTGGTAAGTGAGAAGTTCGAGGACCTCACCTGAAAGGCGACCCAAACTGAGGAAGGTGACAACATGGGCACCTGTGGCCTACCTGCTCTTAGTCCTTCAGGGTGTACACCTGATTACCCTCCCAATGTGTGTCCAGCCATTTTGTTTCTTGGCAGAGGAAATTACAGCTTGTGAATGCTCCACTGCTCTGTTTCCAAATAGGCAGTTACTCTGAAATTGCTGCTAAGCTTGGAAATTGCTGGGTTTACTTGTTGAAAGGCATCATCTGGAACAAATGTGTTGCCAACAGCATTCCTGCATAAAGCAGAAAGCAGTGGAAGTGAGAGTGGGGGGTGGGGGGTGGGGTGCAAGGCACATGCTGTGGGGGGAGACTTGCCTTGATCAATGACCAGTATGACTTGGGGGTCAGCATGTTTTAAAAGCAATCAGCTTGATTCCCCACATTCGGCACCCCATTGATTCGCCCAAGTTGCAGAGTTCAGTTCCATCATGGACGAGCATGTCAGCAAGAGAGAGGGAGAGGGGGAGGGAGAGAAAAAGACATTGAGAGAGAGAGAGAGAGAGGAATAAAGGGCCCAGGAGATGGGAAGAATTTGTGCAAAAATGTGACTGAATGTGTCTGAAGGAAAAAAAGGACAGAATATTTTCCACTGTGTGTGTACCATTTGCCCTTTTGACAGAGAGACAGCCCATTGGCAGGAATTGGATCTGGCCCCCACAGTAGATTAAAGCTGCTCGCCCCCTGAGTCTTATCAAGGCCGAGGCCCTGGGGGAGATCGCAGGTAAAGATGTTCTGGCAGGGGGGGACGCCAAGAAGCCTTTGTCAACAGCAAGATCGATTGGGTGATTAAAGATCCAGGAGTGGAGTATCAGTGGCCAAAGACCTCTCTCCAGCTCGGAAGATTCTGGAATGAGCTCTTTGTGTGAGCCGCTGTCCGTCAGCCAGGAAAACCCCGTCCTCCTCAGGAACTGCATTTGTTTTGGGCAGCGTAGTTACTTTCACACTGTCCTCGCAGTCCGACTGGATAACGAAGGTATCCATCAAATGTGGACAAAACGAGAAGCTCCTCTGGCTCCAGGATTTTTAGTTTAGGTTCTGGAGGGGCTTTTGCTTGTGGTAGTCGAGTTGGGTTGTCAGTTGTGTCCAGGATCCTGGAAAGATGTGTCCTATCAGCCAGCCCTGTGTACCTCTGTATTTTTCTACTCTCTTATAATCATCTTTTTCTTCTCCTTTTCTGGTCCATAGCTCAGAATAAGGAGAATATCACTATATGGACTTCATAACCTCAGGACATGTGGCTATATAAAAATAAATCTACCAATCTTTAAAGAAAGCGCACAGTGAAAAAAGGGGACAGGGGGTGTTTCCTGTGACTTTCAGTTTTCTGGTCTTACGTGATTACAGCAAGTTTCAGACCCGGGGAAACTGAATAGAAAGGTTACTGCAACACGTGCTTCCCACAGAGTTCCCAACAGGGAAAAACTGCCTGGACATCATGCGGCATCCTTTCTGTACAATAGCTCTTCACGGATGGATGCGTTTTTAGCAAAACCTTTCCCTTTCCGACAGTGTCCATGGCATTTGGGTTGGGGGTGGGGTGTAAGTGAGGATTTTTTGGGTGGGCGTGTATGTGTGCTGTACACAGAAGCCAAAATGCAAAATTATCTCTGCTAGGACAAAGGGAGCTTTAGCGGCCAGACTGCTGCCTTGGCGGATGCCTGCAAAGATACAAGTCACAGCTGGTTTCAGCTTCCTAGCTTTCCTCAGCAAAAAAAACAACAACAACAAAAAAACAGACCGCTTTCTCAGTATTCTATTTGTCTTCATCGGCGAGCAGTGTGACCGTGAAAAAGATTCGCTGGGAGAGAGGAGGGCGGTGAAGTGCAGAGCGCAGTGCGTGTGCGAGACGTCCGCGGGAGCCGCCTCCGAGCTCGCGGTCCCCCCCCCACGGCACGGGGCGCGCCCCTGTTCAGAGCGAGCGCTTCCTCCGCCCCCTCGTTCCTGTGCCCCTGCGTTCCGCGAGGCGACGGACGGCCCTCTCGTTTCTTATTCACGAGTCGGGGGACGTTGAGCTGGTCCCGCCCTTAAATTGCGCTTCCTAATCGCTCTCGTGTAGCGCGCCGCTCTGGGACGGGCCCGCGCCGCTGTAGTTTCCAATTGGAAAGGCGTTTCCCCCGGGTGTAATCTGCAGCCGGGACGCCGGCTGACGTATGGGCTGCCTGGCGCTCGGCAGCGGCGCCACATTTTACTGCCCCCGGCTTCCAGGAGGCCGCGCGGGCCCCCGGCTCCGCCGCTGCACAGCCGGCGCCCCCAGAGTCCCCTGCATTTCGATGTGGGTCAAATTGAACTCTTAGCAAGTGCTATGAGAGTAAATGTAGCCCTGAGGGATTTCGCTCCCTATACCGTCTTGCAGGCAGGGAACCGTTGCAAAATAAGTTGGCTCTTTCATTTTGCCCTCAGCAAGAAAGCATGGCTGTTCATGGGTGTGCAGTACAGGAATACTTTACTTTAGATGATGCACACACACACACACGCACACGCACACATGCACACACACACACACACGCACACTCACACGCACACACACACACTTGCATAGGTAAATAAATGGTAAGTAATTACAAAAACCAGCCCACTTTTGGCTGTCTAGAACCATGTCAGCAGACTCCTGTTTTATTGGTGAATAGTAATGGTGATGTTTGCGGTGTATAGACTGCAAGCACGAGTGGTTCCAATAGTGATCACGGGTGAATGCCCACAGTTTTGGTGATTGCCTACAGTTTTGGTGAATGCCCACAGTTTTGGTGAATGCCCACAGTTTTGGTGAATGCCTACAGTTTTGGTGAATGTCCACAGTTTTGGTGAATGGCCAGTTTTGGTAAATGCCCACAGTTTTGGCGAATGCATACAGTTTTGGTGAATGCCCACAGTTTTGGAGAAAGGCCAGTTTTGGTGAATGCCCACAGTTTTGGTGAATTCCCAGTTTTTGGTGAATGCCCACGGTTTTATGTGCTTGTGTTAGGACGCCCCAGCCAATGAGTCATTTAGTTGTGCTCAGGAATTCATGCCCCATGCCTTCCTAGCCGTGCGCTTTCTACCTGGAGCTTTCTAATTCCAGTTAATGAGAGCCACATGCCTAATACACGCCTCATAAATAAACTGCCTGTGCCCATTATAGCTCCACTGGAGGAAGGGACTGAGTACCTCAAAGGCCAACTCACTACTTCACAAATGGAATTAAAAATATCATTAAGTACTTCAGGCCTGAGTCGAGGGATTAATTGGGTGGATTAAATATTTTAGAATGGCTGAAGTTAACAGGTGTTCAAGCATGAGTGAACTGAACTGGAACCTCTGAATATTTGTTCATGTTAAATAGGAG
Organism: Anguilla pacifica; assembly: GCA_039654925.1. Taxonomy (NCBI): domain Eukaryota; kingdom Metazoa; phylum Chordata; class Actinopteri; order Anguilliformes; family Anguillidae; genus Anguilla; species Anguilla pacifica. The sequence goes on from CM077294.1 coordinate 45,557,682, forward strand.
ATGGAATAATTGCATCTATTTGTAATAATTAACAAGTACAGTGTAACCACACAGTGGTGTATTCAAGACCAAAGATGCATAATTGTAATAAAAAATATTTATATCCTGCATTTATATCACCTTGTGTTTACAGAAAAGCAATGTGTCACAATATATTATAAATATGTGAGCTAAGTGAAAAAATATTCCACAACAGTACATTTTATTTTAAAATACATTTCATTAATAATCAGCATGTTCCTATTCGGATGTTTCAGACATCTCCTTTGGAAAAGCCCTCCCAACCATCAGTGTCTGAAAATATTGCGATTGTTACCACACAGTAAGGGAGGGCGTGCCCAAAAACATCAGGAGAGCTTGCCGTTAGCCTGCATACCGAGCCTGTCAAAGATAACATCTTCCTCTTATTTACCGCAACCCCAAATCAATCGACTCTCCAAATCAGCATTTTAGTGCCACTGCATCGCTTTTCATACCTTTTCCATTATTTAAACATGCCAATGATACTGATTTTACACTTAAATACATTTTAATGCGTCTGTTTGTTTTTGTTTTCTGTAACACCTAAGACACTAATTAGATATTGGCCACAGTACCAGAACCGAGATGGCACCACACATTTCACATAAATCATACATCGTTAGAATGAGTCATGCTCTTTCAGATTCATTTTAATATTATGGTGTGGTGCTTCCCCTGGCAACTGTGGAAGCTGCTCTGCTGTTTTAGGGCTCATAACCTCCCAGCCAAGCGCAACCTTCATGGCTAAATATTGACTCTGTTAACCTCACGCAACTTTTGTAGATATGATTTAATAATTATCAGCATAATAATACATTATGCAGTATTTTGAGGGAAACCGAATTTGTTGAGAAAGCCAACTGGATTATGAATTAGTAGGGAGGAAAGGATTATAAACTAATATTTGAGAGCTGAATATTGGACAGTGTTATACATATATATCTCCTTTAAGTCAAAGGAGAAAGTAATAAAATGCAATAAATCACAGTAATAATAATAAATTACATTTTATATCGTGATTTTCACTTTACGGTGAAAGTGCAGTCAGTTAAAATCCTACAAATCGGCCGCTGTGCAATTTGCCATTGCGGTGATCGATAACGATGAGTTTCCACGCAGCTAGCAGCCTGAGGCACGGAGCCTCTTCAGTGCGGAGGGCAGCTGCTGTGAGAGAGCCCATACATGCAGTCATGTCTGGCACACACAGGTCAGCCTCTGCTGAACCCTGACTGTGCCAGCACAGACAGTGGCTGCCAGCCCAGCAGGGCACCCCCTAATTGGATGCCCGGGGAGGGGGGTTTTTTTAGCGCAGAGCAGTCCCCGTCTCCTCAGACCGAACTCTTCCTGTCAGTTGGGTAACTGCAGCGTTGCGTGAGCCAGCTGTGCGGAGAGTGCTCTCCCGTCGTCGCGGTAACTACGCCACTCTGCCGGCGGACCGTGGAGAGGAGAGGAGAGGAGAGGAGAGGAGAGCGATGGCGGAGCGCGATTCGGTAGCAGCACGCGATCGTCTGCCCTCCCGCCAACTCGCCAACGGCGCTGCCCTCCTGGGCTGGGCCTACGCTCGAGACTGCTGCGGGATTAAAATGAGTTATCTTTTTATTTCACCAGGCAGGTCAGCTGAAAGCTCGATTCTGTTTTGCAGACGACTCTTGGGTTGGGGGAATCGGAATACTTGATTGAGGCATTCTTCAGAGGTCTGGGGGGGGTATGGGGTATCTGGTTGAGTCTATTCTTCTGAAGGCTGGGGGGGGGTTAGTTGAGTTTATTCTTCAGAGGGCTGGGTGGGAGGGGAGGGGAGAGGGTGGAGGTGAAGAGGCTGGTTTGAGTTTATTATTGAGAGGGCTGGGGAGGGGGTGTGGGTGCTGCTGGTTGAGTTTATTCTTCAGAGGGCTGGGGGCTCGGGGTAGTGAAGGTCTGAGGTGATCGCTCATTTTGTGCTTTTTATGTGCAGCATAAGTTCGGTTTCTCAGGTCAGCCGCTAATCAGCATTTCACTGGTGGCTAAGAGGCTAAGGGGGGACGACAGAAGCACCCTTAAACATCCCTCACGGTGCCTGTCAAAACAGCAGGAGGTGGGGACTCACTCATCAATGCACTGCGGTTTTTAAACAAGGAAAAACGGATGTGTTAAGACATGAGTGTGGATACTTTTATTTTGAAGTAATGACATAGACTGAAAAAGACTTTCCAGGACATTTATTATGAAATGAAATATCACAAAGGGGCATTATTGGAAAACCTTAAAAGCTCTTGAAATAAATGTGAGAACTACTCAAAAAAGGAATGTGCAGGCAACGCGAAAATAATTGGCGTACAAGCCTGAAATAAAAGCGTTATTAAATATTAATATATTTCTGTCTTCATTATTCTTCTTGGACTCTTTTCTTGCTTCTTTCCTTTCAGGGGTAAAGCGATAAGTGGGAGAGTGGCTCTTACAGGCTCGATGGGCATTTGTGCTGGTTCTGAAAGGATACTTCCTCAGACTAAACGATGGCTTTCAGAAGCCTGGATAAAACAAAGAAGACTTATCAAATTAAGCCACGTTCTTGTAATTTACTCTGGCTAATTTACAAAATGAAGGAAGGACAGGTTGGACACTAAACTCTAAGTGAACCTCCTCTGAAACTCTATGCACTGCCAGCCTAACATCCATTAGAAGAATCTTCTAACATTACCCCAGCCTTTTATGCAGTATTCTGAGGCTTTGGTTCATGTCAATAACTTAAAATGGCATATGGCTTTTCGCCTGATATGGTAATATCACATGTGGCATCAGTAGTTACACAGCATAAGCATACAGTAAGTGCAGGTATTGACATTTTGAGAATTCAGAGTTATATAGGTCAAATAATGGAGTGTTCATATAAAGTGTTACCAATATTCTAAAAAATGTGCCACTGACTTTCACAGGTGGAAATTCCAGGTTCGGAAAGTAAAGGTATTTTGTTCCAATCAACTGGATTTGCTAATTAGCACATTTCTTCAGCTAGGAGGTGGACCTAATGAATGAAATCCATGGACTTTCCACCTCTGATTTTGGCTATGCATAGACTGATGGGCAAATTACGACATTGCTTTACTTTGGCACCAAAAGCTTACTTTCAACCTCTCTGGATCTTAAATGGTATCAGGTCACAGGCTGACTTAAACAATTAAGGCCCGATTGAAGCCATTGCAATTTTACATTTACTAAACTGTCGCAATCGGTCAAAATCGAATCAGGATGTGTTTTACAGGGATTAAGTCACTCTGCAACTTTCCTCTTGATGTATAGTTAATGTGTTCATGCATATGTATACCTGGAGTGAACATGCTAAAACAGGGTGGATATTATGTAAATTAGGCCAATTAAGTATTCAGTCTAATTTACTAAGGCATACAATATTTGCATGAGAATTCTTAGAACTCCTGAAAGCAGGCAGCAATTTGCACTGATATAGCCTATGGATCATACACAAGATGCCAGAGATGGGTTTCGAGCTGTACCTCTATATGCACATTCTCTGTAATCAAATCATCTTCCATTGTGGGCTTCATTAGGTGGATGCATGTATACCTGTTCTGGTGCAAAGTACTCTGGGAAGAAGGATTTAACGTGTTTCACATGTTCCTACTAATCACGTCCTGTTTATTTCCAGATATAATGTAAAATTATGTTTGTTTAATTGAAAGTTTGCAAGACTTCTATTGAAGTCATTAACTAACAGATAAAAATGGAGTTCTGAACTTAAACAGTGTAAAAAAATGTTCTATGTACAGTATGCATTCAGTACTGTATATAATGAATTGCGAACGCAGTTTCACCTTCAGACACTCTGTGGCCTTCTCCCATCATAAGTTCATCCATGTCTATTCCTTCCACTCCCAAGACTTGCTCATTTTGCTGGGATTTTCCACCAGTTTTTCTTAGTCTTAATGTTCTTTTGTTAGTTGGACCACCACTCGTGTCTTCTGCCCTCATAAAGTTTTTATTTTTATACCACATAACATCATGTCATATTTTCTTTACATCCTCCACTGTTCTTTCATAGTATGGCACATTGTGGAGCTGCACCTCATTGACCCTTATCTATATTTCCTGATCTGTGGATGTAAGTTCCTTTTTCTCGTGGTTCCCTTGCTACTTGTGCCTGGTTGCTTATTATCTATTTATTAGCGGCTTGAAAATCTGGACGTGTTTCTCACCCATTTTATGGGTGTCTCCTGCCGCAAAATTGAAAATGAAGGCATGGAATTTATTTGATTGTGTAAATACAGTCGGTTTTGGTAAATCGGACGTTAATGTGTCGCTATTGAATTTATTTGATTGTGTAAATACAGTCAGTTTTGGTAAATCGGACGTTAATGTGTCGCTATTGAATTTATTTGATTGTGTAAATACAGTCAGTTTTGGTAAATCGGTCATTAATGTGTCGGTATTGAATTTATTTGATTGTGTAAATACAATCAGTTTTTAGTAAATCGGTCGTTAATGTATCGCTATTGAATTTATTTGATTGTGTAAATACAGTCAGTTTTGGTAAATCGGACGTTAATGTGTCGGTATTGAATTTATTTGATTGTGTAAATACAGTCAGTTTTGGTAAATCGGACGTTAATGTGTCGGTATTGAATTTATTTGATTGTGTAAATACAGTCAGTTTTGGTAAATCGGACGTTAATGTGTCGATATCTGCGAGCGCGACAGAGCTGCAATATAGCGAATGTTTTGCGCTGCGACCTTTTCCTCAATAAATCTGGCCCTTGAGCTGTGGTTCCATTAGAAAAAGCTGCAGCCTCTCACCTACTCCAGGTGTCATGGACATCTAAAGGTCATGGACTATGGTTTGGTAGCGAACACCAAGAGCATAAACTGGGCCTTAAGGAGATGAGCATCAGTGCTCCGGTTCAACTGTTTGGCTGCTGTAGTCGAACAGATTTTTATAAATCTTAATCCTGTGTGAAACGTTCGTCGAGAATGCTTCCAAAATTTCAGACAAACTGTGCGCTCCAAATAGAAAGCTGATACATTGGAAGGACGGGCCAAAAGGCTAAAATAATTGCCTTCAATAATTAATATGGGGTTAAAAGTGCAGATGAAATAATGGATGTGAATTGAATTTTCTGTCTACCATAGATATCCAAGTGTAACGGTCAATTCCTAGCCATCTTTTAATTTTGTTGTTGATTTATTGTAAAGCACTTTGTGCTAAATAAAATTATTATTATTATTATTATTATTATTATTATTATTAATAATAATAATAATTGTTTTAAGAATCCTTAAATAATAATCATGTATTAGGTATTTAAGCCCTTTATGTAGAGTTAACAGAGTACAAATACTTACATGCACACAACAACAACAACAACAACACACACACACACACACACACACACGAACACACGCACAACTAAGCCACAGTGTGCTGTTATGGATCCATTTGATGCCTCTCGCTAGAGTGGCTATGTGCTGCACCCCCCGTCAATTCAACATTAGGGCAAAAGGCCACTCGAGATTCACAAACCGGCGAGGACTCCATAAAAATTCATAGAGGATATCGGCTCCAAATCGCCTCTGTCGAGTTTGCATTTCATCCACACTGAAATGCTGATTTTCATATATTGTTGTATTAATAAGGGGGAGTCAATTGCCAGTCTTGCCCTCTCCTCTCTATCTAGGAACGGCCAGTTAATTAGAAGCACAGTCTTTCTCCCTAATCCCTGCCGGTATTCTCCTGCAGTAGCAGGTCCGGAGAGAACGCAGAGCTGAAAAACAGGAAGCGTCCTGCGCGGTAACGTCCAGGAACCAGTCACATGAGCTTGGACATTTATGGAAATCAGGCCTTGAACAAAGCTCTGATTTATTAATAAGAAAAGTATACGCACATCAGCATTCAGCTGTCAGGTCTTGCCCATTATCTTTGCATTTTGAAGATCAGTTGTGTATACATGTGTGGCTACTTGTCCTTGTCAGTGAACCAAATCAGCAGGTTATCACAAAAGGCTATGCAGCGGCTTCTGCGCTTCCCCTGCCTCAAGCTCCCATAGTTCATTGCAAAGTCCTTGTATATGATGTCTATGAGATGCTGGTGAAACAGTTGATGGGAATTGCATTGCCGAGTTACATTAGTCAAGAAAAATAGAATTTTAAGATGACAAGTGTTTTGTAATGTATGAAAAAAGAATCAAGCGACATTCATGGGTGATTGATGTCACAATTACATTAACAGTACGTGCATTTAGCAAATTCTCGTATCCAGAGCAAATGACATATGCATATAAAGAGGTTCAGTCATTAGGGTCATAACCAATAGTAACTAAACTTTAAAGTAGTAAATACATAAACCTACTGTGCATCACAAATTTGTCATAGTAGGTGCGAGAGGGAGACTGAGAATGTAGTGTTTTAAGTTGAAAACGGGTGAGAGGACGTTTTTTTTACATCACACATGTGACGTAGGGCAGCCGTGATAAGGCATTTAGCATTAGCAAGAGCTGCGATACAAAGGTGAACATTAAACATGAGCCACATCATAGGGATTTAGCCATATGCTGTTTTTCAACAAAATGCCACACAGATCAAGGGGTTCAGATTGTTGTACAATCCAGCAAACCCACCCCTGTGAGGGAAAAAATGAAGAGCCACCTGGATTAACTCATCTTCAAATAATCCGCATGGACCTTGTAATGTACTCTCCCAGCCTGAACTTCCATTAACCTGAGGACTGCATCAGTGGGTCTGCCACCATTATGTGTGGTCACCAGCTGGCTCTTTGATTGAGCGCCCCAGCTCTGGATCACTTGGTGTGACTCCGCATGTGAAATAAGCCCTTTTAAGTGCTTGTTGTTTTGAGGGTCTGCATGCTTAGGGTAACAGTGAAGCGTAACGGTTAGCACACATGAAAATGTATTTCATCAGCAGAGTTTCTCTGAACCAAAGACATGCAAAGATGAGCACAGCACCATTCACACCTGTTGAAATTTTACCATTCATAACCTGTGAATTTTTCCACCTCGTTTTTTTTTCCTGCTACATTGTGAATTTATGTCTTTAAAATAAAAAAAAAGTGCTGCAATGTGCACTATTCCACAGTACCTCTCTGACTCTGCACACCTGCTAGACTGCATACGGGATTATTTTCAGGAAGCCAAGGTTCTGAACTCCAAGAGACGTGATTTCTTTCCCCCAGCCAACTTCTGCCATAACCACACCCCTTAGCTGATGATGACAGTTATAAGCCTCTGCAAAGCAGTTTCATTGGACAACGTTCATTCGCACAGACGACAGCGTTGATTGGACAGCTCGTCAACAGCAGGAAAACACTAACTATGCTGTCAAATTTGTTATTTATTCAACAAGGTGAGTAAATTGGAAAATGTGAATAGCTATTAAGTTAATTCATTATAAAGAAGTCAGTTTAATATTAATGTTCCGTGATTATGATACTGTTTCTTTTTACAGAAACAGGCAAGTCATAGAAATTACAGCACTTTTATACACATTCCCCCTATTTCAGGGCACCGTAATGTTTGGTCCATAACCGTTAGGCTGTGGCTACGGTATAGGCTTTCATTCCTTGCTAGCATTAAGTCCAGGCCTTGGAGCAGTCAATATCGGCTTGGGCAGCAGCTTTATTTTTTAGTTTTATCAATGGAGACACAACCATTTAGGGAAAAAAAAAAATTGTAACTACATGCTTTAGCCTATCAGCTTTGTCAACGTTAGTTGCCTATGCTCTGTTTAACGCGACCAAAGAAGAAGCTACCTTGAAAAAGAGACGCTTCCAGAGGTGCGGCAACAGTACGTAAAGTAAAAAGCTGTCCTATCATCGGCCGCTCTGCGCGATAATATGTTATCCAATGAAATCGTTCCAGAGTGCCCTGGAATCTCGGCGTAGCTGGGGGGTCGTGGTTTTGGCACAAATGCGTTGTGATTCATAAACACGCCTCCAATAGACACACAGGCCAATGAATTTCTGTACATTAAGATTCACTGAATGGAAATATTGTGAGCAATTTGCATTCTGTTTCTGCGTGTTTATTTCAGCAAAACAATTTCCATGTAATTACTTTTTTCCTTCCCCAAGCTGCCAATGAGGTACCGAAAGACTCAAGTGGAATTTTTCATGAGTCAGTGGTAGGATGTTTTTTTTTTCTGTTAGTTTTCATCTAACAGAGAGTGAGAGAGAGATAGAGACAGAAACAGAGAAAGTTTGACACAGACACAGAGAGAGACTTTGACACTAGAATAAAGATAAAAATAAAAACAACCAAAAAACACCAATACACACAGTATCAAACCAAAAACGCTATCAAGAAGGAAAAAAAAAAGTCAAAAATCATAAACAAAATTTTTGTAAACTTACCTTGCCCCCTGCCCCCACTTCGTGACAGTGTGATTTTACAGCCCTCCTCATCAGCCACACAGACTGCACCACCAAGTTCCACAAAAAACATCAATATTGCTATTCAGCTTGTAGTATGCACACTCAAAATCAAGTGCACTGAGATCACCCCCTTCAGCATGCTCGCTAAATCTGTATGCCCCTTGTTTTGAATTTTGTTTCTCCTTGTGAGTCATATTGCTTGTCCAAACAAAAATGCACCTTGTGGTTATGTTTCACTGAATACCTTGGTCCCAGAATAAAAATCCCAGGTAGGAAAAGCACCCCCACTCTTCGACACACCTCCTCCTGAATAGAGCCCAACCATGCACAATGAAGGAACACATGGTGTATTGTTTCAGGTGACAAACAAAAAGGACACCCCATCCCCTCTGCTGGATCAAAACATGCCAGGTGCCTGTTTGTTGCCAGTGCTCCATGGATGATTCTCCTCTGGAGGTCCCCTGACCTCTTTGGAACAACACCCTCCACCTGTAGCTTGTGGAAGTGTGGTCTTCCAGATCCAGACCTTTTGTAACAGTTAAAAATGCCGTGTTACACCTTAGTGCATGCCACAGTGCTTTTTTTATTTATAATCTTCAGATCTCACAGTTCTAAGGAACTAATAGTCAAAAGCTTCCCATGACCATCCTGCAACTCGTCCACTGCCACCGATACCTGCACAGGAGGGGTAAGCGGGGGCTCAATACCACCAGTGAGGACTCTTCCAGCTCTTCTGGGACTTGCAGTGGTGAAGCCTGCTGGACACTCTCTCTCTCTCTCTCGGACCAGCAAAGAGAGAGAGAGAGAGGCAGACAGACAGAGAGAGAGATAGAGAGAGTTTAAGTTTTAACAAACCTTCATTGTACAATATGGCATAGTGCCATTTGTCACAGCAAAATGAAGAAACCACCAAATCAAAAATAACAACAAATACCTAGACACACACACACAAGAAAAACAAACAGTAAAAAGGGGGAGAAAAATTCAAACAAAGCAATAGAAGGAAAACCTTTCAGAAAGAAACATATAAGCAGTTATATCACTATCAGCTTAATATTTTATTAAATATTAAATCTCCTCCCTCCAATCTACACAAAGCCTCCCCATGGCACCAGCTACTTAAGTCCTGCATCATTCTGTAATACACAAAGTCTTGATTTGACCAGAGATTTGTACATCCCAGTGATGTTCAGCGTTACACCCGTTTTTATTTTTTCCTTCCTGCTGAGGTACACCGCCATCTTACCCTGTCCCAGCAAGAAGTAAACAATGGAGCCCACTTTTCTCCTTTTCTTGCTGCTGTGGATACCAAAAATAAACCTCTGAGTCGTGAACACTTCCCCGAGAGCAGCCACCAACGAGCGAGCCATACTAAAAAGGGGACCCAGCCTAGCAGAGTCTTTAAAACAGTGGAAAATTGTCTCTCTGACACCACAGAAAGGGCAGCCCCTGTCCACTGTGGGGTTCACAAGAAACACAAACGCATTTACTGGCACAGCCCCCTGGAGTCCTCTCCACTGCAAGTCCCCTGCATCCTTCGGCAAGGGCAGTTCATACAGGTCAGTCCGTGCGAGCCGCACCTCTGGCCCCACCTCCAGGCTGGCCCTCCAGGGGGTGTCAGCCCTGTTGCCCAGCTTGTCTCTGTTGAGCACTTTTACCAACAGTCTATATAGCCTCCTGTATGGCTGCCTGCAGAGTCTAGAGCAGACCCTTCCACTTTCTCTGCAGTGGCAGGTACCAGCAGCAGCCTGAGAAACAGCTCCTCCATGTCAGTGTCCCGACTTTCTCCCTCCTGCAGTAGCCTCCAGTCTTCTGTGGTCAAGGCACTCCTATACCGCTCCAGCATCTGTCTGGTCGCCCGTACAGACCTCATTTCCAGCCTCTCAGCCAACCTCCCAGCATCTGCATGGTTTCTCCCTGCCAGCTCAATCAATTGCCCTAAAAGGTCCGATAGCCTTGGAGTGGCTGCCGTGGTGATGTCCAGCTGTGCTCCGTACACCCTCATCCTTACCTGACATAGAAAGGGTTCCATAGCCAAACTGTACAGCATCCCAAAGAGAGCATACCTCTGAGAACTTTGAATGGAGCACTTAATCCCCCATTTACCTTCAGTACACTCTTAATGCCTCCGTAGAGCGGTTTGACCATGGCCTCAAAGCCAGGGCTGAAACCAAATGCCTCAAAGTTCTGCCACAGATTTTGGTGTTCAACCCGGTCGAAAGCCTTCTCCTAGTCAATTGAAATAAGACTAGTATCTAAACCCAATGACCCAGAGATATCAATGACATCACAAATTAAAGATATATTATCCATTATTGAGCCGCCAAGGACACAATAGGACTGGTCTGTGTGTATGGTCTGCTCCAACATCTTCCTTAGCCTGTTAGCCAGCACCTTGGAAAGGATTTTATTGTCCGTGGACAACAAAGCCACTGGTCTCCAGTTCATGATGTCCTGCAAGTCACCCTTCTTTGGAAGTAGGGTAAGGACTGCCCGCCTGCAACTCACTGGCAACTGCCCACCAGCCAGACTGTGATCAAACACTGCCAGGAGATCAGCGCTCAACACCTCCCAGAAGCCCTTGAAAATATCCACAGATAGGCCGTCTATACCAGGAGCACGGTCATTTGCTATATCCTGTAGTGCAGTAAAGAGCTCTGTCAGAGCCAGTGGTTGCTCCAGCTCCTTATTAACCTCCACAGAGACCTGCGATAGACACTCATGGAACTGTTTTGCCACCTCCTCCACTTCCTTATGCTCACACACATGAAGTTCAGTATAGAGGTCCACAGCCCTTCTCCGGATGTCAGTGGACTTAGTGAGCTTCTGACCAGTGGATGATCGCAGACTGTGAATGATCCTAAACTGGCCATTTTCCTTCTCCAGGCTAAAAAAAAAATTTGGTTGGAGCATCCATTTCAGAAATATTCTGAAACCTTGATCTCACCAATGCCCCCGTGCCTTAATTTCCAGCAGGTCTGCCAATGTGGCCTCTCTAGCTTTGAGAGCCTGAATGCACTCTCTATCTCCAGTGGCTCCAGTATGGGCTTGAAAGCTCCACAATATCAGTTTCTAGGGACTTAATAGACCTGGCAATCTCTCATGGAAACATTAAATGTGTGCTGGTGACAAAACTGTTGGATTTGTATTTTCCCCACATCCCACCATTGCTGGCCGTGCTTTCTGAGATCTCCATCTCTCCAAAAAAAAAAAAAAAAACATTTCCTGAAATTAGCATCACCCAGCAATGGATGAGAACAGAGAGAGAGAGATAGACAGACAGAGAAAGAAATGGAGAGACGACAGGTAGACAGACAGACAGACAGACAGAGAGAGGGAGAGACAGACAGACAGAGAAAGAGAGGCAGTTCTGGAGTCAAGTACACTTCTTCCCTGTGTTTGAGAGGCATGGAGAAGTCAAGGCACTTTGATGATTTTTTCAGCAGATCTTCCCTGAAACCAAAGGTAAAAATATGCCTTAACACTCCAATGGCATTCCATTTCATGTGAGCCCCGATTCAGCCTGCAAGTTACCCTCAAATAAACAACTCCTGTGCACTGGTGAAGTCTTTTTAAGCAGAGGCACGAAGGATGTTGCGTCGTAAAAAAGGAGGGCAGAGAGCTGCCCTCTCGCTTTGCCAAAAAACAGCGGAGTAAATCTCTCGGCTTGTGAGAGCGGAGAAGAGAGCTTTTTAACTGTTAGAAGGGGGGGGGGAGGGGGGGTCTGGTTTCTGAATGTCAGTTCTCTGCTGTTGGAGTGCACTGCAGCTATGATCTGACTCTCTGTGAGGTGTCAGTGGGTGGGGGTGCAGGATGGGGGTGTGGGATGGGGGGGAACTACAGTGCCAAAGGGCCAGAGGCCAGTGCAGGAGATCAATAGAGTTATGAGCTTGGATGAGGTTTTTATGCACAACCCCCCCCCCCCCCCCCCACCCACCACCCCTTCAAAACCCACTTCAATGTCATGGGATGACCTGCCCCCAGGGCAACCGCAACCACAGCAGGCCAGAAACCCCCGCCCCCCCCGCCCCTTCCTCCTCTCTCCCCCCTCCCCGCATAGACTTCTACAGGCAAGCAGCCATTGATCCTGCTTGGAGATTCATTGATTTTTCTGCGGCAGGTGGCTTTTAATAAGTAGCCTCGGTCAGTTCAAATCCCCTCCCGCAAAGCGCGAGGCGTACCGTTCCTTTTATGGGCTCACCCCGGACCGCCAGACAAAGGACTGAGTGGGGGTCGGGGGGGGGGGTGGAGGTATGGGGGGGGCTGTCAGCTGCATGCTATGATTTTTAAGTCCCCGTGAAGCGTTATTCTGGAGGGTTCCTGAGGCACGCCGTGGCTTGCGCTATTCGGAGGTGAAGACCTCTTTATTAACACCGTGGTTTGTTTGCCGACTCCTTCCGGCCTCCTCGCTTCACGCTGTGCCTCGCAAAAAAAACCTCATTCTTATTCAGTTAATTCGAGTCTTGAGCGCGGACTCATTTTAAAACCATTAATTGGCCCCTCTTAAATTCCCAATCTCATTTTCAGAGATCCCCGATCATCTCAGTGCTTGGCAGGCAGATTAATCTTAAGTTCCTGGAGGTTTTCAGTTAATACCCAGGTCATTTCGCAATTAAAAGAGCGCTCGCTGCAGCCACTTGTTATGGCCGCTAACAATGCACGCGCTCTCACTGAACTGCTGGCACTTCCTGAGCACCTTATCTGGAAGTCCCCCATCACAGCGTTGGCTTCTACGTGACGTGTGCGAGCGGGATATGGGGAAATCACCGATATGAAATGGCTTTATTTGTGTCAGTCTTTTGGGCGCTCTGGGTACGGTGTGGAAATGCACACATTGACCTGCCACACATTGACAGGATCCGTCTGAGATAAGGGAATAAATCTGGCAATAAATCTGGGTTATTCCTCCCTCCAGGGATGGTGTGTAAGGTAGCGACTTGTGAAAATTCATCAAAACTCATATTGTTAAATTGTTCACAATTCTTCACTAACCTTTGTCACAATGCATTTTCTACAAAGGGTAAATGTTTTCAGTGACATGAATTCCGACAATGAGGTATGTGGTTTTGAAGGCACTTGGTAGGATGTGGACCTAAAATCTGAGAAGTTCAGAGGATCAGAGAAGCTCTTTGCATTTTCCCTCAGCTTTTCCAAAGTTATTTTGCCCCACTGGTACCCATGTTCCTTTTCTCTGTGTATTGAAAGTCCGGTGACACAGAAAAAGCACCTATACCCTTGCCTACCCACCCTGCCCTGCTCCCCGGTTTCAGCCAATCAGATGCCTAGGCTGTGTCCTTAATTTCCCCTTGGTTCTGCTACAGGTGTTCGGGGGAGGGAAGGTAGGTGTGGCACATCACTGTGTCACCCCCTTTTTCAGAGTCAACATGAAAAGCCCATTGGAAAATCAGAGGAAAACATAGAACTTCTCTTCCTTTAGGAGCACAGGATACCTGTCATTCAAAGCTATGGTTTACCACGTGTTACTGGTGTATATATATACATTGGGACCATCAGTATTCTGAACTAAAGTATGCAAGCCCCACCCAAAAAAGGCTTTCTTTGCATGAATGTTGCCATTTTATGCTCAGAAATATATATTCATGCTTATTATAAAATATCCAGGAATGAACTAATACACATTGGAAGATGATACAGAGCAGTCTGTATGTATGTGGATAATGATACTAATTTTGTTGTTTTGGTCCTGTACTTTTGAAAAAGAAATAAAATGAGGTTAAAGTGCCGACTCTCAGCTTTAATTTGAGCACATTTACATCCGTAGCAGGTGATCTGTGTAAGAATAACAGCCTTTTTTATACACGGTCATTTTATTAGAGCAAAAGTAATTGGACTTGTGGCTGCTCAGCTGTTTCTTGGCCAGCTGTGTGCCGGTGCATGATTAATTCATGCAGAAGAAAGCTAACAATAGGTCTAGACTTGATTCTAGGTGAGGAATTTGCATTTTGGAGTCCGTTTCATTGCCTCTCAGCATGAGGACCAAATCAGTGTCAATCCCAGTAAAGCAGTCGATCATGAGCCAAAACACTCGGTGTGCCAAAATCAACCGTTTGGTACATTGTCAAGAAGCAAGAACTCTCACTTGTGAGCCCAGCGATAGCAAACAACCTGGTAGTCCACAGAAGACTACAGTAGTGCATAGCCAAAGAATAATTTCCATTCAAAGAAAAAACCCTTTTTCAACTGTCAAACAGATCAAGACCAGGATGTAGGCATAGATGAGACTAAAAAGAACAGATGACACCAGAATAACCTCAGACTGTTCACTGCACCACTGGTAAGCTTCAAGGACAGAATGGGCATTTTGATTTTGCTAAAAACTATATTTTAAAAACTGTTCTGGAGTTCTGGAACAAACCTTATGGATCAATGAGTTGAGTATTATTAACCTGTAATAACTGCTCATGATCCAAAATACTCCCTCCCTCATCTGAAACATCGTAGAGGTGGTGTTATGGCTTGGGAATGTATGGTTACCACTGGAACTGTGTTTCTATGGGTGACAAATGTCAGGCAGTAAACAAATGCAAAGGATTTACAACCAAACACTAAATACGATGACTTCATTTTATTTATTATGTTACTTTATCCAACTGCTTTCTAGTGCTCAAACCATATTATAAGATTCTCAGATACACAGATTAATAACTTTATTTTTTTCCCCATTTGTGAGTACCCTGCCTTCGCGTCCCTTCCCCTGCATAGCTGCTATTCCCCCAGGCCGCTTGCGGGCGGGTGATGCCGCTGTGGGGGGGGGGAGGAATACTGAAAAGGTCACCGTGCCCTGCCGCAGAGGAGGGACAGCGTCTTCGCCGGAGAACAGCGTGTCTGAAATGCATCAGATAGGAGCCCGTCCGCTTCCACACCGCCGCTTCCGGCTGCCCTGCCCTGCGGCGCGCGCAAAATGCCTTTTCTTTACTTCTGCTGTGTGTAAGCACTTTAACAGAGGGGAAGCTATCTGATGGACTAAGCCATTAAAACAGGATTCCCAGGGTCAGAAATAGGCATGTCATAAGGCCCTTTTGAGATTATATAACTTAAATATGCAATGTTGTGATAACATGTTTTAAAAAATAAATAAATTTAACCCCCCTTGGTCATTGATGAAAACATTTTTCAAGCATGTAAGTGGTGCCCTCAGAACACAGAAGGACAGTTTACAGAGTAAATCCTCATATGTGAGAGTTTTGTATTACGGGCTCCTGTGCCTACAGATGACAGTTAATCTCATTTCTAGAGATGCGGAGCTCCATCGCGGTGATCAGAACACTGATATTTATGTCCCCGGCTTTGGCCCGCAACCATGCCTGCGTTGATGAATATTTCATAGTCATTCCGTGGGTCCTGGGCCAAAACGTCAGCCGGGTTAAAATGAAGTTGGTAAGAATGAACTGTAGCAAATGTATGCAAGTGCATTCATAGGGGAACATTGTGTTTGACAATGTGTGACACAAGCGTCACACTGACAAGAGCAGTGTGAAGGAATCTCTGATGGCATTCAACCTGTGAGTCACACCCACCTCTTAATGCAGCATTTAACATGATTAGCTCTGAAAAAATTAAAATAAAAACTAACGGTGGTTTCAAAAAAAAAATGTTTATTTCTGGGTTATTTGAATTATGGAAGACTGCTATGCTATGATGAAATGCACATGTTTCAGAGCACTGGTTCAATATTGTGCCTCGGTCAAGTTCCCCTGAGGACAAATCTAAGTTTGGTTGCCACCTCAAGAATAAAAAAAAATTTGAAACCCATTTGTTAAGTTTATTTGGTCTGGGAGCATGAAGACATTAGCATTATTAAAAGTAATATCCAGAATTCTGGTAGGATGAGACATTAATTTATATTCTTGAGCATGATGATATCATTTCAAGCATACGCTTCAAAAATATTTAATGTGATGCAAGCCAGTTGAAATCATATTTGCTGACATAAGGTCTCTGAAAAGAGGAATAGTGCACTAAATCATTCAGATGATAGGCCCGCACCTACTCATCCCAAAGGTCTCCATGCATTTCTGTTGCTGCGCATCGTTTGTTACACCACTCTACCTCCTGCTTTGTGTCTCTGGCATAGTCCTCTCTTTTCCCCTTCCTCGTCATCCTTTCTTTCTCTGACATTTTTACTGCAGCTTTCACCTTTCTTTCTGCCTTTCCATCTTTCTTAGTTCCTCAAAATGCAACTAAAGCCACCACAAGCTCTATGTCATTCTTCTTTCCTTCAGCAGCAAGTGAATGATTTTACAGCAAACTTTACTTCTTCTTTTTTTTTCCTTTTTTTTTTTACCCCCACACTCCCTTCTGTGTTGCCTGACGCAAGTCTTTTTATTGCAGACTATGAAACAACTAAACCAGTCGGAGGTGAAAAACATTCAATTTCCACCAGGCAAATGAGCAATTTCACTAATGGGCAGGTGTGTTTTTCCTACTGCTGTCATCAAATTTTAATTCCCTATGTTCCTTAAACAATATGCAATTGTAAGGCAAACCTTCACACTGTTCTTTCTCTTTAGAAACACAACACATAGAATTTTTTTTAAAAACAATCCCAAGATCCACAGATGCACTTAAATTTATGATCAGTGCCCCAGCCATTTCTCTACAGTTAAATGACTTGGCATTAACACACGAGGAGGTGCTAATACAGTAGTAGACAAACAGAACAGATTGTCTCCCAGACAAGATGGATCACAATGGTGACTGTGTAGTGAAACTCGTTGAACTGAGGCACATGGATACATTGCCTTAAAACTCATTATTTTTCGTATATTCAAAACCTGAACTTGCTTCGCAGGTGTGTTTGGTTTATATCTTTGATGCTTAAATGATGCTTAAATGTTGTAAACCTGAAGAAAGATTGCATTCATTTTTTTTTTTTTTTGTTACATGCAGTTTGCCAATTAAGAAGTCATTTCTCCATCCGGCTTGTTTCTGTATGTTTTTTACTTTCATAATTACCAACCATTTGCTCCAAAGAAAATTCTAATGAAGGTGTAACTGCGTATTTACGGTACACGACTGATAGCGACATTACCTTTGAAACTAATTTCAGAAGAGTTGTATCGCATCAGTGGGCAGTGGATTGAGTTCCGTCCTTTTTATTGTCAAAGACCCCGATCTTCTTGTCACAATTTCAAATATTCTCCAAACCTTATAACTCTCCTAGGGGATCACACTTTCAGCGTAGAGGGAATAAAGGGAAGCCCAAAATGTTCAGAGGTAGCTGTAAACTCTTCAGAAGTGGACTTGATCTTTGCAGGGATTCTGAAGTCGAGGGTAAGTACAGTGCCTGGCATCCGCAGTGATCTTTTTCTGCCAGCTCAGCAGTTTCCTTCTACACCTGTATGCTGTATGACATGCATTAGATCAATGGCACACATTTTTACAGAGCTGAAGTTAGGGAGATGGTGAAGGGCACTATGACTACCACCGTGTGTTGTCTCTTTCTCTCATCGTCAGCCTTTACTGCTCAAATTGCTTCTTTTTTTTTGCTGTTTGCATAGTTATCTCTTCATTCTACCTCAAGGGCCATTGCTCCTGTTCAAAGCCCGAAAACTCCACTTCATCATTAGCTCTTCTGTTGAAATCTTTGAGATGTCTGCTGCCTGCTTCTTGTAACCAAATGAGACAAGAAGCCTCCGGTTTTCCTAGCAGCGGGCAAATCACTTAGCAAACAAAGGAGCCTGATGCGATAAAGCCGCTTCCCTCGCAGAGAAAACTGACACCGGAGGCTTTTACAGTAAGATCATTAATGTTTACTTCAAGAAAACTCCTTAAATGTACGTTTGGTTCTGGTGGTCCACAGATTATTATTATCCACAGCTATATTTCCCTCCTTAAAGCTTTCCTGTCTTGGAGATTTGAAACCACAAGGTGCATTACACCAAAATAACTCAATGCATTTTGGTTTTGAAGCAGTCTGCAGTACGTTCACGATGAATGCCAGATTGCAGGGCACAGCCAAAAGTGTTCACCTTTGAAATATTCAGAATTAGTCTATAGAAAAATAGGTTTACATCAAGGTTGGGGTCAAGTCAATTTTAATTCAGTACACTCAGGCAATGAATTGAAATTCACAGATTTAAAAATGCCCGTACAGCAGCACTGCCATGGAATGAATTTCGGTTAATGTCTTGAACTGACCGAATTGAAAATTGACCACAACCCTGGTCTATATAGATTCATTTTGAAACATTACTGCCCCTACACTGTCCACTAGAATCCTGATCATGCAATATGTCCAAGAAATGTGTTTCTCTCCAAATGCAGTTTTCGAACAGCACCACTGGCCTTTGCTCTGTCGACTATTATTTTTCATCCCAGAGGCTGTATTTTTAATGGACGTTCCACCACCATCACAGATACGACATGTCCTTCAGGAATAACTGAGGAAGCCATGCATTGTATTGTGTGAGGTCACCCCAAGAGATTCTTACAGAGTGTACCCTGTGCAGCATGTATATCAAATAGTGTTACCGGGATAGTGTTAGATAAGACATGCATGACAGACAAACACACATGACAGAGGTATCTGCCAACACAAAATAAGGTGCAAGATAAAAAGAGATTCAAAGCCATGATCTGAGCATATGAAAAATGAAACACTATCATGAGAAGTAGTTATAAAAATGTAGAAATGTAGTAGTAATGGGGGGCGGCAGTGTAGCATGGTGGGTAAAGGGACTGGGCTTGTAACTGAAAGGTTAGGTTCGATTCCTGGGTAGTGCACTGCTGTTGTACCCTTAAGCAAGGTACTTAACCTGCATTGCTTCAGTGTCCAGCTATATAAATGGATGTAATGTAAATGCTGTGTAAAAAGTTGTGTAAGTCGCTCTGAATAAGAGCGTCTGCTATATACCCGTAATGTAATGCAATCAGAATATGTACACACAGACCAGAGTCAAATACATATTCAGAATACTTCAACTGATGCCGGTACAATTAGAATAAAAAACCTCCCGTAGATTCCATAAAGCCAGCTGTAAGATGATACTAACCAACATATGGCCCACAATCACATGAAAATGACTTCAGAATTATCAGCATGATTTAAAGTGGCAATCACTTTTTTTTTTAACAGACATTAAAATAAATGTCTGTTAAGTCATTATATATCGCTGAGTTAGGTGACACAATGGTGATTGTGCCTATTATTATATTAATTTATATTGTTATTATTATTATAACATGATTAAAGAACTGGGTGTCTGTGGCGACATTCCCGGGAAAAAATCACAAGCAGCGCACAGTTAGTGACGCGTTTTACATCACCCATCAGTGGTTGGTCCGCCAGAGAGGGTAGGCGGTGTTTTTTTTCCGGTGTCTGCTAGCGTTATGAAACCTTAAAATGTTTTTGTGTAACATGAGAGGTCATATTATTTGTTGATGCAGATTTCGTATTGCATTTGATGACAATGTAATGTTAACACTAGCTACCGGGCCATGTCAAGAAAGACAACATTAGTTTAGACAATGTGTACAGTCAGTACCCATCTCTCATATCAGGTAACGTTGCATTAGCTAGCTAGCTAATGTAATTAACACAATCTAATGTCAGCTAACAATTAGAAAAAAACGCTAGCTAAGGCTACCGAACGGACCTCGCAAACCGTCTCTCGAATGCAATGCTACCTTGTTGCAATGTTGCAATGTAGCTAAATAAGGCCAGTTCAGATCAATGAATCAATCAAAATTCCAAAACGTCTGATTGTAAACATTCTAAAACTGCACTTGGCGATTTGACAAGGTGGGTCTTTTGAGACCCCAGGGCAGGCAACGGCTCTGCTACTAACCAGTTCACACTGCTGCAATTTTCTCTGCAACATTCTAAAACCGTTTCGTCTCCTTGCAAATCATTGATCTGAACTGGCCTTCACGTTACCATTATTTACATTGCCATCAAGTTCATCAATATAATGATCAGAATAAAGCCGTCTTTACACAGAGCATTGACCCCGAGGTATAGGTGGTGCAGAGCTGGGTCTGATTTCTGTGTAAAGATGTCAAGCCGGAGAAAAATAAATAAAAAAAATATGGCAGTCTGGATTAGCGTTGTTATTATTTTATTACGCTTCCTCATATGTTCCTTCAGCCTTGATGCCCTTTTTTGATGAAATCTCCTTTGTTTTTGTTTTATTCTTCTTGCTCTGATTGCTAATTTAACATCCAGCTCAGCTTTATTTTCGAACAGTTTAGCTAGCACAACCAGAAACACCAAGGGTAACATTTTGCAAGGCAGTTGTTTCAAAAATATCACAACAATCATTCATGAGAAAGACAATGTTTATTGTGCACGAGATACATAATTGCACGAGCCACAGCGAATCCCACGGATTCGTCTCTGCAGTGTAAAGATGTTCATACCGGGCAAAAGGTGGATAAAGAACGCCTGTGGAAATTGATCATCACTAATTCTACCCCAGGTCTGCTACAGCATTTTAACCCGACTCGGCAGTGTAAAGACAGCTAGCCTAATGTTAGACAATGAATGAGTATGTACATAACGTTACTTTTATAACAACCATTTTTTATTCAGTAAATAGTAAGTGTTATAGTTACCGTGGCCCAGGTGCCAGCTGACTGACGTCACACACAGGCCACACTGTTTGAAAGTTGGGAAGTGGTCCAAAAACACACTCGCAATTATCGCTTCTCGCCATTGGTACCACCAAAGAGAACGAAACGGAAATCTTCTTTAAACTCTGACGGAGTAGTGTTATTTTACTCTGACGTAGAACACTGCATTTGATCTCTGTTGGACTCATTATTGGCTCTATGCCAAAATACTTTCTTGTCTGCACTAATCAAAAATGTTTTTTTACCCAGAAGCTTTGGGAGGTTTTCCCACCCAGGAGACTTCTACGCTCTTGACTAGGAAAGTTCTGGCTCCAGTTTGATCGTTGGGCTATCAACTAATCAAAACTGAATTTATGTTTACTATAAAAACAAGTTTTCCTGCTTGAAGGAGGTGTGTGAAAGTAGGGAGTAGGATGCAATTTAGGCAGTGGTTCTCAGACTTGGTCCTGGGGGCCACTGTGCACCCAGGTTTTTGTTACAACAACAATTGCAATCCCAGAAGCTGCTCATTTTTCTTAATTAGGTAATTTTCATGCTAAGAGGGACTATGTACCCTCTTAAGATACATTATGTCAGAATGCCAAGAAGAATAAAAGTTCCATATTCACATTGTGCTATATTGTAAACGATTACATAAAGAGGCAAAAAAAAAAAACTTCTTAACTAATCAAATTAAATATTACTAATTGGTGAAAGTGTGGCCACTAAAAATAATCATTTGGTAGATAATGAAGACTTCAAAGACAAAGCAAATTATATCCAGCCAAGCCTGTATTGTGTTCATAAGTTTCAGGGAAAAGCATTCTAATTAGGATCCTATGAATTCACCAGCTTTTTTATTTGATTTGAAAAAAAAAGTTACTTCTTTTTATGTAATTGTTTGCAATATAGCTAATATATTTGCAATATATATATATATATACAGCTGTGTGGCACACAGCAGTTTCTGACACAATGTGGCTTCAGATGGTAAATACCTCTAAACGTGAAAAGCACCTGACGGAATATATTCCGTTATTGCTATTGTGGTTGGAACAAAAATCAGCGTACACAGTGGGCCCCCAGGGCTGAGGTGGACAACCACTGTTTTAGTCTACTTCTCGGCAATGAGCAAAAGTATAACTATTGGGAGAACTGGCATATTTTGTATATTTTTGTTACTAAATGCTTAGCACTCTGGTTTTTCCGGTTTATATCGCTCGGCATTTTCTAGTTCCTGTCACCGCCTTTCTTGCTTTTTCATTACTTGGCTCGCAAAAGTGTACCAAACTACAATGGCACCCATGCGGCAAAAGATTTCTTCAAATAAACTTTTTGCTTGTGGTTTTGTCCCTGATTTTCTTCACTCCTTCACATTGCTGAAGCTAGCGATTCGCTACGGAGCCTGGAAGGAGACAGGCTGTCCAGCTGTGGACTGCTGCTACACATCATCATCGCTGTTTTCTTCTGCGTTGCGTGCACTTGAGCACTCAAGGTTATGTGAGTACCCAATTTTATTGAAGTCAGACACTTGCTTATCAGGATGTTTACTGAAGGCCAAGTACCTCCCCATAGAAACAGCATAGAAAAACGTTGGCGGGGGTGAGGTTTCTATTTGGAGCAGTGCGGCATGAGTATTCATATAAAATTGTGAGTATTTATTCTGGATTGCCGAAAGACATTCTACGGTGACTTATGTGCACAAATGCGTGTGTGACCCAACTTTGGTTAACAAGCACTTGTGACTTATACAAGCAATTTTCAAGATTATGCTATGACGTTGATGATGAGGAGTGCTGTTATGAGATTTATGTTTAGTAGGCTTCCATAACTGCGCACTGTACACTTTACAGATATCTGCAGACAACATTATTTCACCTATGGCCTAACAGTTGACTGTTTTACTGTGTACCATTTAAAACATTTAAAATTACTTAAAAATATTTTTTTTTTATTATCCTGGTCTGGCAATGTGTACACTTGCTTACTCTGGGCCTTCTCCCTTTTCTGCTTCCTCCACTGTTTGTTTCTTCACCCTGCCCAGATTAAATCTGAGGGTGTCCACTTTCAGCTATTCATCTTCACTGCCTGCCTCTGTGGAAGTCCATAGCATTGGTTAATAATGCTAGTCTCAACCATCAAGGCTCCTTGCTAACATTTTTTTCCTAAATTGAAAAATTTAAGAGCACACTAATGCATCTCAGTTAGTATATGTGCTGCTATTAAATTATTTTTCCAGATAGCACAAATTTTCCAGAGCAAACGCTCCTAAAATGGGACCTGGCCATGTGTGATACAAGGGTGAGGATGTCTCTTGTGGGTGTTCTTGCATCATGTATCCTGTTGTGCGTTTTTTATGTGTATATTTACCTATGTGTGTAATTTGCACCTCTCCTAATGAAGCAGCGTTCATATCCAAGACAAAAATGATTTTTGGGGATGCAAAACTGTATCATGACCAGCTGAACTTTTGATGGAAGGAGTGTGAGAGACTTTTCTGTGCAGCTTCACTGCGCTAAATGCATTAGCTTGGTTTTCTCCTCAGTTGGTTATCTCGGCATATTGCGTCTCAATTTCAGCTGTATTCCTGGCTTGTTCTTTGCTTCCCCTCATCACCAGATTGCATTCAGTGCCACGTTATTGGCATGCCTTTCATATTTACTGTTTCTTAATTTATTTAAAGGCATACTATGCAGGATTTTTACCTCGAAAACATTATAAAATAGCCATGCTCAGTCTTATATAAGTTTATTGAGTATATTGAGTATAAATCCAAGGAAGTTATACTTATCTTATACAATACATATCTTAGACCTCACTTGGAGTATTGTTTGCAGTTCTTGGGATCGTACTACAAGAAAGATATAGAGGCTCTGGAAAAAGCTCAAAGAAGCGCAACCAGATTGATTCCTGGTATGAAAGATAAAACCTATGAGGAAAGGCTTAGGATGCTTAATCTCTTCAAGTTTCGTAAAAGGAGACTCAAGGAGACTTTGATTGAGGCTTTTTAATTCATAAAGCAGATCAACAAAGTGAACTACAAGAGATTCTTCAGATTGACTTCTGTTAGAAGAATGAGAGGGCATAAATGTAAATTAGCGAAAGGTAAATTCCGCACAGATATTGGGAAGAATTTTTTTTCAGGCAAAGAATACTCCAGTACTCTTCCTTTTTGTGTGGTCCAGTGCTTCTCTTGAGGAGAATGGAGGCTGACTACTTGGGTCTAATGTCCCCTCGGTGTCTTTTCATGAAGCCATTGTCTGCGGTTTGCTTTCCGCCACGCTTCAGTGACTCTACGGCTACCCTTGGAGACTGGCCCTGCTCCCCACTGTATTACAGCTCTGACTGACTCTGTGCGAAGCCTGGCTCGAAGGGAAGGACATTTTAAGCAGTTACTCACCGTGCTGCGGTCCGTGGTAACAGTGTGATGCAACTCTGCAGCAGTGCCGCCATCGTCCTTCACCTGTGATGGTCTCTCGGTATGTTATTATTTTCCCCAGGAAGCAAGGGATAAAAACTCAATATATGACACAGATTTTTCTCACTTTGTACATATACTTAGGTAAGGGTTCAATCAACATGTGTCTTACTGTATGTGCTGTTAATGAAATGAGTTTCTTTTTTATCCTGACAAGCACATTTACTGTAAGTGGGGTAGGTAATCACTAAGATTATTGAAATAGTGTTTTCATTGAAAAGTGTAGTTGACGAATGTTGACTGAATCTGAGCCTTAGTCAGATCATTATCCAATTTATCTTGCTTATACTTTTGGAAAATTATTGTGTATTCATTTCCACATTTTTGTGAAGTATGGCATTTTGAACAAGTAGTAAACCTGTGGTCAGCCTTACTCAGAATGGCAAAGGTTCAAGTAAAACTGATGTCCAATATGGTGACACAACAGCAAACATTTCTGCGTCCTGTATAAAACCTTGCTGACATACAGCATCGCTGACTAGGCATCGGTTAAAGTATGCATTTTCAACAGAACATAAGTGAACAACCATTGTCTGTAATTAGGTGTCGATTTGCATGAACACTTGAAAGTTAATTTATTTAATGCTGCACGTGGGGCGTACTGGACTGATGAGGGTGGAGGCTGGTGGTGTCATGACTGGCGAGCGAATGGGCCCAAATACAGAGAAAAAAATACACAAAATCCAAAAGGGTAAATCCAAACCAAGAAATTTACTTTTAATAAGGACAAAAACCAAGGAAATCAAACATAAAGGGCAAGTCACAAAAAAGACAAAGCAAAAGTTCTTTAAATGCAAAAACAAAGAAAATCCAGAAATCCAAAAACGCGTGGAAAACAGAATGTGGGCAGAAACACACAGGGAGCTCTCTCAAGCGGAAAACACACAGGGCAGAACACAACCAGAAACACACAAGGATCCAGCAACCGAGTCAGGGAAGAAAAGAACTTAAATAGACAAGACACTAACGAGACACAGGAGGGCACAATGCACAATCAAACCACAGAGAGGGAAGGGAAAATGAGACATAACCAAAAAACAATAATTGAATAATTGAAAACAATAATACAATTAAACAGGGAAAAGGAACAGAACTATAAACTGAAGTGCCGCCATCTGGTGGCCCAAAAAAGGAAACGCAGACAGACACAGAACCATGACAGGTGGTAAGGGCGGAGCCTGAATTAAGAGGGCCATTCTGATGAGTGGCACGTCTGCTTATTTAACAGGGATGCGTAAAGTGTTCTGATTGGCCTGTGCACGTTTGTGCCTTTTCAACAACTTGTGCAAAAAGGGTTCTGATTGGCCGGTGCACATTCGTGCCTTTTCCACGGCTTGTGTAAAGCGTTTTGATTGGCCGGTGCATTTAATGCTCACATTGCACCAGTGAGCAGTAAATCGAATATGTGTCTTTAATTAAAAATGAACTTGATAAGGTGTAATTCTGCCACTTATGGTTTCATACTCTGTTTTGTTGATGGGTCAGTCTAGCATGCTTGGAGGTTGCACTGTGATTGAAGAAGTGAACATTATTCCTTTTTTTTTTGACAAGATCTGTAAAAAAATTTAATTTATTTACAGGGTTTTTGCTGGATCAGAATAGGGCTTAGGTGGTGACTATTTGACAGTGACTGCGGTAGGTCTGGCTTTACTGCCACAGTCAACTCAACATGCTGTTTCCCTATATTAAGCTACATTTTGAATGTAAAGTTCTGTAAAGTCTTCAAGAGACCACCACGATGCTCTGAGATTTAGGCTATAAAAAATGTAATGCATGGAAAAAAATTAATAAAATATGGTACTGTAACATTTTGAGAATTTGAAGGGTTACTCATTGTATGTGCCAGAATTTGAAGAGGGGCAGGGGGTATACAGCCAATCCTGAAGGCATAGCAGATTGTAAGGGGTCATTCTACCGGAATAATGGTATTTGGATTTGCAATATGCCTTGAAATGCATTTGATTTTTGTCATTCAAAACTTAGGGTTTCAATATCAACATTTTACCTTAATGAATCTACACAAATGCCACCTTAATGTATGTAAATCATTTTTTATACATGAGCTTGAAATTGGGGGGGGGGGGGGGGGGGGGGTGTTGAGGGGGGTGTTGAAATGCATTGTATTTGTCCTAATACTGTAGCTTATTCTTCTGCCTAGTTGGCTTTGCAGAGGTTAGGTCTGAATAGTGTTCACTGTTTGAACAAAGCTGTGTTCTTGGCTAGAAATAGCTGTACAAAATAAGTATTGTACCTTACTGAACCTGTGTTTAGCAGTTGTCTATAACCATGAAATGCACTTTTTGTACGTCGCTTTGGATAAAAGCATCTGCCAAATAAATGTAATGTTAATGCTAATGCATAGACCAGAGAATGACAACCTTATTGGTGGGTCCGGGACAATTTTTTTTAAAGAACAGGTGTGAAATTATAATTTCTGGTTAATTCAAAGGGAGAAGTGCTACAGATGTTTGATCAGAAAGGCTAGGTGTCATGGAAATTATTAGCTGAAGTTGTGTAACTGTCACGGCAAAGTTGCTGAAAATAACATAAAACTGAAAAAGTGGAGGAAGTCGTGGAGTTTTGCAAAAATTTCTAAAAACATGTTTTTCGCTTTGTCATTATGGGGTATTGTGTGTAGATTCATGAGAATAACAATGAATTTAATCAATTTTAGAATAAGGCTGTAACGTAACAAAATATGGAAAAAGTAAAGGGATCTGAATATTTTCCGAAGGCACTGTACACTGACAGGCTTGTGCATTTAAATCACTTAATTTGGTCCATCGAGGAAAGAAAGAGTATGCTTTTTGCCTTTAATTTGACAGAACGTAGTTAGAAATACAGAGCACTGAAATTGCATTACTAATAGAAAACATGGTTACCGTGTGTCCATTTTATTTCTTTAAAGTTAGTTTTGGTAACGATATATTTTACGTTGCGAGGCATAAGTCTGTGAGTACCTATTGCCACTGATGTTACCGTAACGAGGAAGGGGAGCTTGGCATGAGCACTGTTCACTGGTGCCATCAAACATCTGATTGCGACAACTGACGAGGACCAGGACCTTCATCCGAGCGCATTCCGGAATCTGTATACATCGTCTCACGCTGTGTCTCCCAGCATTCAGCAACAGGCTTGTTGTTTAAATGTGTAGCAACACCGTGCATCAAGGTTGACAGCCACCACCAAAAACTGCTGAAGGATCACAGAAGGCACTCAAAATGGAGGGAATCACAGAAATGGAAAAATGAAAAAAAAACAGGGAAACTTGCGTAATCCGTGAAATAATGTGACAAATACCCAGCCTTGCTGATCAGTGTATCTCAATTACATCATGAAATCCCCTTAATTTATCATCATTATGGTATATTATGTATATTCACATATATTCAATATGTGAATGAAAAGGGGGGGGGGGGGGTGTCTATTCCCCTGTAAATTAGACCCTTGCTGGAGGCACACTGGCTGTGTCTGTACTGTGTGTTTATTACTTCTGCGTTAATAAACACCTGATTATTCACTCTGATCAGGGACACTCATTTTACCTGCAGGATTTCTCCTGCAGGCGGCTTTAAAAACACTTCCATTTCAGTGCAGGAAAAACCCTGATTTTTTACCATCATTTCAGAAAATGGGGGGAGGGTGAGATGGATATAGCATTTTAATAACTGTCTGTAACCGATCACAAAAAAGTAAAATAAAAATAAAATAAATTTCTCATGTCGCTTTAGCAACCCTCTCTAACCACAGACGTTCATGCTTTTTCCTCGATGCCTCCTCCCCTCTCCCTCTCCCCCTCCCTCTCAGGCACTACCCTTTCCTTATATCCGATACTCATGGGATTATCATACCAATCTATACGGCCTGATTACTGCCCTGCTAATGGACAGATGGGCTTTCCTCCACTGGCTGAGTGCAAGCTGGATCTAATGAAGTCTCTGCCTGCCTCATTTCAGCAGTATAATATATTCCAGTACGTCCCCCCCTGCACCCCACCCCCACCCCACCCCCCCTCCCACTCACTCCATCCACATACTAGGTGGATTTTGCACGTAAGGTAATCACACCTCCAAGAGGTTGTAACGGACAATTTGATTATTTCCATTTTTTAATTTTTACAAACAAAGTTAATTCTGTATTTAAGTGTTTTAATGTGACTGGTTGAGTTGCAACACTGTGTGACCAATGGAGCACAAGCAATGGGTTCCATTGCAGCAGAAGCTAATATTTTAAACCTTCCGGCTTCCGGTATGTAATGAAATCCACAGAATGTACTGATTGATGCTAAGGGGGTGTATCTGAACCAGGATACCTCATTCAGAAATGCACAGACAATGTGGTGTATACAGATGGACTGCATTTATATAGCGCTTTTATCCAAAGCGCTTTACAACTGATGCCTCTCAATACAGATTTTCTGTTCCTGATGTTGACCAATGATGACTTGGGAAGATTTTCAGCATTGTCATTAGTTAAATCGTGGAAATGCCATTTCACCACAGAAAAGAACTTGTGATTGGCTGTGCTGTCTTTCATTGTCAATAGTGGGCTCTTGTAATGACTTGGCTACATTCATAGTCTGATTACTTGATTGCTACTAAAAAATAAAATGTGTGAAAATGTGTGATTTCCTGATTAGGCCTTGTCTGCGATTTGCTGTAATGTGGGAAGCACTGTTGGGAGCTATGGGGCCGTACTCTTGCAGATAAACACAGGCGCACACACACAACACACATATACAACACACAACACACCACTCTACACATACACCACACACACCACTCCACACCACACATAACTGGACGGTGAGAAATACTGTGCATATCTATCAGCATGGTTACACTGATAACCCTTTGACTTTGACTGCTACTACGTATAAAATCTCCATGACTAGCTAAATAACTTGCATGTAAGCCATTATTCAACTGTTGTTAACGGCATCTTCTAAAGTTTCTCAAATTATCTATGAAAATGAACTAATATAAAAATAGAAAATTGGTTGACAACTACAATGCACACACAGTTCATTGCAATGCAGTGAAGTCCTCTCCCATCACAGACTGGAAATCATAAGCCCTGAGGGACTGGTTTGGAAGGAAGTAGATTGGAACGCTAACTGGTGGCCTGGCTTTGCCGTTCACTTGCATTGGTATGCCTTGACTAAAGCGCCATAGGTGCCTGCACTGATGTAGTGGAACAGCCAATCAGCCAAGTGGCTGCGAACGCGGGCAAAATGAGCCCTGCGAATCAATAACAATTTATATACCATGTTACAGGTCTGCACTTTCCCCAAAAAAGCTAGGAATAATGGCAAACAATGCACTCTTCAAAATGAAGAGGGCTGACATTTTATGGCCACGAGTGAGCAGTTATGTGATTAAGGGTGAATTGAGTAAGCCCACGGTAGCGCGGGGGCTCCTGATGAACGCCTCCAATCGAGCCAGCGCTAACGTGGCTTCTGGGAATACTCGCAGGGGATTGGTGGGTTAGGGGAGGCCTGTCGGTGGCTGCTTGACGGGGGAAAAATGTGGAAGGCTGCTGGCTTCCAATATACGAGTGGGGTTATGCGAAAAAATTTGACTCAATTCATCTTTAAAAATCCATAACGCTGGCCGTGAATGTATTCACTGTAAGCAATTATGCTTAAAGTGGTCAGAAACATGCATTCATTTTTAATGGACGCTACTGTAATGGATGATACGTGGATGTCTAGCTTAGAGGATTCCCAGTTGAGGTATGCAGACCTATCAACAGCTGAACTTAAGCAGTGATTTCACTTGAGAGCGATTGTGATTGTGTGCAGGTGTCCATAGACACACCTATTAGGGCTATTTAAGCACAGCACAGGAGAGTCCTGACAATGGTTGTCTGCTGGTTCTGGATTTTTAGAGATGTTATCATTTGTGTTTTTGTAAACTGCACTGGCTTTATAGGCAGTACATCAGACTTTATATCCATATGGTGTCATGCAGCAGGGCAGAGGCAGTCCCAATACTAAATGAGAATGCAGATGGCACCAATCTGGCAGGCCAGTGGATAGTCTTGGACGTATTATGTGATCTTGGTAGTTCCACTGAGAGAATGACTAGGCAAACTCAATGCTGTGATTTGTGAGGTGCAGATCAATGGTACTCGTACTAAAAGTAAATGTTGAGGGTATGAAAGTTTGTTATTTTTGAAGCACCAAAACCCTAATATTGTAGGACCCCCGCGGAGAATCCAGGCTTGTCTGTCATTCAGAGCCTTTACACACAGTTTTCTATTAAAACACACCTTGGAGACCTGTTATGGGCTCCAGAAGCATGTGATTTATGATAAAACTACTCATATTTGATAGGAGGTTTTTATCCTCAGTTCACCTTCTCAAAATATGCACAGCGAAGGAGTTGCAACATGGATTTTTATCTTGGTTCAATTTGTCAGAGAATCATGAAAATAACTGGGATGTAGATTTTTGCGAGTGGAACGAATTCTGTGTTGATTAACGTTGATAAAGTGACCCACGGATTTGGCTACAGTGCTCAGGCCTGTTCTAAAAGCTAAAGCAGAGCCATTAAAAGAACATGTGAATGTGATACGAGAAATAGAACTAACCTTGGTTGTTGGAATATGTATGATGTAATCCCTTTGAACCACTGGAAAATAGTGTCCCAGTGACCGCTGTAATCCTAATCCGCATGGGCTGCATTTTAAAATGCATGTGCAGGGTTGCCAGTTTTTCCAAAGCATGTGACTCACAGTCATTATTCCCATTGGGTATCCATAGGTACTGGATGAGCACAGTCACCTGTCTAATCGTGCAAACAGTGGCTAAGTGTGACATAAAAACACAGATTGTCAACCAAAAAAAAAAAACAATAATAATAATAATGCTGAATGCACCTGTATCTGCCTTGTCCATTACACATGGGCTGATTCCGTATGTTCAGTGCAGTTTGTCATCTATCCATACACTTGCACTAAACAACAATAGATTGACGTCTACAATCAAAAACATCAGCTGCGGTCGTCTGCGGAGGCCAACAGCAAGGGGGAATCATCTGTCAGGAGGCAGAGCTTTGATCGGCAGACAGATGTCATCCACGGTTTGACCCATGCATTTCTGAGCACAAGCATTCTGTCAGAAAAATGTCCATACAACAGAGCAGCAGTCGAGCAGCAGTCAGTCCATATGATGGAGCAGCAGTTGTTCTGTATGACGGAGCAGCGGCCAGTCTGTATGATGGAGCAGCGGCCAGTCCGTATGATGGAGCAGCAGTTGTTCTGTATGACGGAGCAGCGGTCAGTCCGTATGATGGAGCAGCGGTCAGTCCGTATGATGGAGCAGCGGTCAGTCTGTATGATGGAGCAGCGGTCAGTCTGTATGATGGAGCAGCAGTCAGTCTGTATGATGGAGCAGCGGTCAGTCTGTATGATGGATACCAACTGAAGTGTATGTGAGCGCTAACAATGGCTATGCATACAAACACACACTCTCTTGCATACATGCACACACACACACACACACACACACACACACACACAGGCACACGCATGCACATACGCACATGTGCGCACATGCACACAGGGCTGTACCTAGAAGACCTACATGCTAGCTGGGAACACTCTGTATTTTCCTGTACTGAACCTGACCCTGTCTCAGCCCCCTCTCCGCTCATAATGGGATCAATCTCATTCGCTGGGCTCCTCATTCGCTGGGCTCCTCATTCGCTGGGCCCCACATTCGCTGGTCTCCTCATTCGCTGGTCTCCTCATTCGCTGGGCCCCACATTCGCTGGTCTCCTCATTCGCTGGTCTCCTCATTCGCTGGGCTCCTCACACGCGAGGAAACGTTTCTGAACCACTGCAGCAGGTCTGCAGGCCCCCAAATGTTCACTTTCAGTTTGGTTTGAGTATTTTCTTTAGGCGGGTATAAGCAAGCAGGCAGGAAGTTGCGTGGGTGGCCAGGTAGGTGGGTGTCTTCGGGGGCCGTGGGCAGTAGCATCTTCTCTCAATTATCGTTGGAAATGTAAAACTAGTTTCTTGAGGATTATGGGAAGGGATTCTCTGGCTTGAGCCTTCCCCTCCATGTGCAGGAGCCCCGGAGAGAAACAACAGGATGGGCGGGGCCAAAAATAAGCAGTCACTGATAGGTCAGCTGTCAAACTGGTAGAGCCAATTAAAAAGGT
This sequence comes from Anguilla pacifica, assembly GCA_039654925.1. NCBI lineage: Eukaryota > Metazoa > Chordata > Actinopteri > Anguilliformes > Anguillidae > Anguilla > Anguilla pacifica. The sequence continues at coordinate 45,590,290 of CM077294.1, forward strand.
TTTGCTGTCCACGGAAAATGCACAGTGATCGGGGGACATCAGCCAGCGGCTGATGCGACAGAGCTGATGCGACAGCCTGTCCTTGGTCTCGTACAGGCTCCTTTCCCATCACTGCCGTTACCCATAAGCCCCTGCAAATTTACCTTGCGCTCAGATGGCATTCTGGGGGGATGGCTTCCTTTCCCGCTTGATGCGATCGAATATTCTGCTTAATATCATGAATTTTTAAACTGTGCCCATCTTTAAATTCTGCCCTGCGAGTGAAGATGCATTTGTGAAGTTTTTACTCTTTTATTACTGTCTCCACTCACTTTTCGAACAAGCCCCTGTAAAATGAGTCTGGTTTGGAAATCTGTATATAATTTGTATATATATTATATATAATCTGTATATAATAAGTTTTATCCCTTAAAAGTTTCCTCAATTAAAACTTCTGGCAATATTTTGAATTATCGCTGGAAACTTTGCAAATTCATGTCCACTAGACATAACAATTTATTTCTAACAATTTTACATATTAATTGAGAAGCGCATTTCAAAGCGATCTTCAGGGAAGCCACAGTGCCTAATGAAGGGTACTGCTCGGTTTTTGGACTTTCCCAAGGAAGATGAGAGACAATGACTATTCATAAACAAATAAGTGTGAAAAGGGCGTGTTACACTAGAAAGTTTGGTAACTTGTTATTTTGATAGATAATTGAAAGGTCAGGCAACTTAATTTTTTTGGTAAGGACATCCTGTGCACATTTGGCTGTCTCCAATTTACACTATCTTCTTTCGGCACACTTAGCTGTTTGACGGGAAATTTAAATATAGATGTTTTAAGCTTATTTCTATGTAGGCCGAGACCTGTGTAAACTTACTTGCTTTATATGGATGACCTATAGTCTCTTAACTATTCAGAACAGCCTTTTTTGTTCACGACCTACAGGAGTCATCGGAGACTGCCTGCACTCTATAACATCTTTTATTTAGATCCCCCTCCGCCCGACGGTTCAGCTCAGCGTTATTAAAAGGCCTGCATCGCCGCACACTCGCGCCGAGCCTCTCTTGCATCCATCTGGACGGTTCAAGAACGTTCGTTTTTCCTTTTTGAAGTTTTTTCGTTTCTTCTGCTGGGCGTAATTAAAGAGCGCGTCTCTGCCTGGGCGGGGGACGGGTCGGGTAGCGTGAGGTCAAGCCGAAGCCGGAAACGACTCTCGCCCGGCTTCCACTGGAGTGCTCTGCATGCGGACGGATGCTTCCACGTGGAGGGAATATGCACTGTGGACTGCAGGATGTCCACCAAAATGGCTATGATGATTAATAGGCCCGGTTTTAATGGCCAGTCACATCCATAGACCCAGTTTTAAATGTGCCAGTCACATCCATAGACAGTTTTAAATGGCCAGTCACATCCGTAGAAACAGTTTTAAATGGCCAGTCACATCCATAGACCCAGTTTTAAACGGCCAGTCACATCCATAGACCCAGTTTTAAATGGCCAGTCACATCCATAGACACAGTTTTAAATGGCCAGTCACATCCATAGACCCAGTTTTAAATGGCCAGTCACATCCATAGACCCAGTTTTAAATGGCCAGTCACATCCGTAGACACAGTTTTAAATGGCCAGTCACATCCATAGACACAGTTTTAAATGGCCAGTCACATCCATAGAAACAGTTTTAAATGACCATTTAGATCTATGGGCCCAGTTTTAATGGCCAGTCACATCCATAGACACAGTTTTAAATGGCCAGTCACATCAGTAGGCCCAGTTTTAAATGGCCAGCCACATCAGTAGGCCCAGTTTTAAATGGCCAGTCACATATTCACAAGTTTGAATATTGCTTCTGCACACCACTTCTGGGGATGAGCTGTATATGTGTTCACATACATAAGGTGCATGAACAATTAAGATCATAAAAATAAACAATGACAGGTAGGTGCATCTGAGGTAACGGGTGCAATGGTACAAGCATCTGCAGTGCTTCCACTCGGAAGTGTGATGGATTCATGTTGCTAGGGAATGCTCGACTACAAAGTTTATTTAATGTGTGTTTGGTCGAGGAGGAGGATTGTGGCGCGTTTGCATTTCAAAGGACAGGGAAGCATCTTTGAAAACACCCTGGGTATAAAAATGTTTACTTTTTTTGCGGGGCGGGGGGGGGCAAAGGGGGCTGCACAGGTGGTTGCCCCCGGCAGAGTCTTTATTTTTGCATTCTTTTGGAATGCTGTGGTTATCGTCTCTCGGAATGCTTTGTTTCTACGGTTACAGACACAGGCCTTGGAGTCATGTGGTATATTCAGCTCGGTAAAACAGGAAGTGTCATCGCCTCAGATTCCAGCACAGATGTGCATCTGTCAAGAGAAAAAGAGAAAAAAACCTGTCAAATCTGCATGCATTAAATACATATGATTTGCACAAGTATAAAACGTCTAAACCAAGTACAAACAGCTGGTCAAACGGATGACAATTAAAATATGGCCATAACATAAAGCATAAGTGCATAATAAATGGTTACTTCATTATTGATATTTAGTCCAGTGAATATGTACTTAAACAAGTTTATAATATGCATCGATTATAGAGATGTGCCCATCTCAGCAGTGCATAACATTTCTGAGGAATGTCTGGTAACCCTGACCTTACCTACATTACCTAACAATTAAATAAGCCACATTCTGAGCCTTTATTGTGGTAAAAATATAGATTTTTCTGTGTCTAATTACTTCTTGCATGTTGCGTCAAACCAAGTGAACCACTAAGTTGAATACATGCAGAAGGCAGTGTTCCATAACATCAGAAAATATGAAAAAATGTACATCAGGTGATCAAAAATGCCAAAAATATTTCTGTGGCACAGACACATGGTTTTCAATCTAAAGACTGTCTGAGGGTGACGAAAACTAAGAATCAAACAAAAGTACTCCTTATGCGGCGGTCCACATTTTAACAAACAGGCTATATTTTAGAATGGCCCTGATTGAAAGTAATAATCCTCATTAGACTCACAGTATTAGACATCACGTTAAGTGTTTCATAATGCACTTGAAATGACAGTTCATTACGCGAAAGTAGGACAGTGGCATTAATGCATGAAGAAGTGTAGTCATAATACCGTTTCCCGCATTAAGTGTCGACGGACACGTTGGGCGGCCTGCGCAACGTCCTGTCCTTAAAAGGCGTGTAATAACAGCCTGGAAGAACGGGTGATCTCACCGTGACGGAGGCTGACTCTTCAGTCCTGCTTTCTGCCGGACAGAAACGAGGGCAATGAACCGTCTGCCAGATTGCGCCATCAAGACGTTCACGCCGAACGGCTCGACCGGCCGCGGCTCTGTGGCAGGTTCCCTCCCCGGCACATGAGATCTCTGGTGGCTCAGTTTGGCACGGGCGTGGCTGACGGCTTTCGCGGTTGAGGTAAAGCGGATTTGGTGCCGTTGACGGGGGCCGGGGGGACCCTCCGAAGGTCACTCCGATGGGAACGGTTGGGATGTGAGTTGGGATGTAACGGTTGGGATGTAAGTTGGGATGTAATGGTTGGGATGTGAGTTGGGATGTAACGGTTGGGATGTAAGTTGGGATGTAACAGTTGGGTTGTGAGTTGGGATGTAAGTTGGGATGTAACGGTTGGGATGTGAGTTGGGATGTGAGTTGCGGGGGCATCTGAATGGGCTGAAGTGGCCGTTTCCGGAAGGTAAAGGTGGGAATAAAGGGAAGCGGACCCTGTGGTTGGAGCCTGACTGCACGCTCAGCTTCTGCACTACGAGTCACTGTGTCAGGGCTTGGTCCCTTTTTCACAGTAACACTGAGTCGACTGACGCTAATTATTGCTAACAGTTGTGTCTCTAATTACTTTCTCAGTTACTGTCACTATTTTTCCTACATTGACTGAATTCTTGTAGTTGTTATCTTATGTGTATTAAAACTGTATATGAATTGAAAGTGGCGCTTGTAAAAAAAAAAAAAAATATATATATATAAAATTAAAAATGTGATTTTGTGATGCGTCTTGCTGTCTGCACATACGCGACATGAGTTGAATTAAAACTATGAGACGTTTTGAACCATCGTTTTAAGGTTCGTTGACCACGGTGTCAACATGCTAAGTTGTTCCTTCCACTTCTTGCTTGATTAACAAGTATTTTTCCTGTCCACTGTCACTCACATGCTCATAGTGGTGTTTCATGCAGTTCCTAAGTGCTTTTGAAGCTCAGTATCTGCCTGTACTGAAACACTATTTTTGGTCTAATGGTAATGGTATATAAGGAAAAGTTGACGGTATATTGAATATTTCAATGCTGCAGTGTAATGCATAGACATAAACAATATACTGGATAATAGTCCAACCCATTTCATTACAGAAGGATATTTGTATTGCATATATACTGAATTGGAAAATAAATTATGCCATTAAAAATAACATTTAAATCATCCAAGATGGAAAACAATATTAATAACAGATGATCCTCTGAAGATGAGTTTATATTGTTGCTTTGTTTGCCTTTTGAAAACTGTTAATGGCACTTTTGTGGATGGTAATTTCAATGAATGGGATTTTTGGTTTCCTGGACACATTTAAATGCTTGATTTCAGTTTACATTCAGGTGAAGACCCTGCAGTGTTGCCCAGTCCCAGGTGCCTGGTGTAGGAGTCTGTCTAGGTGCTGGATACAGATTAAGTTGTCTGAGCAAAGAAAACGCACGCATGCACACACACGTTCTCTCTATCCCGCTCTCTCTCTCTCTCTCTCTCTCTCTCTCTCTCTCTCTCTCTCTCTCTCTCTGTCTCTCTCTCTCTCTCTCTCTCTCTCTGTCTGTCTCTCTCTTTCTTTATGTCTCTCTCTTTCTGTTCAGTTCAAAATTCTTTAATGTTATGACATATGTCAGTATGTTACCAAAGCTTTACAGGACACATTACAATGTACGTAAACTACAGTACAATGTCATGAATTATAAACACATGAACACATAACATACATGCAAATACATAAACTAATAATTATTAGATGAAGAATAATAATTAATAAAACAACAAATGACAATTCATCATAATTTATAAACATAAATTTATGAGCAAGCTGTGGCAGGTAGCTACAAATTTTGTAGCCAAATTTTGGCAGCACCTTTCCTCTCCCTGGAGGATGTTCTGTGATTCAGGAAGGTCTGGGAATTTTGGGAGTTGTGTTGTGAATTTTGGGACAGAAAAGTTTTCTAATGGTTTTGTTTGTCTGTCTCTGTCTCTGTCTCTCCTGTGCATCAGTGCTGTCTCTGTCTCTCCTGTGCATCAGTGCTGGCTCTGTCCCTGTCTCTCCTGTGCATCAGTGCTGGCTCTGTCCCTGTCTCTCCTGTGCATCAGTGCTGGCTCTGTCTCTCCTGTGCATCAGTGCTGGCTCTGTCTCTCCTGTGCATCAGTGCTGTCTCTGTCTCTCCTGTGCATCAGTGCTGTCCCTGTCTCTCCTGTGCATCAGTGCTGGCTCTGTCCCTGTCTCTCCTGTGCATCAGTGCTGGCTCTGTCTCTCCTGTGCATCAGTGCTGGCTCTGTCTCTCCTGTGCATCAGTGCTGGCTCTGTCCCTGTCTCTCCTGTGCATCAGTGCTGGCTCTGTCCCTGTCTCTCCTGTGCATCAGTGCTGTCCCTGTCTCTCCTGTGCATCAGTGCTGTCTCTGTCTCTCCTGTGCATCAGTGCTGTCCCTGTCTCTCCTGTGCATCAGTGCTGTCCCTGTCTCTCCTGTGCATCAGTGCTGTCCCTGTCTCTCCTGTGCCTCAGTGCTGTCCCTGTCTCTCCTGTGCCTCAGTGCTGTCCCTGTCTCTCCTGTGCATCAGTGCTGTCTCTGTCTCTCCTGCGCATCAGTGCTGTCCCTGTCTCTCCTGTGCATCAGTGCTGCCCCTGTCTCTCCTGTGCATCAGTGCTGGCTCTGTCCCTGTCTCTCCTGTGCATCAGTGCTGTCTCTGTCTCTCCTGTGCATCAGTGCTGTCTCTGTCCCTGTCTCTCCTGTGCATCAGTGCAGCCTCTGTCTCTCCTGCGCATCAGTGCTGCCCCTGTCTCTCCTGTGCATCAGTGCTGTCCCTGTCTCCCCTGTGCATCAGTGCTGTCCCTGTCTCTCCTGTGCATCAGTGCTGTCTCTGTCTCTCCTGTGCATCAGTGCTGTCTCTGTACAGGAGACCCGTAGGCCTGTGTTCAGGGGCTCCCTGTGGTTCTGGTGGCATGTTCTCATGCGGCCATACGGCTCCTCCGAGCTGACAGTCTTACTGCAGCACAGGACAGATCGGCCTCTCGCCTCTGCACAGAGACGTCGCTGTCAATCACGGCCGACATCGACAGCAAGAGCCGCCCCTCCCTCCCCTGCTCTCCCCACTTCCATCTTCCCACCTCCCCATTTTCCCCCCTGTTGCTCCCCCCCCCACCCCCCACCATCTCCCAACCAGCCAGTTTATTAGACTATGCCGCGGAGCTGGTAGGGGAAAGTAGGTCACCCTCGCTGTGTCAGTTTGTAAACAACTTTATATTCATAAACATTTTAACCTTGGAGCAAGAGAAACAAATGGAAATTTAAATGACAGTTCACGGCGCAGTGATATATAGATTATGAATTAGGACAGGGATTGATTCTCCGGGACGAGGTGGCGGAGCAGGCCAGACGCCCGGCCCCGTTTGTTCCGTCCGCGCGTCTTTGAGCTGACGAGCGGGCGCGGGATTTGTCAAAGTCACCTTGAGTACCTTGTGAGGGGCGTCGCGGACGGAACCGCACTAGACGTGACGCTGGACACGGTCACAGCGAACGAAAGACAAATTTACCCGGACCCGACGTCGCCGTAGGAGAAGCCTTCTGACGTGACTTCGTCTAGTTCTTTGCGGAAATCTGCGATGAATCCAAATTGCCTGGCCCTCGTTTGTCGAGCCGCGTCCTCGGCTGAGCCCCTGATGAAGAACGGCGAGGAACGGCCGTCGCCAAACTCGCGTCCCGTGCGTCTTTAATACGGCTTCACGAACCCTGACCACGCAAACGGCGCCATTTTGTTTCAGACACAAAAAAAAGAAAAACGACAACAAAAGCTTATCGGAGCTTTGGTTAATTAATCTATTCAATTAGCTTATTGATTGGCCGCTGCCCTACGGTCTTAGCAACCCTCCGAGCAACTGGCTTGTTGATTTTAACAGCTTCTTTTGGCCGGGCCTGATGGCCGCTGTTCCACCTGTGTCTCCCGCGGTCCGCCGCGGGGCGGAACGGCGGCTGCCTGTGCCGTGCCGGGGCTCAGTCCACACAGCGGCTGCCTGTGCCGTGCCGGTGCTCAGTCCACACAGTGGCTGCCTGTGCTCAGTCCACACAGCGGCTGCCTGTGCCGTGCCGGTGCTCAGTCCACACAGCGGCTGCCTGTGCCGTGCCGGGGCTCAGTCCACACAGCGGCTGCCTGTGCCGTGCCGGTGCTCAGTCCACACAGCGGCTGCCTGTGCCGTGCCGGTACTCAGTCCACACAGCGGCTGCCTGTGCTGTGCCGGTGCTCAGTCCACACAGTGGCTGCCTGTGCCGTGCCGGTGCTCAGTCCACACAGTGGCTGCCTGTGCCGTGCTGGTGCTCAGTCCACACAGTGGCTGCCTGTGCCGTGCCGGGGCTCAGTCCACACTGCGGCTGCCTGTGCCGTGCCGGGGCTCAGTCCACACAGCGGCTGCCTGTGCCGTGCCGGGGCTCAGTCCACACAGCGGCTGCCTGTGCCGTGCCGGGGCTCAGTCTATACAGCGGCTGCCCGTGCCGTGCTGGTGCTCAGTCCAGAAAGAGCACGGATGGCACGGCCTTCGGCTGGCTTCCGAGACACGGGTCCTAATGGGAGCGGCTGGCCAGATTGGCCCTTCTCCTTTCAAGGCCATTTTCACGTTTCATAAGTGATCGTCGCTAAATTAGCACGTTAGCGGTTGGAGTGATGCGGCCTGGTAGAGCCCCGCTCCGCGCAAAGCAAGGCTGTAGCACGAGACGAAGTGTGAGAGCGGTGGGGAGGAGGGAGTGAGGGAGTGAGAGAGGGAGGGAGGGAGGGAGGGAGCTGGGGGGAGGTATTGATTTAAAAGCGCTATCTAATGAGCTACAGACAGTCCTGATGAAAGATGTAAATTGCGCATTGTTCCATTTGCCAACAGTCCCCAACGTTTTTTTTCCTTCCCTCCCTGCAATGAATATCTGAATTATTCATTGCTAATGGACAAATAAATAATGTCCTCCTATTTGCATTTGAGGGTAATTGATTTGCAAGAAAAGGTGGAATAATAGAGCGGCCCTAGGCCCCCCCCCTCCACATCCCTTCATATTAACCCCACCCCCAAACTCTCTCTTTCTCGCCGCCTCCTCCTCCTCCTCCTCCCCCTCTCCTTCTCTCCCTCTGTCTTCCTCTAGGTCATTTTTTCCTCTGGCATTTGTATGCCTTTCATTACCCATTGGCTCCTGTATGACAGGACGGTAATAGCCTTGGAGGTGTGTTGGTAAACAGTTTTGACAAATTAAAATCGCCCGGCTCGGAGCGCGGCGGCCGGCTCCGGCGAATAAGAGAAGGAGGTCACCGGCTCGGCGGCGGGGACGGAGGCCGGGGCCCAAACCTCCACCCGCTACGGCGCAACAGAAGGAGCGCTGGTTGAGCTTTGCTCACCGCGGCCTAATAAAACCCTAATGGGCTGCCATTCATCCCCCTCCCTGCTTACCCAGACCGTCCCCCCAAGACCTAATGTGTTTGGAGGAGCGTTTTATCAGGTCTCCGAGCGAGTTTACTCCCAGATAAATCTCCAGTCCTCCGGGCAGCGCGCATTACCGAAACATTGCCCCCTTCCAACTTTGAGTGGGTCTCATCAAATGTTACTTCTAGTCAATTAATCGCAACCACACAGGGGAAGAGGGACACTGGTATAGCTCTAGGACCTGGCAGTATCATGGTGCCCGATGCACACATACAGTATTTGTGGCTGAAATGAATTCACCTTCTCCCATTAAGCACTGGTGCCCATCTAATAAAGAGAGGGCATTGGTGTGGTAGTCTTAGCAGTGCATGGATCGAACGCTTGCTTGTTATGGGCTTTTAAAATGAATCGTGTTAAGTTCTCCCTTCTACCGACACACTCAAGCTTTTCGCCGTATGGTTGGAAAGCTGTTGGCAGCCGGCAGAAGCGGTGGCAGGGTCAGGGTGGGAGGGGTATTTAACATCACCTAAACACCTTGCGCCTCGCATGGGGCCTGGAGCGTGGCCAATCGGTGTAATAGAGCTGTGCTCATGGTCACATCGCCGCGCTTTCGAAAACGAGGCGCGGGCCAACTCCACAGCAACGCTGGACTTTGAATACGAAGCACGAAAACGGAAAGCCGTGCCACCCCCACACCCCCCCCCCCCCCCACACTTCATTCCTAACGTCACGCCCCACTCTTATCACCCCCACCCCCCCCACCCCCACCACCCCACCCCCCAATGCCCCTCACCCGCCTTCAGTACACATCTCTGCACTTGTCAGCACATGCACCAGGGGAAACGGGCTGGAAATGGTATTTCATAATTTATCCTGCAGTTGCTATTAGATTGAAGTCCTCTGATCATAGCCCGCGGTGAGGGGGGAGCCGGGGGGGAGGAGGCCATTTTGTTCCAGTCACGTCGTCCGTGTAGAACGTCTGAAAGGATGGCAGCGCTTTCTGGGAATCGATAGCGCCGCGCCGCGCCGGGAGATAAAGGCGCTGGTAATGAATCGCGGCGGCCGAGGACGCGCGTGCCAGCTGCCGCAGCGGCCGCCGCCTCGCCGTGGGGGCGGAGCCGCGATGGGCCGACTCCCGGCGGCCCGCCGAGCGGCCGCCCCGGGCCCATCCGGCACCGGGCACGGGGACAGACCCCAACGCAAAATAATTAATGGGCTGCATGAGCTCTTCTGACATGGCTCCTGAGCGTGCCGTGGCCTGGCAGGGAGGCCCGTACGGCTCAGCGTCAGTCCGCCGTGGCTGAAGGTCATAGTACTGATGATCCGCGAGGCTAACGGCTAATCGCCCGCGTTGACTCTACATCTATGGCTGGGGGACGCAGGGCCAGAGGGCAGGACGTCCATCTTGGGACGGCTACAGCTAGCACATTAAAGTCTTTGATCGGCAGTATGTCACCTTGAATAGGCAGAGATAAGGTAGGAGGGGGAGATGGAGGGTATTGGGGATTGTCAAGGTTGGTGGAGGGTGGGTTTTTACTGAAAGTAGTCAGGGGACAAATTTTATTAATTTCTTTTAAAGTGAAACTGGCATAGCTTTGGTCTTTTTTTGGCCATGTTATGATGGCCATGTTAGGCAGGTATAAATCATCTTTGATGGAACTCATCTACATTACGATACATTGATTGTGTGTGTGTGTGTGTGTGTGTGTGAGTGTGTATGTGTGTGTGTGTGCGTGTGCTTGTGTGTGCTTGTGTATATGTGTATGTGCTTGTGTATGTGTGTGTGTGTGTGTGTGTGTGTGTGTGTGTGTGTGTGCTTGTGTACGTGTGTGTGTGTGTGTGTGTGTGCTTGTGTACGTGTGTGTGCTTGTGTGTGTCTGTGTGCGTGTGCTTGTGTGTGCTTGTGTACATGTGTGTGTGTATGTGTGTGTGTGTGCTTGTGTATGTGTGTGTGTGTGTGCTTGTGTATGTGTGTGTGTGTATGTGTGTGTGAGTGTGTGTGTGTATGTGTGTGCTTGTGTATGTGTGTGTGTGTGTGTGTGTGTATGTGTGTGAGTGTGTGTGTGTATGTGTGTGCTTGTGTGTGTGTGTGTGTGTGCTTGTGTATGTGTGTGTGTGTGTGTGTGTGTGTGTGTGTTCGCTCATGCTGTGGAGCAGGGTTATATCTAGCCTGCAGGATGATGGTCCAGTGTGTGCCCAGTAAAGTCAAGCCTATATGCCTCACTGCTCCGTGTGTAGCTTATGATTTATCCTAGCGGTGCGCTAAAGAGAAGCGGTGTGTTGTGAAAGGGCCAGAGTCCAGTGATAAAGATGACATGGCCCTAAACTCTGACAGTAACAATCTGCTCCACTACTCTACAAAAGATTAGAATGGCCAGTTTGTTCAGCTAGCTAGCTACACCCTGCCTGTGTGTATTCGCTGGCTAACCAGGGCATTTGCTGGCTAGCTTGCATGCAAGAAACCCTACACCAGAACTGTGTTTGTGTCTTTGTGTAAAGGACAAGTAATCATTTCAAGAATGCTGTTTACTCCTGAAATGAACTTGGAAATGAACTCCTGAAAGTGATGGTGGTATTTGTGGCAGTGTGAGTGTGCAGTGTGGGTGAAGTAACTGTCGGTTTGTGTGTCCACAGTATTCACAGTTATGTGGGCAGACATGGTGAATCGGAAATGAACCTTTAGGTCTGTTAGGAAAGTCCAAAACCTTGCTGATCCAAATTAGAAAAGTAAAAATGCGAAAAATCAATAGACCGCCTACATTTAAACCTTAAATGTCATCGCTTTGAATTCAGTAACCTAAGATGTACAGTATGTGACGGGGGAGGGGAAGAAAAAGTCCTAAATTCCTCCCTTCCCTACAGGTGTTAGATTCTGTGCACTCCACCCCCCCCCCCCCCCCCCCACCGCCATGATTAATGTCAAGAAGAGGTGAAGTGGGAGAACATGACATTTGCATTGCCGTGATGTAACACGTTTGCATGCGTGTGTGAGTGTGTTTCCCCAGTCTGTTTGGGTAATGCCACGAGCAGCAGTGCTGCTAACTTTTTCAGCTTCTCACCGATGTCGGCTCAACTGGAGCGACGCTGGCGTGCTGGAGTCAGGCAGTCCAAGGCTGTAAGAGGAAAGAGGAACACTACGGTCTGTTCATCTGTTCTTCTCTTCTTTCTCTGATCCTCCGCCAGCCCAGAGGGGAGGAAGGCTCTGCGCGTGCGGACGGGGGGGGGGGGGGGGGGGGGGGCGAGGTGTGGGGGTGGGGGGGTTTGGTTAGTCTGTCTGTCTGAGTTCAGAACTGCAGAGCTGTCCCTTCGCCTCCTAGTCAAATTCACCGTAATGCCTTTTGCCTGGTGTTCAGCGGAAATATATTGGGAATAAATGGAGTAAAACCAAGGTCAATTGCTTTGTCAAGTAAATCTTCATCAAGATTTATGGCAGAGGTCTGGAGTGTGAGATATGATTGGAGGTGAGAAACTCATTCCGCGCGGTGCGCACACTGTGGCGCAGATCTAATTAGGCGGGAAAGCCTGCCGCAGACCTGCAGCGCGCCGAGATGGAACTTTCTCTCCTCGGCGACGACGTCAGGCCCGGTCGCTGGAGTCGTAACCCGCGGCAACCGATGACCGCCGGGTTCCTCAGATATGAATTCTGCTGTGAACGCATCTGAATTCTCGTGTGTGTGTGTGTGTGTGTGTGTGTGTGTGTGCGTGTGTGTGTATGTGTGTGTGTGTGTGTGTGAGCGTGTGTGTGTGTGTGTGTGTGTGTGTGAGCGTGTGTGTGTGTGTGTTCACTATTACAAATAAAATAGTATTTACATACAGTATGTACAGTATATATAATTCACATTTTTTATACTGAATATGTATACATATGTATGCATGTAAACCTATATAAAATGGCCAGAACGTGTCTCGTGATAAACTGTATTTAAAAAAAAGTGAAAGGATTTAAATATGACTGAAAGCACACGGGGAAATGGCCTGATTTTACAAATAATTAAACAAACACTTTCCGTATGATGCATTAGAGGGGAAAAAAAAACCTTCCCTGATTTATGATTTGCAATTAAAAGATTATTTACCTCGATCTTAACGTAAACCATTTCTCAAGAGGCAGTTAAACCTAAAATATGAGGGGGAGAAAAACTCTGCAGGAAAAGGATTTCCTGGAATGTGCCGCGTCTGAATGAATGACTTCCCTTTACCAGCTGGGCTCTTCCTTGTTTAGAGCGGTGATTTGAAGCGTTGAGTTCTCAGAGAAGAGGGCACAAGCCAGCTACGTTCGCCTCAGGAGTGGCGGCTCTTGAACGAGAAGGTGGAATTACCGCGCTGATAGACCTGCTTTGAGTGGCACGAGCGGGAAAAACAACGCGATGACGGAAATGCGGAAATCTCTGGAGCGACGCACGTGCTGTACATGTATCTTTACTCATTTACTAACAGACTGACGCACACGTATGTGTGCAATAAAACCGCGGAAGCTCATTTTTTTTGGGAGTTTTTTTTTTTTTGCGGAAAATACCCATGAGGCAGTGCTTCTGCGTCTCACGCCTCACCTCTTCACCGCGCCAGAGGCGGTAAACGTTAGGAGCCATTACGACGAAAATTATTTCGAGAAACTTGCGGCCGAACTAAATCAGCCCCCGCGCTGGGACCCATCCGTCTTCACGCCCGCGCGTTGCATCCGGACGGCGGGATTCAATCGCCCGCCATTACGGGCGCCCGGAGTGGCGTGGCGGGAACATTCCGGAAGCGGGGGAGACGCATCGATCACGGGCCGCTCGCTCGCCCCGCCCACTCGGCCCTGCTGCCGCGGAAATGAAGGGACGCTTTTCGCCGGAACAGCAGGCCGGGTCCGACCGGGTTCGAGGCTCGATGCATTGTTCAGCCGATGGGCCGGAGTGCTGTCTGGCCTGCCCAGGAATTAGTATTTGACGGTCCGTGCCATCTGCCCCCAGGCCACCCCCCCCCAGTCCACCGGAGTGCTGATCACAGGTTGGGAATACGCACCTGAAGCCTGCTGGGCTTCCCGAAATATTATACGGGGTCTCGGAGGGTCGCGCTGGGCTTTTTGTAGAATAGCCCTCCCGGCACATTCCTGCCTGTTTAATTTTCCTCCTTCCTCGCGCGTTCTAAAATGCGCTGAGATTCGCTGCGAGCCGAGGGAGAGGCCAGCCTCCCACGACTCCGCCTTCGCTCCAGGAGCCACGCGTCCGCAAGAAGGGAGAGCTCTTCCATCTTTTATTTTTTAAAAAAAGGGAGGCCTGCCGGTATTCGAGCTGAGGCTGATGGGAAGACACAGGCGTGGCGTTCACGCCCTGGAGGCTGCTGGGAAGACGCGGGCATGGTGGTGTTCACGCCCTGGAGGCTGCTGGGAAGACGCGGGCATGGTGGCGTTCACGCCCTGGAGGCTGCTGGGAAGATGCAGGCATGGTGGTGTTCACGCCCTGGAGGCTGCTGGGAAGACGCGGGCGTGATGGTCACGCCCTGGAGGCTGCTGGGAAGACAAGGCGTGATGGTCATGCCCTGGAGCCTGATGGGAAGACGCAGGCATGGCGTTCACGCCCTGGAGGCTGCTGGGAAGATGCAGGCGTGGCGTTCACGCCCTTGAGGCTGATGGGAAGACGCGGGCATGGCGTTCCCGCCCTGGAGGGCTGATGGGAAGACGTGGGCGTGGCGTTCATGCCCTTGAGGCTGATGGGAAGACGCGGGCGTGGCGTTCATGCCCTGGAGGGCTGTGGCTAAAGGAGGCACTTAGCGAAGCGGCGGGCGTGTCCCAGGCTCTCGATGCCACGCCCGCTCGCTGGAGTCTGTAACCGCTGGGGGCCTGAGTGCTGGGCCCTAATGCTCCTGCCTGTCAGGTTCAGGATGAGCGGGCGGAGAAACAGGAAGTAAACCGCGGTAAATAATGCACCTCGCTCTGAAAGATCTTAATTCCAAACTGTGTACGCGGTTAGAACCCGTGTTTAACAAAGTGCCTCGGCGCGTCTCCTTGGCATCTCCTTGCGGACCCTTCCCTCCCTCTGTCAGCCAATCGCGTTGCTGGAGAGCCCTCCGGCGGTCACCATTGGCTGCCTGACAAGGCGGAACACAGAAGCCTTCTGTTCACTCGACATTGAGTAGAGTTTAGGGACATTGTTTATTTAAAAACGGGTGCTTTTTTTGCTATTGTTGCTGATCAAAAAAAAAAAGAAGGAAATTGTAGGTTGCTTGGGTCATCTTTTAGATCTAAGCTGTTGTGACATGACTTGGGTTGACTTCAATTAACTCCAGGGGGAGTCTTCCCAGGTCTTTATCTCGGCTTCAGCTTTTAGATCTCTATCAGCGACTCATCTAAAAGAAAAGTGCTTTCCGTGACCAAAAGTAGGAATCCTGGCTGGTCCTGGCTGCCCCCCCCCCCCCCCCAAACATCGCCCTGATGAGAGCAGGGAACTGGAGGTTAAACAATATCTGGCGTCCTCATTTCTCTGGGGGTCAAGAGTTGCCTGTTTATCTTCTTGGTTATTTCTTGAAGCTTCAAGAACTTGAGGGTTACCGTATGACGTGGACTTGAATAGTTATTTTTAAAAAAACAAATAGTCTATAACAGAAGTTTATTATATATCAGAGATGTACTATACGAGGCACGAAATGGCAGGCTCTTAAAATGAAAGGAACCAAGCCCTGGAAGCAAGCAATGTTTGTATTGGCAATAAAGAACTGTCTATCCAATGTGAGAAAAAGCAGTCGCAATCACACATAAACATTGAAGTATATGAAAAGAATCTCATCTGTTCACCTAAGAAACTAGAGTAGTCTATAAAGTGCATATGCACGTACATTCTAGAAAGCATTTTTTAGCGAAGTCCTAAAATAATTGTTGTTCCTCATAAAATACGTTGGTTTATAATTGTGTTGCCTAGGCAAGAACAAAACCAGAATAATCTCTAGTCAGAACTATGAATGGAGACAGAGCAGGGCATGTTGTAGTCTGCGTCAGGGACGCTCAGGCCAGTGATGAAAGCTCAATAAAGCCCATTCTGGCCCCATGCGGTGAAATGAAGGAAATGTGCTGTAGAAATGCTCTCTGTACAAATACCCTCAAGGTAAGACTGGCAAATCTTTGTTGTTTCGAAACCACCATTAAGCAGCCCTGTCAGTTGATGATTCCCTGGAATGGCCTTGGTCTGGTCCTGCAGTGGTGTGGGCCCAATGCAGTGGTGTAGGGAAAACTAACCGTAACTACTCCTGAAATCCCACCTGGTTTAAACCCCCCAGCTCTGTAGAAGCCCCCACCCCACCAGGTTCTTCCGTTTTGGGGGGTAATCACCAGCAGTGTTCGACGCATCAGGCACATTGTTTAATATCTCCTTACAGGCTTAGCACAAGGAAGTACAACCACGAGGATGGAAGCCATTTTGGAATTATGGTGTTGAGAGTAGGGAGAGTTATTGTGCTGAGCCAGTACAGACTGCATTTCTGAACGGCTTCGTAAGATTAAGGACAGTGAGCAGCTGCTGCTGTAGAGCCGTCCTCTTTCTCTGGGATTTTGTACAATTTACAGTTAAGCCATTTAGCGGATACTTTTAGCTGAGTGCCTTGCGGAAATGGCATTTTGCTCTAGCATTTAGCATGGCTAGTGTCCCCCTCTGGGGCTAGGGATGAGTAAAGCTACAGTTAAATCGGTGCCATTGACGAGATGCACCTCCGTTTTATGGAGACTTATAAATAAAAAACTCAACCCTACATCACTGCAGAAAGAAAATGGCAGAATCTCATTCGTATAATAATGAAGTGATAGCACTAAAACTAAATCACTCAAGCACTATATTGTTCTTCCAGAAAACTTGTGGGATGACAGGAAGATGGCATGAACAGAAATGGTGTATTATTCAAGATAATAATTATTGTGATTCCACTTTTTTGATTGAGATTGTCTTTCATTACAATTAAGTCTTAATCAATACTGCGAGGAATCTTTGTCTGTTATCTGGTGGGGGAGGGGGGGGGACAAAGTGATCTATGTGGAAAATCCATTACTGACGTTACTGTGGTCTAAAGCTGACAGAATACTCAGTAAAAAGAAAGAACTTCAGGATTGAAAAACCACCAGCGAACACGTGCACGAACACTGTTGTACACTCAGTGAGAACACCTCACCGTTTAAAGTCACTCCACGCCGCTGGGGCGTGAATAATTACGAATAGTTACGAGGCAGCTACTAACCAGGGCTGGAATCTCACCCAGACCTCCGTCTCGCGGCTACGCCATGGATGTATAAAGAGAAGGGCTACGCGAGATCACAACACAAAACAAAAAGTTTAAAGTGTTTAAAGTGCCTTTAGTTTATCTAGCTATGCAAAAGAAGAAAAAAAGGCAAAGGAGATGGTACGTTCACCCTCTAAATCAGAGTACGACGGAGAATGGAGAGTTTTGTCTGTACATTCGGCAAATGCGGAGTTTAGACGAGGGGGTCCACTTCTCTTATTTCCGAATGTGTGCTAGGCGTTTTGATGACTTGCTGAAACGAGTAGCACCATTCATCAAACATCTCTGCAGAAGAGAGATTGGCGTTGACTCTCCGTACATTAGCATGTGAAGTCTTCCTTCTGAACTCTCAACCATAACGTAACCAACCATGTGATATTTGGGCCAATAGCTGAGAGGGGGAGGTCGGAGAACAAGAAAGACATTTTCTAAAAGTTCTCCCTGTAGGCCGTTGCACACTGCACCGTACGAACACACAACACCGCGTCCTTTTGTTCTTCGGTTGTTCTCATTGCGTCTTTTTGCTCAAAAAGTTCTACTTCTTACGAAGTACACTGCCTACTTAATAGTACTATGTGTAATTTCCCATCGTGTGCATTGTGCCTGGTACAAGACCAATACTGTAACCTTCACCAGAACGTGACACAGTAATAAGCCTGTTCCATCTGTAGTTGTCATACGTCCCACCCATTTCCCACATACAGCACGTTGAACATTGCCAAAATTATCCATAAAGCACTGCATAATTTTGACACATGAAGAATTTATCCTTTATGAAATCTAGACATTCTACAAATTTTCATTGTAAGTTCTACAAAGTTTTAGATTTGACAAATTCTTACAATGAAGCAAGAATGAGGTGGTGAGCTGAAAAGCCCATTTCAAATGAAATGTCCTTTTAACCAAGGGAATGTGATTTCAAGAATTGTAAAGGACACATAAAATTATGTAACTATTAATGGTTTTTCAAAAACTCAATCTCTAGATTTTCAAGTCACAGTATTGTACGTTGTGTAAAGACTTCTGAAAAATGTGTTAAATGTCAAAAATGTGAATAAGAATAAGTAAAAAACCATTACTTTCGCTGATTTTTTTTCATGGAACTGTCCTGTTGTTGACTTGAGCACAGCTAACACATTTCATTTATTGTTGAGGCCCGGTACATGCAAACAACTGCCTTTTTAATGCAAATTGTATCCCGGCTCAGTTAATAGTGGCTGTGATTAGTACAAGAGGACACAATACGTGAGTGTGGCCCATTTCTGAGGAAATCCAATCAGGCTTCGCTAATGTACGCACTGGGAGGGTTTCGTCAGGTTTTTGAGGAGAGCCATCGAGTTTGAGCGGATGGGAATGATTGACATCGGCTAATCATTCCCGCAGCTGTGTGTCAGCAGTTATACATCCCCGTTCTCACCGGATCGGTTGTGTTTGCAGCCCGAGAGGGAGAAGCTCGCCTCTGTCGCTGATCATGCACGGCATGATGGGATTCCGGCTCGCAGTCGATGACCCTCCGTCTGCTGCCGGGGAACAGCGCTCCCGTCCTCTCCTCCTCCTCTTCCTTCTCCTCCTCTTCCTCCTGGTTCGGCGCTCAAGGTCATACCATGCTGCTGTGAGATCCACATCCACAGACTACTGTTCGGCTGGACAATAGTGTGGAGGATGCAGCATTTCTTTTCATTTTGCCTGTTGTGTACTAAAACAGTACGCAGCATGCTGAGTATGTATTTTGAGGACACAGCTGTTGGGAGGCTGATTGGGGCACAGCCCTGGGGTCTGATAATGGCAGGGGGAGGTTTCTTGAGTCAGTAAGGTGCTAACTCCCCCCATTATGGGGGTCATGATCAGCTGTGCTCCTGCATCATGTCTTCTGCCAGTGTCCCATTTACCATTAATGAATAATGACTGTCAGTGTCCACAATGCTTTCATTCTCTTTCTCACACTCTTTCTCTGTCTTTCACGCCAACTTACAACCCCCCCCCCCACCCCACCCCCCCACCCACCCCCAACCCCCCGGCACACAGACACACACACACACCTACTTACGTGGAGCTGATTGTTCCTGATTCATATTTTAATTCTGCGTCTATCGGGGTGGAGCAGTGGTCCACGTGTGTGCTGGCTGACCTTGGTTTCTGGGGTCGGCCATGTTGGGTATCAAAAGGCGCGTGGGGTCAGAGCCATGCAGCCTTCTGCCATCTTAGCTGCAACCCAGACTGCGAGCGGACTTATAAGCAATGACACGAATTCTTCGCTCGCTTGCTGTTTTTCCGTCACAGCCGGGCCCAGGGGGTTATTTTAAGCTCGCATTGTTGGAAGATAATTCATTTGGTTATATTTTTCAAAGGGCAGCGCGGGATCTGGCTCGTCTTCCTGTCTTGGTGAGTTATGAAACTTGTTAAGGGACCGAAGAAAGCCGCTAAAATCATCAGCGCGCGCGTCCGTTGTGAAGCGTGACCTTGATTTTACTTCTCTTCCTCCGCCGGGCTTGGTAATTGCCTCTAGGTTTGGCTAAAGGTCAGGAAAGAAATGTCGAGAGCATGGATTTTAAAGTTTTACTGCTGGCTGCATTTCCAACATGATCATTTGACTCCTAACTACATTGTTTTTTTTTTCATATATTATTGCGGTAAGTATTGAAATAATAAATATAGATCTACAGTATGGATCACAAAAAATAGCATTAAAAAAGAAAGCAAAGTAATGCAATGTCAGTTTTTAAAACAGGAAAGGGCAATATTTGTGCGATGAGGTGCAGGGAAATTCTAGTTTCAGTCATTTCTGTACCCACAACCAACACTGTCTTTAAGGGGGGGGGGGGGGGGGCGCAAAGGGGAAGGTGACATGCCTGGTAGTTGCCATACCCCCCATCCCCCTCCCCCCCATTCGCTCCCAACCTCCCTCCACATACATAAATAACAAAGATACATACATACATACATGTGTTTGAAGTTGGAGTCCTTCATTTTTTCATATTATAAAATGCCATGTGTGACACCTTTTCGTGTTTGCACATTTGTGGCGATATCGGATCCGATGTGTTTGCGTTCGGAAATTTCTTCTCTATGTGCCGTTTTCCACTGGTGGTGTCTGGTGCGACCGTCCCACCAAGTATTCAAATATGAAGACACGTACAGGAACCTGCATTACGAATGTAAAACAGGAAACACCTAAAATCCAAAAAGTGCCTCTAAAATTAAATTCGACATGTTGCTCCACATTACCTTGCCAGACGACATTGTTGGCTGTCTCTAGACAGTCCTCTTTCTCCAAAACACGTTACCGCAGGATTATCTCCTAAAAAAGAAGCACTTGATGTGCTCCTAATTTTAGCCTGGTTTCTAATGGAACTCTGGTATTTGGTGTGTGAAAACAAACTAATAGTAATAATTCCTCCTGAACCAGCTATGGCAGTTCAAGTCCTTCAGTTTTTATGATCCCTCCAAGGAACCTTTCCTAACGCTGAAGTGGCATAAAGAATTTTACTAAGAATACCAATCGCAATGGACTCAGGAGTTTTTGGAACTTAAACTAATAAAGAATTACCTCCAAACAACTGTGTCCCATGAGAGGCCTTGTGGTCTGGCTATCCTGTCAAATGTTAAGGACGTCACGTCGAAAATGGACTTAATCAGGATTTAATCGCCCAGTTTGCAGTGAGAGACCAGAAGAGCTAACTTTCTGTGATCCACATCGGTGCGTTTTCTTTCTCTAATTAAATTGGGCAACAGTAGGGCTATTTGGATGGTAATTCTCTGTTCCTGCTTTGCCATGCTTTAATTGTCAGTCTGCGCAGGCTGTTTATGTTCGGATCTGAATGTGTCTGTTTGTGCAGGCCTGTTGGGTATTTCGTAACCTCAACACTGCCCCTCCCCACCCCCCACATCTTGGGCCCCCTAACCACACACTACCCCCCCCACACCTCGGGCCCCCTCCCCACACACAATCCCAACACCCCCCACCCCCACACCTCTCACCTCTCTTTTTTCTGTGGTTCGATATTTTTCATGTTGCTGGCTGATACTAAGCATGCAAAACTGAGAACATTATTTTTGCTTGTGTTTTTAATGCAGTTATTAACTTCTGATTCTTTTTACGAGATACGTTTAAGTTTTAAATTCTATCGCTCTGTTCTGATATTTGTTCTAATGTTTTAATTTCTGTGACACAACACCATTGTAAATGAGGATTCTCCCTCAGTGGTTTTATGCGATGAATGAAGGTTGAATGACTGAATGAATTACTTACTGAATGAATGAATGAATGAATATATGAGTGTAATGTGTGTGTGACTTACCTAACTGTTCTTTGTCTCTTTATGCTAATTCTCACAATGGAAGATTTACAGTAGACCTGAGCTCATAGTTTTGGTTTAGGTGAGAAATATAAACCGGCGGATCCTCCATCATCATTGGTGCACAGCCGAATGACATCACCCCACCGCGTGTCCGGCTGTAGGACCGAGCCTGTCTCTGGACTCTGGCATGCTCCACTGATTCACACAAACTCTAATTAAATGTATTGGTAGTTTCTTCCTAGGTAATTACAAATTATGTTAATTCATTAGCCGGTGCCAGTTACTGGAGGACATCCTTGATCCACCTCTGAGGCAAATAAGCCCAAAGGTTCGAGCAATATTTTACTTCCTCTACTGCTAAGTAGTGTGCGGACTGTCGAGACTTGAGCCAATTTGTACTAACAATTTCGGCTTCGCTGACCGAAAGGCTTCAAATAAAGGTGCGTTGAATAAATATGCACCAATTTATCCTCCCTCACCACACAAGAGTACTCCTTGTTAACAGCGCTAGCCCTAGAAAATCACTCGCCTCGGAGTCGATGTGGCGAATACTGCGGCTAACCGTATGAGGGTAATATTAAAAACTGGAGCTTGCAAAAAAAAAAAAAAACAACAAACAAAAAACAGAACAAAGTGAATTGTTCACTGAGATGAAACTTGAAATACTCTTCCTCTCTTTCATTTTCTCAGAATTAGACTTCGCTGTGCCTGCAAGTTAAAACATGTGCACAACTTATAGCAGCTGTGTGTATACGGGCAAGAACAATGGCCAAATGGGACTGAATTATTTGTTCGACAAATATGACTATAAGCCATGAGGCTCAATAAAGCTACTGCCACCAGATGTTTATTTAATGATGTTCCCTGCTTAATAATTTAACTGGATCAGTAGATTTGTTAGGATAGGTGACGGTTTATGCATTTTTCTTTGGTTTGGCACATATACAGTAGCAGTATACAGTGATGAATAAAAACGGACATGATATTTCACGTCTTCGGCACGTTTGCAGATTAGGGCTTTCTCCACGTCTCCGCCATCCTGCAGCACGTCCTGCAGCCCTCACAACGCTGCCTGTGAAGTTCGTCTTTAAGAAGAATAAACCTAGCCGCTGTCGAGCCAGTGGTACAGCATGTAAATCCACTACCCACGGAAGTGTACATTCCGTTTACAATTGAGAATATGTTCTCATTAAGGTGTTGCCTTTAAAAAAAAAACCCCTTTAGGAAATTTGATGAATGACGCAGTGTACTGCACTTAATAGTTTGTGTTTTCCAAATCTACGTTAAAGTGGTGGTATTGTACCAGTTATTTATTTAGTGGTAGAGCGCATACATTCGTGCTGCTTCAAAATGAAATTGACAGGAAATAAAGTGTCCATATGTAACACTTAATTAGGCGGTGATACGTTTGTAATAAGGTGTTGTTATTACCACTGCTGGGCCTGGAGACTGCTGAGGTATGCTTGGGGCTGCTGGGGCAGGCACTTTAACCAAAGTGTGTATATAACAGGAGTAAGCAGCATCATTAAACAGGGGCCAGTTAAATGGTGTGCTTTAAAATAGGACACGCTGACGTGATGTCAGGCATCATAGAATTCCCCCGGCAACGATATTTTAAACAGTGCAATTTTTTAATGGTTTTCAGTCAGGTTTTACACGTTCTTATTTGACACTGACTTGTTGACTATATTTGCCTGATATTAAGAAAAGAGGATGATGGAAAGTACTGTGGAGTGGCGATGCACGATTCGCTAAAAAGCATTTGATGCAGGGGATCGCCAGATACTTCTGTATAAATTAAAAGCAATTTGTTTTACGTACTGGGGTTTTGTACATGTTTCCTTATCATGGATATACTTATCTTTTTAACAGAGTCCAAATGGTACAGTAGGTGTTAGAGGCGTAATCTCAAAGCCAAAAAATCCTACAGGTGGAGACCCTCAAGGAAAGCATCCTTTGTCCTTTATCATTTTTATTCTATATAAATTATGGGGATGTCGCTTGTTTGTGTCTTTTATTTTATATCTGCTGTTGGTTCAGCCATGTTGATTCAGGAAAGTGTCTAGAAACAGTCAAAGTATTGGGCTACATAGTTTTTGGAGCTCATTGCCAAGTTGTTGGCTGTGTGACAATAAGTTATCTTTGTATTTGTGCAAACCTGAATCCATCTTATCTGGATAAAGGCATACATGAAGAGACTCAAAGTGCTAGCTTTTCTGTGGAGTGCTGTTAAATGCTAATGATGCTATTGCTACTACTACTGAAATTAATAGCAAGTTACAATCACATCTGCACATCTTCATACAGTTTGCTTAAGGGTTGCACTTCATTGTAGTTGTATAAAATGGCTACTCTCAAATTATGATACATTAGAGAGATCACCACAGATGACGTTGAACCTGCTGTCAACTCTCAGTATTTCAAATCGTGGAAGGGTGGGCCATCAGGAACGTAATAAACTGTACACATCCTATCTGAACATCATTTAAAAATTGCACTATAGTATCCTCCACACAGAATCCTCCATTTGTGTGTAACACAGAACACTGAGAAATGACTGCATATGCAATGAATTTAAAAAATCTCTATGCAGAATGCAGTGTGATATTCATTGTGGGCTAGAGAAGGCATCCAGGTTATAGTTTACGCAAACAATGACTAAATTACAGTTCTCTACTCAAACCGTTATAAATATGTAGGCATTGTAATGCACCACAACAACCACAAATTATGTAAATGCACATATTAAATTAAATAAATGGAAAAGGCCATGTATTTATTATCAATAACTGGCAAACTTTCATTAAGAAAAATGGTGATACATACAAGCATTGGTTGCATTTCAGTTGTGCATTTTGTTGATATTTCTGAAATCTGTACTATGCCAGATTATCTTAATAAAGTTCATGGCATAGAACCATGTTATGGAATTAAAAAAAAAAAAAATATATATATATATTTACTCCATGTGAAAATCAGCTAAAGACCATTCTATTGAAAAAAATCAAAATAAAATAAAAGCAGAAAATAAACTCAGTGGTGGCAGTGCTTAATTTTTAATAGATGAATAGAAAGCAATATGTACATGAACACGAGAAATTATATTCCTAACAATGTACAGATAAAATAAATTGGGTTCAGTGCGGTTTGAACTTGGCAGCTACATTAAGCAAACAAAGAACAATATGTTTATTCAACTGTCCTTCAACATTAGGACAATCCCTTAATCACATTCTATTTCTGGAAGATATACCTCTTAGACATATTTAATACTTCTCTTTAATTACTCTATTTATGTTCATTCTAATGCCGTAAATTAGTTTGCAGGATGCACTTTAATCATCCCTTTCCGCATATAGATATTCTTCTGTATTCATTATTTTTAACTAACAATTAAATGAGTTTAAATGAGTTCTGACTTTCTGTTTGTGACCTCAGTTTCACTGTTATAGTGGTTACCAGGAATAATAAATTCAATTGTGGAAAAAGATGTCTTTGTATATAAACTTTAGGGACAGGAAGTGTTTCAATCCAGATCTTCACCAGTTTGCATTTCTCATTCATTTTATCCTAGCATATTTAATATGGTCCTGATGTATTTGCATTTATCAATTATTCAATGTCTTCATTAAGTATGCAACTTTAGTTATATGTAACAATGTATGTCAAGTATGTAGTTGTAGTACTAATAATAATAATAATAATAATAATAATAATAATAATAATAATAATAATAATAAACTAAAGGCTCAAATAATCAAATCAAAGGTTGCTGCTCTAAAGAAAAACCATCCCAGTTTTATGAAGTTTAAAAAACTACTTCACTTACATTGCACTAATTTTACACATTATCTATTAGACCTTCAGTAACTGAATTAGACTGCCCAATAAATAATAAGCACAATAATAATTCTAAAATTGATTTATAGTCCAATCTTAAATAATAATAATAATAATAATAATAATAATAATGTATGATTGATGTACTCATCTCCACAATGAACTCACATGCTTCTCATTCACTTCAGTAGCTGCACTTGTGAGCAAATGCCAATCATCTAAATCCGCCAGGTTAAATTTATGCATGACAGTGACAGTCAGCTCCAGCAGCCCAGTCTGTGTGACAAGGCGCCTCTGTCATCACACACTGCGTTGCATTAAAGGGACTCTGATTTGTTTTTATTGCTCGGATATTGAATAATAATGTAGTTTGAAGACAGGGATGCGAGATTCATATTGTCTGAAATGCATGCTTTGACATTTGTATGTAGTGTTAGATTAATTCTGCATTTAGAGAAAAAAAAAAGCCTAGTTACAGTAAACAGAAGGAATTTTATCGATGCCTTTTGATGTGTGGAGTTTGGCGTGCAGCTCCTTTGTAATTGGACTGAAAACATTTAAATAAAGCGCGCTGCATTTACCTTATGTGTAATGGAGAAACTGAGATGAAAGGCACCATTCAACATCCTGAGATATCCCATTCACACATTACTTTCTGTTTACTTTCATGTTTTTTAAGAGCCTTCATTTCTAAGTCATCAAATATTTGTTATGGACATTTTTCTAACAAAGAGAATGATAAACTGACAAACCACGTTTACCACACAATTTACAGCACAGCACAGGAGTGTTTCAAAAAGCAACTGGCAAGGTGCTGGAACAGCAATTGGAGTAGTGGGTAGGGTGAAATTATAAAGGGTCACCACAATTACTCATTTTAAAATGAGTATCTAACAGGGGAAATTAAGTCACAATGACCACAGACAATCCCAAGTAGAATGGCATGACAATTATTACAAGAACACCCCCAAAGCACAAAACTCTTTATTTTTTCATTGTAAACAGGACTTCCTTAATTTACTCACGACTCAGCGTTTTCTGCAGGAAACAAGAAGAAATGACCAATCACAACGGAAAATCCGGAGTGAAGTGACATTCAGATATGACCGGAATGCCTTAATGCGGTTATCAAACATCATGCATCGTGTCACAGGGCCAATGATGTGTTGCATCATTACACAGGCTTTCATAAACTGTTCAAAAAGAAATTAGGTATGCTCAGTTCAAGAATTATAAAGCAGTTATGATAATTTAATTGCATAGCGCATCATAGCGATGCGCATCAAAGAAGAGAGTTGAGATAAGCGATGGATTTATTTTACTAAAAATAAACACACTTGGTGTGTTACTGACGTGCAGAGGACCGCAGGAAGTTATGTTGTTCTAGGATACAATCTCGCGGAGCCTGATTTATGAGCCTGTCTTCCCAATCATTTTTGAATTCAAATAGGTTGAAACCTCACTGAGCACAACACGTGTGAGCACTCTGTTGTGTGTCTTTGTCAGGGTGATAAATGTACTGGACCTATTGTGCACCAGCATAATATACAGTAATTTCAGTTCTTGAAAGGGAAAAATACGTATAATGTAACTTCTCTTGCGTGCTGAAGTTGTTAAAAGCATGCGGAGACAAACAGGATGCACAAAATATACTGTACCACCAAATGAGTTAGTGCCTACACACTGTCTGCATAAATATTTCATTTATTTGCACTTCTCGCATTGATAATCATTAATAATAATAATAATAATAATAATAATAATAATAATAATAATAATAATAATAATAATAATAATAATCAGCATCATCATCATCATCATCATCATCATCATCATCATCATCATCATAATAGCAGTTCCACTCAGGGATTGTTGTATGGCTTGCCTTTATAAAATCTATGATAAATGATAACTGATAATTGTCTGTAGCACTGCTGAGGGAGGAAGGCTGTTAGTCAGCAGGGATTTCCCTGTTTCATCGCACAAGAGAGTCCACTGTCACGATCTTTTTGACTTCCCTCACAAACTGTGATTCCAAATAAGAGAGTAAAGCTAGGCACTTTCTGAAAAGGCTGCTTAAATGTATGAAAAGACATCAAAAGAAAAAACAAGAGTTTACACTCGCTGTGCAAGAGGCTATTTATTGTACTTGGTTTTCACACTTAATTTCCTGCTGCTTTTAATCTGTTGTCTTAATTTTAGGTTACGTTTTTTTCTTTAAGTTTTTTCCCCTCCGTGTTTACACTCTGTATCAGATCAGTGAGTGTAAACACAAACTCAGCGGACTGCAGCAACAAAAACAGCTGAAAAATAGAGAGAGATTATGCCTGATTAATGGGAAAAGTTGCACAGAGGGAAAGGTGTTACATAAATAAGAACAGGTTCTGCTGAATATTGAAAACCGATTTGGAAGCGGGGAAGAGACACGATGTGCCTGAAATAAAACAGTTTATTAAGAGCACACGGAGCTGGGGAATGGCCCAGGGAAGATGGATAGATTGGAATTAGGTGCTTGAGGAGGTGTGTGTGTGTGCGTGCGTGCATGCGTGCGTGCGTGTGTGTGTGTGTGTGTTCACAAAATAGCAGCTGTTATTTATAATGACATAGAATAGCATTTATAATAGCAAATGTTTGGGACAAAGACATATTTTTTTCTTAATTTGGCTTTGTACTTGTGTGGTTCACAATTCAGATTCACATGCAGGTTCTCAGCATTTATTAAAGGTTATTTTATATACACTACTTGGATAACCATTTCATGAAGCTCCTGAAGAACAGTTCTTGCACTGACGTTGATTCCAGAGGCAGTCTGGAACTTGGTAGCGAGAGTTTTAACCGAGAACAAACTAATTTTATGTGCACGTATCAGCACTTGGTGGTCCCGTTTTGCGAGCTTGTGTGGCCTACTGCTTCGCGGTTGAGCTGTTGTTGCTCCTATCCATTTCCACTTCAGAATAACAGCACTCAGTTGACTGGGACAGCTCTAGCAGGGCAGAAATTTGATTTGTTGCAAAGGTGACAGTGCCAGGTTGAAAGTCACTGAGCTGTTCAGTATGACCATTCTACTGCCAGTGTTTGTCAATAGAGATTCCATGGCTGCTAGATTTTATGCACCCGTTAGCAATGGGTGGCTAAAGTAGCCGAAACCACTAATTAGAAAAGGTGTCCATATACTTTTGGAAATGTAGTGTATTCTGGTTTCACCATGTTGAAATTACATCACACACACACACACACCCATATATATATATATATATATATATATATATATATATATATATATATATATATATATAGAACCAGAAGAAAGACTCATTGAAGGCACAGTACAGACAAATATATACTGCACCTGAAAAGCAGGGATTGGTGTAAAGCCTGGGAGATCAGGGATTGGCTGCTGGCAGACTCCTCCTGTTTAGACACATTTCCATCATGTGGATTGGCCCCATTCATAAATACTGGGTTGGTGGGGCCTGCTTAGACACTGGTAGTCCTGCAAGGAGGCTTCCCATTGGCTGTGGCTTCTTCCAGGGAGGGAGGGGTTCAGTGAGCAGGATGACCCCCGCCTCCCTGTCTGCAGTCCGCCTGTCGAAGCCGCGCGTGAGGTTCATCTCCCAACGTAAAGACCCGATGACGGGGCGACTGTGCGGTGCAAAGAAGAGGTGAAAGCAGAAGAGAGCGCATGCTTGCCTGCCCTGTCCGAACGGGCAAAGCGCACAGCAACGGAGCGAGCTCAGCGCGCTGTTGTGAAAAAGAAACGGGAGGAGAAAGACCAGAACAGGATCATACGAGGAGAAGAGAAAAAAGTAGAAGCGCAAACGCAAAGAACAACTGAGGCGAAATCTGAGCGTCAGCCCGGGGACCCCAGGACGATCGCGGAAAAGTACCGCTGCCAGTGAAGATGGCGGTGGGCTGTTCGGATTGCCAAAGTATCACTTCAGCTGAAAGCCGCTTGGTTCTGAAGGACAGGGCAGATAACTGGGCTCAGGAAGGAAATGTTTGAGCTGGATTAGGAAAAAAAAGAGGGGAAAGAGAACTCTGAGTATAGGTGAGAGATAAAAAAGCAAACAGCCGTGTCAACAGATTTACAACAAAAGCAAAAAAAAGAGCAAAGATCTGAGCAAATGGAAAAACAGTGGCTATGGGCAAAGACCTATAGCGTGGGCTGACTCCAGGGACAGGGTATTATGGGTAATATAGCATGGTATAGACATTATTCAGTGTCATGTCTACATTATTTCACGGTACTGGGAAAGGTATCGAGAATACAGTGCTGAAGCCTGGATTCACTCAACACTCATCCTTAATTTTAACTCACGAGTAGAAGGTCATTTTACTTACAAACACAGCTTGGCAAATTGACCAATGACCAAAGCAAACTTTTTGAAAAATGTGTGCATTGAAAACAGGAACATCTGCATCTATTTCAGAGCCAGTTTTGAGGACAAATGTTGAATTAGTCCAGGCAGGAAATGTTCAATTTTATTTGAAGTGCAGTCATTTTGCTTTGTCAAGTGCTCGCTGGCAACAATCCATGGACTTCATTCCTCATCATACTTTATTCCTCCTTATATTCTCTCTCTCTCTCTGTTTTTGGCTGGCCCGCAACAGCCCTACAAACACGAATGGGGAGTAAGGGGAGTGTGCGCTGGGGTGAATGGTAGGTGCACTGGGGTGAATGGGGAGTGTGTGTTGGGGTGAATGGGAGGTGCACTGGGGTGAATGGGAGGTACGCTGGGGTGAATGGGAGGTGTGCTGGGGTGAATGGCAGGTGTGCTGGGGTGAATGGGAGGTACGCTGGGGTGAATGGGAGGTGCGCTGGGGTGAATGGCAGGTGTGCTGGGGTGAATGGGAGGTGCATTGGGGTGAACGGGAGGTGTGCTGGGGTGAATGGGGAGTGTGTGTTGGGTGAATGGTAGGTGCGCTGGGGTGAATGGGGAGTGTGTGTTGGGGTGAATGGTAGGTGCACTGGGGTGAATGGGAGGTGTGCTGGGGTGAATGGGAGGTGCGCTGGGGTGAATGGGAGGTATGCTGGGGTGTTAAGGGGAGGTGCACTGGGGTGAATGGGAGGTATGCTGGGGTGTTAAGGGGAGGTGCACTGGGGTGAATGGGAGGTGTGCTGGGGTGAATGGTAGGTGCGCTGGGGTGAACGGGAGGTGTGCTGGGGTGAATGGGAGGTGCACTGGGGTGAACGGGAGGTGCGTTGGGGTGAACGGGAGGTTTGTTGGGGTGAACGGGAGGTGTGCTGGGGTGAATGGGGAGTGTGTGTTGGGGTGAATGGTAGGTGCACTGGGGTGAATGGGAGGTGCGTTCGGGTGAACAGGAGGTGCGTTGGGGTGAATGGGAGGTGTGCTAGGGGTGTTAAGGGGAGGTGCGCTCGTGCGGAAGGGGGCCATAACCGTTTCTCCTCTTTGACCTCCAGCGCCGGGACCTCCAGCCGCCTCCTCCTGCGCGGCTCCCCTTTTTCCGCCGAAGTTTCGGATTTCAAGAAACATGCGCGGCGCTGCACTAAAAGCCGAACCCTTTGACTTTGCCGCGCGCGGGGGCTCGTCTGGAGGCTATCGCCTTTCCACCGCAAGAAAGCGCAGCCAGACCTCACATAAAACAAAGAGCCTGCAGTTAGCCGACCCCCCCACTCCCCCCCCAACATCGGCAGAAGGCCCGCCCGTGTTAGCGCGCGTTCATACCGCCGGCGTTAATCTCCGCTCCGCGCTCTGGCTGAGGGCCGGGCCGTCTGGCGGCTCGCTTCGCCCGTCGCCCGCGGTAACGCCAGCGCCTCTGGCTCCGCCTGTTTCTGACCCGCTCGTTCGACGGAGACGGTCCGCCTTTTCGTGTAACGGACGCTGAGTTGATGCCCGCTTTGGTGCCGTTCTTATTTTATTGTGAGGTCTTGGGTCCTTTCTATAATCGGTTTTGTGACCTAGAGGCAAGATTACCTTTCGTTCATATGAGGTCTGGAGATACGAGGTGTTCCCCCCTGCGTAATGTCCACCCTGATGCTGATCTCGCGGCACAGACCGACTTCAGCCGAATGTGGGGTAATTTGCTTTTACAAACGAAAAGTATGTAATGACTGTGCTTTGAATCACCACGGATTAAATAAAACACGGGGGGTAATCATTAGCCAGGCCTTCCTTCTGGCGACAGTATAATTGTAACAAATTCCAGTTGAAATCATTGCAATAGGTGCCATTTATAGGCTCCGTGTGTACTGTACTGTGAATCTGAGTCCATTTATGACTTAAAGGCTTGCAGATCTGGCTGTGTAGGACTTTATAGACACACGGATGGATTTATAGACATGTATGCAGAAGCAATGGTCTATCCTGTCTCTTGCACTATATAAAATTATGGCATTGATCATATTGTTCTTATCTTCCTACCTTCAATCAATCTGAGATATCCCAAAATTATAATTAGAGTAGATCTATGTTCAAAGTTACTTCTTCAGACTGCATCTTGGTTCCCCTAACATCCCCCAGCCCAGCCCCAACCCTGCCTCCGCAGCATTACCATCTTTTTAATACTAACTTAGGTAATGGTATTTTTGTGGTTTTGTTTGATATGACCTGCTATGAATTTAGTCTGTATTCATTTTCATTGATCCATGAGAGAGCCCCATTGAGACTGAAATCTTTTTTTCGAGTGGGACCCGTGTGGTTCATTGTTAGCATAGCTAGCTTGCATGAGCGCTTTAGTGAGGCAGAGTCTTAACTCGCTGGCCTGCTAGCAAGACGAATGCGCCTATGTTTCCTGCACCATATGTAACTCCGGATAAAATGCTAAATTAATGTAATGCTGCACAATGTTGCCTCTCTACTTGGTGCAGTATCTGTGCAGTACTGTACGCTAATTCATAAAGGTAATGCCTTAATTGTTATACACTCGAATTTTCAGTATTAATTCATCCTTAAAATTTCTGATGTGAGTCCACAAGAGTTGCGAATGTACTCTATCAGAGTTAATTTAACACCATCAGCATTGCCGTGTGCTGTAAGAGTCTGATTACTGTCATCACCATGGTAAATGGATCTCTCTGAGTGTATACGTATGAAAATGAGTGGCGGATACTGTGGTACAGCAGGTCACAGCAACGCCAGGAAACTCCGGCGACACACAATGCAAGGGGATAGAGCGATGTGCGATATTACCGTGGAAACATTGACTGTGACTTATGAATCGGCCCTTCATTACAGCACGGACATCAATATTTATCTCTTCTGGTGGGCTGAATGGAAAAGGAATGGTGTAACTAATGCTTGAAGCTATAAAGCGTCAATTGGATGTTCCAAATAAAAAATAAATAAAAAAAGCTTGGTTTCAGAGCTTTTGTTTACCAAAACTCCTTTTCACAACAAAGTGTCATGCTGTGTGACATTTAAAAATGCTTAACTGCAATGCCATACATTTAATTATCATCCATTTGGATTTTTATTGCTGTATAACAAATGCTTTATTGCACAATTACCTTTCATGTAGAATTTATTTTGCTTTGAAAAAAATATTAATAAATGCATAAATTGTCAGGCGTGGGGGGGGCGTATTAAGTCCAGTATTGAAATGCAGGGGTACATGGTCTCTGTGGGACGGTAGCGTTGGCCAATCGCGTGATCCAGATCATGTGTTGCGAATAGATCTCTGTTTCTCGACGCGAAAGCAGGGAAATAAAGCTGGCTGGGGATAGACGTTGGGTAATGTGCTGTGACAGCGCATTTAGATCATGTTCAAGGTTACTGTTACGGGGAAGAGGGCCTGATCGATCGTGTTTGCTGAAGGTCTGTGTCGTTTATGGTTCTCCCGGTGTCATTATGCATGTGTATGATCACCCCCCGCCTGCCAGCCTGCCATTCTGTATGATCTGTAATGGGTGCTCGTGCTTTATTGGATACCTCCTCAAATCAGGATATGATTGGTCGTAATGTCTGGAACCTGGGGATCACTGAATCATTATTCAGTTCAGATATCTGGGATGTGTGTAAAGTTTAGTGTGAAGAGCCCAAATTGCATAATTTGCTTCAGTAAAATATATCATGTCTAATATTCTCCCCTCGGGGCGTGACTGACCTAAAGAAACCAAGTAAGGTTATTTTTTTCTCTCTTCCACTCCTCCACAGAAGCGGCTTTGCATCGAATCCTGTTACAGTGGGGCAGAGAGCTCAACAGAAATATCTGAACACCTTTTTATCTAACAGGCAAATTCTCATCTAGTAATGTCCAAACAGACTTGTGATTCCAACGTGCAAATGTACTTCTGCTGTAAGATATTGCAGTACATAAATGATTTTTTTTTTTAATACACTAAAAATGACCCCGTATTTACAATTTATCTTGGGCATTTCCATTTTTGTAAGAGAGAAATCCAAAAAGATACAGCTGCTAGCTTGTCATTGTTAGGGGTGGCCATTTGTTCTGGAATAACCTAGAGGGCAGAGACAGTGACTGAGAGACTTTGATGAGCATTAAGACGTAGACAGGTCTCACAGAGATGCTAAATCCTGCCTGTTTGCTTCTAAATGAAACTCTGCCACAGGCCGAGACAGCAGAGACCCCAGCCCCTCCCGTTACTATGTGTATTTATTTTAATTATAATATATGCCTTTTCATAATGTCATTTTTTATAATGTCAGTTACTACTGCTGCTGTTTATATTTGTACGGGTAACTACTGTTATTACTGTGCGTGTTATGTTTGATTGCTATTAAAGCAAGCCTGCCCAACCCAGTTCCTGGAGATCTACCATCCTGTAGGTTTTCAGTTCAACTCCTTGGCACACCTGATTCTGCTAATTGGCAGCTCAGCGAGATCTCAAGCTGCTGAACGAGGACTGCTTTATTAAGGTTGGAGTGAAAACCTACAGGGCGGTAGATCTCCAGGAGCAGGGTTTGGCAGCCCCTGCTATTAACAATCAACGCGTTGGCGGCACGCATTGTAAAATACGCCACGCTAATGAAGCGGTTTAAATTGGAGAGAGCGAGCGAGAGCCGGTGAGACGAGCTACAGCCGTACCTGAAATTCGGATTAGCCCCGGCTCCCGTTCGCGCGGAGCGCGCGGCTGCCGCTGCATATTTATACCGCGCGATTCCGTTTACGCCTCGCGCCGGTGCGCCGACGCCTCCGGGTCGGAGTCTCAGAGCTCCGCAGGCACGCGCGCGGGAGAGTCGCGGGAATCGCGGGAAGATTACAGCCGGCTCTCGGCACCGAGGGGGAAGAACAGAGCGACAGGAGAACGGGGGAGGGGGAGAGAAGAGAGAAGAGAAAAAGAACAGTGCGCCTTGCTAGATGGCGGAGGACGCGACGGGCGGTTGGGTTTGCAAGCGTAGCTACGTCTTCCGAAAGGAACGTTTCTGAAGGAGGGAGAGAGAGGGGGAGCATTCGGGGATGTGACTTGTGACTGCACGGTCGCGAACGACTGCGTCAGAGAATGTCGATTTTGCCTAATTGGCTCCATTTTGGGAAACAGGACAGGATCTTATTCACACTCCGGTGTCACCCCCCCCCCCCCCCCCCCCCCCCCCGCCACCGCCCTGTCGGGCCTTCATGAATGATGCAGGGCCTGACGGTTCGGGGCGCAGGCATTTGTAAATATTAATTACATTTGAACAGAGCTGAGAGGGAGGCCTGCCTTAGCAGAACCTGCAGAAAGAGAGGGGAGGAGGAGAGGGTTTGAGTCAAAGAGGCCTGGAGCTATTTTGGGCATTTAATCAAAATGTGTGAAACAACAGTCTCCCTGGAAGCTGAACTAGTTACAAAGCCTTGGGTAATGAAATAAAATAAATATAAAAAAACAGCCGCCGGGGTGAACGGGATATAATCACGCCAGGAAAACGGCACAGTCCTCTCAGCTCCTGCAGAGCTCATGAAGAGAGGGGCGGCCGGGCTTGTCCCTGAACAGGGCTGAGTGTGCGTGTGTGGGTGCATGGGTGTGTGCGTGTGTGCGTGTCTGCGTGCATATGTGTGTGCGTGTGTGTATGTGTGTGTGTGTGCTCATCTGAGTGTGTGTGTCTGTGTGTGTGTGTGTGTGCATGCGTGTGTGTGTGCGTGCATATGTGTGAGTGTGTGTGTGCATGTGTGTTTGTGTATGTGTGAGTGTGTGTATGTGTCTGTGTGTGTGCGTGCATGTTTGTGCGGGTGTGTGTGCGGGTGGGTGTGTAGCGTGTGTGTATGTACGGGCGTGTGTGCATGTGTGTTTGTGTGTATGTGTGTGTGTGGGTGTATGTGCGTGTGTTTGCATGTGCACATGGATGTGTGCGTGTGTGTGTGTGTGTCTGTGTGTGTGTGTGTGTGCGTGAGTGTGTGTGTCTGTGTGTGTGTGCGTGCGTGCGTGTGTGTGTGTGCGGGTGTGTGTGCGTGCGTGTGTGTGCGTGTGTGTGTGCGTGTTTGTGTGTGTGTACGGGTGGGTATGCGTGCATATGTGTGTGTGGGTGTGTGTGCATGCATATGTGTGTGCGTGTGTGTGTGTGCAGGTGCTTGTGTGTGTGTGTGTGTTTTATGTGCTATATCAGATTTTCAGTGGGTTAAAAGATTACATACACGTTGTTAGTATTTGGTGGCATTGCCTTTTAATTCCTTATTTTGAATCAAATGCTTGGGGTAGCCTTCCACAAGCTTCTCACAATGCTTTGCCAGAATTTTTGCCCATTTCTCCTGACAGAACTGGTGTAACTCCGTCAGGTTTGTGGGCCTTCTTGCTCTGACACGCTTTTTCAGTTCAGTCCACAAATGTTCTATGGGATTCAGGTCAGGGCTTTATGATGGTGTCGTGGATTTTACCTTCAATGGAGGCAAATAATTTAGTCAGGTCACAAAGTTATTCAGCAGTACAAGTTTTATTTGGCCAAATAGGAGAAACCACTCAAGCACTCATTTCAGAGTTCGAGAAGGCAGTCTCAAACTTCTGTTCACAAGGTCTGCCTCTTATATCTTTTTGTAAGCTATTTTTTGATGAGGTAATTCGCATGGCATGACACTTTCTTGCTCCCCCTCTTGTACTCATTTTCTGTTTTCCTGAGAACCTTTTTGCTTCATCTCAGAAACCCTGACGAAACGCCTAGGTTCCTGGTGCCTCAAGGAGAGGGAGGGTGTTCTTATTCTCCCTTCACACACCATCTTGTTTCATACAGCTTATCTTCATTTGACATCACACAATACATGCAGTATTCAATAAAAATACATAGGCTAATGATTAGGATATGACATTTTGCAAGCAATGGTCATTGTAGGAGCCAGATTTGAGTTTAAACTTGTTTTCCTTGAGAGACTCTTATTTTTTTGCTTCAGATTCATTGGCCTTTGGCTTGAGACTTTTATTTTGACATTTGCCACAGGTCACCTGATCAGTTAAGATGGGGTCTTCCATGCGCCCCAAGTGAGTCTCATAGTTTAGACAATGGAAGACGTTGGGTGACCAATAGTTTTTTTACCGCTTCTACGCTTATATAAGCTCTGTTTAATTTGCCATTTCGAAAGCTTTATACTTGTGGAAACTCACAGTATAGAAAGCCCTTTTTTATGTTGGAATTCTTAAGCATTCAAACAATTTTGATTTAAAACACTGTGTAACGCCTGCCTGCGTACCTGCCTGCTTGCCTGCCTACCCCTTTGCCTGCCTGCCTGCCTGCCTGCCTGCCTACCCCTTTGCCTGCCTGCTTGTCTGCCTGCTTGCCTCTCTCCCACCATCATTGAACACAGGTATGATTCACAGCTGAATACAGTGTATATGACAAGAAAGCGCGTAACAACTAAACAGCATCTAAAAAATAATGGAAAATCCTTTGATCTTTTGACCAATACAGTCGTACATATACCACCTGATGATATGCTTATAGCAAAGTACTTTTAACAATGAATTCCACTTCCAACTCTATTTACAATGTTGCCCTCAAGTCATGTTTACATATTTGTGACCTTCTCAGACCCCTGTGTCAAGCCTCCCTTTATACCAAAAATTATTGCAGTTTAAACTTGGTGGTACACCCAGATCGTTATCCATATATCTATCTATCTTAGCTCATCCACATTCCTTCCTCCTCAAAGGTAGTTCCTTCCCAGTACCTCTCCATTTTGCACACTTAGTTACATACATAGTTTTGTTATAAATACATAAAAAATAGTTAAACAGTAAGCAAGCTTGTTTTCTATCACAATGGCCACTTCTATACTTTCACTTTGTTGTTTTTAAGCAATATTGTTACAACTGTGGAGGTATGCTTAGGATCATTGTCCTGCTGGAAGGCTCAGCTGAGACAGTTTTAACTTTATAGCTGATGTCTTGTTGCTTCAGTATTTCTAGATAATCCTTTTTCCTCATGATGCCATCTATTTTCTGATGTGCACCAGTCCCTTTTCCAGCAAAACACCCCCACAACATGATGCTGCCACCCCCATGCTTCACAGTTGGGATGGTGTTCTTCGGATTAAAAGCCTCACCCTTTTCCCTCCATACATACCGCTGATCATTATGGCCAAACAGTTTTTTTTTCATCTGACCAGAGAACACTCCTCTAAAAGGCTAGGTCTTCATCCTGGTGATCATCTGCAAACTTCCTTCTGGCTTTTTTATGTCGGTTTTGGAGTAGGGGCTTCTTCCTTGCGGGACAGCCTTTCAGGCCATGGCGATGTAGGATTCTCTTAATGGTGGATGAGGATACTTTGGTACCTGATGACTCCAATTCCTTTACCAGTTCCTGTCTATGTAGTCCCAAGATTTTTATATTTGCATACAATTGTTTGTACAGATACTCGTGGTACCTTCAGTTGTTTGAAAATTGCTCCTAAGGAACAACCGGACTTGTGGCTCAGTTGCTTGGATTTTCCCATCAGAAGCTTCTAAAAAGTCACTACATCAATTTCTGGAATCTTCCAGGCTGTTTAAAGAGACAGCCAACTTGTTTTATGTAAACTTTTGACCCACTGGAATTTCGATATAGTGTATTAAACCTTAAATTTGAATATCTAGTTTGAATATCTTTTGCCTAGGTGTATGTAAACTTTTGGCCTCCACTGTATATAATGTGTGTGGGTGTATGTAATATATGTGTGTGTGTGTGAGTGTGTTATACATAAATAGTGACTTGAGGTAACCTTGCTGACTTAACACCCACCCCCACCCACCCTGCTTGTATCCAGCTGCTACAGTGTCCCTGTTACTAACTGGGCTAACGAGCTGTCCGGGGCTCGAACCTGTGACTGCGTGGGCCAGGCTGTGCTGACCGGGGTCAGCCGATTAGCCCGCGTTTCGCACGCTGCAGTGCGGAAGCTGCTCGGAGTCTGCCGCTAGCACCTGCTGCCTACAGCTGAGCGTATGGCTCAAACGCACCTGCGCGCGAACGCAAACGCACACGCTCAATTTCTGTCTTACTGTGAACTGGGGGTGTGTTCTACCGGCGCACGGTGTTGGAAAACATGTCTTTTAGCCCCAGCTCATTTTAATCAGCTGCAGGTCTGATATGGGCATGTGCGGCCATTTTGTTTCATTACGGTACACGTGTGTGATCGATCGGCTCTGTTCTGTTCACTGCAGGTTTCAGAACTCTCACACACTTGGATATTTAAAGCAGTAGCGAACGGCATATACTGAAGAAACGCCTCAGCTAAAATTACAGATGGCAAATGCTGCACAATGTACTCGCTTCCCTTAAGAGTTCACTTCATTCTAAATATAAACCTAAGCTGCCCCACATTCAGCTGAAATGTGGTATTACTGCGACTCGCTTCTCAATTGTGCAGATGGTGTCCACATTTGCACAGGCTACTGTAACGAGCTACGAGGGAAACTTGTTCATAAACTTTTTCGCGGTTCTAAACCTCAACCTTCCCATGAACTTTGTTCTGAATTTGCTGCTGATCCTCAGCTTTGGTCTTGTTCGTAATGTCAAGTTCTATTTATCAATTTGTAGGCCAATGAAATCTGCCTACACGCCTTTGGACATTATTTGATACACAGGTGTGCTGGGAGTTGTATTTCATCACAAATAGTCGCCAAAATATGTCTCATACCTGGGAATCATATAGAGCAGTAGTTCCCAAGTTCATGACCCACTTAATAAGCAAATAGGCCAACATTTCAGGTGACCCACCCGATATTACGATCACTTAGAAGTTCTTATCCAGAGACACTTATGAAAGTGGAGAACAGTGTTAGTCTCAGGAAGACAAAAGTGTGATTTCAGAAAAAAGGCACCAAAGGCCCATTTATATTCAACAGCTATGAAGTAATCCCAACAAACCAGTGATTATGACTGTAAACAGAAGGGAATGGGGCCACAAGGCTGACCTGTCTATAAGGAGCTGGTCTTGTAACCTAAAGGTCACAGGTTCGATTACCAGGTAAGAGGCTGCTGTTGTACCCTTGAGCAAGGTACTCAGCCTGCATTGCTTCAGTATATATCCAGCTGTATAAATGGACGCAATGTAAATCCTATGTAAAAAAAAAAAAAAAAAAAAAAAGTCATGTAAGTCGCTCTGGATAAGAGCATCTGCTAAATGCTGTGATGTAATATAAAAGCCATCGGCGGGGAGAGGAGGGAGGAGGCGAAGGTCCCGCTGGGGTCACGGCGAGTCCGGGGCCGTCCTCGTTTCAGCCGGGGTGAAAACGCTGTAGGGAGGGAAGGAGGAGGTCTCGGGGGAGACGGGCGCCCTGACTGAAAGTTCCAAAGGCCCGTACACCGAAAACCATTAAGGCACGGGAAGGGCAGAAGGGTGGGGGTGGGAGAGGGAGAGGGAGAGGGGGAGAACGGTGTGGGTAACACTCAGCCCGGCCGTAGCACTGTGGCGCTAGCCTCGCTCGCGTTCTTAACGCCGCATTCATTATTAATGCGAGCGAACATCGCGCCAGACTGCAGCGATAGCGCCACCGCTAGCGCAGCGCGGGCCGTCCGGCGCCGCGTTTCATTGGGCCGGAGAGACGCGCCGCGGAGTAAATAATGTAGACCCATCCGGCGCCACTGTTTTATAGAATGCTGGCACCCATTTAGCGTTTATTGTAATGGAGGACAGCTTATATGTCCAGGCACAGCGTAACATAAGGTGCATTGCTTCAGTGCGGATTTGTGTGGTGAACCAGGCTAGCTCATGAATATGTGTTAAATCTTACATGATCTTCAGCAAGTTCTTTTTTGGCAACTGAGCCATTGGGCCTTCCTGGGGTATCAGCAATCAGTGTGCCCTCCTGGTCAGCATTACTTAAATGAAGTAAAATGAGCTTATGACTAACGGAGAACAAATAAATAACGTGTCTGTGCGTTTGAGAACATGTGTGAGATGAACTGTATTCTTATTAAAAAAATACTTATGAATTTTTAAATATTTCACGAAAAATATTTCAGTGCATGGTTAAAAATGTAGTACAGTAAGAACACACAGAGAAGGACTGCCAAAATGCCCTTTTCATATGTGAAGTTAAATCATGTTGGGTAGTCATCACGTTGTTTTGATTACTATGGATTTTATAGAGAATATTAATGAGCTATCTTCTTATTGAGATTAGAAATGCAGTGTTTTTACTTGTCAGTAATAGTGTGCCTGCTTTGCCTCTTCCCCATCTTAATTTATATTTGGGTTAGATTATTAATTCTGCATCCATCAGACAGACCAGCAGGGAGATTTACTGTTATTGAACATCTTTATCTTTAGGGGACTGAAAAAAAAAAAAAAACATTCAATTTTTAGACAAGTCACAGTAACCCATATACGAGCATACCTTTTTTATTTAGTATCAAATCAGTGGAATCTACAAGCTCGTATTTTGAAGATAAGGCATTTGAATTATTTAGCTCATATCTGTTTTCAGCTCTCTCCTTCACCTTGAGTATTGAAAACAAGAAAATGATGCATACATTTTCTTTCAAGACTTGGCTTGATACAGTGTTAGATATTATCTAGTCTGTAGGTAATCAGAACACTAATTTAGTCGGGAAAATGGCGAGCATTGTTCGGCTGAATGGCCTGTTCTCGTCATTATGTTATGTTATGTTATGTTATCTTAAGAGTTTGGGAGTAGCTTACAAAAGAACGAGGGATATATAAATATGACTTTTTCTGACATTGGTGCTGGTTAAATGAGGGTTTTGTTAGTAATTGTTCCACAAAGTGTTCCTTATTGGATGTTGGAATGTTCTACTGCACGCTCAGTCTTCTCTATTTAATAAGGCTATGTTTTGAAAATAGGAGGCACACGGTGTACGTTTGAATTCAATTGTGCTTTTGCAAATGGCAAATTACGAGTTACGGTCCATA
Organism: Anguilla pacifica; assembly: GCA_039654925.1. NCBI lineage: Eukaryota > Metazoa > Chordata > Actinopteri > Anguilliformes > Anguillidae > Anguilla > Anguilla pacifica. The sequence goes on from CM077294.1 coordinate 45,631,545, forward strand.
ATCTCCATGTCCTGAAAGTGTGTCGGGGAGCTGTCTGAGGGAACTGACGTCCCGAAAAATTCAGAGGTATCTATCGAGGTTAACCGCTTAGCGGCATTTTCAAAAAGGACACCAAACAGCTCCACGCCCTTTTCAGCTTCTGGAAATTTCCACGATAGCTGTGAGTTCGTCGAGACCAGGCCAGCGCTCGAGCAATTTAACCGAGCGCACTTCCTCATAACAACTTTGTGAGGTGAGTTCGAGCAGAGATTGCATTGCATATTAATACTGCACTGTGTTGGCACAGAACGTTGTGACACCTGGCGTGTCGTATTATCAGTAACTTATTAGACGTGTCTTCTGTGGCTGTCCTTTCGGGGGAGAGTCTGCCAAACGCACTGAGGCGAATAGAAAACAAAGGCTTTTCTGCTGAAGGAACACAAAGTGATAAAAATGGATTGATTTGCATTTGTCTTCCGTTCTGTTTTGGACTTCCGTGTTAATCCCTCATAATATTTTGACATTACTAAATATTATGTAAAATGAAAGGCCTGTGTTGCATTATTATAAATCACTGTACACTGAATGCCTTTTTTGGATCACATCATGGTATTATCTTAAAATGAGCAGAACAATGTACACACGCACACACACACGCACACATGCACACCCATACACACACGCACGCACACACACACACACACACATACATACACACACACACACACGCATACATACACACACACACGCGCACTCACACACACACAAACCTACACGCGCACACACACACACACATGTACGGATGCACGCATACACACACATATGTGCACACACACACGCACTCACACACACGTACACACACACACATGCGCGCACACACACACACACACACACACACACACACACCATAAAACGCCACAGCTGCAGGGTGCTTAAAGATGTATGAAGTGGCCCGTACTCAGAGATGCTCGCGCGGCTAGGAGCCGGAGCATAAAAAGGGCACACAATGTGTGTGTGGGGGGGTCAGATACGTGAGTTTATCTGGGGTCATTCCTTTTGATTTACCCCTGCGCGCGATGCGCGGGGCCAATCGGACCGAGAGTTATATCAGCACCCTTTAACCTCCCCGCATCGCCGTAAACCCCCCCCCCCCCCCCCCCGCCCAAAATATCAGCCCTCTGTCCGCGTCCTTTATGACAGCTTTGAAAAACGTCCTTTAATAAGCCCGTCGCGAGAAAGAATGCCGCGTCTTAGCACATTTCTGAATTATAGATAAGCCAGGAGAAACAGCGGCGATAAAGGTGTCACTTTCGTACTGCGGATCCGGGAAGAATTTATCCTTTTTATAAGCGCGGCAGCCCGAAGGTTCCTCCTTGACATTTGCTTTTAGTGTTACGAGCGCTCGGAGCTGCCGCTGACTGATGGCTCTTAATTGCGGACGCGCCTTCCGCGGCCTGGCGGGCCCCAGCCGTTTCGCCCGGCCCCGTTTGCATTTCACCTTCGGCCTCTCGGGGCGCGGCGGTGATTCGCCGGGGTTGGACGGTTAGTGCGGCTCCTCTGACCAATGAGAAGCCACCCTGTGTGAGAGAGGCGCAGCTCGCTCTCCTAAAGTTACTCCAGTAACAGTGCTTATTTTGGAAGGGGGGGGGGGGGCTTACCTGGTCTCTTAGTGGAACATTTAAAGGGTGCGTTCATTTAAACCTTTAAAGGTCTCTTTTCTTGTCTGTATTCTCTAATAATAAATTAGAGCTGGTATGCCACTGCTTTATGTAAGTTCACAATGGTTTATAGTGACAGACATATCTTGTGGTTATGGGTGTAGATTTAATAAGTAAAATGGCAATAATAATGCTAGTATGAATAATAATAATAATAATAATAATAATAATAATAATAATAATAATAATGATGATAACCATGCCTAACAATAGCTCCTGTTAGTCACTGTTATAATAATAACAATAAAAACAATAATAATAATAATAAATTCAGTGGTTCTGCAATAAAAATGTATCATTTTCATTATATTGGACGCAGCCCACACACAGAAGTTTATGATGGGGCCATTGCCGTATTGACTCCAGTCATCAGTCTTGACTGTGCTCGTTTTCTTGCACGTACTTTAGTTCTGTGCCAACAAGGATAATTAATTAAACACTGATGATGATTGGCAGCCATTTTTTACAAGCAGCACTCCTGTCAAATTCAGACTTGCAAAGGGCCATGGGATCTTTGAAGCGATGGGAAATGCATTACAAATGAGAGTAGCTATGTGACATTTAGCTTGTACATAAATAGATAAATAGGATTAATAATGATAATCAAATAGTTCGTAATATTTTTTTAAGAGAAATATATTACAAATATTTAAGGAAGTTAAAGTGCTGAATGCCATGTATACAGTTCAAATTAAAATTCAAATAGACTGTGCGATTGAATTTGAACACGGTCAGTTGTTTCTTCTGTCACTGATTGATGATGCTTGGTGAACGTATCTTTTTGCTTTTTAAAAAAAAAATACACTTGGCATCTCCAATCCCACCTGAATCTGGGATGTCCAGTTCACAAGCTATGTACAAGCGTGCCGGCTCGGGAGAGTGAGGACAACTTGAAGCACACAGTGCCACCTTGATTTCTTCTTTTTGCCCCACTGCCGCACACAGGCTCCGCATGTGCAGAACGGGGGTGGAGGAGACCCAATCATACGTGAGCCACAGACGTCCAAACAGCCAACAGTGAGCACTGCTATCCCCACCTCCCCTGCAGGGTTGCTGGCCACAGTCGGCCACCCCAGGTCCTGGCACTCTTCCCTGTGCCACAAGCGGTAGTTTAAAAAAAAAAAAATATCGAGTAAGCTACCCAACAGCCCCTTCGTTTCACCTTTTGAGTAAAATACAGAACTATTTCTTCCCTGGCATCCCAGAATTCAGCCATTTAACTGTAATAAAACGGCAGTTTTATCACCTCGTGCAAATAATTAGCGATAACCTCGGCTCGGATACGCACTTCCAATTGAGTCTTCGAATTTAGTCTGGTGGAACAGGAGCCTGCACACTTGCTTCGGATCAGAAATCCTGACAGCCTTCAGAAATTTGTGAGCTGGTTGACAAGTTGTTTTTTCACGTTTGTGTTTTCACAGGGTCTCTACATCTTAACTAAATGTTTTGATCCGTTTGTTTTTTTTTCCTGTGCTTTACATTTGTTGAGCCAGTGCGTGATATTCATTTGTAAGCTGCTCAGTTTCAATGTTGGTTCTCTGGAATTTGACGCCATAAATTTCAAATGGTGGTCCTAGCCATAGCACACAGAGCAGTGTGTCTACTGCTGTTTCACATTTTGTGCAAGTCTTTCTCTCCAACCTTCATTCTCATTCATCGTCTTTCTGCTTTGGCTCTGTCAAAGAACCTGTGGGATCATTCGGAATACACACATTGTATTGTAGCTGAATGAACTCTCGCTGGTTTTTGTGTATAAGGGGCATCAGACATTCTGCAGAACAGAAGAGAATTTTGACCTGGATCTACAAGGTTTGGGGGAAAAATCATTCACTGTGAAAACAGTGAAAGTTTATTTATTTATTTTTTTATAAACCTTTGGCTTTCTTGGTTTTGTCTTGCCCTGGAGGATGTAACATACAGTATACTGTAAGATTATATACATTCACATGGCTGTGTAAGGTACTGGCTTCATTTAGTGTTGTATCTTTAATGAAGCTGACCATCTACATTCTGCGTGAGGCCTCATGAAACAAATGAAAAAAAAAAAACCAAAGGCTGCATTTGACTCCCCCTTAAAGTGACATAGAAGTACCCATGCAGTCTGACATTAAAGCGATTAAAAGTATGTTACTGAAAGAAGAGAGAGGTCCTTACACAATTCGTTGGAGCCCTGTGGCAACCTTTCAAAGCTCCTTAGCTCTTGTGAGAACGGGGGGAATCAAGTTGAAGTGAAAGCAATAATCATTTAATTTCAATTTTACACACGTGTTGCCACTTGATAGATTTGTACCTTTCACCATTTATACTTACTTGAATGAAATCGGGGCCATTTTTTTTTCTTTCTCTCTAGGAGCAGAACACTTCGGAAAATCCCACTGTAAATGCAGATTACACACTGTCACAAAGCTCCTTAAAAGGCTTATTTTAGCCGGCTCCAAATTTCCGGAGATTGATTCGCTTGACGGACTCTGTGTTGTGGTAATAGAGGCCATGTTTGATTCATGAGGGTTCTCTCCGGGGAATGACATCTTCTTTTTTTGAAGGAAGAAATCCTTGCCTCATTCTCCGGAAACATTTTCTCGCCCCTGGAGTTTGTTGCTGCTGAGGAAAATGCTCCAGCAAGAGTTGTTAAAAAGCTGGGTCTCCTCCCAGCAGACTGGTCTCCCCGGACAGCTCTGTGCCCGTAGAGGCTAGAGGAAGCCCAGCCTTCCGTCCTTTCTCGGTGGAAAAAGGCCAGGTCTGAGGGAAAGCTTTTTGTGATGCTGGTTCAGCATATTGGAGAGGGGGCGGAACCCCGGCGAGCTGTCCTGAATCAGGGGAAGCCCGTCCCGGGACAGTCTGGCCATTGATTGGCTGAGCAAGCAGATCCCCTGTCTGCTCGAGCGTGCCGCCCGCCCCCCAGTTTCATCCCAGAAGGGCGTGAGATGCCAGGGGAAGGAGCAGGGGTACCGAGCGATCCCCTGGCTCACGCTGTAATCACATCTCTTAGGGCTGTTTCCCATAAACCAGGGCTGCCCAACCCCGTTCCTGGAGATATACTGGAGGTTTCACTCCAACCCTAACAAAGCACACCTCATTCAACAACTAGAGCAGGGCTGCCCAACCCTGTTCCTGGAGATCTACTGTAGGTTTTCTCTCCAACCCTAATAAAGCACACCTCATTTAACAGCTAGAGCAGGGCTGTCCAACCCTGTTCCTGGAGATATACTGTAGGTTTTCTCTCCAACCATAATAAAGCACATTTAATTTCATTCCATTTGAGTTGGATGAGTGCTAGAGAGAAGCATAGGTGACATTTATCTCAGGTCCACTGTATTTCTGAAGTGTGTGTGGGGGGTGTGGAGGGGAGGGGTTTGAGTAGGGGGATGTTCACGCATTCCAGTAGGTCTTTACCCAAAGGGAGCAGCCATTATTTGCATTTCTGTCCATGGGCTTGCAGTATCAATCCCCTGTGGGAAGGGTTGTCCTCCACTAATCCCTCAGAATGTAATCATACATTTGGGGTGGCGAGAGGCTGTAAGGATTAGGAAACTAATGGTTGTAGGTTCATTCCCCAGCTGGGGTGCTCCTGGTGTACTCCTGAGCAAGGTGCCTAACCAAATCACTTCAGGTAAAAATAACTCATTTCCAGCAGTATAACTGAATCGTATTTTTAAAAAAAGTCATCTGTGACAGGGGCTTTGTATGAGCGTGACTGCTAAGTGCCGAAAAGAAATGTTAGAGATCTTCAGTGATCAAACGAATGCGTACGGCACGGCGTGTCCTCCAGTCGTAGATTCTGTCTGTCGCTTTGAGCTCCCGCCATCTGCTTCTCCGTATCATCGACTGTAGGGCCCGTATGGCGGCTCTGACTGTTACTGTAGCTCCTGGGCACGCAATCAAAGTAAACCATCAGCCTTTCGAGAGCAGAGATGTTTTCTGTTTGTATTGATTATCGTGCTGCACTGCTATGTGCTCTTCACTGTCACTGTTTGCTGAAGCTGAAAGCTAACCGACAGGCTAGACAGATGGCTAACTGTCCATAATTTATTCTGCTGATCTGATTGAGGCCCGAACACTTCAGTCCCAGCCAAAGAGCTCATCACTTCAGTCCTGAGCATCTGAGGGCAGAGCTCATTGCATTGTGCCACCATATCTCCATTTTCTTTCATCCGATAGTTCTGTATATTTTTTTGCTTTAAGCCTTGCCCTCCATCATCAAATCCATTCATTCGTCAATCTCGACGCAGCTTCTGTTTCCGCTTCACTTTTAGGTTCCTTTTTTAAATTAATGATGTGTTTTTTCTAACTGGTGCAATGTCAAAGGCTCACACTTGTTGATGAAATGTGCTGGTCTGGGTTGCCTCATTGTCATTCACACACAAGGCCTTTATTCTGAGGGCCAGTACTGTTCCTAGCAGTACTGCACTCTGTCGCACCTGGCAACCCCTTCATATCTTCCATATGCATGAGGGGAGAAAGCGATACGTTTAGAGTGGGCCCTTGACAGAATGTGAAGCACGAACCCCCCGTAGCTAAAAGACCAGCCATAAATGATTAATACCCTGAATGACATTGACACTTTAATATTTAGGCGCATCATGGCACTGTGTATTAAAAAAGAAGGGACACTGAAATGAACTCAGACATGGAGAGGGGTATTGTATCACAGCTACACGAGTGTTCAATTAGACCTTAAGCAGAATGCGCAAAATGTTGTTTTGGGATGGGTACCTCAGAGCACCTTTCAGTGGCTCTTTGACCCGTCACATTGTGGGAGGGGCTTCTTCGTCTGTGATGTTTCTGTGTGTTCCAGCCCTGGGGAGGGGCCACGGGTTGCCGTGAGCGACGTTGCTCGTCGAGCAGCTTCCCCTGCTGTAAAAGCTTGCATTGTAACGTGACCTGTTGAAAAGGAACGGTTTCTGTGGTATTGCTGTGCCTGATTCACTGTTCGGTCTCTATTGGTTTGATGCTGATCATGTGGCATTCTTGCCCACGGAAAATGAGTTCAGAAATTGTCAGGTTTGCTGTACTTTGGGGAAAAAATAGTTAATTCTGTTTGCTAGATTTTACTGGAAGAATTCTCTAACGTAGTCACAAGTAAAATGAATTTCCCAGTTCAGAGTGAATACTTTGAATGCTCAGAGTATTTATTAACACAGAAGGAATAAATGTACAGTACAATCAGGCACACAGCCAGTTTATTTACAGCAAGTTTGTAGTCAAGACATATGAAAAAAGAATTTCATATTTTAAAAAACTGTAACATTATGAGGTGCCCTGTTTAAATAGAAACGAAATGGCGCTGCTGGATCACAGTCAAAGGCATCGTTTGATGCGTGCCCCAAAAGGGCTTGTGACAGACCTCGAATACCCTTTTGTGTGAGAGGAACTGAAGGTGTGGCGTTCTACAGAGCTCTGTTTCGGTTCCCCCTCCCCCTCCCCTCCTCTCCGCAGTGTCATCTGAGGGGAGCAGCCAGGCTCCGCGAGCCTCGGCTCGCAGGCAGGTGCGCGCTCCGGCTCCTGCGCCCGGATCTGGGAGGGGAAACCTTGAGACAAATTAATTTCCATAAAGAGAGAGCGGGCCAGACCCGAATCAATCACGATGAGAGCGGAGCCTCGCGCCTGTCACCGTCTGAAAGCCCGTCGCCGCGGGACGCCGAGAGAGCCTCCTATCGCACGCCTCGGCGAAGCACAGACAAAGGAAAATAATGGGGGGGGGGGGGGGGGGGATATAAGAAGTGAAATTTTCAGCTCCGTTCCCGCTCTGAGTTTGTCCGTGAGGAAGGAGCCACGGGACGCAGGGCGTGCCGCGGTGGACAAAATGGCCGCCGCCCTGTGCCCGTCTCCTTCTCACCCCCCGTACTCCTGTAGAGACTTCCGCAGCGTTAGCGTCCCTGCCGCCACCGCCTTCGCGTCACGTCTGAGGCCCGCCATGGCCCCTGGCGTCCCACGGCGGGTGTTTCCGCTCCACACCCCCCCTCCCCCCCCCGCACCCCCCCCCCCCCCCCCCGGTGTCGGTTTGTAATCAGCGGAAGTGCGAACAATTACAGGCGGCAGGGGAGTCCCGCCTTCACACCCCCCACCGCCTTAATGACTCCTGTTAGGAACGTGATTCGTCAATCAGGGACGCCTCGACCCAACAGGGACTGCGCTCCGCCCCTCCACCACCACCCCCACCCGCCCAAAAGAAGACTTCGCTTGAGCCCAGGCCCACCGCACAGCGCCCGCGGTTCGGATGACGATCATCTCTGCGTCTGAGCCGCTAGGGATCAGCGGGCGACGCCGTTTCGCAACGCAGCACCCTGTCTCGGGCAGCGTGGCGGGCGGCCGCCATCTTCCCTCCTCCTCCTTCAGCTGCCGTCCGCGGTTTTAAAACCCGCTCTCTTCCCCCCTGTCACCGCAGCGTTAGCGCGGAGACGTTCCGCGGGGGAGGGCGCGGGCTGCCGCGTTTCAATCCGGCGAGGCGCTCTTTCCGTTTGAAGTCTGACACGCGAGGAGCGCTTCGGTAAACGCGTGCTAATGGATGCAAATGTCTGCGCGTGCGGAAAATGAGCATCCGGATTTAGCCCAGGTAGCTAGCACGCCGTAGCCGCAGAGCGAGCGCGCTCTGGGTGGGAGCTCAGCTGTCTTCTCCGGGCAAATTCCGACCGAATTTTATTACCCGCTCTCTGAGCACCTGGAACCGTCTAGATTGCATCGAGGATTTAGCCATGTCTGTGCCCCAGACCGCACGGAAATCTGAAGTTATTTCCTAGGCCGGGCTGGCGCGGTATTTCCAATCCAACGGGGCAATAGCAGACGGCTCCATATTGCCTAGGCACACACGAAAAGCCGCGCTCCAATATTTGCGTTGCCTCGCTCACACTGTAGCACGGGGGGGGGCGGGGGGGGAATTACAGATGTGACTGTGCCCTTGGAGTGCGTCTAATTCTCACACAGCAGCTGAAAATCCAACAGCAATTAACCTTTGTCTGCTTGCCTCCTCCTCTCTGTAATCAAGATAATTTTACATTTACACTTAGGCAAATGGAGTATTTATATTTAGACATACACGTCTCATGGAGGGACTTGCAGAACATACTTTAATTATTGTACATAAAAATTGTTTATGCAATGGATTTTTAAAGTATCTAAGGAAATTACAACGTGCTTTATTAGGAGAAGTGGAGGTTTATGGAACTTCCAGTGCGCGCGCACACACACACACACACACACACACACAGCAGTAATTTCTTTGCCACTGAAGCAAATGGATTTCCTCATGGCAGCTCTTTGTGTTTGAAGGCACGTCCAAAGGCTCTTGTCTCACAAACGCATTAGCGTTTTTAGGATGTGTGTGTCTCTGTTAAATGAGAAGGGGATGTGTGTGTGGAGCCATCCCCCCTCCCCCCCCCCCCCCCGTTTGTGAGGCCTTGCTGTGGGTGGATACGGGACGCCACGGTTTGGTCTCTTTTTTTTTTTTTTTTGACTGATAATATCTCTTTGGAGAAGTCAATGGCAAGGTTGCACTGGGCTAAATGAGCAGTTATTTTCCTTGTCGAACTTAACCATATACGTTAGCCTTTAAGTGTTTGCGTTTGTGTGTGTGTGTGTACGTGCTTGCGCGCTTATGAAAGAGCGGAGAAAATTGTTCACACAAAATTCATCTGTTTGCCACGATTTGGCGTTCACGCAGAGTTATTGCGCTCGTACGGCAGAACTTCTGCTCGGTCACACGCAGGGAAATGCTTGCTCCCCCCCCCCTCCCCCCCCCCGCCCGCCCGCCCGCCCGCCCGCCGCCCTCGGCAGGCTTGGCTTCACGCTGACAGACAGATTGCCCAAAACAAACAGGGAGGAGAGTTATGGAAGGCTGCATATTCTCTCTACTCCCAAAAAAATAACTCTTCATTGGATGGGGGAGCTGCGATGTATTATCAGCGATGGCGCTAATGCGTGTGCCGAAGCCTTTATTTTCATTACCGCGGTTCTCGGGAGCTCTCATAAACCACAGCGACCGGCAAAATCATAGCGCCGCGTCGGAAAAGGAAAACAAGTAACTCCTGCCTGCGACTGGGATTGAGGAGGGGGCCCCCATTTTGAGTTCGGCTCTGCCGTGATTGCAGGGCTGCCTCCGCGACGGAAACGTTTTGGCAGCCATCTTCCCCCGCCGATGGCTCCGCGTCGCTGAGCCCCACCGTGTAAACGCTGGGTCAGGGATCGGCCTGCTCGCGTGCGGTGAAAACGTCACACGGTGCAGGCGGCACGGAGGCCATTTTGTCTGGCGTTCACCTGGCTTTAGCCTCAGGCGATGGAAACGGGTTCGATTCCGGCGCTGCTTTGGCTTTAAAACCCACTAATGAAGTGGCTAAGGCATTGCGTGAGCTGGTCTCCTCGGTGAGGACAGACTGCTTAATCGAGTCTTAATCGAGTTCCTTCGGGTAAATGTTATTATGGGTTTTGACAAAACCCATAATAACATTCCAGAGAAGTTCTCTGGAAGCTGAGACTAAGTGGTCAGCTGTTCGTTCCACCCCCACATCACACTGCGATTTCACTTCTTAAAAATAGTTATTTTAGAAAGGAATGATGCGGACTATTTCGACTTCACTGCATGATTTTTTTTTTGATGATTAATAGCAAAGCTAAGAATAAATACAGGAGAACAGCTGTGCTCGCCTCAGACAGTCAGGTTAGCATTTTTCAGTCAGAAGCATCAGTTACATGGCATACATTGAGCTGATTAATTTATTTACCTTTCATACGCACTTATAATGGACCTGTTGAGATTTATCATGAATCACAGGTGTATAACCTTAACATTTCATGCAACCTGGCATAAAAAGGAATGGAACACCTCACTGGTTAGCCTGTATTAGAAAAAAAGTGTGCTAAAATCGGAAAGATCGAAGTCTTATTTAATGGACGGAATGTTCTGTTACATTCTAAACACTCTGTGTATTGAGCAGGACATTCACTCTTTTAACCTTGCAGTCCAGTCAGTCATGTGGTTACCATGGGTAACGTTAGCAGCTCTGCTGCAGGGCAATGCCACTTTAGTCCTGAGGAGGTCAGGGCCTGTGTGTCTGTGTCTGTGTCTGTGTGTGTGTGTGTGTGTGTGCGTACGTGTGTGTGTGCGTGTGTGTGCGTGTGTGCGTGTGTGTGTGCGCGTGTGTGTGTGTGAATGTGTGTGTGCGCATGTGCAAATGTGTGTGTGTGTGTGTGTGTGTGTGTCTGTCTGTCTGTCTGCATGCTTGTCTGTGTGTGCGTACATGTGTGTGTGTTTGAGTATGTGTGTGTGCGTGTCTATTTGCGTGTCTGTATGCCTGTGTTTGTGTGCAAATGTGTGTGTGTGTGTGTGTGTGTCTGTCTGTCTGCCTGCGTGCTTGTCTGTGTGTGTATGCATGTGTGTGTGTGTTTGAGTATGTATGTGTGTGTGTGTGTGTGTGTGTGTGGTGAAATTTGAGGCTGGACAAGTCAAGTCATCTAACTGCCTGAGTCTGTATAAGTGTAATACAATTTTGCTGAACAATGAGCTTGCTGGGGTATGACAGTCTGCTCATTCTGGGAACGAGCAGAATTTCTATAAAAGCTCAGCACTTAATTAGAAGCCAGTGAATGAAAATTTCTGAAATTGATATGTGATAAATTTTAGGGGGGTCGGGTGGCAGGGTGGTTATTAAAGTCTCACCACAGCATTTTTGACAAATTGGAGAGTGGACAACAGTTTGAAGGGTCAAACAACAGCAAAGCACAGCAATATTCCCTCAAGATCTGAGAAGCACTTTAACTGCCAATGTGTGTTGGAGAAAAAAGCAGCTCTGGAATGGTCTTTTCCCTTAAATTCCAACGAGTCTGCATCAGGAGTTCACATCTTAACCCATTCACACAATCTCCTTGGTGGTCGGCACGCCGGCATGCCTAGATTGCTCAACTCAGACATTCAGCGCTACTGCAACCAAACTATGTGTTGAAAACACAAACTCTGTGCTGTAGATTCATTAGTAGACGATACATGACAACTATGCCGAATTCGGAGTTTCGCAGCACCACCATTGTCGCTCTGGTCGTTCATATAACAAGCACCCCCTCTCTGTGGTCTCATCTGCAACTACACCCCCCCCATGCATGACACACTGGACAATAGTGTCAATCTGAGCATTCGTAAAAATATTCTTTCACCTCAGAAAAATCATATTCCATCATAGCAACAAGATAAATCCGACATAAGCCCTAAGATATGCCGACATAGCAGTTAAAACGCTGCACATTGAATGACAAAATAAACAAGACAAATTTTTATAAAATTATACCATGTCATTCTACTGTCAATATCTGGGACTAAATATTGAATAAATATACAACCTTACCATTGGTTTTACACATAGAGATGTCCCTTTCGAGACTGGGTGGTCATATATTGTCTTGGACAATCCATTTGTCAAATATGCGCTCATTTGTGACGCCTGGGTACCTTCCAAAATAGCTGCGCGTAATACCACACATGCTGTTTATGGTGTTGTTGCCGTTTGTAGTACAATCTTGCTTGATTGACAATTAATCTATCAAATAGGTGACAGTATGAGCTTTCTAACAATGTATAACATCTGATTTTACTTTTGGAATAGCGTTTTATTAACCTGCGTAACAGAAAGTGGTGAATCATCATCGCCGCCTTATGCATTCACTCTGTGGTAGCAGTAAAAGACACTGCACCCTGCAAAACATTATCAATCCGTTTCATATTATTATGTTAAATACTATTATTGAGGACTTCTGAGCATAGCTAAGCCATATGTTTGCTGATAGACCTAGCTGACATAGTTTTCTGGAGTATGTCATTACAGGAGAATGACAGCATTGATTCTCTGTCTCTGCCTCTATCTACTGAACACAGATAAGATTTAATCATTGCTATGTAAGTATTACTGCTGAAAATATTTCGGTTATTAACGTTATTTTTGAAATTGAGTGACTTTAAATAGGTTAGTGATATTTTATAACGAGGATATTTCACACTGTAACGTAAGCTTTTGCTGGTAAATTCAGCAGGATTTGTGTTTCATGGACCGGATGTGAAGTGAGCTGGAACACTGCCAAAACGTGGTGGACAATTTAATATTGTTTTAATGTTGTCCCATTCCCATACAAGAAAACATTATACTATTTGTATGTACAGAAAAACATACAAGAGTTAATGATTACACATTTAGCTACTGTACTGCATTGTGTGATACTGTTTTTGCATTATTTTTAAATCTGATATCAATGTTTCATCTTAAACCTTCATTAGGGACACATTTATATGCTTTATAATGGACAAAAAGCATTTTATTCATTTTTGGAGAAATAATGGATATGTTTCTGGACCCCTAGATATTTTAGACCACTGTACTGATGGAAAGCTTGTAATTCCTACTTGAAAATGATGCAAAAGTGAGTTTCTCAAGTCCAAACAGATGATTTGTCGTGAAATACACGATTATGTTGTGATTTACCCAATGCATAATTTAGATAGTTTGGATAGGTTTGGAGACACTGCTTACTTTTTGCTTCATAGAACTTTAGTAGTTCTGTATATCCACTCTTAGATTGTACACATTTGTGGCCAAGGACTTTTTGATCCAGGACATGTATAGTTTAACCTGTTTTATACACAAACAAAACAACGATCTAATGACAAAAGTCCTGCTTCATTTAAGCCATTTTTCTCTGTGGTGTTCACATCTGGAGTTGGATGGATGGATGGATGGACTGCATTTATATAGCGCTTTTATCCAAAGCGCTTTACAATTGATGCCTCTCAGTCACCAGAGCAGTTAGGGATTAGGTGTCTTGCTCAGGGACACTTCGACACGTCCAGGGCGGGGTTCGAACCGGCAACCCTCCAACTGCTAGACAACTGCTCTTACCTGCTGAGCTATATCGCACCTGCTGAGCTATATCGAGTTATAAAGCTTTAAATAGGGTACCCCTTAAATGGGCAAGGATTGGCCAGATTTGGCATGTGCGCGAAGGGGTTAAACGTTACAGAAAAGAAATTCACATTTAGGACGCAGTTCAGACAAAGGTTTTGTTGACCATTCATTTGAAGTGCTTTTCCTGCTGTCTAAAAATGTTCAATTCTTGCTGGTTGCTGAATTTAAAGAGTAACCTATTGCCCCGACTGAATTCAGAATTATACTTTTCTGTAATTTGATTGTGCTTTGTTGGCACCTAAAGAGTTAAATAATTTCACATGCATGTCTGACCCAGGTCTGAAGGAAGAGGGTTGTATGCAGCATGCATCTGTCAGGCTACACTGTGATTTTGGCTCTGAAATGTGCCCTTTTTTATACAAACAACAGGGCTGTCAACTTTGACTGAGAGACTGAGAGTGACTTTCTGTCTGAAACCAGTGCTTATCTATTAGGGTAGTATGACATGACTGCCACCAAATGCACAGAGTCTAGCTGAACTCGGTCTTCTTTGGGGAAAATAAACCACGTCTGCACGCTGCGTCGCTGCTCTCAGGGAGCAGTTTCTGATTGGTCTTCGCAGAATGTGAGCGTGCTCATCTTTCTCAAGAGCCAGACGGGCAATCGAGCGAAATGCCTCATCTGCAAGCCCATCCCCCCCGTTCTCCCTGTTTGTGCAATGGATGAGCAAGGAGGGATGCAGCCATTTAAAATGGAAATAATTTAGGAGGTAGTCTGCACACTTGCCAAGTGTATTAAGACTTCACTCAACCAAAACTAATAAAGATTACTGTAGGGCCCGGAGAAGTCTGTGGCAGGCACTGTCAAGAGACTGTAGAGCTGAAGTCATGCAAACGCACACGCACACACACACACACACACACACACACACACACACACACACCTGCCTCAAGATTTAAAGCGGTGTATAAATGTTTACCTTGTTTTTAAACCATTTGTTTTGTTTGACGTTTGTTTTTCTCCCTCCCACCCTCTTACCCTTTTTGGTCTCTTGGTTTTTGTGTAATCCTGTGTGTCAAAGTGATGTAATCAACCATAGTTTATGATGTCACAGAAGGATGCCATTTTGTTTCTGTTGCCACCCATCAGGAAATGCTAATGGGAAAGAGGAAAAAGCAGCTTATTTGGCTGTAGGAGCAGTGTTGCGTTTCGCAGTGCTTTCACAGCTGCATAAGCATGCAGAGTGAGTTATGTTGTGTACTCTATCATCATCACAATACCATAACTCACTTTTGAGTTGTGCGATACGTGTGGTGTGGTGTGGTGACACCTTTGGTATTAATTGGAACACCAGCTGCTAGCCAGGCCTAATCACCCAATCAGTGCCCGACCTCGCTAATGCTCTTCTGACTGAACGGAAGCAAATCCCTGCAGCAATGCTCTGACATCTAGTATAAAGCCTTCCCAGAAGAGTGGAGGTTGTTATAGCAGCAAAGGGTGGACCAGCTCCATATTAATGCCCATCATTTTGGATGAGATGTTGGATGTCAGCAGATGTCCACATACTTTTGGCCATGGTATGTGTGGAAGAGTCCCATTTTATGCATTTTAATTTGAGTGAGGAGAGGAGAAGAGCTTAACCATGAAATTCCTTAAACACACACACACACACACACACACACACACACACAGACTTCCATCCCCTATTGCATTGGAACCAGGCTTGGATGTAATTCATTGAACTGCAGACCATTTCAAATAGAACTTATTTTAATACTTTGTTTTTCTTTATCAAAATGCTATTATACACACCGCCACACATACATGCCACCCCACCAATCAAAAGATTAGCACTTAAATGTTTGTTGGAAGTTTAATAATCCCATATGTAACCCTTCCACAAGCAATAATTTTGGTCATTAGCAATAGTTCAGGAAAGAAAACTTTATTTTTCCACCAGGGAATTTCATAATAACCTGCGCTTATCAAAAAATGGGTTCAGATTCTTATTAAGCCAAAAGATAAACATTTCTCATGTTGCAAACAGCACAAGGAATTATTCTTAGCATAATCAGCTTATGATATTGACACATTGACCTGAAATGGCATATTGAGGAATAAAAGCTACAAAGTGAACAAAATAAACAAATTCAGTTAAACAACAGTTTAAAAAAAGTCTTCTCACTGTTGAGCAATCCATATACTATACAGCTTTGTGCTTTTGTTTTCCTTCTTTCAATGAAGAAATGAAAAAGAGGGAAAAAAGAAAAAAGACATTGCTAGCCATTTTTTTCACACTGATTGGAATAATGAATAAAGATTTGAAATGAATAAAGATTTATGAGTGTGAATGTGAGCTCTGCCATTTTAATTCATTTATTTTTGCTGCTGAAACATGCAAACCTGTATTTTCACAGATGATTCATTCAGTTGAATGCCCTGAAAAGGGCACTGTAATTTCATTTAATGTGAAGAATATGCTGGTCACTCTTGAAAAAGAGGTTTGTTAGAGTACCTGGGCTCTTGTAAATACCTGGAATTGAGCCTTAGCACTCTTATCTGTACGGAAACAGAACACTATGGATGGGTGATCTGTTGTTGTACACAAAACAAAATGGCTGCCCATGAGACTGGATATCCTCTATTGTATTTCCTTTCAGTTGCAACGAGCCAGCAAGTCCATTACATCACTTATAAATAGTCAAATTTCCAGGATGGTTATCATCCATGCTGTTTTTAGTATGTCCTTTTATCATTTTATTGTGGAAGAAGCCCTCAATAGATCTGTCAGACTAATAGGAGCTATTTGTAAAAGCAGCTGACAATATCTATCTAAGAATTAGTCAAAAGCAAGGGTGAGTCATTAGTGTGAAGATCAGGTGCATATTTTACAATAATACTTACGTCACCTATGAAAGGTATAAACAAATGCACAATGTGAGTCATTCACTGAAAAGTAATAGAAATCAGTCTACGTCATGGCAAATTGTGAATTTTCCACTAAGGATGATCCTTGAAGCACAATCTATGCTCAGCAGCTTTTCAGATGGTAAAATGTTTTTTCATTTTTTGACTCATTTTATTGGAAACCTAATTTGGATGATTCAACTGATATGCATTTCAGGAAACTAAAGCAGCAAAATTGAAAATGAATTATCATTTCACGTATTCCTTATCCAAAGGAAAATCAGATTAATCTTTTTGTTGTGGATGCCAAACTTTGGTAGTATTTATTAGGAAGAAGCCACAGACATAGGGCTTCAATTTGCAACCTTTTTAAACAATCTGGCAATCGTAATTTGTTGATTTAATCAGGCAACTAATTTACTCATTATTAGAAATAATTTTGCAGAAGCAAATGTTTCACCAATTTAATTTAACAATTTACCAAAGATACAAATTTCAAAAACTTTTACCAATGATCTTTTCAAGTTATTTTATGAAAGAATGTTCTCAATAATGATAAAATACATTTTTTTGAAGTACCAAAACATTTTTATTTTCATTTTTCCAATGGAAATCTCCATAATCATTTTTGCCAAAGTCTTCACAGAGAACATGCTTACTGTCCACTCCAGTTGTGAGTTCTGCATGCAGCATATACATACTGGGTCTTTCCCTGTCCCACATAAAAGCAGAATGTCATTTGGACAGAACCCACTCTGGTAGTGGAAATTCACAGAAAGGTAATGCCTTGTATGGTAAGACGGCCATTTTGTTTCTCTAAGCAGACAGCCGAAATGAGCCCGTTCTGAGGAGGGTAGGAGAGCTGGCGGCTGTAACAGGTGACACGAACGAAGGCGGCGGTTTTTTTATTTAAATGACGTCTTAGCGGTGGTCACTTTACCGGTTGGCACGGCAACCAAAGGCCAGCTCAGAGGTGTGGGGGCTTTTAAATTAGGGCCGTGAGGGCGAGAGAGAGAGGGAGGGAGAGAGAGAGAGAGAGGCACGGGGGTCCATCAGCCAAGGTGCTGAAGTGGGCGGAGCCCCGCGCGTGTCCGTGGCGATAAGCGGAGCGGGTCGTTCGCGCGGCCCGGGGGTTAATGGCAGGGGACGGCGAGTCGGACGGGGTCGCCGGGGGGCCGCGGCGGCGCCTCCTCCCCCGCCTTCATTTCACTGTTGCCATGGAAATGCCTTCGCGTTGCCTGGCCTCCCCTCCCCCGACCCCGTGCCGAACGCCGCCCTTCAGAATGAGATACGGCGCGGGGGGGGGGGGGGCGGTCCGTCTGCGGAGCGAGCGGCTGGATTTACGCGCCGGGGGTTGCCATGGCAGAGCCGCGGGCGGCGGGGGGAAGCCGGCGGCCGATCCCTCCTTTTGTGCGCGCGCGAAGCGGGGCGGCCGCCGCGCCGCCGCTGGCCTCTTCTCTGCCGCGGGCCGCGGGCGCCGGGCTCGACGGCCGCGTCCCTTCCTCTCTTCCCCTCGCTCGCGCCGGCTCTGCCACCCAGACCCTCTCCCTGTCATTATGACCTGCGCATCCCTGTCATTATTACCTGTGCATCGCTGTCATTATTACCTGCGCATCGCTGCCATCAGCTGCTAAAAGACACGGCGTGCTGTCTCTGAACGAGCTCCCCGCCTGAGCTGCGGAAACCGTGGTGACCGTCTTCGTGGCCATGGCGAAATTAAGCCTGAAAAGACTGGAGCTTCAGCCCGGGAGCGGGTTAAATGAGGGGGCGAGGACGTCAGAGAGAAGGTTCTGGAAGGTGTGCAACAGCGGTGTTGTAGTGCGGTCTCGGACAGAGCAGAAAGGCTTCCGGAACGTTCCCTCACCGTGAGAGAGTTTGTGCGGTTAAATACCCATATCTCCCAGCTGCAGTAGTCCTGGGCGCTACTCTTAATCTGCGGGGGTGAAGAGCAGGGGACCCGCTGTCTGTCGCCACGGCGAGCCCCTGAGCGGGTCTCCACTCCGCCGGACCGCGCACGAGGCGCCCCCCCCAACAAACCCAAAATCAGTGCCCCCCACCCAACAAACCCAAAATCAGTGCCCCCCACCCAACAAACCCAAAATCGGTGCCCCCCACCCAACAAACCAAAAATCAGCCCCGCCACCCAACAAACCCAAAATCAGCCCCCCACCCAACAAACCCAAAATCAGTGCCCCCCACCCAACAAACCCAAAATCACCCCCCCCTCCCCGCCCCACAAACCCGAAATCCTCCAGCAGGTGCATCTCTGTGCATGTGACCGCCCGGGGTCGTGCTGAGGCCCTGTTCATTTAAACTGTGCTGCCAGCACTTTACAATAAGGCTCCATTAACTAACATGGGTTAATTCAGCAACTAACCTGAACGAGGAATGAACTAATCCATTACCAAGGCATTTGTTAACGTGAGCAGATCATTTATTTGCATTTTATCAAATCACGCCATTCTCTTCCATGTTAATGAATATCATTAAAGTATTTGTTCCCTTTTGGTCATCACAAATAATGTTTTGTATACTGACCGGAAATACTTTGTTAGTATTTCCTAATATGAATAAATTTCTCATTAATGTAACACTTGCATGAATACCACATTATTATTTATTTTTATTACTAATCTAATGCTCAACCTCTAGCTCTTGCTCCACATTTGCTAATGGCTTTGTGCAGATGAATAAATATTGACAGATTAGTTCATGATTTGTTCAGGTTAGTTAATGGAACCTTATTTTAAGTGTTACCATTTTCTTTTATTTATTTATTTTCATTTGAATGAACAACCAACACATTCACAAACGCGTGCAGACATGCATAAAAAATATGCATATGCATGTAATAAACTGAAGAGGGAACTTCCAGTTCTCTGCAGATTGGGCCTTTCTGCCTGACCTTAATTAGGTTTTATCCCTTAATTGATTGTCAGTGACATTTCCAGGAAATCTCTCCTGTGTAAACAGGGTATGAGTCACAGAGCACACTGCCACACGGTGTCACATTTAACACGCCGTAACCCCAGCAGTTTCTCATCCTCACAAGTTTGGGAATTTTGCTTTGCTTTCTTCGCGAATGTTGGTGAATTGTAACAACAGGATCTGTAGGTTGACGGTCCCACGGACGCAATTTAAGGTGACTGTTTTCCCTGGGTCATATGCCCTAGACCCAGCCTGTCTTGTGCTGAATGTTTTATCACAGTTCTGAAATGGATGTCTCGAAATATGTGACATCTGTGGCTTATTTCTGTTTGTGTTCTTGTAACATACGATATAGTATGGGTTGCAAGTGAACACAATGCACACCTCTGTGATCATCATTTGCTCACCATATCAATGTCAGATATGTGTTCTGTCAAATGGTCAAATACAGATTTAGTGAAATATATGTGACTGGGCCCATCGAGAGAAATATAAATTTTCTGGGCAACATAAAGGGGAGGATAGAATTTATCTTAAACTTAAGAATTTATATTAATCTGAAATTGGTCCAAACCAATTTATCATTGTATTTTGAGATGACTATACAAATTCTCAAATTTACAGAATTTAATTTAGTATCACTAATTAGAAGCTGATGTATTGACAGTACTTTAACGTTTCAGTACTATAAGAACGTGCAAACACATAATGACAAGAACAGGCCCTTTAGTCAAACTACACTTGCCATTTACAAAATGAATTTGAAAGGCCCTAATTAAATCCCCCCCCTCCCCCTTTTAGTCTCATTTTACAAAACTTGGAGAGTTTACGTATCTAAAGTCTTCTCATAACTCTCATAAAATTTTATACCAGAAACAAATTTGTTTGCCCTTCTTTGAACGTTTTTTTGGTGCCCAGAACTGCACACGATACTGTAAGTGTGGTCCGACAAAGGCATTGCATAATATCAACATACCTTTCTTAGATATATACTCTGCATTTTTCTATCCATCCCAGCATCCTGTTTTTTTGTTTTTCTCATGAAACTTAATGCCTGGACCGCTGCTTTGAACTATGAGTCACGATGGTGAACGTTTAGCATATCGAATACTCTTATGTAAGACTTCAGTTAAATTAGGCCCAACTTTCCAGTGCAATGTTAGGAGCAGGGTATGTGTTTTAGTGGTGAGGGAAAATAAGGTTCTGTGTTACAGGGTTGGAGTAACCAGCTCTTATTACACATTGAGACCAGAGCTTGATACGGCTGGATTTGTTCTTGCCCTAGATTTGAGAAAGGCTTCTTCTAAAAAAGACTGGGGCTCAGAGCTCCTTATTAGGCAAGGGCAAGATGGCTGACAGGGGAAATGTAGCAATACGTTTTTGTCAGTTTTGATTCATAGCTAAACAAAGGACATCTTATACAGTTTTCTAAAAGGAATCAACTCACACAACAGACCAAGGACAAGACACTTACCAAACACTACGGCAAAAGTGTACGGTGTTTCAGTGTTTAAACCTAATATATATATAAAATATAAAAAGTATAGATCAGAATTAATATTATTTTTATATATTCTTTAGATTCAGATTCAGAAACAAACCGAAAACGTCATTTTTCGTTTGTACGTTTTCACTGGAAGATCCATTCCGCGTTTTTGTGGTTGATATTTTGATATGTGAAATAAAGTAACAAAACAAGAGCAACCGTGCTAAAACGTGCCTGTGTACAAAGCGTGCCTTTCAAATTCAAAAACCCACGAGGGCCTGGAGAGATGAATGGGTTTTTCACTTTTACTCCTTAGTTTATCCTTTTGTCAATCCAGTGCTCACGCACTCTGGTCGCGCGCTTTGAATTTCAAAAACAAATTTAGTCAAAATGCAGACATAATTCCCGACAAACCACGCCGACATTTGTAATATTTCTGCGGGTTCCCAGCACAAAAGTGAGAAACGCTCGCAGTTATTCACAAACTTTCAGTTTGTCAGTCATAAAAATACGCTCGAGGCATCTTTTATGCCCAAGCTGCCTTTCACGCATCTCCTCGTCTTCTTATCTTTGTTTCCCTCCATTTTGTATCGGGGGTATCTGAGATGTTGCATTTCCAAGAACAAGACTTTGATTGCTTCCGCACAGTTAATAAAAATAGATTTTAATCTAAGCGCGGAATCTCATTTATTACTTAGAGAGCGAAGGATTACTAAACCTAACATGATTGCTGCACAATCTCCCAAGGCATTGGTGATG
The DNA here is from genome assembly GCA_039654925.1 of Anguilla pacifica. Classification (NCBI taxonomy): domain Eukaryota; kingdom Metazoa; phylum Chordata; class Actinopteri; order Anguilliformes; family Anguillidae; genus Anguilla; species Anguilla pacifica. The sequence continues at coordinate 45,653,198 of CM077294.1, forward strand.
TGTGTGTCCCTCCTAAACTTAATAATGCTTCGTGCCAACAGGAGGAGTCTTGATGAGTCTTTTGAGGAATAGGATCTGTTTATCCCCCAGTTGATTTTTATTTTTTTCCCCTCAAAATGAGAAACAATAAAGATAACAAATGATGCTGCGACGCTCCATATTGTGTGAAGAGGAAAATCCATTTAAAATCTACGAAAGACAAAACTGCACTGCGCATCTGACTACATTAAAGAACACCTTTTTTGTGGTTGCAATCAAAAACATGTTTCTTCTTTGATTTATGGTGGGATATCTTTGTAATGAAATCGTGGCATTAGTGAGTGGAAAAAGTGAGGTTTTCTATGCATGTAAGGAAAGAAGGGCAAAAACAAACGTGCGTGTGAGAAAACAGAAATATGCTGATGAAGAGATCAAAGACCTGCGAAAATATCGGGATAAGCCGAAGGACGGAAGATCAATTTATTTATTTTTGCCATGTGCATGAAAAGCTTTTTAAAAGCTTTTTTGATCTGCCTCCAAACAGCACAATGGTGGGTCAAATTCGTGCACACCCGCACCCCCCCAGTCAGGGAATGTACTTCCCTCCATACGGGCAAGTTCAATCACGCCAAGAGAGAACGATGGCCCGCACCCTGCCCCGCCCCGCCCCACCCCGCACGCCCGCGTTTCCCCCATGATGCATCTCTCCCGCGAAGCATTAGGACCCTGAAGTCGTGCGCGCGGGGAGCGCTAATCTGCGAGACCAATTTCGCTGATTTAATTTAATTTATTCATGACAGCGCGTTGGCTTCCAAGCAGGAAATTAACATCTTTTAATTTCCTTTATTAAATTTCACACGTTCAACCTTGAAGTTAATTAAGAATATCAGGACTCTGCGTGCGTCACCCCGCTCTCCTCTTTCGGGGCTGAAACCCACCCCGGGCTTTTAAACGTATTTTTAGGGGAGAAGGGGTTCCTGTTACCCCCTGGAATCCGGGGTTTGGAAAGGCAACCCCGGCGTAGTGAACGCCAAACCCTCTCAGCCGTCGAGGCGGGGCCTGCCATTCCGCCAGTTTGGCGTATACGCCTGGCCCACGCGCTCGTAGTGGAGCCTAAGTTAGCGGAATGGAATCTCCACGACGACGGTCTCGTGAAACGTCTTAACGGAGAGAAGGGGTTCTCGTCGTTCCTGCTCGTGGTTTCCCTGTCTCTGTTCGCATTGCGCAGTGGAGTTAAATACCCATTTGGATCGCTCCCCGCCCCCCCCCCCCCATTCACCCCCCAAACAGCTTTGTTATTTTTGAAAGTGTTGATGGTCTCTCCTCGCCTGCGACCGTCCCCTCGGCTCTGCGTTTGGATGCCTCGTCATGTCTGGGGGGAGATGTGCGGAAAGCTCCCGCCCCCCTCCCCGCCCCACCCCCCCGTTTCCTCTCCGTGCGGGTTGCTCCTGCTCGGCAACAGAGCACAAGCCTCCGTTCCGCCTGTTCGCCCACTCGTTCGCTCGCTCGTCCGCCCGCCCGCTCGCACCCGCCGCCGACTCCCCGCCTACATCGGCCACCTGCAGCCAACGCGACGGAATATCGCCGCCGCGTGTACCCGCGACGGCCGTCACTGTCACCGAGACGCTGTTAGTTCCCCTTGAAAGGACTCTGCTTTTCTCCAGTTGTCGGGGGAGGGGGATGTGGGCACGTCGAGACTCAGATCACAAGGGATTTTGTTTGCTTTGTTTCTCTTTTTTAGCCAGAGAGGAGACTTTTTTTTTTTTTTTGGTTTCTTGTTTCCCGGCCTCCCCAGACGCTGATGGCCGCGAGCGTTCGCGGCGAGCTCAGTTCGGCGGGCGGCCGGCCTGACTTGCAGTCACAGGAGCCCACGGTCCTCGCGGCGAACGCCGTGCCGCGAGGCGGGTCGTTCTCCCCGCGGCTGCAGACGCTCGCGGTCGGTCGGTGGTCGGGGGGGTGGTTGTCTCTCACAGAGAGAGAGTGAGAGGGGGAGAGAGAGAGACAGAGAGAGAGAGAGAGAGAGAGAGAGAGAGAGAGAGAGAGAGAGAGAGAGAGAGAGAGAGACAGAGAGAGAGTGAGAGGGGGAGAGAGAGAGAGAGAGAGAGTGAGAGGGGGAGAGAGAGAGAGAGAGAGAGAGAGAGAGAGAGAGATTTTGGAAAAGCCGAGGGAAAGCCACGGCCGAGAGGGAGCCCTTTGATACGGGAGCCGGCTAATCCCGGCTTTTCGCGGCTCGGCTGCGTCTCCGCCCCCCCGGCCCAGGTGCCCCGCGGTTGACCTTTGACTCGTGCTAGCGCTGCGTTTGAAGCGCGGGCCGCTAGGCCGGGCTTACGGCGGAGCGCCGGAGTTTTCGGGGGCTCCGTCTCCCCCCCCCCCGGGGCTCTCAGTGTGCCCCCACCCCCCCCCACCCGTCAGCTTCAACAGACTCACTTTCTCACTCCCCCCACGATCTCAGGCAAAGTTTCTCTGAGGATGTCTGTGTTGTTTTTGATTGCATCATTTTTCATTCCAATTATGTCCCTTTTAAACCCCATGCAGTGATTGGTTTATGGAAAGTATTAATATATTTGTCATTGTTATGATTACTGAGTAATGATTGGCTGCATATGCATAGAGCAGTGCATCAGCGAGCCAAAGCCATATGTTTAGAAGGTTACCATGGCAGGATTCGGCGTAGCTGACAGCACCCGCGATGTGCACGGCTCTTTTGCACACTTTGGTACCGTGTCTGCTTTTGGGAGAGGTGTCTTAAGGCTAATTTATGCTTCGGAGACAAAGCGTCGTGCGACATGTCGCGAAAAACTTTATGACAACGTTAGCGGCGCTGCCATTTTTCGCGGAATGTAAACGAACCGCTGCTGGGCTTGGCGTCTGCTTGCTATAGTAACAACGCGCACTGTCGCTGAGCTATAAATGCAAAACCTTGTGTGGCCGACACTTTGTAGTACGACACTTTGTCTCCGAAGCATAAAGTAGCCTTTATGGTGGAGGAGGCTGTGAGTGTAATCTGTGCTTGGGCCTGTGAAGTTAACAGTCCCTCTGGAGGTCCAGCAGTAGACCTGAAAGAGATCCTGTGGGATCCTGACTTTGGCCAATGGACCACTTACAGAACAGCCAGTTAGATCTCGCCTTCCTCAGGTCTAGCTTTTAGAATCACGGTGTCTTGAGATTTCTGATATCTGTAGAAGAACTGCATTTACCCCTGCCATCCAGTTTTAGCTGGGCTGGGTAAAATAATTATTTTAACTCTGTACTAGTCACCGGAGCACTGTCGCTTGACAGCAAGAAGGTCCCGGGTTCGAATCTCGGCTTGGGGCCTTACTGTGTGGAGTTTGCATGTCCTCCCCGTGTCTGCGTGGGTGTCCTGAGGGTGCTCTGGATTCCTCCCACAGTCTAAAATCCCTGCAGGTTATGCTAACTGGAGGCTAAATTGTCCATAGGTATGAGTGTGTGAGGGAATGGTGTGTGTGAATGGTGTCTGCTCCTGGCGATATATTGGCGACCTGTCCAGAGTGTATTCCTCCCTCTTGCCCAATGCCTCTTGCATGGTGGGATAGGCTCCAGCACCCCCCGAGACCCTCACCAGGATAAGCAGGTATAGATAATAGGTGAATGGACTGGTCACCGGACTGGTAAAGTTCCTACAGATTACAGCACATTTTAAAAGAAACATCCGATTTCTCAGCACATTCAGAACAAAAGCTATTCTTCTTTCGTGTTCTTTCATTGGACTGTACCGTTTTGGGTGTTTTGCTGAAATTTCTCAGTGGCCAGGAGGAGAGTTTTTCTGATTTTCCTGGCATCTAAAGAGCATTTGAGACGCGCGTCCGAGCCGGGGTCTGGCGGTAATGGGAACGGCGGCCCTGCCGGGGCGCGCGGCGCTGTCCGCGGAGAGGCCCGCTCTCCGGCCGCACGCTCTTCCTCCGCCGCGGCGGGGGAGGCCCAGCGGCGGGCCTTCCTGCTCTCCGCCCGAACGGAGAAAAGCACGCGCAGGGAGGGCGGACGGTCCCGCTCTCCTCTTTATGAAAGAGAGAGAGAACCGCGGGTTTGGGCCCTCAAACGCAGCTGCAGCAGCATTCCTTCAGAAATGAGTCTGAAGTGAGCCGCATCCTGAACACATTCTGTGTGTGTGTTTGTGTGTCTGTGTGTCTGTGTGAGTGTGTGTGTTTCTGCGTGTGTTTGTGTTTCTGTGTGGTGTGTGTCTGTGGAGTTCCGGTTTAGCGTTGTTTTCACACCGCTAGCTGCGCTGATGGAGGCTATCGAAGTGCGCGACATTATCATTGTGCAGAGTCCCAGTGTCTCACTCAATTAAAACATGTATAAAAATAAGTACATTAGTAATCCCATTAGGAAGCTGGGCTAACAGAAAATGGGATCAGCACCTGGGGGTCATTAATTGCGCATTAATTTAAAAAGCTTATGGGATGGCCTGTCTGCAGAGCTGTTGTTAACAAGTTAGATTAACTCTCAGCTGACATTGGAAACCGGCGCCTTGTGACTAGCAGAGGGGTATTGATTGGCCAGCGAGGGAATGAGGTTTTGGGGGCGGGGGGCGGGGGGGGGGATGTGAGGTTGAGGTGAGAAAGGCGTATGGATTTTAAATTCAGCCGCAGGGCTCATCATATTTAATCTCCTCCATTGCACCGGGGTCATTCAAATTATTTCCCAAAGATAGCTGGACTCAATTCCCTCCGCCGCTCGCCTCGCCCTTGTCTTACCGAGCTCCGCGCGTCGGAATCTCGCATCTCGTCTCGGGAGGGGCTCCGGGCGTCTGACACCCCACCCCCCCCCCCAATGGAAAAATAACCCCCGAAAAAAAATAAAATAAACCGGGAGCTCGTACTAAACACCGGCAGGGAGAAATGCAAATCCCCGCGATGAGATACAGCAAATAAATCATATCTGCATTAGAATGGCAGAGCACAATTAGAGCATAAATAATTCATGGGCATTCTGTAAACGGAGAGAACAGTCTTCCGCGAGACAGGTGGAGAAAAGGTAGAGGGGTGTTTTTTTTTTTTTAGGTAGCGCCGGTTGTCGTTATTTCCTCCGGGGTGCAGAAGGCGCCCTGTTCCGTCCGAGTCGCGCGAGAACGCCGCGGCGTTAGCGTCGGCGGTTAGCCGCGGGCGTTCGGCCCTGGCGGCTCTGCGCGCGGCTGCGTCCGCGGCGGACGTGGGAAGGGAGGCCCGCTTCGTCTGTATGGAGGCCGTGCTTACGGGGGTATTAGCGCGGATCCAAGGTGAAGCATCAAAAAGAAACGCTCGCCTCTTTCCCACGTAAAAGAAAGCCTGATCCTGAGAACTCGGTTTGAACTGTGAGGTCAGACATGACTAGAGCATCCCCAAGGTTTTTTTTCTTGTCTTCAACACAAATAAATATACGAGACTGGGAGAGTGACATGTTTTTGATCCTAAACAAGGAGATTTTTAACCGTTAAAGGAATAATAGCTGTGGTGTATTTCAAAAGAAATCAGATGACTAAACGATGACATTTTGGTGACCACTGCGCTCACAGGATCTCCAATATGAGCAGGGCCGACCGAGCCATTTTCACCGTTAGTAAACTGCAGAGGCAGGCCGCAGGGGTAGGTTTCAGTCAGCTAGGCATCCTCCGCATTATTTCCGCCCTGTGATGTCATCAACATGAGACGCATCCCTCCACCAATCAGGTCGAGGTCTTCTGTCGTGACAGGTGACTTTCTGCTTTAACGCAGCGCAGCTGTGCAGCTTGTACGCGATATTCTCAAGGCTGTGTCACACCCCTCCCCATGTCATTTCAGTGGCTGCAGGTTCGAAACCTCGGCACCTGCTCACAAGGCAGTGAATGCCTTTCACTCCTGACTTGACAGGAATGGGTGGAAGCAGAGGCTAACACTGCAGACCAGGTTTAATAATCACTCACTGTCACACTGCACTTTCAGCCAGATTGAGATCTGAAATACAAATTCAGCTGCACGTGCAACAATGGGTGAACAGTAAACTTGTTGCATTGTGCATACATGTAATTACATAGTTATATAAGGATACTGTTATATAGAGAGAGATACCAGTTGAATAAAAATATTTTGAGTAAAAATATTAGGACAAAGAGAGAGAGATACTGCGCTGTAGTATGGGAGAGAAGTATCAGGATAAGGAGAGAGAGAGCGATACTGTTCTGTAGTATGGGAGAGAAGTATCAGGAAAAGGAGAGAGAGAGAGCGAGAGAGAGATACTGTTCTGTAGTATGGGAGAGAAGTATCAGGAAAAGGAGAGAGAGAGAGACAGAGAGAGAGAGAGAGAGATACTGTTCTGTAGTATGGGAGAGAAGTATCAGGAAAAGGAGAGAGAGAGATACTGTTCAGTATTACAAACTCTCTGCAGCTGAGTGTGTCTTTGAGCAGGCTTTGTGAAGGGCATGACTCCAAACTGTAAATTAGTTCTGATCTGTGAGTTGTTAAAAAAAAAAAAAAAAAAAAAAAAAAAAAAAGATGTGATCCCGTTGAGCACAGAAGCCATCTCGCGGGACTTCCCGAATTAGCCTGGGATGACATTTGGATGCTCGGCTGCAGTTTCACCAGGTTGCCATCTGTTAACTTTGTGGGAGAGTCGGATTTAACAGTCTGGGGCTCTGCGGAAGGCAGGAACGCGATATTAAAACCAGCTTACCCCGAAACTTGATAACGAGTCGAGATTATTAAGGAGGGGAGCGCTAAAGCATGTACCTTTCATTTGAATTGCAATTTAGCACCATTATCCTCCGCCACAGTCATTGTTGGATGGAAACCCTTGTGCTTGTGAAAAGCGGCAATGCAGGCCCACCCGACCTCTAAGTACGAGAGGCTTTCAAAAGGCCGGCAGGCTCTTTAAGCAAGGACGCTCATCCATGGGCTTAATGATATTCATGCCTCTCTCCGTTTATGAACTGTTTCAAGGCCCCTGTCGTTAGCAGGTGAAACATCTCACTCAGCGGTGAGCGGAGCTGCAGAACGCTGGTGGACAGGCTGGCCTCTCTCTCTCTCTCTCTCTCTCTCTCTGTCTCTCTCTCTCTCTCTCTCTCTCTCTCTCCGCGCCAGGGCGAGATTGATGCCCCGCGCTCTGGCGGGGTTTGTAATGTTCCAGGCAGACTGCGGAGGGAAAGGCAGCTTCATGCTTTGAACGAGGCCCTTTCATTAAGAAAGAGAGCCTCTAGCAGCACATTCCAAGCAGTGCCGAGCTCGCCGTACATTCGACCAGAAATCCAACGGCCGACGAGCTGTGATTTTTCGTCTCTCGGATTCGAGCGAGCGAGTGATTGATGAGCAGCGGTCCTCCTCAAAGCGGCCGAGCGGTCGGTGTGTCCTGACTGACATCTGCGAGCAACCTGGAACAGCTGGTCACCGACCCGCCCTCCCCACCCCACCGGGTTCGGCCCAGCCCTGCCACACCATTAACACCACAGAGTCACCGTGACCTCCTGTGACATTGACCACTCTGTTTGGCGCCCAATACCAAACCCCCCGAAGGGTGCAGGGGGAGGGATGAGAACTCACAAGGCTTCTGATTGGCCGCCCCCATATTCCAGACAGGTACGACGTCACATCCTGTGCACGAGACCAGGATTCCACCCACTCCCTCTGAATACTCAGCTCGAGAGCTGGAGAATTCCGATCTTTTTTTGTACGAAAAAAATCACTTTTTAATCTACTACATTTTTTTTCTCATAAGGAGAAGAAAGCGCTGGCTCAGCTAAGAGCTCTCTATTTTTCTCCCTTCGGTCTCCGACAAACCCGGCGTCGCGCGCGGTGACAGATAGACCCTGTAAAACCAAAAAAAAAAAAAAAACACCCATGAACCACATAGGGAGAGAAAGTACACCGCCGAAACGCGTGGAGATGAAGTTAGACAATAAGTTGCGTCGCGCTTTCCAGCTGAGCGATTTCTAAATCACCCGGATCGCCCGGCTCCTTCATCCCGTCGCCGCAGCCCGAACGCAGCAGCCGGAGACTCGCCGTGTCGGTGAAAGCGGCTGAATTTCCCCCGTCTTCCGAAGCCACCGGAGAGGAATAATTCTGTGCTTCACGTCCATCGCGGTACGGCGAATACAGGCGTGTGACTGCAGGCTCATGGCAATCATAAAGCAGAACATCGTATATTAAATTTCGCACGGTGCACGAGCTTTGCTTTTTTCCATATCGGTTTGTCTGTCTGCTGTAGTTAGCGGTTTATTTTAAGACGCACCTCGCCTTAATCCGAGTTGTATTACAGGATGTAGTTCGGGAAATGAAAAGATTCCTCTTGCGGCGTTCATTATTTAAAAACCCGTTCCAGTCTCTGAATCACGGTGTTCTTGTTGTACATCACTTGGTAGTAATGGCCCCGATATTGCCACAGGATACAGCGATGATTGCATTCATTTTTTATGCGTGTGTTTTTCTTTTTATTTCCCCAAAAAAAGTAAGCATGGAAGAATACGGTTCCCTGAATAATTAATCACAGACTGCGACACAAAGAAATACATCAAATGAAGCTCCCCAAAAACTCAGTTACCATGGCGGCCGATAGGGTTGATGCCGGTGGACGGGCACAGCGACCTTAACTCCGTCACTTCCGAACAGGCCCCTTAAAATTGTGATTTACTCCCCAAATAACACAGGGCACGCGAAGCCATGTCTGCCCTGTCAAAAGGCATTCTAGGAAAATTGCTCCATCCATCTTGGAATTAGACACAAATGACAACATGCACTAAAATGCTCCATCTTGTTATGTCAGCTCTGTCCTGACGGCGGTGCACCCAGTGCGATGCAGGAGTGCGCTGTTTGCAAACGGCTCCACTCTCGCCAGTTTTATGGCGTAAAGATGCATTGCTTAAGAATGAAAATCAGTCAGCTTTAGTATGTTTTCTTTAGTTCTTTACACTAATACAGTACCTTGTCTCCAGTGTGGACAGCATGTGAACTCTGCCGGAGTGTAATTTACGCTGAAGGTATCTGTTGTGCTTTTCCGTGTCGCAAAGCCCTCAGAGTGAAGCAGCCAATGAGTGGCCTTCTCTCCGGCGAGTTTTTTTTGGGGGGGGGGGTAATAAAGCCGATGAGCTGGTTGGCTACGAGACGAAGTCGGCGTGTAGCGGAAGTCCAGGACGAGCCACTGCGATGGCCGGCGCACAGAATGGCGGGACTTTCACTTACGGCCTGTATTTACGCTGGTGACCTCACAGGTGTTAAAGCTCCGAAGCTCAGTCTGTGGTGCAAACAGGTTGGTGGGGGGTGGGGGGTGGGGGGGCCTGAGAGCCGGCTGGCGGGTGCATCAGGCCATCGGAGGGCACTTACAGGAAGCTCATTTCCGCACGGTGAGTCGCGGCGTAATGATGATGACGGTGATGATAGCCGCGACGATGATGATGATTATCATCATAACAGTACACAGCCAGCGTTCGGCGACTGCCCCTCCATTCCGTCTGATGAATCGGCCATTCGCTCCCATTAGCCGCCGTACAAATGGGATTAGCCGGGCTGACTGGCGGTGACCCCCGCAGAACCGCGGCGGTAAAGCTGCTGGCCCCCCCCCCCCCCCCCGTATTTACAGCCCGCTCAGATCAAATGGGGGGGGGGGAGGGGGCGCTGACCCGACTCACCAGCTCCCACAGCGGCCATTTTAACAGCCTTTGAGCTCCGCTCGTTTGACCACTGGAGACGAAGCCGGCTTTGTGTGGACACAGGGGTGGGGGGGCAGAGGGGCAGGTGACCACGTTCAGAAAATGGGACATTTTTGAGAGAGACAGGTTGGGCAAATTTGCATAAAAATTTTTTTTTTAAAACAAACAAACAAAAAAAAATGTTGGCTGGAAGGTAGGAATTAATAAGTAGTCTGGGAAGAAGGCAGCCTCGTCTTCACTGTGTAATCTGATGGGGGTGTCTGATTAGGTGCAAAGTTTTGTATTTTTGCTTTTGGAAGAAGCAGTCTCTTAAAGGGTGGTGTAGATCAATGACTTACCTCACGGGTAACTAAAGATACAGCCAATATGCACACTGTTCTGCCCTTGTTTTTAGTCTATTTCAAAAACTCGGTTAATATTTCTGATGTGTGCTTCCTGTGATTATGAAACACAAGATACCACTGGCTTTTTTCCATAACCAACGGCTTTTAGCGTTTTAGCTAATGCTAAAATAGCAGCTGGTTTTCCAACTTTTTTTTTTGCTTAATCCTGGGTTGTATGATGCCACATTCATGTTGACTGCGTAAGGCAGAAGAGTAATCAAATGCACAATTAAGTCCTCTGAATTAAAAATAGCCTCATAAATCTTCTTGAAGATGCTAATAAAGGCTTGTTTTCTGTAAGCAGATCATGCAAGTAATGCACTTCATTCTCTTTTGCGTCTTTTCAACATTCAGATAAATCCTCTAAATATCTGTGACAGGCACCCATTTCACACAAAAAATTGATGACGTACGGCAGCATTAAAAGGGGCAATAAAAGGAAATGAACATGTCCGCTTCCTCTCCAGGAAGCAGGCTTTCCGTGTGGGCTGGCTCACAATCAGTCAGAATCAAGCACCTTGAGGACTCACTCCATCAAAAATGAGTGGCTGTCTCGACGTAATGGAATAAAATCTTTGCGCTGTTGCCTTTTAGTTGCAATTTTAATAAGTTCAGCAACTTTTTGACAGGAGAGAGTTTAGAAAGTGTCTCTCCCTCCTCCCCCTGCTCTGAAGACTTTCTTTGGTCACGATAATAGATGTCAAAAACGCTAGCCTACATGTGGAAGCGGTGGTGGGCTGTTCTTTGGTCTCAGTCAGCCAGTGAAAAATGTTAGTTTTACAAAAAGTGAAGACCTCTGCCACCTTTACAATAATGCAGAAAGCCAGAATTGGCACAGTGCTGGCACAGCACTGTAAAACATGGAGTAATTGCTGCAGGTTGCTCGTAAATAGTAAGATGTACTCAGTGACAGAGAGACCAATACACCGTTTCACAAGACTCACAGGGGGATTCGTTTATCTTCTGGGATTGGTAATAACTGTATCCATGGAAACGGCTGAAAAAATATACAGCACCTTAATTTTGATCATCCTGAACCAGTTTATTTTGCGATGCGTAGAATCTCGGGTTAAATTAACGATCGGCAATGAAGCTGATTAATTTACATTCTTAGGCGATGTATCTTTGGACCTTTTTGCACTTAATACACTCAGAGACATTGGTTTTCATTTACATCCTATCTGCCCACTTCTTCCTTATGTGGAACACATCAAGGGCAGCACCAAATGCTGAGAGATTTTATGCATTGCTCTGTCGCATAAGGAACCCAAATAAATGGTATTCTTACGGAAGTCTTGTGTGCGATATATATTGTTTATGAAACTAAACTGATGCATTATCATGTTAAATGTGTCCTGGTTCTGAGTGACTATATCCTGGCTCCAGCTGCCTTGTTTCTCTGGGCCAGAAGCATGCTTTTTTTTTTTTGGATTTATTTCCCAACAACTTCCAGGTGGCATCATTATGCTAAATTACTGTCTCATTACTTTTACACATGATTTGTGGGCTAGACATTAGGATGAAAGGTGAGTAAATGCTAGCTCATACATAGTAAAATAAGAGACAGGTATATGAGGACCTGCCTGTCTGAGTGTGAGCACAATTCATATTCCTACCCAGGTAATCAAATTTTGATGGTACAAACACCAAAATATGCTGTTTCTGAGTGTGTATTCCACCCAAAAATAAGCTGTTTCTGAGTGAGTATATTACATCAAAAATAAGCTGTTCATGAGCGCATATTTTACACCAATGATAAGCTGTTTCTGAGCATATACTGTATATTACACTTAAAATAAGATGTTTCTGAACATTTGTTTTACAAAGAAAATAAGTGGTTTTTGAGCGTATATTTTACACCGAAAATAAGCTGTTTCTGAGAGTATATTTTACTCTGAAAATAAAATGTTTCTGAGAGTATATTTTACACCAAAAATAAGCTGTTTCTGAGCATATATAGTACACTGAAAATAAGATGTTTCTAAGAGTATGTTTTACACAGAAAATATGCGGCTTTTGAGTGTATTGTAGGTTATGTAGTGTTTAGATTTTGGCCTTAGAGAGGGAAACAGTGAATAAGAATGTGGCCTGGCCTCCCCATCACAAGCATCAAAGCAAATGTGATTAGGGCAATTTAAATTCCACTGATTCCCTAATCTAGGCTGACAATCTATGGGTCTCACCTCCTCAGAAGAGACAAACCATATGACACAGGACACCATACCGGGGGTTGCCTAACATTTCCCATTACTTTTAGTTTGAATGCAATCTTTAAGTAGGCTAGTCTTTGCCATAAATTAGTCTGACCCCCTTCCTTTCTCTTCTAAACCTTAACCCGGCATCATCCAATCAGGGAAAACATCCTCAAGCCATGCTGGGTAAGGTATTTAAGATGGCCACAGGAGAAAGTTGTTTGTGTTGCCTTTGGTTTCGGAGCCTGGAAGTAAGAAGAGTTTTGCACTTTTTATTTTGGTGGCGGTTCCTTGGTTGTGTGTTTTTAGCTGGTTTTCTTTTCATCCTGTGGCTCTTAAACTGGGAGTGAGTAACACTTTGGCAAGGCCTGGCTTATCCATCTCTCTCTCTCTTCTCTCTCTCTCTCTATTTTCTGGTATTTCTAGATTAGTTGTTTAATGTTTTGTATTATGTCTTCTGTTGTGTAATTTAGAAGTAGTGTGCCTGCATTCAATAAAGAATGTATGTTTTCAATTCATTAATATAATTGACTGCTTCTTATTGAATTCAATTATTTAATCTTAAAACCTGGTATAGAGCTTGTTTTGACTTGTTGGTTGATTCCACCAGTGCACTGTAGACTGACCTATCAATGAATTTGGCGATTTAATTGATAATTCTAATTTTAAACATAATTATTATATTAAATCTAATAAAATATATATTAACATGTAGGTTAAGTGAAGGGTTCTAGCACGCAATATCTCTTGTGTTCAGTATTCAGAGTGCTGGACATTTTAACAAGGGCATTGACTGTTGGAACTGCTGGATTCAGAAAATACACATATTCTTAATTTATTTTAATTAATCCTTACTTGTCCGACAGTATATTTTACACTGAAGATAAGCTGTTTCTGAGCGTATATTTTACACTGAAAATAAAATGTTTCTGAGCATATACAGTACACGAAAAATAAGATGGTTCTGAGTGTGTGTCTTACAGAGAAAAGCTGCAAGCTGTTTCTGAGTGTTCTAAAGCACAGAATACTGCTGACAGCCAAAGTGACAGTTTCCATTATGGAAAGTTTGATGGACAGGATTGTGGTGAAACTCATTTTAAGGCCTCTTCACTTTATAGATTCTTCTCCTTATAAATATGTTCTGTAGTTATTGAGGATGCATCAGCCGCAGTGGCGTGGAAAGCTTCACGTGGAATTGTGTTCATGATAAAGCTGCAAATATTCGTTAGTTATATTTAACCTATTTAAAAGTATCAACTCGTTTGTTAGTGCCGGAGAGTGCCTGCATTTGATTCCTTTTCTTTTTAAGGCCTGGAATGAATCCTGCGAGTGTTATCTTACTCCTTCAGGAAGACTCGGACAGCTCATTTTCGTTATTTCTGCACCTGCCAAACGGTGTTTGTGAAGAAAAGAAAACAACAAACACAAATTAATTTTTTTTTTCAGTTGAGTTTCACAGACTAATGTTGATTGAATCCAGACCTGAGGCTGCCTAATAAACTGAAAAGCCCGGCTCAGCACGGGCTGAAGCTCCAGGAGGACATCGGCGAGGACTGAAAAAATGAAAATGAAGTTGTTCCCACTTGAGCGTTTTGCTCGAGTACTGACACAGCCTTCCGGAATGCTCCGTGTGATGTCACTCACTGACAGCGCGCTGTCCTGGCCCCAGAACGGAGTGCAAAATGGCGGCGAGGAAGGCTGATGTAAACCAGGGAAATCCATATCGGGAAGAATGTTCGTACTTCACTCTTATTATCTCTGTCGCACACCCCTGATTATTTCATCTGCAGGTGTTCCATGATCCCATCTCACACACACACACTCACATGCAAACATGTACACACGTCGGCACGCACACACACACACACACTCACATGAGCATGGAAACACACTCACACATGGACACATGCGCACATGAACGCAAACACACACACACACGCAAACACACACACACACACACACACATGCACGCAGTTATACCTTCATTTCTTTCCCTCTGGCATCAAGTGTGGGAGGGTGGGGGGTGTCAGAGACCAAAGTGGCCTCATCACGAGCGCTAGTTTATGGATCTGTGTTCATCGAACCGCCATTTTATAGTTTTTATGTCACCCCTGAGTGCTGATACAGCCTTAATCCCGTTTAAGATCGACACTGAAAGCGGACAATGGGGGGGAAATCCTAATAATCTAATACTGTAAATAATTACCATGCAGTCCACATCAAAACAGAATTTTTGACTGTTAACCAAGATTGCACAAGACTTGGTTTGACAGGGAACTCAAACTTTGACATGCTGAATCTTGGCGACCACAGCAGTCCTTTGGCCTTTAAGAGCAGGTTAGCGTTGATGTGGAGTGGTATCGCTCAATAGATGGACAATGCAGAATCCCGCACAGCCGTTGGGTTTCCATGGACACAGGGCTTTCCCAGGAAAAGGACTTTGGAGGAGCCTGCATGACTGTAGGGCTGCCACAGTCAAGTCAACGTGTCTGCCTATAATTAACTACATTTATAATGTAAAGTTCTGTGTAGTCTTCACGAGACCACCACATTGCATTGCAGGTTTTGGCTGGAAAAAATAAAACGCAAATTTAAATATGCATTGAAGCGTTACACATTGTAAGTGCTAGATTGGGGGGATTGGGGGGGGGGGGGCGATAGTCTATAGTGAAAGATCAACAAATTGTAAGGAGTTCATTCTACAGGAATAGTGGTATTTGCAATATGTCCTGAAATGCATTTCATATTTGTCACTCAAAACCTAGGGTACAATATTAGCCTACCTTGTATCAACATGAAAATTTTTTTCAGAATTTTATTTCTCAGTTCAAACTGCCCAAATAGGAAAAAACAGTATAGTATAAGGATAATACAATAGAATCCACTTAATTTCATAACGGACTATCGCATAATTCGGGAATTTGCATGGAATAGCCAAATCCAGTACATTTCCGTTCACTCCATTGCAAAGAGATTGCATATTTCCATAAACCATTAGCGCATGGAATTATGTCCAATTACATCACATAATCACCTATAAATATACTTTAAGTCAGCAGATGTCTCAAATAAACCGACAGTTGCCCTATAAAGATGTCAAGCCACATAAATTTATGAAGGTAGTCAGTTCCTGGTGAAAATCACATCTACAGCAGACGCCTGAGGGGCTGCCACCACACTGTTTACCTTCTCTTTCTTTTATGCAACTCTACTGAAGTTAGACGTCAACTTGAAAGCAGTCGAAACTTAAACTGGAAATGCAGAGTCATTCACAAACAAACTTTACCAGTTCATAAACGGACCATTTCACATCTAGGCAGCTCGGATGGCTCGAGAAAACACTTAGGCGGCCCGTCTAAGACATTTCAATGCAGGAAACAACCTGGAACGCCCCTCACATGTGTTTAGGACTGCTCGATGCTAAGGTTACATTTCCCCTGTTGAAAACTGCCCCTCAGTTTCAATAAAAGTCAATCCCATACTACTGCAACGACTCTGAGCGGGGGACTGCTTCAGCTACATTCATAAATGTCATGGAAACAGTGGTATGGATCATTGGTTTAAATACACATGCCTATTAAAATGTCTATTTTGACCTGGCCCGGGGGGAAAAATCTTACCCATCTTGCGTTTTATCTTACTCTTGAAGAAATGGTAAACAGAGAACGCATTAAAAACCAGTCGGATTTAATTCTAAAATGGATTAATCTGTTTAATGCGTTTGGCTTTACTGTGTTTTGTAAATGTCATGTTTCCAACTTGGGTTCTGATCATATTCATGATATTTATTTTCTGTTTATGCTCACACTTGTCTCTCAGTTTACCATACTGATGTGACTCATTCTGCAGAATGAGAAGGAGAATGTCATATATTATCTTTAATGGTCTGAAGTATTAGTTCCGACTCAGGAAATGGCATGTACTTGAAAAGGTTGAATGTGAAAATGAGGTCTAATGTCAGTCCTTTCTGCCTGATGGCCTGTTTTGAGAAATGCAGATGAAGTGCAGATCTGCGCATCAGCCTCAATTTCGAGTTCAAGGGAAAATCGCGACGCGTTTATCTGTTGACAGATCGAAAATTTCCTCTGCATTCATACAATTTCAGCCAAGCGCTTGCTCGATATGATTCTGTTAATAAGATATTTATCTTGTGCGACAGGGGTATAGTGCAGGTATTTGAACTGGTACGATTCGTGTTGATAGAGATCAGCAATAGATTGGACCTTGATTGCATGCTGGTGGATTAAAAGTCCACTTTTCATTACTTTTTAATCATTTGGGGTCCTCGCGTCCTCTGCTTTGTCTTTTATTTTCCTCTCTGAGAAACAGATCAGTTATGAGTGTTTGGCAGCAGTGACACTACTTGGAACTCAAATAGGAATTGAACTACATTGTGTGGTGCTAGGTAAACTAATTAGTACTTTTCTTTTTTTTTTGCCTTGGTGCTGTAGAGCATTCTTTCTTGATTGAAGTAGTTTCAGTGTAGTAAATTGCTTTTCCAAAGTTGCTAAAATGTTACCAACTGCTTTGTTTTTCTCAGTGCTAGTTCTGCTTAACTTAGAGCCATTGATAGTTTAGTTAACTACATTTCCAGATTAGCTTTGCCAACATTGTACAGTAGATGCATGTGTCATCTGCAGACTGTATCCTCAACCCTCTACACTAAAGAACCTCAAAAATTCCATTTAGGAGTCATATTTCATGCATTAAAAATCATTGAGTTATTCCAAAAGGCCATGTTTTTGGTCAATAATCTGGACACAACATTTCTTCAAGATTCAACGCTCTATCGAATTGACCTTTTCTTGAGATGACAAGAAAAGCCTGACATCATTTAAGAAAAACATCAATAAAGAAAAGTCACATTATTCCATCAAACTGTCCAGGTGTTTTTTTGTTTGTTTTGTTTGTTTTGTTTGTTTTGTTTTTTAGCAGCAGTAGTAGCACACATTGTAATTGAAAGCAAATAATAAATGATTGGCATGTGTCTTGCTCCTCTTTACATGTCTGAATTCCTTCTTGATATTTCCATCAGAGTTTGAGTTTGCACCCCTTAAGTACGGTAGGAGAACACCAGTGAAATATTAATCCCAGAAATAATTCATTTTAACAATAAATTAACAGACACAGCCGGCAATAAATTGTTTAGTTAATATTATAATTCATTGTTAACAGGAAATGTTTATTCACAAAAATATTTTTTTCTTTTGCCAAAATACCCTTTGGTTAGGATGGGCTTATCAGAAGTCACCTGCAAATGACGCCAATCAACCTTTTCAGCTTCGCTGAAATGTCAGATGTGACTGAAGGATCACCTTTAGTCCCTTTTGCTCTGAGCGATTGATTTATGAATACTGTGGAGATACATTTTATTTTTTAAACAAACTTTTTCTGGCTGCCTTGCGGTGCGGTATAAATCTCAAGACTCGTCATGTCCAGGCTTATCGTTAGCGGTACGGTTGGCGATGTCGTCGTTTTAAACGAAACGCGCCATTGCTGGAGAGGCTATGGCAGGCTCAGACCGTTCTTTAATTTTTTTTGTGTTCGATGCGAAGCACCCCTCCTCGGCTGGAGCGTGGAGCGCGGTTTCCCCCTCGGTTCGGAGCGGCGGATGCTCTGAGACCCACCCACCTGATTCAAAATGGCACCTTCCGAAACACCGGCCCAGCTGATTCAAAATGGCACCTCCGAAACACCCACCCAGCTGATTCAAAATGGCACCTACCGAAACACCCACCCAGCTGATTCAAAATGGCACCTTCCGAAACACCCACCCAGCTGATTCAAAATGGCACCTCCGAAACACCGGCCCAGCTGATTCAAAATGGCACCTCCGAAACACCGGCCCAGCTGATTCAAAATGGCATCTTCCGAAACACCCAACCAGTTGATTCAAAATGGCATCTTCCGAAACACCCACCCAGCTGATTCAAAATGGCACCTCCGAAACACCGGCCCAGCTGATTCAAAATGGCACCTCCGAAACACCGGCCCAGCTGATTCAAAATGGCATCTTCCGAAACACCCACCCAGCGGATTCAAAACGGCACCTCCAAAACACCGGCCCAGCTGATTCAAAATGGCACCTCCGAAACACCGGCCCAGCTGATTCAAAATGGCACCTCCGAAACACCGGCCCAGCTGATTCAAAATGGCATCTTCCGAAACACCCACCCAGTTGATTCAAAATGGCATCTTCCGAAACACCCACCCAGCTGATTCAAAATGGCACCTCCGAAACACCGGCCCAGCTGATTCAAAATGGCACCTCCGAAACACCGGCCCAGCTGATTCAAAATGGCATCTTCCGAAACACCCACCCAGCGGATTCAAAACGGCACCTCCAAAACACCGGCCCAGCTGATTCAAAATGGCACCTCCGAAACACCGGCCCAGCTGATTCAAAATGGCACCTCCAAAACACCGGCCCAGCTGATTCAAAATGGCATCTCTGAAACACCGGCCCAGCTGATTCAAAATGGCATCTCTGAAACACCGGCCCAGCTGATTCAAAATGGCACCTCCGAAACACCGGCCCAGCTGATTCAAAATGGCACCTCCGAAACACCGGCCCAGCTGATCTAAAATGGCACCTCCGAAACACCGGCGGACGCACGCAGCGCTCTACGGCTCTCCGCTGAGGACCCCGGTCAGTCCGGCCCGTTTGTTTTGCTCGCTGAACACCGGGGCTCCCTGGAACAATGAATACAGAGAGGCTCATAACAGCCTCCTGTCCTCTGGCCACCTTAGGGTTTGTTTCAGATGCTTTTCTGTGAAATACAATCGCGTGCCTCGGTGTGGGTACAGTGTTCCATTCTATTAAAAAAAAACCAATTCAATCTTTTCATGAATTTTTTGTTTTATCGGAAAAACAAAGCCCTTGTCACTGCTCTCCTTTCCCGTGTGTGAAGTGCTTGTTCTCCGGTCCGCTCCCTGCCCTTCCCTGTTTTTGTCCGTAAAACCACTTTCACCAGCATTCATATTAAAATGATTGGCATGGTCTTGCACACAAACAAATTCCCAGGGCATGATATATGAATTCTCATATGTTGGTAGTTTTATGGTGTTCACAGTGCATGCTTTCATATTGAAGACCTGGAGCGAATATTCTGTGATACCGTGAAATGGCAGTTTTTCTCCCACTGTTCATTCTATTGGAAAAAGGTCTTCTTTTTGAGGAAATGTGACTATGCCACCCAGATTACAAAGGCACTCGGAGAAATAACATTCTTAACACTTTATTTTAAGGTCTGCTTAAAAACTAAACATAAACCCCTACTAACCCCTAAGTTGCACCAGCCTGTATTCGGGCTAGAGTTGGTTTATTTGTGTGCATTCCATTCTTTTACAGTGAAATTTTCGATCAGTCTTTTCACACAATATGTTGTTTGAAATGGTTAAAACTCGTGGTTCTATCTCTATGAGCTATTTTACGATGCTAATGGCTATAGTGACTATTTAGTGGCTAAACAAGCTTGGGGAGTCCTCACCTTCTCTATGATGACATGAATCATGGTAAAGCTGGTATACTTACCAGGGCAAGGGTCCAGAAAACGAAATCCATTGTAGTTTTTTGTCCTGAAACATAAACAATATTTTTTAGTACCATAAATATTATTTACTTACAGTCATCTGGAGGAATTATCATTACTGTCCGCTTCACCTTTGAATACATGCCAAAAGTACGGTGTACATGGGAATGCTATTAGCTTTGGTTTGTATGGACTCTCTGGAATAAGATGAGCCCGCATACAAGGTTCTCTGACCAGTACTGGCCAAGCAGGCCCTCAGTGTAGCCAATGAGGCCTGCCATCCACAAGCAACAAGTCGACATGGACAGTATCACTTCTACCCAGTACACAGCCTACCAATGGCAAGTGAATTTTAGCCAATGAAATTATGTTTCTAATGGTGTATAAGTTGTTGGGCTTGCATAAAAGGACACAAATTGTTTGTCATGCATAAAAAACCATAGTTTTCAGCATGCGTGCTGAAAACGTTAGGCACCAGCAAAAAAATTCTTAAGACTTTATGCCTAAAAAGGTTGTTGTTTTACAACAAAAATGTATTTTCAACACTTAAGTCTAAACAGAAGACTCAGGATTCGGAGGCCTTGGAAGAAATGCATTTTCTGAGTAAATATTTCTGAGGAGGACAGTGAAAAAAGCTTTGACTCCACAGCAAGGGGCATGCTCAATGAAGCACATATCAGTGGGCAGGTAAAAACATTCTCAAAATATTTGTATTATTCAGTACACTGATCTTGAGTAATAAATGTGGCTTGTGTATTTGCGTGATGTGTTTGACATGTTGATGGGGTTGGGGTATTAGATGAAAACTTCAATCAATGGACCTCAGTCAATGGATTAGTAAACTGGACAGCTAATGTAGTTATTTTCTACAATCTTCCAGGCCTGCTGCTGCTGGAGGTGGCAAGGGGAGAGCAAGGAGAGGGTGAGGTGTGTGTTTGCGGGGGGGGGGGGGGGGGGCAGAAATGGGAGGGTGAGGGGCAGGGAGAAAGCAATAATTTTAGTACACTTCTACCTCAAGCATGTAGTATACAATATATAGTATATGTTATGCCTCTAAAGAGCCATTATATCACTTGTGTCCTTTTGGAAATGTGCCTAGACATAGCTTTAAAAACAATCATGCAAAATGCTAATTTTTTGTGGCATTGTCATTTTTTCAGCATTATGACTGTGGCTCTGTTATGTTGATAGGCCCACCAGCCACAACCACAAGCATCTGTATCCACTCAAAAAAAAAAAAAAAAATAACTTTTAGGTAAGAAAAAAAAAACATTTTATGTCATTTTCTGGCTTGCGTTAAAAAGGGGGCGCTACAGAAAGGGTTAAATATAGTATAAATATAGTAGTCATTAAGTATGAACGGTTCATGTACTTATTAACATGAATATATTACCAGCCAATGAAAACCTTCAATAAATCACATGTTAGGCAGTACATGACTAAAGTATATTCAAATGGTTTATGACTATGTAATAAGCCAACACAGAGTGTTACATGGGTTAGCATGGGTAAATTAAGAGGGTTTTAAGCCATCATAAGCAATTATAACTCACGATTTAATACCGTTTTTAAACAGCTTAAAGGGACTTAAATATTAATGGACCTAATGTTAGTAATATATATGAAGACTTTAATCAAACTAACAGATAAAACCATTTATAAACATGTTATTATTAATTACATATAAATCATGAACTACAAACTTTACACGTGTTTATTAATGTTAATAATCATCACATCTAATCATAGTTACTGCCTTACAAACAGTTTACTAATGGTTAAAATGCTATTTAATAATACTTTATTTATAGTTACATAACATAACATCGCTAATCAAATGCATCAAGTTACTGCATGACCTCTTTCTGTCTCTCAATCTCTTTTTTTAACTCTTTCTCTTTCATTCATCCAGTACACATAACAGCCAGAAATGGCTCCAGTTGCTAAACTGTAATCACATTCACAAACGCAGACGAGTGTAAGGCCTGCGGTACCTCCCAGCCAACGGCTGCTCCTCTGCATGTGGCCTGTCATCCACATCCTCCTCAGGCTGAGAGCTTGTCTCTGTTTGCATATTCTTTAAGGATCACTCCATGTTAGGCCATGTGATCTGCACATTACTGAATATAGACAGTGTGAATCTATTGTCTCACCGAGCAATAAATCTCGGTGACATGCTGAGAACATCACAAGTGCATATTCTCCCCCCCCCCACCCCTTCCCTCTTCCCCCTCCCTCCCCTTCCCGCCTCCCATCAATGCACACTACATAAGCCTTCATGAATTTGTAATGTTTCATAAACAGCGCACCCTTCGATGTAAGAGGAATAAGTGTTACAGGTCGTACCCGCAGCAGGATCTGAATGTGCCAGAGTTTTCATGCACCCCCACCCCCAGAGGGCTGTATCGGCGTGTGTTCTGTGGCAACACCCGTGTAATGTGTTGATAAAAGAGACGGAACAAAATGTCCTGGTGCGGCAGCAGGATCTGATTTTCGGCGTCAGAAACACACTTAGTGGAGCCAGTGGAGCCCGTGCTGACCTTCGCCCTACCAGCCCTGGAAAAGCTCCACCAGCCCTGAAAAAGCTCCACCAGCCCTGGGAAAGCTCCACCAGCCCTGGAAAAGCTCCACCAGCCCTGGGAAAGCTCCACCAGCCCTGGAAAAGCTCCACCAGCCCTGGGAAAGCTCCACCAGCCCTGGGAAAGTCGTGTCGGTGAGCTGGGCGCCACACACCACAGGCCTGGGACAAACGGTCTCTAAGAGAGGCGAGGCGTGGAGGCGCTGCTTTAAGCTGAAGTGTAGGCCCGGGGGAGGGGGGGTTGGGGGGGAAGTAATTTTTCTGCCTGCCACACAGTGTGGTACAATGAAGAGAGAGGGTAAACATCAAGTCCCAGTATAGATTTAAAGGCCCTGGTAGTAATCTTCCCGCCCACACTCGCAATCGGAGGGGGGGAGAAAGGGGGAGGGGGCGGTTACAGCCCAACCTCCGTACAGGAAGTGGGCGGATCAAGCGCTAATGCGCTAGCGGCTTTCATTAGCACTGGAAAGTGGTGGGGTTTTTTTTTCCATTTGGCAGAGATGGGTCTCCTTTAGCACTCTTGTGTGTGGAACCAGGTGAAAATGCGGGGTTCCAACGGCACCGAGGCACACAAATTGGGCTTTGTCTCTGCGATATGGTTTGGGTCCAAGGACCAGACGTCTGCGGATTCAAAGGTAATTATCCGGACGCCGGCGTGCCATGAATCAGTCTGTGGCGTGATCGGTTTATTAATGCTCGTAATTATACACGGCCCATCGGTGACTGATCACACAGCCTCTGCCAAAGAAGGGGGAAAAAAAAAGGTATGGAGCATTTCCCTCCTTTTTTCTCTCTGTCCTCAGAAACAGTTCTGGCAGTTATCTCAGCTCATTTTTAACCTCAGAGCATCCAGGCCTAATTGTTCTGTCGGCGTCTCAGGCACATTGTACTGCAACAATGCATAACATTCGTTTGGATAAAGTCTACTATCCAGTGCGCTTGCACTGTGTGTACGGACATCCGTATTTACTGGGTCATTTAGGAACATGGCTCCCTTTTGACTTAAAAGAAAACAATAGGCAATAGTCTTGTTCGACTAAGTAATGCTAACTACAATTTACAGATTCAGAGCATTTTTTAACCTTTTTTATTTTTAACTTGATTCAGCTTGATTGTGACTAATATTAAAAGCCTGTGATGCTTTCAGGACAATGCCCAGTGATGGCAAGTCCCAATTTACATAAAATTTTATTTTCAACTTTTTACATTTCTGTATGGTTCTGGTTAATTCTAACTTTTCTGCATAGTATTCTTGTTCTTTTTCTAATCACTCCCAAACCACAAGCTTCCTTGTACATTATAAATAGGTCGAATTTATACTTTATACCACACAAATAGCAAGGCCCAACGTTTTTATACAACACGTCTAAGTGAGATTTTCGAGTTAAGAGTACTCTCCAATTGAATTTGTAATGTCTGATTCAATTGCATATATACTTCTAGCAATAAATTCACAGCAGCCAAATCAGTGCTGTCATCCTTGTTTGAAAATTAAGACTTGCTTTCCCCAAGTGTTAAAAACACATAATTATTTTTCTTGAATTTACGACCAGCCTTAATAAATCTCATGAAGTTGTTCTCAGAGTCTGAGCCAAAGAAAATAATTTGTCAACGGCAATTTAAAGAACTAAGTGACAATTAGAGCAAAATCCCAGATGAGAGCCAACATCAGAGTGACTTCCCCATGACACCAAACTTTTAAGACGAAAGGGAATGACAGCAGGCTCCAAACTGGCAGTTTCTACTCAACAGGTAAACATCAGTACATTCTGCCTGAATCAGTTAAAACTAGATTGATGAATGACAATTTTACCGTTGTCCCTCAAAGTAACTGTCCACATGACTGATGTTCATTAAGGATAAACCCGTTACATAAACTTACAGTAGCAAAGCTAACTTTCCTTTTTGCTAATTTAGGTATCTTTTCAGTTTGATTAGGAACCAGTACCTTTTTTTCAGTTGGCTATCTGGCGATGCAATTAACATCTCGTGTAGATTTATGCAAACATGGTCATCAATAGCTAAAAACAGTAATAGTCCGCCTAACAGTTTACTGTTCCTGGATTGCAAATGTCTCATTTCTAAACTGTAAAGCAATTGATAATGCTCTTTTCAGGTATCTGTTGTCCTTCAGGAATTTCAAAAATGAATGATTTTGGGATTTCAGGAATTCACGATTTTGCTGTTCCTTTCATGCAACACTTTTCAGCCCAAGTTTCTTCACACAAAAGACACATTAGGGAGGATAGAGAAATAAAAAACGGAGAAACAGAAATGACACCATGATAAAAAAGGCAAATACACAGTGAAAGAATGGTAAAATACACAGGCTGCCAGGTCCCTGTGTAAGTATCACATATCACTCTCTCTACGAGGGCCGGGGCATGACCAAGTAATACTGGCCCTCTAGCCGCGAGTTTCCCCGATATGGCAGTCACATCCGTCGCATTTTAATTTGAACGCTGGCGCAAGTCGCATGTATTACCATTAGGGAGAAAACGTGCGTTCTTTACCCAGGGAAAGAGCAGCCTGCGCACGCACTGCGTGGTGCTATGAATAAACTTAATGGGATGATGTCGATTAGCATAAAATCAATGCAGCTTTCATATCGCGGACGCCTTCAGCGCGCGGGCAAGATTGGATTTCGCCGCGTCTGAGTTCTGCTTGCCTCATCACTCTGCAACGGCACTGGAGTCTAATGCTCGGGGAGCCGGGCCTGTCATTCAGGGGTTGCAGGTTCGATTCCCAGGTGGGGCGCGGTAAGCTGTACCCTTGAGCGAGGGCCTGAATTGGTTTAGTAAATATTCGGCTGTATGAAAGGATAGTTTGTCGAGATGTGATCTGTGTAAGCTGCTCTGGGTAAGGGTGTCGGCTAAATGGCTGAAATGTTGTGTAAATGTAGCCATGCCCCTGCATGTTGGTCTGTACGGACTGAATGAGGGGCTGTTGGAACTTCCTGGTGATGATGGAATTCTTTTTGAGAATGTTCAGTCAGCGTCAAAAGGGTTTATGTCATGTGACCTGCGGATGCACCTGCTTCATTCAGCTGCGCAAAGTAACAAACTCAAATTTTGTTAATAAAAAGATCTTATCTAGACAGTGTCTAAAATCTTAAGAAAGAATATACTCTTAAAAACTGGTAAAACATTGGTAAAACTTTTAAAGTTTTGGTTTGCATTATCTATGCTTACTAGGTAAATGATCAGGTCTCTAAAGAACTTCATAGCAGGATTGTTGGATACTTACAGCACTTTTTCAGGTTTTTGTGAAATGGAGACAGTGACAAAGGATGCTCACAGGGAAAATCATTGCAAATAAATCATACCAAGTCACCGAGGATACAAAACTAACAACACCTAAATTGGGACTGATTAATTCAATTTAAAAACACTGCAAATGTTGTGTGTTGTAGCAGCAGGAAGCAGATGAGCTTACCCAATAATTATAATTGGTTGCGATGTAGTTCTTACCTGAATATATTACAGTAAGATGAAGTGCTCTTTTCACATCGTGTCCACGCAGTGCTCTGATGAAGCCTTTACCGTTTAACCAGGGAGGCCCATAAGAGCAGCCTTACCTGATGGTGAGAATCAGGCATTTTAGAGAGGAATTAAGAAAACAAAAGGAACGCATTGCGAAATGCTGCACCCTCATTTCGAATGCCGTGCTTCGCTTGCGTGTTCCCTCGCCACCGTCGCCGAAGCGGAGCTGGAAGTTGCCTTTCACGATATGAAAAACATTGACATTTTCCTTCTATTATTTAACAATTCGTAGATTGGGAACCTCTAATGCAATCTCGTTTCCTCTGTCTCATCACAATTTGCTCAATTAAAAAGGGGAGAAAACAGTGAAATCCTGCGAGCGGGCTAACATTAAGACAATAGCGCATTTTTAGCTTTGCTGACTGCTTCCTTTTAATGCCATCGCGAGCGGCGGGCAGCATCTTAACTTCAGCGAGCAGATGTTCGGGAGCTGAAATAACGGCTGCATTATCCAAAAAACAGCAAGACAGAAACTCAAATTCAAAACGCTTCAATTGGTGCGTGTGTGTGTATGAGTGAGTGAATGAGTGACAGAGAGTCATGTAAAAAGCAATGGGGAACTTAGCCTAATTGCAGGTACTGTTGGTGGAGCAGTATTGTGACTGTGTTTGCGATTCTCGTCTAGGTCTTGAAATTCCGATCTGACCCATTCCAGCCCGAAAGAACCCGCTGGTCTGGTCCCAGCCCTTTGGTTAATTCCCTTTTATGAATCAGAACTCTCATCTTATTCCCATCATGTTCCATTTACCAGTTAAAAGAAGCCTTTAAATGCATTAGTAATGAGCCCGAGTGCTAATCAGGTTATGATGTAATACGCCTCAGAAGTCCCGCGAGAGAGCCTGTGCAGGGCTTCAAAGCCATTTTGTTAAGCTTTCTCTCCTGTCCCAAAATGCTTTTGCACGCGACCACCACGAAATTTGCGCTTTACAGCATCGTCTAGTGACCTGACACCGGTGACACAATCCATTTTCACAACAGACTCTAATTTGAAAAGCAGAAATTAAGCATTAAGGGATACATTTATTTATTTTATTCATCTTTCTACTCTCTTGTGTTATGAGGGAAAAAAAATCTTCAGAAGATTCTCTCTCTCTCTCTCTCTCTCTCTCTCTCTCTCTCTTTCTCTCTCTATCATGCACATATCAAATCAGAATGAAGCGAGGGTTTAAATCTGGAATCCCAGCAGACTCGCAATGGTCAGCTGAGTGGATATTCCGTGAACAAAAAGAATAAAAGCAAACAAACAAAAAATGTGCAAAAAATAAATTGGGGTGCAGAGGCCATTGCAAGAGAGCACAGACAGTTTAGGCAGATGTTGCATTAATGCAGGATTCTGCGTTTTTTACACAGGGAAAGAGCCAAAACACATGATGCTGCATCCTATAAACGCAGGTATTTCGAGGCCTTTTTTCTTATAAGATTACAACAGGCAATGACCCAGACTCGAACCACAACAAAAAAAAAATGACACTTGTTTCTTTGAGCCAATTGTCTTCAGTGTCTGGCATATATATTGTTCATAAATCATAATATTTACAGTACACAGCCAATGGTAGCATTGTGCAATTCAAAGAGAAAGAGCTGAAGTTGAATGAAAAGTCAAAAATGAGATTTTTAATTGTAGCCAATTAAAACTCTGGACCATAAAAAGAAACCTTGCTGCACACTGTAAAAAAAAGAAGTAAGATTGCATTCTGTGTAAATAAATGCATTCTGAATTAGTGATACATTGCCTCTTCTGCAAAAAGCTGTCAATGGTATTATCTTAGTCACTAGAGAAGTAAAAAATCAAGTATGCTTATAAAAATGGTTGGCCTTGGAGAGACGCTAGCATGGAGACAGGCTGCTGGGCTGGGAGATGCTAGCATAGAGACAGGCTACTGGGCTGGGAGATGCTAGCATAAAGACAGGATGCTGGGCTGGGAGACGCTAGCATAGAGACAGGATGCTCTGGGCTGGGAGATGCTAGCATAGAGATAGGATGCTCTGGGCTGGGAGATGCTAGCATGGAGACAGGCTGCTGGGCTGGGAGATGCTAGCATAGAGATAGCATGCTCTGGGCTGAGAGATGCTAGCATAAAGACAGGATGCTCTGGGCTGGGAGATGCTAGCATAGAGACAGGCTGCTGGGCTGAGAGATGCTAGCATAGAGATAGGATGCTCTGGGCTGGGAGATGCTAGCATAGAGACAGGCTGCTCTGGGCTGGGAGATGCTAGCATGGAGACAGGCTGCTCTGGGCTGAGAGATGCTAGCATAGAGATAGGATGCTCTGGGCTGGGAGATGCTAGCATAGAGACAGGCTGCTGGGCTGAGAGATGCTAGCATAGAGATAGGATGCTCTGGGCTGGGAGATGCTAGCATAGAGATAGGCTGCTCTGGGCTGGGAGATGCTAGCATAGAGATAGGCTGCTCTGGGCTGAGAGATGCTAGCATAGAGATAGGATGCTCTGGGCTGGGAGATGCTAGCATAGAGATAGGATGCTCTGGGCTGGGAGATGCTAGCATGGAGGCAGGCTGCTGGGCTGCTTGTTTGGGCCAGATGTGGGGGAGGAGAGACAGCGAGGGCGGGACTAACTGATATTGTAGGTGAAAGATGGAGGTCTCTAATTAGCTTGTTACAGTGGCAGGTGACAAATCGAGAACGGCAAAGTTGCTGTGGCATTAGCGGGGAACAGAAGTGTGAAAATGTCACCGCGGAGAGCCTGCGCGCGGCAAATGTCATCCGTCTCTCCTGCCGGCCTTGTGTGGCAAAATCAGCGGCGCGTTAACCCTTCGCTTCCTCAATTAGCTCAAACTGCAGGGGGAGAACAACCTCTCGGGTGTGATAAAAACATGCAGAAGGCTGTGTCCTTTCTGTCAATATGGCGTAAATGTACAAGGGGCAGGGGGGTGGGGGTGGAGAGTCTTTAACAGTATGTTGGTCCTGCCAAGAGAACAGGATTCCATTCAACCTGGAAAAATTGAGATGATACGGACAGTGATGATGCCTTTTGGTCCTGACCAGACGACGACCTTTCGCCCCTGGCACACGTGATTGAAGGAAATGTGCCATGGCGAAACACAACTAATAGTTCTCTCCCTTGTACAACAGCTTTAAACTCTTTTAAGAGTTAATCAAAACATTCAAATAGTGAGATTTTTTTTTAACATTTAAATTAAAAAATTAAAAAATAATTTTTATACCCTCAGTCCGTACGGAACTGAAGTTAGAAATAAAACTTCAAACAAATTGGACAAAAATAGATTGAGAGCTGAGTTCCAACGTTTTATGGCATTGCTTCTGGAAAAGTCCATATCACAAGGCATTACAAATATGGCAGAATATTTTCAGGGCAGTGGAACATGATGTGTTTTGTCAGTTTGTTCCGCAAGCTGGAGGCTTCAGTACTCTGCAGTCGTGACCACCATAGAACCCTTGCTGTCCCTCAGATTTTTTCGGAATCGCACATCTTTGAGGCAAAGGACAAAAAAAGCAAAGCAAAAACAAAAGCATATTGCTAAAAATGGGAGGCGTTGACGAATGATCCAGTTGACCTCTGATAGAAATCAGCGTTTCTCATTACCGAGATAAGCAAAAGCAGATTTCTCCCCGAGATAGATTTTGAGGGGGTTGTGTCAGTATTCTGTGGCTGACGTGAAGGTTATCATAGGCCAGAAAAACAGAACAAAGACGAGCGAGGCCCACAAGATACTGCTGACTCGGACACAGCCTGCATCTTAATGTCATCCTTCTCTGCAAACAACCACGACGACGCCAGACTCCCGAGTCCAAGCCAAGAAAATGAAAGTGTGCCCTTACATGAAAGATTGATTAGCCAAGCATGAGGGATGGCCTACCACAGCTCTTAACATTTTAATGTCCTTGGTTGTCACCATGTCCTTTACAAAGTTCACACGGCACCTTTTGTTAAAATATACCTCCTTTCCAATTCGTTTTATGGAGGTTCATTTGTATAGATTTATTTTACAAGTTTAAAGTGACAGATTTAACATGTGGTAGGCTGAATCCTATTTGGCACTCTAAATTAATGGCTTGATACTTCAATAGAACACATCGATGGATTGGCAGGAAAGTGATTGAGATTGATGTGACGTGTTTGTAAAACATCTGACAAATCTAGTGAGTACAACAACAGCAGCGAGAAAAAAAACATTCTCTGCCGATTTCACCATATTGTTCAGAGAAACGGTCCAATCCACCGGGGATTTGCTGGTGAGTCATATTTTTTGTTTTGTTATATTGTACATTTGACTCAGCACTCCTAATACGTGTTCTGTTTTTGCTCTTCAGAAAAACGTGAAACATATGGTATTGCATTGGTGCATTTTAACCCTTAGAGACCTAGGGTGATTTTGATGTTTTTTCACTATCCTCAGTTTTTTTACAGATTAAACAGGCTTAACTAATAGATAACACCTCATGCAACCCCTCATTTGTTTCACAAGACTTGTCCCTATCAGGAAATGGCAAGTGGCCTGGATATGATATGAATTAGTTGGTAGGCCCTATTATTTGGGTAAAAATATTTTTTTTCTGGCCAAAAAAATGCATTCATTTGACTAAATCACCTAAGCCAAGTATCTGCTCAGGTATATTCCCTTACATTACAGGAACAGATTGTCGGACGTAATGATATCGTACAACATGTCAATAGAACATACCATTGCTTTATAATGGGTATATACACTCACCGGCCACTTCATTAGGTGACAGGAGTGGCACCCGGTGTGGTCTTCTGCTGCTGTAGCCCATCTGCTTCAAGGTTTGACGTGTTGTGCGTTCAGAGATGCTCTTCTGCATACCTCGGTTATAACGAGCGGGTATTTGAGTTACTGTTGCCTTTCTATCAGCTCAAACCAGTCTGGCCATTCTCCTCTGACCTCTGCCATCAACAAGACATTTTCGCCCAGAGAACTGCCGCTCACTGGATATTTTCTCTTTTTCGGACCATTCTCTGTAAACCCTAGAGATGGTTGTGCGTGAAAATCCCAGTAGATCAGCAGTTTCTGAAATACTCAAACCAGCCCGTCTGGCACCAACAACCATGCCACGTTCAAAGTCACTTAAATCACCTTTCTTCCCCATTCTGATGCTTGGTTTGAACTTCAGCAGATCGTCTTGACCATGTCCACATGCCTAAATGCATTGAGCTGCTGCCACGTGATTGGCTGATTAGATATTTGCGTTAACGGGTGCAGTTTGCAGTTGAACAGGTGTACCTAATGAAGTGACCAGTGAGTGTATATTTCAGCAGAGTACCTGGCGAAAACATGTTCAGAGAACAGAAATGGTAAAATAAAACTTTTTTTTTTTGATGATATCACAACCAATTCAAACAATAATTATGTTTAACAATTATGAATTATAAAATAAATATAAATTAGCTACACTATAATTACTCTACATAATAAAAACAAACAAAAAAGCATTATAAATAAATATTGAAGTACAATTTTTTTTTGTCATAAACTGAACGATTCTCCGTGTCCGCATGTGTTTTCAGCAGCTACTGCTCGTGGTGATGAAACAGTGTAAACACAGCGAAAGGAGGCGTGGATTTCAAATGCAGCCCTGGCTTTAATGTCGCTAGATTCGATTTGAGACTCGCTAGTCTCCCCTGCATAACGAAAAAAAAAAAGAAAATGATCCTCCATTCGGAAATAAGAGAGTCATTTGATGGAGATTAAAGGGAGTGCTTTTTGATGCAATTAGCGTCTCTCTGCTTCAACAGGTTAAATGTAAAATGTCGCTGACGTCAAACTGATTTTTTCATGTGGGTCTTAGAGACATGGTGAAACAGCAGGTTAATGTCTTGGTTGAGGGAGCTGCTTGAAGGTAGCAGGGATTTAACATGACTTCCTGTCGGGCTTATGATTGGCTTTGGGAATATACAAATCCGTCAGTGTGTCAGTTTGGGTCCCTCAGTCGAGAGTCACTGAGAGGGGCCATTTTGTCTGACCCTTGTTACTGGCACACTCTGGCTATTACGGGCTTAACAAAACACAGAGGACACAAAGTTTATTCTGCGCCGTTTTGCAGCGACTGTCATCGGGCGAAATAAAAACCTGTTTCAGCCGCCGGTCTCAAAGGGTCTGTGCCCCCCTGTGGCGGTGGAACGCTGAGCCCCAGCGCAGGTGGTTGTGCTGCTGTGAAGGCACGCGGAAGGCCTCCTCCCCCTGGTCGTTCAGGGAGGAAAGTGAAACAAAATGGCCGCGCTACATCTTAGCTGGCGCTCTGCCATGTCAGCAGCCCGTTAGCCCGGGAGAGAGGCTAACAGAAAGCCCCAGAGTGTGCTGGACAGCGCTGCTCTGCCAGGTACGAATGTCCGTGTCCCGCTAATGAGAACGGGCTGGGGAAGCTGGAACGGAGAGCTGGTCGTTGCCAAGGATCCTGCCCCCCCCCCAGCCCCCCCACGCCCGAGCCCCCCTCGTCTTGCGGGACGGAAAAAAAGACGCACCGCAGTCGTTCATCATGTCAAATTAGCTCTGCGAGGCCCAGTCAGCAGAGCGGCCCGCACTCAATCACCGGACCTGGGGCACAGCGCCGGCTGCACCGGGCCAGACCATCTCTGGGAGCCCGGGGGAGAGGCCGGGGGTCAGCGCCTGGGCTGGAGAGAAGCAGGCCCGCGAGAAGCAGGCCACACCCCGCCAGGGCGGGGTCAGAATTTAAGGGGGACATCCAAGAACCCCCAGGTCGAACTGGGGTTGATCCCACCAGCATCCTGTACAAAGGACTAACCCCATTAGGGGAGGGGTGGGAAATGCCCCCATCTCCTTTATCTGTTGGGGCTAATCCGAGATTATTTAATAGAACAGGTTTCATTAGCAAATTTGGCATGATCTCAATGACAGACTTTCTTGCTTTCAGGACTGGTTCAGTCGGTTGACTCATAAGTTTGTGAAGCTGAATTGTCCTCCCTGAGGAACACTGACTTCTCTGACAAAAAGGTGACAGTTTTTGAACATTTCGCCCTCAGCCCATTGGCTAAGACGCGCCGCGACACACGTCGGGTTTTCTCACCAAAAATATCGAGCCGGAATCGAAGCCCCTGCCGTTCAAAATCTTGTTGGAGGCAAACGTGATAAAACACCGCTTTCTCCCCTCCGAGACTCGACGCGGATCGATGGGAAATATAGCCGTCCTTCCTCTCCAGGAGGGAATCTGATGAGCAGTCGATGCTGGAACGGCTCTGATTCCAGCGGAAGATCGCCGGGTGTAAACACTGACACTTTTAGTTGACTATACTCTCGTACGAGCTCCTCACACCGCCGACGTTTCAGGCAAAACAGGAAAATGGCTGCCGTCTAGTACTGCTAGCGGTGGCAATAAACTGGGATTTATATAGTGCCTTTAACTGCTCACCCCCCCCCCCCACCTCCCCTCCCTAAGGGGCAATTTATGAGATACCTGGGTAAACAAATCAAGCGGCGGGAGGTTGCCATGAGGCGAGCCCATGCGAACGGGGACTGAAGAGGACGTGAAGCGTTTTGCAAGGGCCTCTGGGTCTTAAACCCCAAGAAGCCAGCAATGTTTTTTTTTTGGCCGTTTTTTTTTTTTTGTGTGTGTGTGCGCGTTTTTTATGGAGGGGAAAATCTGCGCTCCCGGTTTGAGCGTGGGTAGCCGTGCCAAATTCCGAAGACCAGGACAGGGGAGCTGATTTGCTCCGACCATAAAAACGGAACGGGGGGGGGGGGGGGGGGAGGAGGTAGCACGGGTAATTCTGGAAATGATACTTCATTTGAGACGCGAACGAGCGAAGGTGGGGCGAAATTGAAAAGCTAAGTGGGCTGAAGGCGTTCCCCTGCCGCCGACGGCTGCTTCAGCCGATGCCTCCGGGCCGCGATTGGGAGGCAGGTGCCGCGTGACGGAGAATAACGGACGAATATTCAGCGGGAGTCAGCGCGTTGTCCCGCCGCTGAGGCGGGGGCGCGGGTCTGCCGGGTGGGAGCACGTTCCTCGTTCCCGTTTAGCAGCGATGCAATGCTGTATCTATAATCCCCCCCCCCCCCCCCACACACACACACCCCACCCCCAGCCGAATTTAAGGTTTTCATTAACTGCCATTTCCTGATTTCCCCCCGACCCCCCCACTAAACTAGGGAGCTAAGTAACTCAGCGTAATTGCGCCTTGCACGCCTGTCTACCTGAAAAACCGTCCGCCAGAGCTTCCAGCAGATTGAGGTGCCGCGCGTGAAATTGCGAATGGGATTTAATTTGCCCCTCGTATCGTTGCTGTATTGTCTGAGCGCGGTTCGCGCGTGGAACACGGCTCTCGCAATTCGGCGTCCCTGACGTGACGGGCATACCTCGGCGCGCACGCGAAGGGACGGGGGTCGGCGCTGCTCCAGACGCCAGCAGCCGGGGTAATCCCACGCACGTGCGACTCTGATATCGCTCTTGGCTCGCGTCCCTCGCCTCTTGTGCTCGGCTATGGCTGATTTGGGCATGGGGGGGGGGGGGGGGGGGTTGGAGTAGCTGAGTGGGTGACAATCCAGCACTCCACTGGGAGGGAAGACATAAAAGATGCAAAGATGTAAAAGGAAATCAAATCCAGACTGGAAGCGGCGTTCTGTTTCGTGACTGAGCCAGCAGCACGTCTTCGTGCCCCAGGGTCGTATCCCGAGACCCTCTACGGCGGGTCTGGCTTCCTGTGCCGGCACAGTTCGCCCTTTTTCGCCCCACGCTAAGCACATACAGAGCCTTCGCCAAGACGCCGGCCTGGTCAGCCTGCGGGCCCTGGAGCTGCCATCTGGACCGCAAACGTGTCTGTCGCAGTCCGTTAAAGACGCTCTCTGGGTGTGTCAGTGTGGCATTCCCGGGAAAGCGTCCCCATTATCCGGCATGTTCCCCCCCACAGAGCGGGCCTGTTCTGGGGGCACATTGCTAATGGAGTAATCTGAGATACCGCATTGCACAGCCTCTCAAGTTTGGGTATAGTGTATATTCAGCCGGCATTGTGCATAGCCTGAGACTGGTAGCCTATCATAACCTTGTCTTTCTCCTCTCTCCTTATTTTCTGCATGCGTTGATTCCTTATTGGTCTGTGGTGAAAGAAAATAAGGCATGTTTTAATAATTAGGAAGTTTTTTTTAAGTTTTAAGCTTACACCAGAAATTTCTCAACATTTTTTGAGTTATTTGAGACTTGAATGATTATTTTCATCCTTATTTTGTCAGTCGCCACCACAGGCTGTTACAAACATTGCGAAACACAAAAGGCTCAGGGAGTCACTGATTGGGTGACTCACCTCTCGGCTGGGTTATCAGCGTGCAGCGCAGATCCCCTCCCCTCACCTCACTCTGATTGGTCAGTTTTCTGTCCCCGAGCCTGTAGCCTCTCCTGACCTTTATTTCACCGTCCTTTTTAATGTGTAATTACACTGTAACTACAACGGTAAGTAGTGTGAAACTATTGTGTATGTACATACTGTTACACAACGATAAAACCTATTCATGGGTGTGGTTGAAGTGTTGATTTTATTTGGTTGTAGTCACGAAAGTCCCCAACGTGGCGGTTGTAATCAGAAATAAGCTAATCCATTGTAACATTCCCTCAAAATTATGAATGTCAGACTTGGAATGTTCACAATTTATAATAAAAAAAGGCATTAGAATGTTTACTGTATTTGCAGTTTATCAACCTCTATCTATTATCTATTACGTCTAAGAATTAAGGCTACTTACTGTAAAGTCGCACCCTGTCTTTCATTTCGGGCACACCACAAACGTATATCCTGCCATTAAATGAAATGCTGAATTAAAGCCAGCCACAGATCCTGGCCAGGGGCAGATGCGCAGAGCCCGCAGAGTACCGGTCCGAGCCGATGCCGAGAATCGCATTAGCTGAACAAGCAAGCAATAAAAAATATGGAAACCGCATCCCACTCCGCATTTAATTAAGTTTGCGGTCGGTCTTCCCCGGGCTTGACAGAGGGCACCAACCCCAGAAAAAAAAAAAAAAAACGTAAGGGGTTTTCATTTCACTCCGAAGATCCCAAGGTCACTCTTTAAGAGCAGCCTTAATGGCATCCTGTCTTTGCCATTAGCTGTCACGTATTAGAAAGAGAGGTCGCCGCGTCACTGACAGCTCGAGAAGAGGATTTCTTTTTTCTTTTTTCCCCCCCCTCCTGAGTAGAGACTTTCAGCCCCGACCTAAATTTGGAAATGGATCCATCCACCTTGATAGAACTCCTTTCCCCAGGGGTGGAAAGATAAGAGATCCAATGACAGACAAAAGCGAAGTAACACCCCTGCAGGGCGGTAATGATATGTAATCACTGGACCCCGCCAGGAGAGCTCCAGTGGCACGCGCCGCCACCTATGGAACTAATTTAAAGTCCTAATTTAAAGTCTGTCGTGGGGAGCCGCGGCGACAGCCAGTGATCTCTGCACATTTAATTACAGCAGGGCTGTCAGCGGCTGACAGTTAGGCCCCTCCGTTGATTGATTACATAGAGGGGGAAGAATGAACTGGGATCTGGTAAACTTTATTTTCTGTGGCAGCTCCAACGTGCGGTGCATGCCTCGCCACGGTCCGCCCCCCCCCCGACGGACGTCCCGCTCCACTGCTCCGATATTATTCTCCCCCCGACCTCCCACCGCCACCCCCCCGCCCCCACCCCCACCCCCTTCGGATCCTCGAGAGGGGTGAGTCCATCGCGCTCTGGTGATTAAAAAAGACCAAGCCCATTAGAAACGGTGGCAAAGATTGTAATCATCCTGCTATTCCGGTGGGTTGGGGGGGTGGGGGGGGGGGGTTCATTTCTGCAGTCACAATGATAACCAGAAATCAGAAATTGTCATTATCTGAAACGTCGTTCACAAAAACAGGAAACCAGTTTCCATACGTTTTTCTGGATTTCATATTTTGATAGCGCTGGATGCATTTCCCTGGGTGTTTCCCTTGCGCACGGTGACATAACCACGAGGCCTCGACGCGGGCTGTGCTTCACATCCCTGACAGCGCTGCGTTTCGTTTCGACGAGCGGAGCTCGGTGACGGCCCCGGCGCGCCGCGGCGCGGATGTCGGGCGAGGCGTGCAGGGGATCCTTCACGGGCGCAGCCACGGGAGTGACATTCGCCTTCTCTACAAGAGTGAGAGGCATTCTGGGAGAGGTTGCCTCATCATCTGTATAACCTGAGTTACCAGGCGGTGCCGACACCTCGGGGGCAAATCGCTCCGGTCCGTCAGTTTCATTCTTTACATTTCCTTCCTTAACCCGTCATATTGTGAACACAGTGTAATGCAGAGCAACATTTGTAGAGGCCTTGTTTTTAGCTGTACTGCCCATATATGGTAAAGTTTTCTATCCCTACCATCTTTTCAATAAGGTTAATTACCAGATACACTGGTGAAGATTAGCTGCTAGCTAGCGGGTAAATAATGAGCATTTCTGGTATGGCAGGACAGCGTCATTGATTGAGTGCTTAACTAGCAAGCTAAATCCTCATGTTAATTTAAAGTATGCTACTGTACGTAGCTTACAAATCAGGGATTAGATATACTCAACTCAAAATTAAATCAATAAAAACAAAAATTCTTTGTTGTGGTAGGTGAAGCTAGAATGAAAGAAAGTAAACCCACTCTCAAATGTTATCAGGCTAGATTTAATTTAACAGCTCAAACAGCAGAGAAGTGAAGTAAATAAACGTCTGTTGGTTCAGCCTTCACCAGAATGTGGAAAAATGGATACACTAGTACAAATGGTTGTGTAGATGCATTTTAATTCCTGATTTAATTCTTTGTACATCTGTGAAATGCAAGTAGTCTTGGCATGTGACTCATCATAGGGTTGTCTAACATGAAAGGGGGGCCTGATTTACTAAAAAACTAATAACACAGCCAATGATTGGTGCAAGCCAAATGCCATGACCAATCATTGGTCATGTTGCTGGCTTTGCATTTGCTATATAGTTTTTCACGGGCTAAAGCCCTTAGTAAATCCAGCCCCTGGTGTCCTGCCTGGTCTACCAAAGATCCCTTTACAACACACTGATGGAGGTATATCCCACACACACGCACGTTTGTTTTATACTGCCAGTATAGTAATACATCTATTCTACTAGCACACGAGTGTGGGTTCACCTTTATCATTATATGCTACATTGCTTAAATGGATATTTTCCTTATGACTAGCTTGCTAATAATATAGCTAGCGTACCAGCAAAGTGGAAAATGTTGCTTGAAATGGATTGCTGGATAATTATTTAGAATTTTCTGTCAGCATCCTGTAAAACTGTTTGCATGTGCTGCAGTCGTCAGTTACTCTCTTAATTTTTGGTCATGTTTTATAAATGTGTTACATATGTTGTTGGGACGTCTCTGCCTTGGATTTTCCATGTTTTGGTATGGATGTAACAGGACAGAAACCACTCGACATGCACATCCCTGGGGATTGGATTATTTTGTTCATTCTCGGTGGTTAAACCTGCTCTGTAAGTTTGGTGGACAAGTTCAGAACCTTTTTTAAGTTTTACCCATCCCTAGCTGCAGTAGTAGGATTCCTTGCATGTGCCTAAAATATAACTGGAAAAAAACATGTTTTATATACAGTAACATATGTTATTTTGTTGTTCAAATTGGATTTGGAGGGGAAGCTGCAAGAGTAACCACTTCCTGCTCATTAGGTTGGGACAATCTATCGAAGCGGCCATTTTCTGTGATACTTCAGACTCAGTTCCTGTAGGACACTATGGCCTACTCATCTCATCTTGGTGCCTAATTATTCAATTAAGTGCAGTAATTAGCAACAAATGCACACTTTCCCCAGGTTCTCACTGATGGCTAATGTGGAGAAAGCCATTAGACCAACAGGAACATGGATGAACAACCGAGGAAAATTAATGTGGACAAATCCAATCTGGGAAGGGGATGAATCCAGGGAATTCTGAAAGAAACGTACTTGGCTTCGACAGTTAAGGGGAATACTTTGCTTGAGAATGCATTGTTCAGTTAATTCTTTTTTTTGTTTTGTTTTGAGAAACAAAAAGCTGAGCACAGACTCTCTACTTAGCCAATAAATAAATAAATATCAGCTAGTGTACGCCACGGAAAATGTAATATTGTAATGTGACAAAAAGTCATGCAGTGTGAAATTTGTTTTAGATTTAAATACAGAATGTGCTGACACATGCAGTCCCCTTTAACGTGTGGGAGAGTCACCCACCACTGTTTTCTTTCTTTTTTGTTCTTCTTTTGTAGCGGGTTGAAGAGCCCTGTCACATCACCTTGTGATTAAACTGGTGTATTAATTTTTGCACTCTACTGCAAATACAGTTCATGCGGAAAGGTGTTCCATTTTCTAATCCAAAATGTTTTACTGTGCAACATTCCATTGTGCATTCACTTAGAACAGAGGCATGCCACCCTTGTCCTGGACAGCCACAAGAGCTGCTTGTATTCATTGTGACTTAATTGATCAGTTTCAGCATTAATTATACAGGTACCTCACCTAGTCCCTTGTGTCTGAACTGGCTGCATTTACAGGTGAGAACAAAGACCAGCAAGCTCGGCTCTGCTCCCGGGCCATGGTTTTCCTTATAAAGACCATAGCATACATTCTGCGGTTTGTCCATGCTGCATGTTCTTGCATGTTGCTCAAGGACACAAAGGTTAAGTTCCACCCATGTTTTTAACCAAGGATTTTCTGGTAATTAGGGGAATTACCATACCTAATCACTACAGTAATATGCTGCCACGGCAACTGTTTATGTCGTTAGCATTAGCGTTCTGACTGTATTCCGGTTTTCGTACCCGTTCTCCGGTTGGCCCCATTAATCCTGGAAAATGCAAAGCCGTTAAACTGTGCGTGAAATCAAGATGGATTTCCGGAGCTCACCCCTCCCGTGCGAGTCGGGCGGCGGTGAGGTGCGGACCCCCGGGGTGCGGGGGGGGTGTGTGGGGGGGGGGGGGGGGGGGCGGTCACGACTGCCCTCACGCCCAGCACCTCGCGAGACGAATCAGTCTGTAGGCGCGTGCGGTCCGGAAGGCAAGTCTTCTACGCGCGGTAATTAACAGGGAAACCAATGAGACGTGGCCTGGGCCTGACAGCCTGTTTATTCCTCATTGCCGTCCTGTGGCGATGTTCCTCGTGTCATATTAACGCTCGCGATGCGAGCGAGGGGGGGGGGGAGGGAGGGGGAGGGGCGAGCCGTCCGCTAGGGGACATGATGAAGACCTCCGGGCGTGCAGCCGTCTCCCAGATACGAGCGTTGATGTCCCTGTCATGTTAAATGCTGCTGTTATTTTTCCTGTGTTCGTGTTCTGGCGAAACGTGCCAATGCACTCGCCGTGCTGTGTGCTGCAGAGTTGAGGCTAACTCCACTTCAGTTCAGTTCAGTCATCTCATACCTTAAATTCAAGTGTATTTTCTGAATTGGCCAGATTGACCCCCAGTGCTAGTGTGTATCATACAGCGGGTTCAAATGCAAAAGTACACCACCGTTTTACTCAGGCAACATGTGACAGCGAATATCATCCCACCACAAAAAATCCCTCTTTTTTTCCCCCTCAAATTCATTCTCCGGCCTAAAGCAATCCAGATCTGTTTGTCTTAATGAGGAGAGGTCGGGCGGCCTGGATTCAGCATCCTTCATTACACGAGGGATCCCCTCTGATTGAACGTGCTTCCTGCTGAGGAACAACATGATGCGTTTACGTTAAGATGATCAATGGAGCCTCTCTGTCAACAGCCTGTCGGAGACGTTTGAGAGTTAAATGGGAGATGAATGGGATGATGGGAAATGCCGAAGATTGATGCCCTTTCCGCGAGGATTTCTGTCTTTGTTCTGCCTTAAAGGTTCAGCGCGTCATGTGCAATTTGGTCCAAAACTTGAGATCATTGGTAATCTGGGCCAATGACGTATGATCTGTGCTGTGTGGCAGAACGGGCCGGAGGCATCCTGGGGTGGAAGCTTCTGGAAATGGCGCGGGATGGTTTTCCCTATCGCACCGATGGTGGCGTAAACGCCGTGTTCTTCCCCTGGAGTGACACGTTCCTCTCAGAATTATTGCGCTTAGCTGTGCAATCCAGGGCATTTAACAATGGCGGAAATCATCATAGTCTCAACTCCTGGGAATGGCTGTTTGGCTTAAATGATATATATTCCTTGAAGAAAAGTCCCGCTTAGACCAGCCTAAACTGGTTTAAGATGTGTTTTTGACCAGCTGGTTGACCAGCTGTTCACCTGCTGACCAGCAGTCCACCAGTTTGACTATCATCTTAACCAGCTATGACCAGCCACAGACCAGCTATTATCAGCTTATTTTGAAAACAAAGCTTAATAAGTTTAGAAAACCACACACTCTAAAAGGATGTGTTAATATGTTACCGCTTTTGTGTTACACATATACCATTTATGTGTAACAAAGTGAGACTTATGTATAACAAAGTCGGACTGTGTTGAAAGCAACACAAAATGTGTTGTCCTTGACTAGACATGGAGGTGTGTTAAAAAATGGCCCGGTTTAAATGTTGTTTTAAATCTGCTTTGAGAATGTGGCTGGTCTTTGCTGGAATTTTCCGCGGGGTTGCAGAAGTCACATTTGAGTACCCCGTGTTCTTAGTCCTGGGCCCCATTCTGTATGCCTCACACAATTCCCTCAGTAAAGGCCTGTCTCCTTAGCAAGCATGCGATCTGCGGCTGCCATCCTCTCTAGTGATGTCAAGCTGTCTGACAGACATCCTCGCGGTTACGCATCTCCTTCTTTGCCAGACTTTTCATCTGGGCCCCAGAAGTTTCTGATAAGGATACAGGGAAACTCTGAAGTTTAGCAGAGGGGGAATTGTCTGTCTCAACCCCGGAGTCTTCGTATTGCATATGGAAAGGGAAAGTTTCTGAGATTGGTTTCCTGAAATCTGATCCGTTCTGTTAAGTTTTATAGGCTGAGTTTGGCTTGAATCGCTGCACCCAGTTTACGTCTAACCGTAGATCACGATTCGTCTGAGGAAGTAGATGGCCGCCGGTTTGCTAGTGAAGCTTGGCCCTCGGTAGCTGGGTGGGCCTATTTCACATGCGAGTCTTGCCCCATTAAGGTCATGAACCAGGCGAGTGAGACCAGGGCTTTCTGTCACAACACCGAAGATCTTATGACAGCAAGCCGCATATATAAATACCTTTGATACGGCTTTCACTGGCTAGTTGCAAATAAACGGAGAGCCACTAGGATGGTGTGGGAATTACACAGATCTGCAGACATATTTGTCCAGACACCCTTGGCATCCGAAAGCTGAAAGAATTATCTCTGTTTCGAAATGCACAATGTTGTGACAAACTGCCCCTTATTCTCGGAATTCACATCTTTTTTTTTTTTTAACTCGCTTATGTGATTTAACCTTCTACTGGAAACCCAACCAGGTGGTTGAGAACTTTTTTTTGCATGCGAGTAAAGATATAAGCCTTGTAATGCGAGTTTTACTGCAAATAATGTGTTAAAAATTTGTAAAATGTGTAAATCTAGCAGATTTTGTGGATTTTCAGCTTGGTGGCAGTTATGTGCGTTATATGTTTTGAAGAAAAATAAAAGCTGGAAATTCATACATGGTAAATTATGTCTTGTCAAGCTCACAGTGATGAATATTATGCATACCTGTTACTTTTTAGACATCCCAGGCATCATATGAATATGTTGCTTGTCAGTAGATGTGAAAAAGTACAGTATGGCTGTTATCTGAGAACACTATTATCAGTGTTCACTACGCAGTTCAGCTGCTGTTTTAGGGTAATAGAACACATTAGAAACGCTGAACACAGTACAGCACACTAAAAACTGTTATAAGAGCTTTGACACAAGTGTACTGATGCTACATTGTATTTAAAAATATGATATTTAGATTCAGATAGCTATTTTAAGCCTCATAGATGTCTGGCTATAGGATGAAGTCACAATAGATATCTGTCACCATTTATCTTTTTTTTTTCCAACAGAAGTATATTTGCCAAACTACATACTGGCTCTTATGTATGTTTGACCGGTGGAAATAAACAAATATTTCTATCTTACCAACTTCTGCCTTTTTTGATCCATTATTGGCCTAAAAAGCACTGAATACTGTTTTACATTTCCTTCGAGACAACACAAATCACATAACATAGTCCCCTAAAGTAAAAAAAAAAAAAAATAATACATTTAAAAAAAACTGTTTTCTGGGCACTGGAATATCTGCCTGCCTTCATGGAGGTTGTGTTTATGTCCACGAGAGCTGCAGAAATAAACCAGTAAAATACTGTCAGTGTCAGGCAAATTAGAGATGATTTGCGTCTGGTCAGCGGAGAATACTGTGCAGGTCCAGGCAGAGCATCATAAGTTTGGCCTGCAATTCATCGCGGGCGACAGCATTTCTGTAGGCCTCATTTGAACACACATTCTTCGTTTGCTGCCAGGAAGTGGGCAGTTAATTAGGCGAGCTAATTATAAAGCCTAATTAGTCTTGGAATCAACTGAAAACTTTGTTGCTGCGAGTTTTCCGCTGCCAGTGTGCAGTACATCTCACACGTTCTATTTTTGTCCCGATCAGAGGCACATTAAGTATATGATAACTGAACTGTGCTCGTATTTCTCAGATGCCATTAATCAAGAATAATTTTTTATTATTTTTTTTGGACCTCCCCCCAAAACACAGATGTCAGGCTCTGCTGTAAACAGGTCCATATCCACTCAGATAGTCAGATGGCTGGTTGTGGGTTGGCAGTTTAGTTGGTGCTGCATAGCTGCTGATTACACAGAGCACTGGGGGCTTATCTGTCCATTGACTGCCTGTTTGGAGCACTAGCCTTACACTTTAACTCAGGCCTAATGCTGCATTACCATAGACACTCCTGTGCTGCATTACCATAGACACTCCTGTGCTGCATTACCATAGATGCTCCTGTGCTGCATTACCATAGACACTCCTGTGCTGCATTACTATAGATGCTCCTGTGCTGCATTACCATAGACACTCCTGTGCTGCATTACCATAGACACTCCTGTTTCACAGAGTGCAGGCTGCTTAGTGTGTTATCTATGCCTTGGTGTCACTTACCCACCCGTGTCTCCACCATGTTTGGGCATATCAGTTCTGAAAACAGGAGAAGAGCCTGTGGGTGGGTGCATGGCAGGTTGTTAGCAGGAGCTAATAGTAACCAATGGTAACTGGTAGCCAATAGAGCTCTGATTAATTTAAACCCACCCGACCTATTGCCAAGGCACTGCGAGCTAGTGATGTAGGCCAGGGATTTAACCTGTAAAAATCTGCTATAGCACCTGGGCTGTCGTCACATCTAAACAGTATCTGTTTAGCTGCGCCTATAGGCAACGATGAATAAGAAGGACTATCTTTTTGATTTCTCATAAGCGATGGAGTTTTTTAATGCAATCTGACTGTAATTTACAGAGTTACTCTTTTCCGCGTTGAGCATGTTTAACCGCCCTCCCTGTCTGAAGAGCGCAGGATTGGTCGAAACGGGTCTGAGCGTGAGCAGCTATAGGCCGCAGCCTGTTTGTGGCACCTAGCGCAGCCTGTTAATAAACGCCGCGTCTCGCCGAAGCGTGCTGCTCTGTCTCTCTGCTGCGGCCGAACCATCGGCACCCCCGGCTTAACAACAGGCAAAGGCGGTGCCTTTTAATCGCTGTGGGAATATCCTCGAGGGACGGTGCGCTCGCGCACGCGCGCGAAAGAAACGCAGCTTTGCAAAGAATGGCTGGTAAACGTTGCACTGCGGCTTTATTGAACTGGTCCTCCACCCTGGGCACCTCTTTTACATTCTGAGCCATGTCGTGAATGCTAATTTGGAGACTGCGAAAGGTCACATGTAATTTGATTTCCACTGGTCTTTTCAGATGTCTCCAGCGAACTGGAGTACAAACCCACACAAAAATGAGTTATTTAAATGTCTTCATTATAGTGTAGAAGTGGGTGACACCATTTGCTGAAATCAAATATCACAGGGAAATGAAGTTGCGATGCACTAAAAGGTTCCAGCTAGTGCCACAGCAGCCAATATCGATTTTGCTTTTTATTTTGGGAAGCCCACAGCTGACTGTAAATTCTAAAAAAAATGATTATCTTTGTCATCCCCAGTGAATTCACATTTGCAAATCTTCAT
This sequence comes from Anguilla pacifica, assembly GCA_039654925.1. Lineage (NCBI taxonomy): Eukaryota > Metazoa > Chordata > Actinopteri > Anguilliformes > Anguillidae > Anguilla > Anguilla pacifica. The sequence continues at coordinate 45,698,101 of CM077294.1, forward strand.
GAATTTCACCCACCTTACAGCATCTTTTCTGCTCTGACTGTGCTACACCTGTGGGAGCATGGTTTGGTTCTACTCTAGTAATTGTGGGTAGAATGGAATTATAATCTTGCATCCTGCCCTGTATCGCAAGACCTTGATCGCCTCAGCAGAACTGAAAGGCTTAGCTAAAGGGGGAAAAAAATCAATTAATTAAAAAATCTATAAGAATTCACAATACACAGTCTGTATGTGACATCGCATCTCAAATGGAAGCGGGTTCCAGCCATTTTCTCACATAGGGCATGGGGCATTACAATATTTTTAGGCCTTTTTGAATTCAGTTCAATGAAATTTTATATGTGTAGACTTTTTTTGTACAAAGGGTATTGTCACAGAGCAGCTTTTACCCGACTGTCTCGGTGCGATATACAGTTCCTCAAGGTTGGTGTTCCAATTTGCACAATTTGCTACTCACGTATTCTTCTGCTGAAATGAAGTACTTCGTTTTGGTCATTATTCCCAGAAAAGTGTTTGCGTGCGTGTGTGTGTGTGTGTGTTTGTGCGGCTGTGAGATTTTTTTTGTCTTCTCTGTTATGTGCGACTAAGAATGTGTCATCCCCCCCCCCCCCCCCCCCCCCCCCGAGCAACTTGGCAAGGATCTCCCCTAGTCACGACACTCTCCTTGGATTTACATTGGCTGGCACGGTTTCCAGAAGGGGATGCTGGTCCTGCTGTGTTCTAATGTGCGGATTTGGGAGAGCCCTGGGAGCCGTTCGCGCAGGTGGTGGCCCCGCTGGTTTTGGGGAAGGCTTTTGCTTAACATGACGGAGGGGCTGTAGAGCCTTCCCCGACCTTCCCCGGCCTTCCCCGACCTTCCCCGACCTTCCCCGGCCATTAGCATTTTCCGGGACTTGAGTCCGTCCTTGCGGGAGGTCAGGATTGACTCCTCGCAGTGCAGGAAGTGATGAAGCTGATTGGTCTCGGCCGCGCCGGCTGGTGGAGAGATCACACGCACCTGGGCTGCGTTAGCTAATCAGCCCAGGTGCTTAAAGGTGTGTTTCTCTACACAGTTTTGGGGCCGAGATTGGGAAAACGCGACGAGAGAGCGAGTTTTGAGTCTCACTTCATTTAGTTTCAGTTTTGCTTTTTTTTTGAACATGACGGAGAGAGTAAACCGCCACTGAAAAGTAGGAGGAGTGGGTCCGGGTGGAAAGCAGGCCAGCTACGAGCAGCACACTGACAAGTGGTCGCTCTGTTTTACTTTCTTTTGCCTTTCTTATTTTAGTTTGTTGATTTAGTTTTTAGTTTTCACCCGGAACTCGCTTATGTTTTTGTGGGTGCGTTCTCTCTCTCTCCAACTGCAATAACAAAATGGTAGTTGTATGATCTCATGATGTATACCTTTTTTTGAAAATGGCCAATATGGTTATCTGCAGGTCATAAAATCAGGAGTAATGTTTTCTTTTGGTTCCCTTTTTTTTGGGGGGGGGGGGTGTTGCAGAAGTAGTTTAATAATATAAGAGCCCTGAACTTATGCATCCTGTGGTCTTGAGTTAAAAAAAAATAAACATAACTTTTGTTTTGCTTATATGCAACCATTTAATATGAACATTTTACTATGGCTTCTGAGTAACCCGTTCAAAGATGATATATAACCAGCTGTATATATTTTTTATTGTCATAAAAATGTGCAGTAATATATTGTGTAAATGTATTTAGTTCAATAGTAATAATAATAATTATAGTAATTATAATAATCCTTGTACATAATTTGATAGGTTATTGTTTTTTGTCAGAAATATCAGGGGACAATCAAAAGAATTAACTATTTCAATAAACAATTGAAATCCATTTTATACCTTTTAAAGGTCAGATGCACATGAGTTGCTTAGCCTGTTTATAAGGTATGGGAGAGAACCTCTCCAATAACGTGCCTCTAAGTCCTGTGGCCTTTCCTATTGGAAGGCAGTCAAAGGAAATTCGAGACATGGCTGTATCTAGTGTTGTAAGAAAGGCCGGCTGGCAGAACTCGCTGTACCTGTGCATGCCAAGGCAACCCCGCTCCACGGCTACCCCACCCCCGCCCAAACTGCACAGGGTGTACACCACAGATTCCTTTTAAATGTCAAAGCCAGGCAATGGAGAGCACTGCGTGCCCTTGTAAGTAAATAAATGAAAACTTGTGAAGGTTATTAGAAGCGATTCTTTTATCCGGCAGACTTTGCAGAGGTGAAGGCCAGTAAGCGTTGTTCTGAAACATTTCTCCTGCTGCCCCGATCTGATGATGCACAGAAAGCGAAGCACACAAGGGTTTCAACGCAAGGCGCACAGCTCCTTGAATGCATCTTACGGACACGCAAAAGCCTTCTCCAGAGGTCTGTGAAGACCTATCAGCCGGCTCATCTGGAGGAAATGCACAAAAGCACAAATGCCATACAGCTTGTTTCTTTCCATGGCCTTTTTTATTTATGATAAACTTTGAGAGCTTTTTTTCTGGAGCGGTTGCTTAGCAGAGGCAGATACGCAGGCTGAGCAGAAGCACGCTTGAGGAGCAACTCATGATGAAAAGCATTGCGTGCGCAGGCGGGCTCGTGAAACATACAATGAAAATGGCACAGTGACAATAGCAGAGTCTCTACTCTGTGCATGAATTATATAGCATTCCGCATACACTCATTTCAGTGGATGGCGCTGACCATATTTTAGATGCGTCTCACAATTCAATGTTAGATTGCAAATGAGACAGTGTCCGTATTTGCATAATATGCATATTGCATACTGTATGTGAGGGAGTCTTCACATCAGTAACACTACAGTATATATTCTACAGCCTCTTTTCACATATTTCCTGGCTTCAAACCTAGTGGAAACTCAAAGGGCTTGTTCAACGCAGGAATCAATTTTAAATTATTTACGTTGTCTTGTAACAATAAAAGAATTTAAAAAATCAATTTGTCCAATCAATCAATTGAAGAGCGGAAACAAGGGGGACACATTGTAATGGTTTAATTTTTCATCTTAATCTGCTTGTGGCAGAACGCTTCATACAGAAGGGACTCGGTAATTAGATTTTTGTAATTAGATTCTTGCGCTTTAATTTTCTGCGCGCATTTTCAAGCGCACAACTGTAAAAAGCGGACCCGCAGAGACAGGCTGAAGCTCTTTCAGAGGCCCGAAAATCCTGCGGTTTTTCGTGATGCTTTCTTCCCCCCTCCTCTCTCGTTTTTTAAACAGCAGTAGTCAGTTAAAAGGAGAACTCCGGTGCGCTAATGCTTTTTTTTCGGTTTTGTGTCTGCAACCTTCCAGTGCCCCCCGAAGGCTTTACATAACGCCCAATTAGGGCTGGGGAGAGAGAACGCCCTCGCAGCCGCCAGGGTAAGAAAGTCATCAAGTCAGGGAGTCTTACCGGTCTGTGAAGCCTCTGGCAATTCTCCCCCTGGTCTCCGGCTTACGGTAAGTCCCCGAAATCCTGGCCGGCACCACTTCAGAGGATCTTCGGCGCGGGGGGAAGTTTCTTCGCTCATTAAGGACTAATATCTGGTCCCGCAGGCCTCGTCTACCCAGGAGTCTGCGGTGGATGAGGGTTCCGTTCGGCCTCTCCTCCGCGTAACTTCATCTTACACCCCACAGCTCGGCTTCAGCCAATTACAGCCGCGATATGAGGGCGTTTCGCCCAACTTCATTTTTTAAAGCTGTTGCATATTTGTAACAAGAACCATGAAAGCCAGGAAAACTCCAGGCTGGTGCTTTGTTGGAATTTTTAGTCGCACCTATTAAAAATACGGACAGTCTAGTTTCCTTCTAGAATGATTCACATTAAGGTTTTTAACGCATACTATGAGTGGTCCTTCATAAGAGCGACAGTGTACTGCAAAATTATTGGGACGGTCGTGTCAGTTTGGTTGTTTTTTTCCTCTGTACTAATCAAATTAGTATTTTCAAATCAGACAATAAATATGAGGCAATTTTCGCAATGTCTGTGTTTATTTCAATTGTTTCTTTTTTTTAAAAACATTGAAGTGAGGATTGGGACAGAGTAAGTTTCAACAAAATTAATGACTTACAATGTCAATATTTTGCTGCGTACCCTGTACATTTGATGACTGTATTGAGTCTGTGACTCATGGGCATCACTTGGTTCGTGATGTGATCTTTTGAGAGTTTCTGTCATGATTTTATTGCTGCCTCTTTCAGTTGTTGTGTTTCCTGCAGTTCCAGACTTTAGTTTTCTTTTGTGCAAGTGAAAAACATGTTCAATGGGATTTAAATCTGGTGACGGACTGGGACATGTCAAACACTTCCATCTTTTCTTCCTGACAAGTTCCTTGGTTGAGTTTGCTGTACGTTTTTGGCCGTTGACTTGGTGCACGATCGACTTCTGTCCATCGGGACTGGTGGCATTTCTCTGAATATTGGTGGGAAAGATGTTGCTGTACGCATCACCTGTCATTCAGCTGCTGCCATCACTGGTGACATCATAAAGACCGTTGAGCTGTTTCCAGATGCAGCCGTACAGGCCCAAGCCACCGCATCCCCTCCCCTGTGCCTGACCGATGAAGCAGTATGCCGAGGGTCCGGAGCAGTCCCTCTCCTTGTCCACACTTTCACCTTTCCATCACTCCGGTAAAGGCTTATCTTAGTCTCATCTGTCGGTAAGGCTTGCTTCCAAAACACATCATGTTCTTCTTTTTTAATTAATTTTCCCCCCCATATATTCCAATGTGACCTTTCTGTTCTTGGTGCTGGTGAGAGGTTTACATCTGGAAGTGTAGACTTTGTTATTTGCCTCACTCAGTTGTCTGTGTACAGTGTCCAGTAATGCTTTCACCCCCAATGTATGGAGATCATTATTACTCCAACCGACAATTTTATTTGTTTATTTATTTTTCCACAGCTCTTAAAACCATCCTGTCATCTCTTTCTGACATCTTCCACAGACGGCCTGATCGCTGGTGATTCCCTGAGTCCTCCTGTCTTTCGTTTTTTCTGTAGGGTGTTCCATACTGTTGACATTGGAATACACAAACATTCTGCAACAGCTCTAATTGATTATTTCTTTCCTTTCACCCCCACAGTAGCTTTCTTGGTTCTCTTACTCACTTCTCTGGCCCTCATCTGCAGTTTTCAGTGTTCTTGTTTTTCTCATAAAGTAGACTTAACAGACACTTCCAAAGGATATAGCTCACCCAAGCTGTGAACTATCCATTTATAAATACAGTAAAATGGCAAACCTGCAAAATTTGATACTACTGATGGTCATTTGTGCCAATACTTATGCTGACTTTAAATGGGGGAACTTGACTAGTTGAATGCCATTGTTGTAATACAGTTCAATGTCTGTTTAAAAAAAAAATTGATAAAATAAATGCAAACATTTAGAATTTTGCCTCAGTCATTGTTTTATTTGAAAATACAAATTTGTTTACTACAAAGGAAAAGCAATTACCAATATTTCTGCATTTAACTGTATATATTTCCTTCAAAAGCACTACGTAAACATTCATATAACTGCAAATAGGCTTATCCTGCAAATAGACACACACCTCCATATGCCTGCTTGTGGTTGTTGACATTGTCAGTGTTTACTCAGAGCTTATGAAGGTGCTAAGCATTAGTTAGCTCAAATGAAGGACCATTCGTAGACGTTTTAACTTTTTTTTCCAGTGTTTATTTGCGGCTTGTAGCAACAAGGGTCGAGTGGCGCCTCTAGTACTCCAGCCGAACCCGTGAAGGTGACACTCGCCCCACCCCCCCCCCCCCCCCCCCCCCCACCCCGACAGGGAAACAGGTCCCACACCGGCACATCCGCTCGTGGAGTCTTTTCGAGAGCTCCGAAACGGCCAGCCTGGTGCCTGATACTCTCTCGGCTATCGATCCCACTTCCACCTGGGCCCTGGACAGAACCCGCACAAAAAAAAAAAAAAAAAAAAAACGCTGATGCTCCATTAAAGCTGGGGGGGGGGGGGTTTACTGGCCTCCTGTGAGAGAGAGAGAGGGGAGAGACGGAGCGGTCCAAGAGAGACATTAGCGCAAGGGGGGGGCGGGCGGCTCCGAGGAAGGATACCTAAAGCCGGAGATTAAGTGAAATAATTATCATACCAATCAATAGCGAGGGGGAGAGAGAAAAACACAACCGAGAGATAAGCCATTGGGATTATTGACTTGTCAAGTGTCACGTTTAGCACTTTTCAGAGCGGGGTCTGCTTTGCAATTCCAACCACCCGCAGCCGGCACCTGACAGGTAATTAATCGGGCCCTCACCTAAGAAAAAGGAGCCCGAGAAATGAGATTAAGTACCTTAAACGATGAAACGATTGAAATTTATTTATTAATTTTTTTTTTAAAAGGCACACCTTTGACATTTGTGTCTGTTCGCTATTCTCGCTCTTTGTAGTGAGGTCAGGACCTGGGCGTGTTTGGTAGCAGTGGTTTAAAAAAAAAAATCAAAACAAACAAAAAAATAAAATCCTGTCAGTTCTCATGCCTCTACAATGCCAAACAGCAATACTCAGGTCTGTGGTGCTTATGAGCTGGAGAGCCTAATGCGGTCAGCCATCTCAGTGCCTCCTCTGTCTACTGAGCAGCTGACTGCACATTTCCATCGACTGGGGGAAGGACTGAGAAAAATATAACACCTGCAAAACTCACATCGTGTTAAATATCTTTTCTGCGCGTGGAAGGGGAACAACAAAACAGTAATTAGGACGGCGGGCTCCTGATTTCAACACCCCACGTTTTCTCTCCAATCCCCCAGTTGCCACCAAAAAACAAACAAACTGATATTTGAACTGTAAATGTGTTCATCCAACCCACAGTTCTGGTGATAAAAAAGAATACTGTACATCTTTACCCTGGAGGAAAATTCTTGGTTTTCAAACCCATCAAATATTATCATCCCATTTTGGAAATGTCTGCGAAAGGTATAAAAATTGCGCTGAACTGTGGAGTTTTTATGGTTGGGGCTAATGTGTGCCAAGGGGTGCGTTGACTTCCGCAGTTCCGTGCTTCGTGTGATCCGGGCTGTCTTCTGATTCAAAGTCAGACGGGCTATCAAAGGCTTCAGGCCCCCTGGTTTGACCCCACCATCTTTCTTTCCTCCCTCTCACGTGACTGCGCTGTGGATTTCTGCTGAAAACATTGGTCTAATATCAAGTCTAAGACTATTATTCAGAGCCTATATGTTTGTTTTGATGTACCTGACACAAAACGTATCTATTGTGGGGTTTGTGGAGGCCTTTTGATGTAATTCCCCTTAACTATAAACCACACCACTGCAGCAAATCACACGGTCTGTTGTCCTTGATTTACAAGCATTGATCCCTATCTGGTTGGTACCAAGACAAGTACGACAGGCTTAATTTGGCTTGTAAATAATGTCCTTTACACATGAGGCCCCATGGCAGTGTGAAGAGAAGTCAGATAAGCTTATCTGTGCATCATTAAAACACTTTGATTGGCAATGTTATGGGCTACCCAGTTTGCATTGGGAACCGCATGCATTCAATATTGCAATACAGTATTGCAATTTCTGAAAGTAGCAATAATTCGTATTTTTGTACATTGGCAGAACAGAGAAAGATGGACTGCCCTCACCCTCAATCTCAGCCTGCAAATCTGTAAATCACAAGTTGACTGTAAATTTGGACAAAAATAAAGACTCGTGTGACTGCATATATTATCTCTTTGATGCTATTAATATAGTATAACAATAAACTGATAGCAATCTAATAGCAATCAATTGCTCTGCTCTAAAGTGCATTTAGGTTTCTGTTTAAATTATTCATTAAGCTGTCTGCTAGTCATCAGCTGTATGTAGCAGTGGACCTCATTTTTGTTTATAGTTGTTCTCCAGCCATGCAAAATGGCTGCCAGAGAAATGGTCCTGGAAGATGCACTTCCATTCCTAAAGAAAAGAGTATGCTGTGCATCATGTAGACATTGTGCATTCTAACCTTCCTGGACCAGAAACTATGCAGGTAAGCAGTGGTTACAACCTCAGCCAAGGACAAAACTAATAGAGCCTGTCTCAGTCAGCCAATGAGGAGACTTTCAGCAAATAGAACTTGTCTCAGTTAGCCAGTGAGGAGACTTTCAGCAAATAGAACTTGTCTCAGTTAGCCAATGAGGAGACTTTCAGCAAAAAGAACCTGTCTCAGTTAGCCAATGAGAAGACTTATACAAATAGAGTCTGTCTCAGTCGGCCAATGACGAGACTTCAGAATCCCATACTAAGGCATTGGAAATAGAGTGCAACAATGCATTACACACACACACTCACTCAGTCACTCACTCATTCATTCAGACACACACACACATTCTCGCTCTCTCTCACACATACACACACACACACACACTCTCACTCACTCACTCACTCACTCAGTCAGTCAATCACTCACACGCACACACATTCACCCCCTCTCTCTCACACACACACACACACAGAGGAATTTTCCCCATTTTTGTACATTAGCTGTAAGAAATGGACAACCTTTTCAATAAGTACCCTGGGACTATACCAAGAAAAAAGCAGAGCAATTTTTGAGAATATTTCTAGAGTCTATTTTCATTAAATGGTGTGTATGTACAATATGAGGTGCTACGTAGTGTAGAAAGTCTCTTGTGCTTTACAAATACTATATTATATAATACTAAATTATTATTAGTGTTGTTATTATTATTATTATTATTATTATTATTATTATTATTATTATTATTATTATTATTATTATTATTATAAACCAGAAGTTCCCCTGTTTATGAAAGCAGAACATAATTAAGACCGCATGTTCAGAAGAGGAACCTGCATTTCCAGTGGAAAATCTGAATGTACAATCATGAAATTTGAGAAGGTGAAACTGAATAGAGGAACTGTTGGTTATATTGGTAGGAAGTTGGAAATATATCTATCTTGACCTCTTGCTTTAATAGCTTTCCCTATTTATTTATTTTTCCTGTTTAGTACGGATTCGAATATGAACTTTGGACATCTCCATTTTCTCAGGAGATGTTTTTATCGTTTGTCTACTGCAGTCCAAGCAGCGTACCCTAGACAGAATGGTGGCTGAATGTGCTTCTCACGCCATTAACCTGGCTTTCCCCTGGATCTATAGCGACGACGATTTGCTGTTCCAAATTGGGGAATTACTCCTCTGCGGTGTCAGAGGCGGGGTGTAACCTCAGAAATGTGGACTTCAGGAGACAGGCCTGACGTACCGGCCTCTTTCCCTTTCTGATTTTCGTCAGATTCACCTCTGCCCAATTATCCCCGCGAATGAGCTGGCCGAGCAAGCTCAGAATGTCTAAATGACAATTCCATTCCGATTCCAAATGATAGATCTCTTTACTATTTCTATTTCAGTTCCTATTGCAAATGGGCAATTTCAAGTCGGTAACAATTTCATCGCTTAAAGATTACAATTAATGATCCGTTCCCCCACTTCATGGAATTTGGATTGGAATAGTCCCCTCAAATTAAACTGAAACTGCCCCCTTGGTGATCGGTAAACTAGACTGAACGCAATATACAGTAAGGTTCAGTGTTAAGTGTTATTTCAACTCTTAACAGAGTTTATATGTGTCCAATACGGACCACATTTACTCTATTTGAGTAAAACGGACTCTGTAAGAGTTGATTTAACACTGAACTTTTTACCGTGTAGTATTTAATAAGCATCCAAAATAAACAACAAGGAATACTTCTAAAAAAGTACACTTGCACAGATTTTTATTCAGATCTAGGTAATCTAACGTTGTCTATTTCAGTCTAGCCTGTGCTCTTGTTTATTAAAAGAACGAGGCTGCTGTGTTTGGTTCCATCAGGATTTGGAGGATGTGTTGTCCTTGTTTGCAGTGGAGTGTGGCTCCTCCCCCCCCCCGTCTCCACCCCTGTCTGTCACGCATTAGGACCTGAGTATGAGGAGAGAGATGTCAGTGTCAGCCGGACTTAGCCCTCCTGACTGCAGAGTAAGCCCCGCTCCACGGACGGGGGGGATCGATGCTCCGACAGCCGCTCGGAATGGAGCTGTAGCCTCACGCCCGCCATGCCACCCCGGCGCTGAAGACTGAATTACCCTGCTGGAGACAAAGAGGAGATCAATACATCTTACAGGCCCTTTGATTCTGATGATGTTACGACAAACACACACACACATGCATGCACGTGCTCACGCACGCACACAGACATGCATGCACATACTCACGCACGCACACAGACATGCATGCACATACTCACGCACGCACACACGCACACATGCATGCACATACTCACGCACGCACACATGCATGCACATACTCACGCACGCACACACGCACACATGCATGCACATACTCACGCACACACGCACACACACATGCATGCACATACTCACGCACGCACACACGCACACATGCATGCACATACTCACGCACGCATGCACACACACATGCATGCACATACTCACGCACGCACGCACACATGCATGCACATACTCACACACACACACACGCACACATGCATGCACATACTCACGCACGCACACACACACACATGCATGCACATACTCACGCACGCACACACACACACGTATGCACATACTCACGCACGCACACACACATACACATACGGACATATGCATGCACGCGCACACACACACGAACACATGCATGCATGCACATACTCACGCACGCACACACGCATCCACACATGCACATATGCACACATGCACACGCACACACCCATCCACACATGCACACATGCACACACACACACGGTGATAAACATTTGTGTTTCTGTTTGCCAGTTCACACACATAATCCGTATCATTGCACTGGTGCACACTGCATTCTTTATTGTGAATTGTGAAGTAAAGTGCAATTAAATTTACAATATTGGCGGAACATTGTTTCTACAACTATTTCTGATCATCATTGTGTACTGACAATTTTGATTGCCATATTCTTGCCCCTAATGCGAATTTTGACTTGGAAAAACCATCTGCTTATTTCATTTTGATCGTAAATGATTATATCAGTTTATATCTCTGTAAGCTAGACAATTCTCTTGAGCTTTTCCGAAAGATTAATACTGCCTTGCAAAGCAAATATGACAATATATCTTCTTTGGCACATATAGAAAGTTAATGATCGTAACCCTGGGAAGCTGCCAATGTACCGGTGAAAATGACAAACTCAGGCATGAGCAAACAGAATTATATTTATAAATCTGCAACCAGGTTTTTGGCAGTGCAGCTATAATTAAATTGCATGTCATGTTCTTTTCTATGCCTCTCTCTAATAACAAAGCTGTGCTCCTCCAAAATGAACTAGCATAAAAAAGCAAGTATCGCATAAATGTAAAATTGCCCATTTGAGTTTTGAGTTTTAGAACACCATTACTGCAAGCATCACATTTGTCTCCATGATTTTCCTCTTTAATCTTTTAAGCTGGCAGCTGCCAAGCGTGTAGACACTGTAACGATGCAGATTGTGCTTCAACGGTAACAAAAGGTGCATGACGTGTTATCCCTGTGTCCTACAGGTACATTATGTACAGAGTGGAAACAAGGTCGTGGAGCAGTGTTGGGTCTTTCAGTCGTTGGCTGACGTTCCCCACTGGGGCAATGAAATGCACCCATTAGATGGTTTTTTTTTTTTTTTTGATTCCTGTTTTTTTTGGGGGGGGGGGGGGAGCTCTTAATATTACTTTGGAAGTCATCAGCTCTACTGGAGGTGAAAAAGGACACTGTCAAAATGATGTCGTAGAACAGCAGGCAAAATATGAAAAAACCGTCCGACTCATTTTTCTTAATCTACTTTTGACGTGCGGAGTACTCCATGAGGAAAAGGGCTATTTTTTCCTCCTATTTTCTTCAAAAGAGCATGAATCGGCCGACCCTGAAATCCTTCCCTGAGCTTTCCTGGTTGGACAAGATTGATAAAGTTTTACGGTAGGTGGCACAAAGTAAAAAAAATAAATAAAAAATGACACTGCCAGGTATATAACGATGCCAAGTCGTTAGCTCCAGCTCCTTTTGAAAGCATTTATTATCTGCTCTTATCAATTTATTTGGCAAGCCTTCTTTTCAGCAGATGCCTACGGTTATTAATCACTGAGGTCAATCAGATCTCAGGCGATGATAATCTCTTTTTTCTGAATGAGCACTTTGCCTGCTAAGGCTGCTGTTTCGGACCTGGAGAATTTATGGTTGATGGCCCGGTTGTCGAATCCTTGGCACCCGTGTGGCCACAAGGGACTGTGTAACTCCCACAATGCCACAACTCCCACAATGCCTCAGTCTACTTCTGCACGCCATGGGGTGTGTTTCACACCTGATCCAATAGGCATGCAATCTAGAGGTGCCCCTCCCCGCCCCGCCCTTCTGCAGGAGCCCACCCCACCCCGCCCTTCCTCAGGCCCCATATCATATCTTACTGCATTGAGATTAGTGAGGGGTAAACATCGTCCTCGTACACAACCCCACCCAGCCCCGCCCCGCCCTTCTGCAGGACCCCACCCCGCCCCACCCTTCCCCAGGGCCCCGCCCCGCCCTTCCCCAGGGCCCCGCCCCGCCCTTCCTCAGGCCCCAGCTCGTATCTTGCTGCATTGAGATTAGTGAGAGGTAAACATCGTCCTCGTACACAACCCCACCCAGCCCCGCCCCGCCCTTCTGCAGGACCCCACCCCGCCCCACCCTTCCCCAGGGCCCCGCCCCACCCTTCCCCAGGGCCCACCCTTCCTCAGGCCCCAGCTCGTGTCTTGCTGCATTGAGATTAGTGAGGGGTAAACATCGTCCTCGTACACAACCCCACCCAGCCCCACCCTTCTGCAGGACCCCACCCCGCCCCGCCCTTCCCCAGGGCCCCGCCCCGCCCTTCCCCAGGGCCCGCCCTTCCCCAGGCCCCAGCTCGTATCTTGCCGCATTGAGATTAGTGAGGGGTGAACAGGGCCCTCGTGCAGGATGCGGAGCTAATGGGGCGGGGGGGGAAGATGGATGGCGGCCATCGCGGCAGGACTGAGGGGAAATAGACGCTGATAAGCGTGTGATACATGACAGGGAGCACAGCGAGATGGAGCCGCTTCAATCTGCGCGGCGAGGAGAACGAGCAATCGCCAGGCCCTCGCAAGACGGGTAATTTCCCATCATCCCCGGCAGTGCACCCTGCTTCCTGTTTGCACAGCAGAGCGGGATGCATTGTGTGTGTGTGTGTGTGTGCACATGATTGTGTGTGTGTGTTCGTGTGCGTGTGTGTGAGAGAGGGAGATAGAGAATGTGTGTATGTGTGTGTGAGAATGTGTGCATGCACGTGTGTGTGTGTGTGTCTGTGTGTGTGTGTGCGCGCATGTGTGTGTGTGCACATGATTGTGTGTGTGTGTGTTCGTGTGCGTGTGTGTGAGAGAGAGAGATAGAGAATGTGTGTATGTGTGTGTGAGAATGTGTGCATGCACGTGTGTGTGTGTGTGTGTGTGTGCATGTGAGAGAGAGAGTGCATACAGTATATACATATATAAAATGTGTGAGTTTTGGTGTGTGTGTGTGAGAGAGAGAGAGAGCCAGTGAGTGCATATATATCTGTATGTGAGTTTGGGTGTGTGTGCATGAGAGAGAGAGAGCCAGGGAGTGCATATACAGTATATCTGTATGTGAGTTTGGGTGTGTGTGTGTGAGAGAGAGAGAGAGAGAGAGAGAGAGAGAGAGCCAGTGAGTGCATATGTAGTATATCTATATGTGAGTTTGGGGGTGTGTGTGTGTGTGAGAGAGAGAGAGAGAGAGAGAGAGAGAGAGCCAGGGAGTGCATATACATCTGTATGTGAGTTTGGGTGTGTGTGTGTGTGTGTGTGAGAGAGAGAGAGCCAGTGAGTGCATATATAGTATATCTGTATGTGAGTTTGGGTGTGTGTGTGTGTGTGTGTGTGTGTGTGAGAGAGAGAGAGCCAGTGAGTGCATATATAGTATATCTGTATGTGAGTTTGGGTGTGTGTGTGTGTGTGAGAGAGAGAGAGAGAGAGAGCCAGTGAGTGCATATATATCTGTATGTGAGTTTGGGTGCGCATGCTTTTATGTGCTGGATGAGTGATGATCATGAGGCTTGTTTGGGTAGCCTGATGTGCAGTGTAATGAAGGGCATAAATCCAGGCGGGTTTTAAGGGAGGAGCTGGGCCGGCTCGTATCAGTGCACGCTGGACAAACGGCTCAGAGCAAACATGCACAAGCCACAGCCTGCAGACAGCGCGTCAGTACGGCACCGTCTGGGCAAATGGACTTCTGCACTCTGCCTACAGTAAGGACAGGGTGTGTACAGTGTGCAGTACAGTGTGCAGGGTGTGTACAGTGAGCAGGGTGTGCAGTGTGTAGGGTGTGTACAGTGTGCAGTACAGTGTGCAGGGTGTGTACAGTGAGCAGGGTGTGTAGGGTGTGGGCAGTGTGCAGGGTGTGCAGGGTGTGTACAGTGAGCAGGGTGTGCAGTGTGCAGGGTGTGCAGGGTGTGTACAGTGAGCAGGGTGTGCAGTGTGTAGGGTGTGTACAGTGAGCAGGGTGTGCAGTGTGTAGGGTGTGTGCAGTGTGCAGGGTGTGCAGGGTGTGTACAGTGTGCAGTACAGTGTGCAGGGTGTGTACAGTGAGCAGGGTGTGCAGTGTGTAGGGTGTGGGCAGTGTGCAGGGTGTGCAGGGTGTGTACAGTGAGCAGGGTGTGCAGTGTGTAGGGTGTGTGCAGTGTGCAGGGTGTGCAGGGTGTGCACAGTGAGCAGGGTGTGCAGTGTGTAGGGTGTGTGCAGTGTGCAAGGTGTGCAGGGTGTGCACAGTGAGCAGGGTGTGCAGGGTGTGCAGGGTGTGCAGGGTGTGTACAGTGAGCAGGGTGTGCAGGGTGTGAACAGTGTGCAGTGTGCAGGGTGTGCAGGGTGTGCACAGTGAGCAGGGTGTGCAGGGTGTGCAGGGTGTGCAGGGTGTGCACAGTGAGCAGGGTGTGCAGGGTGTGAACAGTGTGCAGGGTGTGTACAGTGTGCAGGGTGTGTACAGTGAGCAGGGTGTGCAGTGCGTAGGGTGTGTGCAGTGTGCAGGGTGTGCAGGGTGTGTACAGTGAGCAGGGTGTGCAGTGTGTAGGGTGTGTGCAGTGTGCAGGGTGTGCAGGGTGTGCACAGTGAGCAGGGTGTGCAGGGTGTGAACAGTGTGCAGGGTGTGCACAGTGAGCAGGGTGTGCAGGGTGTGAACAGTGTGCAGGGTGTGTACAGTGAGCAGGGTGTGCAGGGTGTGCAGGGTGTGCACAGTGAGCAGGGTGTGCAGGGTGTGAACAGTGTGCAGGGTGTGTACAGTGTGCAGGGTGTGCAGGGTGTGTACATTTTTCAGGGTGTGTTCAAACCCGTTGTAACCAGGGCTTCCAAACTGGGATAAAAAAGGAATAAATACATTTCCTGTAATAAATACTTCCTACTGATCCTATAAGTAGTCTGTATCTCCTGTATGAGGTTGTTCCATGCTGCAGAAAGCTGTTCTCTTTCTCGTTTTGTTCAAAATACAAATGAATGCATGCTTAGGCCTGCGATTTTAAAGCAGCATAATGAAGTCAGATTTTTGGTACTCTTGAGAAACGAAGGAGCCAAATAAGGAAAGAAAAAAAAATCCTGAACTGTTTAAACAAACGCAAAAAGGTGTTTGCCGCACATTTGATATCGAATTTGCAGTTTTAAAAAGTTCAGCTGAGCTGTGGAAGAGAAACCCTCAGGCAGCTACAAACAGGATCAGTTCCCGGTGAATTATTTCCTTCAAAATAAACAACAGCAAAAAAAAGTGTGCCCCAGACTGTGGAACAGATGGTGCAGAAGGGACAACAGCAACTGCTGTTTTATCCAAGAGTAAAAGCCTGCAGTGCCATTAAAAAAAAAAACTTTGCTTTTTAATCTGCGAAAGAAGTGAAGAGATTCAGTAATAGATGTGAAACTAATCGACATGTTAAGCCTCCCAGGCTAGCGGGGGTGTGTGTGTGTGTGTGTGGGGGGGGGGGGGGGGGGGGTGGGTACCACAATGGCATGGCATCAAGGTCATTTTGCAGGAGTTTGGCTCTAATTTTCAAAGACATTTTAATGAATGTGTACTGTAAGGGTTATCTCCTTGAGGGCAAGGCTAAATCGACTTGTCAGATAAAATCGTACAGATAGACAGCGAGACAATGATGACAGAAAGCCCCATGGAATAGATGCGACTAGGTTTCCCTTTCAACTTGTCCGAAAACAGATTTCTCATTTATGCTCCCGCCAATCAGGTGACTCCACTCTATTGGGTCAGGTTTCCTGTCTAGTTGCCAGAGTGAGAAGCTACATGATACAATTTATCTCCGAGGCATGCATAATTCTTAATCATTTGCATTAAATGAACATATTTAGTAAAACGTGGATATAAAAATAATTATTATTAAAACTGAACTGCTGGTTTTTCTAACCTGGAAGCACACATGTCAAGTCTCTGGCTACGCCCATCCCCTTAAACTGAGCTATAACGTCGCGGCTACTTGAAAGCTGGTAATCAGAAACGCGACGCAGCACCCGTGCAGCCAGTTCAAGTCATGAAGGGGTTCATGAAGACTGACCGCATCATTACGGTCAACTGAGGAGTCACGCATACCGCACCGTTCTGCCATCGTGCTCTGAACCGGCTGTCTGGTCAGTGAATGATTCCAAGTAGTTATCGCGGGGCTACTTGATGTTGCTACCTGGCGGTGAGCCTCAAATTTCGATAGATTCAATTTACCTGCGCTTTATTTTTCTTAAATGGAGACGCACAAACGGTCGCCCTCGCGCCACAAATCAGCGGGAATTGCCGCCCCTGAGCCGGGACGCATTGCCTGCCGCACACAGATCTCATCTGGGCACTGGCACAAGCGCGCAGGCTGACGGAATCGATTGGCCGACGGCGGGGAATGAGACGGCGAGAGTGGCTGTTTGTGCCCGGGTGAGATACATATTGAGCGAGCGTTATAGCTTTATTTATCCGCATTGATTAGCAGGCAAAGTAGCCGTGCTTTGGCGATGTGTGAACGTCCTGCGCCGGCTGCCAGTTGTACCAGGAGGTCGTTAGGCATTCCCCCCCACGCCCCCTCCCACGAAAGTAAAGAGGACAGTATCAACAAAAGAAAATTAGAGGGGCTCCGCACGGTTAAAATGAAAGGTTGAAAAACAAGGTCAGTCTTAAACGTGAGTTTTCGCACCCAGAACATCAACGGCACATTTCATGAATACCTTTAGCCAGAGACGGTAAAAAACATAACAAAACAACAAGTGATTTCATCCCACATTAATTAAGGTTTTCCTTAAATAATAATCATAAGATAAAAATCATAACAACCAAAACTGGGTTTTCAGTGAAAATACATGCAGCATATCAGGTGTCTGCATATATTCGCATAGACTGCATTGAAGAGCGAATAAAAAAACAATTTATAGTTAGCTCATTGTATTTTTCCACAGCAACCCTAATTGTCGGTTTACACAAGTGTTTACACTTAAGCTGTACTTAAGTATAAATGCTTGTTGAACCAGACGTGTTTTTAACATTCTCGCCCTGAAGTTGTTTTCATTCAGCTTTGCTACCCGATGCTGTTTCATTGGCACTCTGCAATTCATCAGTCATTTTTGAACCAGCCAAATAAGTGGTACTTAGCTTGGTTACCGTTGCTATGTTGGACATCTACCATCAGAAAAGCAATGTATACCAGGAAAAGAGAATGCATGGTGGTGTTTTATGAATTACAGAATCCCCCCCCCCCCCCCTTCCAAATGTATGACAGTTTCAATTTTGTAATAAAAATTTCATGAGAACTGCTATCCTTATCAACAGACGCCATGAATGAAAAGAGATGATACAAACTTAAAATATTAACCCTGGCATAGATCTTGTTTAGATAGATGCCAGCTTGCTACACAATGAATCTCAGTGTAGCAAATTATACTTATTTATACAAGAAGGCAGTCCACAGCGATGTCTGTTGCTAGCTAACCCAGCATTTGCGTTTGTTAAATGGCGATGGAATGGGGAAATGCTATGAAATGAAATAAAGTGTTTAAACACACCAGGTGTCCTTTAAAAGTGAAGTCACTAGGTACCCGATTTATTAGTGATTTAGTTCATGTTTGCTTGCTAGCTCGTTTTGGGATCCAAAAATTGATTTGCTTGGTAATGCGTAATGCTTTCTGCCTTCTACTGTTGGTTTCACCTTTATAAACTTTCAAGTCCCAGTTCCCATCATATCGTTGCATGTTACAGATGGCTGAACATCTCTCTGCCGAGAATTCATACCCGAGTATTTCCTCATTATTTGTTGTTTTTAAATTAGATTTATGTATTATTTGGGGAATACAAAATCTTTCCAGAATACCTATTATCTATACCTGTATCTATTATCCCAAGCTGCATCTCTTCAGCAGTTGAGATTTTATCGAATTATCAAAAACTGACTGCTGGCTCAGTATATCCCACCAGCAGAAGTACGTCTGAAGTACAAAAGCGTGTTACTTTCAAGCGCACTCTGATTGAATGAGTGACATACAGAACTTAGCAAGTGGCTATCAGACCTGGGTCAAATACAAATACAAGCGAACTCTGACTGTCTCAGACGCATTTGTGTTTGTATTTGAAAATGCATGGAAATACATATTTGAAGTATTTTCAAATGCATTAACACATGAAATACTTTGTATTTGATTTATTTAAATTCTATCAATGGAAACCCAATTACTTTCACATATAGTATTTAAAAATATGTTCCTTTAAATAAATACTAATCCAGGGAAACCAAATACTTTTAAAAATAGTATTTAGAGCCTTTCAAAAATGCATAAAAATACAAACACAAATTTAAAATATTTTGAAATATTTCAGTGATAGACAACAGAAACGACCGAGCCAGCAACAATGTAGGCTTCATGCTGAAGGGGGTATCCCAGAGTTCTTAGTACAATCTTTGTGAGTGGTCATCGGTGTGATGTCTGCAAGCTACAATACTCAGGGTACTCCAGGGAATTACTAGGGGCTAGGGGTTGAATTTAGATTATGAGTAAGGGTAGCCTACATTGGCAATTTTAAACAAACCATGTGCTGCCTCTAACAGACAGTAGCCTAAATGCTCGAACATGTCTTTGCATGGGGGGATGGCAAACTCAGACTTCTTGATAAGCTATTTGCCAGTTTATTTGTACCCTTGCAGTTAGTGGCCTTTTACTGTATTTCCTCTTTTTCTGTTGTCAGAGCTTTCAACAGCCATATGCACAGTTAGGTTAGACACTGACAAAATGTAATTCAGCCGTGCATGTTCACTACCAATTAGCAATGGAAATCGGTACAATTGGACTGGGGCCGTCTGCAGTCACCTGACGCTTTCTCATAAAAATACTGTCCTCTAATTAGACAAAACGCTGAACTTTCAGAGCTGATAGGTTCCCGCATATCCAGTGCTTTTCAAGTCTTTCAACAGCTTGGTGCAATTGCGCATTTTGCACCACTGGCCTTATGTTGTGATAGTATATTCAAATAATTCCATTAAATCAAACACTTTGTATTTGAGAATTCAGTATTTCAAATGTTTTTTTAAAGATATATTTGAAAGTAATTGCAAATACATGCAAATTCTCCTTAAATGTATTTTCAAATACATTTTGTAATTTAAATACTCTGTATTTGTAAATTCTGAATTTCAAATAATTTCTAAAGTATTTAAAAGTAATTAAAATACTTTAAATATGTATTTGACCCAGGTCTGTTCTGTTCTGCTGATTTCTGTGTAGCATACCGTCTTTTTCTGCAGTCTTACAGGTGAAACAGAGATGTCTCCTTTGCTACATTACACATCTATTTCAATAGTTGTAACCTTTTATTTAAAAAAAATTAGAAGTCATGGAAAGTGGCAGATGTTTTTGAAATGAACTGATTGAGCGATTTCATTTTCTAGGTCAAACTATCATGCAGCAAAGATCAATGTAAACGACTTAGATAATTATCTGTGATTTACCATTAATATGATTTAAAACCAAAAACGTTTGCTCACAGGCTATGTCAAACATCTGTCATAACAAGGTAATTGCCAATGGATGATATTTCATAAAATAAAGAGAATTAGGAATGACTTCAGCAGCCGTCATTTGAACAGAACTGAGGAAATAGACCTTTTTCCCAGAGTCAAAAGTGAGAAACACAAATGTTCTTTTTGAAGACTCTCTATGGAGTTTTCATAGACTTATAAATTAAGCTGTGTGTCTCATAAAAATGTGATTTAAGAAGAAAAAACTGAAATGTCAAAATAAATGTGTATACCAGTCTAATGGCAGAACTAGCACCAAAGAAGTCCAGGACAACAACAAAAACACGGCTTCAGTGAAGCCAGGAAGTAAGAATACTCTTATGCTGTAGATTAGGGTACAGGAAGTAAGGATGCTCATATACTGTAGATTAGGGTACAGGAAGTAAGAATACTCTCATACTGTAGATTAGGGTACAGGAAAATAAGGAAGATCATATACTGTAGATTAGGGGTTGTAAGGGGTGATCTCTGATGGAAATATGATAAATCAAAAGCAGATGGAGAACATCGTGGGTAGCATGACCTGGACAGTGAGCTCCAAGGCCGAGATTTCCTATTGGATGTCAACTGAGTAACCCATTTAATCCCACCAGTCACAGTGGTGATCGGGGGGGAGAAAAAGCCTTTTGTTGCTGGTGTGTTTCTCAGTGTGCAAACTAATGTCTGGCCGTATTTCCATGTCTCTTTCATATAGTAATAATATTTCCATTTCCTCAGATTGTGAGATGCGTCTGAAGACTATTTTTCACTGATGTTCTTCCTTTTGTATGTTCTGTGTCAGCCCTGCAGCCTGTTCCTGTACAGTGAATGGAAGTCTGATAATGTCGTTTTGTAATGAAGTTTTCTAAGCACTGTTCACCTGGGGAGGCATGATATGGTAGTTTTTAGACGTGACTTCCTTATGTCACAGAAGCGGAAGTATTTTAGCATGGTTGTGGATCTTTGAGGACATGACGGAAGGCATTTGTTTCTCCAGGTCATTTTCTGTCACGGATGCTCTTATTGGTCAGTTGTCTTATCACACCCATTTTCCTCATTACGGTTTATTTTGCTGAAAGCTGAAGGGATGCACACCCTTTAAAATTCATCTTAACGAGCACATGCCTGTCAGAAACATCTGCACTTTCTTTATACTGGGGGAAAATGGTCTGCCTTGTTCTCTTAACAAGCACATGCTTGTCAAAAACATCTGCACATTCTTAAAACCGGGGGAAAATGGTCTGCCTTTTAGCGGCGATGAAATGTACCTAAAGATATTTGTTGCACGGTAGACAATACCGTGGCAGGAAATGCCTACTTAACTCTCACCAGCCATATAAACGGCAGTTATTTGCCTTCTCTGCATGACATTGGTCATATTATTTCCATCACAAATGCGAAAGATCCCTCAATTTTCCGAATGGTTGGCATTTATGTGACGGTGGACGAAACGCACAGCTGAAATGAAGTGGTTTGAGGGCTGACTGTGTTTCGCATTCAAGTGACTTGCTCTGCTGAAGTTAGGTTTTGTGGCGCATTTTTTTAGCAGAAACGCACGTCGATCAATTTGGACTTCGCTGAATTTAGTCACAGGAACTTCAGCAATGTGGGTAGAGAGGTGGGTTTGCACAGATTTGAAAGAAGCCACTTTTAGTTCGCTGTGCAGACCCACCTCTGCGAGCCTCATGGATTCCGCAGCTGACTTTTTCCCCCAGTTAGCCTGTACTGGTGATTATGGAGCAGGAAGTTTGCTGCTTTAATCTGATTCATTCTTTCATTCATTTATTCGTCGCTTTGCAAATGTCTGGAACATGGCGAGCATGGCCAATCACAGGTCACATTGCAGGCGAGCACGGGCAATCACAGGTCACATTGCAGGTGAAACCTATCGTAGGTCACATTGCAGGTGAGCACGGCCAATCATAGGTCACATTGCAGGCAAGCACGGCCTATCATAGGTCATGTTGTAGGCGAGCATGGCTTATCATAGGTCATGTTGCAGGCGAGCAAGGCCTATCATAGGTCACATTACAGGTGAGCAGGGCCTATCAGAGGTCACATTACAGGTGACCACAGCCAATCATAGGTCACGTTGCAGACGAGCATGGCCTATCATAGGTCATGTTGTAGGCGAGCATGGCTTATCATAGGTCATGTTGCAGGCGAGCAAGGCCTATCATAGGTCACATTACAGGTGAGCAGGGCCTATCAGAGGTCACATTACAGGTGACCACAGCCAATCACAGGTCACGTTGCAGACGAGCATGGCCTATCAGAAGTCACATTACAGGCGAGCATGGCCAATCATAGGTCACATTACAGGTGACCACAGCCAATCACAGGTCACGTTGCAGGCGAGCATGGCCCATCATGGGTCACAATGCAGCTCATAACATGCTGCCCCGGGATCGATGGGCAGGTTGTCATCGCTGCATCTGAAATCGATGGCCGCCTGCAGACAAAAGCTGGGGAGAGTGCTGGAGCGGGCTTATCGATGGAGCTTCAGTGGGACAGGCCCCTCCCCTTTAATTACCTCCCCAATTAAAAGAGCCCTCCTTTTTTTACTGCTGTTTCAGCTCCAGGGTCATTAAAGGTCAACGGGTCACCAGCGGCGAAAGCTTCATCTCGTTGTCATTCGCGAAGAAGCACCCGTGAGGAGCGTAATTCACCTCTGGAAAGATTCCTGCGTTCGGAGCGCTCGTTTTGCGAGCGCCTTGGGGCCGAGCGTGCTGGGCGTGGCGTTGCCGCGTCCTGAGGCCGAGCTGCGGAGGACAGAACGCGCTTTACCGGATGGCTGAGCCCGGCGTGCAAACGGCGCCTCCTCAGAGGGGACGTCGTTAAGCAGATCTAATATCGCTGCTCTTCGGAGAGGGGGGGCTGTCGAGCCGGCTCCCCGTGGCACTGCTGAGGCTGCAGTTCTGGAAGCCGCCAGCCGTTACGTTGATTGCCACATCGGAGGCCTAATTGTCTCGCGGCCCGTTATTGCCTTCACGGGGTACCGCGAGCGCCCGGAGCCTGGCTCGTTTTACGGCCCGCTCGCCTTCCCCCAGGTTTTTGGAGCCGCGCCCGCCGGGAGGAGCGGGCCTTCCCAGCGGGCAGCGGGGCTTCGCGGGGCCTCGGGTTCGGCCGCGGGACGCCTCCTGGGCGAAGTCGTCAGGAGTCCCGCCGCTCACCGGATTCGCGCGGTGCGGCGCGTTAGCGCACGCCGCGGCTCGCGCGTGACAGATGCCCGCCCCCCCCCCCCCTTTCCCCGAGATCAGAGGGGGGCCGCGGCAGCATTCTGACACTCAGAACCTTGAAGCAATTAACTTTTGATCAGTGGTTCCGTGGGAATCTAATTTGAAAGTCTTCAAATAATTGGCTGAAAGTCTGAGGATAATCAGTTTTAACAGTTGGGATCCCGCGTAATTACCTCCACGTTTTCCCGCGAACGCTCCTTCTTCAATTCCTCATCCCGACTTTTTCCCCTCGCCAGCGATTGCTTATCTCTCTTTTCTCGCCTCCTTCCCCGTCGTTCCACGCCGGGCGCTTGCCTTCAGAACGTTCTGTCCGTTTGCTGCGGCTGCTGTGCTGAAGAGGGAGAGGACAATGCGCTCAGTTTATTACACACTCACCACAACACAACAGTCAGCATACATATATGTGTTTTTAAAAAAGCTACGTCCAACAGGTGTAATGGGGCCTGTGGTGAGGGTTCCTCTTCCGGTTAATTTCAGAATTTCTCCGATGTGTTCCGAAGCAACCCTCTTCTTCACGTGCTGCATCAGATACATGTCTGCTTGAGCTGTCCTCTGCTTGCTAAGAGTAGCCTCTCTTACCCAAGTGCAGCGAAGCTCAAGTTTTTAAGCCCTTTGGGTTATAAACCTCTGGCGGTTGACTTTGCTCAGGGAGCCGTCTCCCAATCGCAAGGAATTAAACGGCTTACACAGCTGGAACAAAGCCGGGTCATCTAAAACACAAGGCGAGGCTGTGGAGAAGCCTTCCAGAACCTTCACCTCAAAAACTCCCTGGATAATGAAGACGATTGCGGATGAATCCCGTTGCAGTTTTAAGCAGCCGATTCACATAAGCGTAGGCACGCCTCAGCTTTCCTCTTTAGCTTCCCCCCACCCCCCCAACCCCCAAAACATAAAGATTAGAAATGATCTTGCAGTAGATGTACTTTATTTTTAACTTTCCATACAATTTTCCATACAATGACGCATCACACACCAGAAACTCTGCACAATTCAAAATTTGAAAAGAGTATCTAGCACAATAGAAACACAATATGTACTTTTCACAGTGAATGGATAAAATCTTCTGTGTTCAGACTATAATAATAATAATAATAATTTAAAAATGCATTCAGCTTCCTTTTCTATTTCTCTGCATACCAAGGCTTCTTTCTCAATAATGGAGAATTCCTGCAGTAAATGAAGGGTTCTTCTGGAGGGCTAACTGCATTCAGAAGAATCAGAAAGGGGGGAAAGGGGTGAGTTGGCAGAAGTTCTTTGGAAGCTTAAAGTCCGAGGGTCACACTCGCCCCCCCTCCGCGCGGGCGATGAAAGCCGATTGCCTTTCGGAAGGGATAACGCGTTGGGCAAGCTTCTCAGCTCCTTGTGGCGTTTTATTCTGTGGGGGTGGGGGGGATGGGGGGGTTGCATGGCACACAAAGCAGGGGTGTGCGGAGAGAGAATTGGGGCTCCCGAATCCAGGGGGGGGGGGGACTTATCTGTAGACCCTGGGAGTCGATGACGTTCATGTGGGCTCCCTCCACGAATAAGGCTCTATTGCCTGAACACCCCCCCACTGCGCACCTCACGACAGAGGGCTTGCAGTCGGAATCGCGCCGCGTCTTCCCGCGCGATCTCACTCCTCCCGGGCGCCTCTCGCGGGCCCCGCGCGCCCGGCTCCCATTGGACCGTCCTGCGCGCGACGGGAGAAGCAGAGCAGCGTGTGGTTCGGGCCGTTTTTGGGAACTGTGATCGAGTGCGACAGAAGCGATTACATCGCTTGACATTTAAACGCCCGCCAGAGCTTTCAGACGTTAAACCGCTATAAAGTTTATTAATAATAACGACTGCGGTAATGAATAAGTAAAGAAATGCGGCCAATGTGAAATACCGCCGGATCTCTCTCAGCTCGGATGAGTAATGTGGCTGTTTTTAATCGTTTGCTCATTAGTGAATTTGACGGGTTTATTTTAGCCGGCGGTCGTGGTTTACGGTCCCGTGCGGAACGGGAGGCCTGCCCTGTGACCCAGCGCTCCTCTTTCCCGAATTCCAGGACCCGCGCATCATCGCACCACCGCTACAAATTTACGCACCCCGTATTCCGCAGCACTCGTTTTGCATAATTAATTTAAGTGCGCCCAGGGTAAGTATAATTAAGTGAGCGCGTTGGGTTATTATAAGAAGCACTCCCTCTCGGTAAAAAAAATAAATAAATAAAATAAAGAAGGCACGGGGAATGCAGAAATAATTGCGGCCGTGTCTCTGATCTTATGAAATTTCTGGCGGTGTGCGGTTAGCTTAACAGACCCCCCCCCCGCCCTCTGCACTCACCTTGCCCAGAGGAGCGGGCACATCCTCTCCCCCCACAGCCCGTTCTGAGCAATTCGACAGAGGCACCGCAGCCATGGTTACCGCTCGCAGAGGGGAAACGAAGAGCCTCCGGGGTGCACTTAGGGGATGGGAATTAGTCCCAAGCTAAGGTTTCATATTTATTTACTTAATTATGCATGTGCTGCTAATGAACTATTCTATTGACTGAGCGGAATGGAAAACGTTGATTAAGCACATTTTGTGCTCGCCGGACCCTGTCTGAATTCCGTTGTTCTGATGAACACCAAACGTTTTGCTATATTACTGTAAGCAGCGTTTGTGTGCCGAGCAACATTTCAAGTTTATCGTCCTTTGGAGAAGGACATGCGGTATGTTTCCACAGCTCAGCGAAAACAATATGCAGAAATACAACAGACAGCTTAACTTTCTAGTTGTTCTGTGCTATCTGTGACCAGACTATTGACAAACTCTCCATGACCATAGGTACAAACATGCTATAAAAAAAAGGATTCTCGCAGTTATAATTAAATTGGAAGAATGTATTTTTTTACATAGTCTCATGGCTATTTATCTGTATCTGTTTAACAAATTGCTCATGGTTGATTTCAGCCTGATCTGTTCTGACTTTTATTTAAAAATAGTGAAAAGGAATGTTTTCTGGTGAGTTGGGCAAATTGGCTGGTGATTGGATCAGGCTCAAAAATCAATAATAGCAGCTTGGCCAATGGCCATTTTAGTCCCCTTCATTAGGTGAAATAACTCTATAGAAACAAGGATCATCCAGAGCTGTAAAAAGGAACTAAACTGGCAAGTTTAAACACACTCAGCTGTTGTGCAGGGGCTGGAAGGGGAGGGGGTGAGGGGGCAGAACAGGGGCGGGGGGAGTGAGTGGTGGTGGCACGGAACCGTTACTTCAACCTTGGCTGGTTGCATAAAGACCTTTTGTGAGGAACTGACCCAAAACAACAGGCAGTGTTGCCTGTTGGGGTGGGATTTCCAACAATGGAAATCCCACCCCAAAGAGACAGAGGTCTTCATTTTACAGCAGGCCGGTCGAAGGCAGCGAGCCATAAACCTCAGCTGTGCCTGCATCTGTACGTAAGAGTGCTCAGCCGGCGCTGTCCGCGGTGCTGAACACTGACACGGCCCGCGGCGCCGAAAGGCAGCGCTGTCCACGGTGCTGAACGACGCCGCTGTAGCCGCCCAGCGTTCTGAACGCTGCCTCTGTCCCCGGTGCTGAATGCGGCCGCTGTCCGTGGTTCTGAACGGGCGGAGCTCGGGAAAACGGCGAGAAGGGCTGACAGCAGGCGAAGCACCGGAGCTGCCCCCGCCGCCCTCCCCCCCAGCAGCCCCCGCCGCCCCCGCCGCCCCCCCAGCAGCCCTCACGCGGGGGTTAAAGAGCAGCCTAGCATGTCTCACTTAAAGGGGCCTTTGCTGCGGTGCGGAGGGCCGAGGGGAGGGCTGCCAGTTTTGATGGGTGAAAGCCGCTGCAGCTGCGGGAGCTAAAAACGAGGCCCTGTGTGCGCTGGCGAGTCTGCGCTCTCACTTTCAGCTGGGCTCTTCCAATAAAAGGACTCATTTGTTCATTTTTTATTTATTTACTTATTTAGCAGTTGTTTGAGGACTAGATACCAAAAACGAGTTGTTTTGGGTAATAAAATGTACATCCGCTTTCGGGATGTTTGTTGAGATGCGTTTTTTTAAGCTCGCCCGTTTTCGTTTGTTTCTCTCCTCGAATGCTGCGAGCGAGCTCCTGGCCCCCTCCCTCAGCTCCCTGACCAGCCCGCCTCTGTGGCTCTCATTCACGGGGAGCACAATGCCTGCTATACAAGGCACCGGTGCTCCGGCTCGTCAGGACGTCAGCCAATGCGTCACGGCGGCGCCCTCTTCAATATGAGACGGAGGACATCCTTCACAAGGCGGGCGAACCGGAGGGCCATTGTCTGTTGAGCTATTGTCGCTGGGGAAATTGTTAGCGGTGACGAAGCGCCCCGCCCAGCCATCCCTCTGTTAGCGACGGCGACGGCGGCGGCGGGACGGAGAGCAGCCGGCCCCGCCGGGCGAGCGTGCTCCTCTGTGGCAGAGCGGGTTGCGTAAGGGGCCATGCGTGGCCCCAGGCCTCTGTCACCTCTGAGTTGGGATCTGTTCAGATCAGGGCTCCTCCTGGACTCCTCCTGTGGCACTCTCTCACACGCGGTGGCTCAACACCAATCCTGTTCCAGCAGCAGGGATTTACATCAGTCACCACTCCTAATGATACATGTATTTATTTATCTTTATTAGTAGGAGTAGTAATAGAGTAGTATAAGTACTGGTAATAATACAAGTAGTAGTAGTAGTAGCAGTTGTACTTGTAGTAGTAGCAGTAATTGTTGTAGTAGTTAATGATCATAGTAATGATGATTGCCAGTTGTTGAGAATGTATAGATTTGTGTATTTCTGTGGATTGTGTTTTTTAATGTTGTGTATTTTCAGCATCTGTATTAACCAGGGGATCGCACACAGATGCCTCCCTGCTACTTCGGGATTGTAACTTAGCCAGTACACAACTGAAGGCCATTGATGATTGTGTGATGCTAAAGGCTCCCAGTCTGAAGAGTGAAGGGTGTCCTCTGTACGCTCCGTTCTGTTCTGTGTGTGACGCTCTGTCTCATACAGACGGGGATTATCTGTCCTATGCCTACAGGGGACAGCCAGTGCAGAGACCGGCAGTGCAGCTGCTCACACGGGCGGACCGTGACCCCCGAAAAGGATGACTCATAGAGCTACACGTGCAGAATTTGTCACCCAGCGAAAGGCTCGTGTCTTCAGGATTCTCCAGCTGTTTTTTTTTTCCTGGTGAAAGAAGGCAGGGTTTATTATAATGCACAAGGCCACTCTGTGTTTCTCAGCAATACCTGGTGGAGTTAGGATCAGACTGCCCCCACAGCAGTACAATACTATACAGTACAATACTCTGTAAATATGTGAGGAAGATATAATGACAGATACATTTCACATTTGTCTTTGTGTGTGTGTAATTTGTGTATTATTAGACCATATGTTTTGAGGGTCTGCAATATAGTTTCTGTTATTGCGGATTTATGTAACGTATTTTATTTCACTATTTCACTGCCATCAGGGAGAACACTGAAAACACTGCAGTGGAGTAGTCAGCCTCAGCCTGGCTCGGCTCGGCTCAGTTTGGCACGGCTTGGACCGGCTCGGCTCGGCTCGGCTCAGTTTGGTCCACCTTGGCTTGGCTCAGCCTTGCTCAGCACGGCCTGGCTTGGCCCGGCTCGGCTCAGTTTGGTCCCTCTTGGCTCGGCTTGGCTTGGCTCAGCTTGGCTCGGCTCACTTTGGCCTGGCCCGGCTTGGCTTGGCCCGGCTCGGCTCAGTTTGGTGCCTCTTGGCTCGGCTTGGCTTGGCTCAGCTTGGCTCGGCTCACTTTGGCCTGGCCCGGCTTGGCTTGGCCCGGCTCGGCTCAGTTTGGTCCGTCTTGGCTCGGCTTGGCTTGGCTTGGCTCAGCTTGGCTCGGCTCACTTTGGCCCGGCCCGGCTTGGCTTGGCCCGGCTCGGCAGGCGGAGGTATCTGCAAAGCGGGGCCTGGCGCCCCGATCGCCGGTCTCCGGGGGACTCCCAGAGGCCGGCGGCAGGGCAGCAGTGCACTCCAGGTCCCAGCGTGCACTCAGGGACAGGCAGCGTAACACCCTGGAAGAGACACTGTTAGGGGGGCTTCTTACTACCAAATGAATGTCCAATGACCAGAGAATAATGGAACCTGACACGTGTAGTTCAATAAACCAGCCGTCCCTCGGCGCATCTTAGAGATGATTCCTCCCCTGTGCCCCTCTGTCTGATAGACTGCCATCATGAAAACCTGGCGGAAAATCTATCCCCCAGCCTCTCTGGGTATACAGCTGCACCTGCATTAAAGATGCAATAGCCCCTTTTAGCAAAATTGATTACTTAGAACGTGGAGAAGGGGAGAAGGAATGGTCGGGATCTAAATGCAGCTTGTCCTGGGTAAGATGATATGCCATCTGCCACGCTGTGAATTTCTATCCTTCCCTGTCTCTTATTCTTCCCTTCTCTCTCTCTCTGTCTTTCCTTTTCTCTCTTTTCTCTCTCTGTTTGATTATCTGTCTGTCTTACTCTGTCTCTATCTGTTTCTTTGTCTGGCTGTCCTTCCCTCTATTGGTCTCTCAGGCGCTTGTTATAAATCTGATTTGAGAGCAGTGTCTTGTTTTTGCGCATAATTGTGTGTTGTTGGTTTTTTTGGTGGGGGGGTGGGGGCAGAGGAATGGAAGATTCAGCAACAGGATTGCTTTTGCAATTGTGAATGTAATCATTTTGCTGACTCTTCAATCCCTCCCCCCCCCCCCAACCTCCCCAAAAAAAGACACAATTATGCTTCATAACAAGACAACGCTCTCAAATCAGATTTATAACAAGAGCCTGCGAGTCAGATAGAGGTAAAAAAAAAAGCCAGACAAAGAACAAAGAAACAGAATAAAGGCGAGAGAGAAATAGACAGAAGCAGGCAGACAAAGAAACAGAGTGAAAGCGAGAACAGAACAGATTGTTGTTACAAGTTCATCACCTACCTACTTCCATTCAACGCTTTAAAATGACTATACTAGTTCCATTATGTCTCATTTACGTCTTTATGTACGTATGCCTGGTTTTGCAGCTTGTCTACATGTAACGCAGTAGAAATATCCAGCCCAAGTGCGATTACATGTACTCTCTCAGAGGAAAATGTTCTCCATTGCAGTTTATCTAACGCTGAACTAAATCTTGTGCCGGTCATAAAAATGCACTGAAACCCAACGTGTGTTATTGCCTGCTAAAAGCCCCCATTAGCACCATTAGGCATTATTATTAGACGTAAGTTAATCAGCATTATCAAATATGGAAGCTCTGTTAAATAGCCGCCCGTGATGAATATGCGCGCGGATGCGGGCGCCCGAATTGGAGAGCCGTCCAGCCGTAATGACCGGGGTTGTTCGGTGGAAATCATTTCCTGCCGGTTCACCGTCTCTCCCTGTTCTCCTCACGCCTGCTTTTTTTTTCCACATCCTCGGTAAAAAAAAAAAAAAACCAAGAGCGCAAGACACAGTTATTTCAGTCTGTGATTACAATCAGCACCGAATGAACATAAATTGCATGAATTGTTTCGCACATTGGGCCCAAACCGCGTGACGGACGCGTGCGATGACAGATTTAGCCTGGGGGGAGAGCGAAACCCCGCAGCTCTGTTCTAAGCAGGAGCCGTACGTGCGGATCGGACCGCAGCTCTAATGCGCGTGGGTCCGTGGTGGAGTCGCCCTCCGCGGTCACAGGAAACAGGAAGTCCACCGTGGCGTCTCCAGGGTTTTTTTCCAGGCGTTGCCAGGCGCTCCTAACACGCTGCGCCTCCACTGAGTTCACGATCGCCTGCGCAAACATCACCGAAAAATCAATGAGAGCTCAGACTCAACGGGGCCGTGAGCACCGCCATTATCGCCGCGTTTGCGATTAAAAAACGTGGAAACACAACTATTCTTTTCGCACCCGTGCAACGAGTTGTTTGGCCAATCGAGTGCTGTCGTTATTAATGTTAAATCTGCATGACTCTTGAGTTCAGCAATTTCTCATCTAAGACTGACAATTGCCTGCATTATGGGAAATGTATTTCAAGCATCATTCCATAGTGTGCCATCATGAGTAGTGATACTTTCGGGCTGTCTTTTGCTTTCGGACTGTGCAATTGCACTGCGTGCTGCAGTGCAAGGTCTGTCAGCTAGCCAGAGTCGAATGTTTACCTGACGTAGTCGATACTGTCCATTTTACCCGTATTAAATGGAAAATATAACCCTGTTTTACTATAAAAGCTATCATTTTGACAGAGCTGCTTTTTGAAATTTGTTTAGTTATTTTTGTCATTTTAAATAGTGAATATTAAGATTCGGGTCAAATGGTCAAAAGTCTCTTGTTATTAATATTATTAGCCTAAATCGTTATTCTTTGTTGTTCATTGAAGCACAGATACAAATGCAAGAAAAACATGATACTCCTCTTAAAAACCCGGCAGTATTGAACAATTGCAGGGGATTAGGAGGCCCTCATACAGAGACTGGCCAGCAGAGTTTGTAGATGTTTTAAATTATGATTAATAGATAAATGGTTTGATATATATGCTGTTTGCAGTTCATTCATTTTTGTTTTAAAGCATACCATGTCATTTTTCACAGTGTTTTTTAATATATTTTTTTATTATGGTTATCCTACTGCTACTGGCACAGCCCTGCTTGGATCTCTCTGCTCAGATCTCCATACTCTTATGTTGAAAGCTCCCAAGGAAAGTGTCTGCAGCTGGTAATGCGGCCCAGTGTCAGAACCACATTCCAAACATGCTTCCCTTCCAGTGTCGTCACGAAAACATTACACCTACTGGCCTCTGGTCAAGTGTACAGAGGACAAGTGGGACACAGCCAACTTTCAAAGAGTCACACTGACTTTAGGACAGCGAGTTGGGCTGTATGAGCCTGTTTTTAACTGGGCTGTTCTGGCCAGAAGAATACGATTCTCCTGAAGGCTTCATGCATTTCTCTGTTTCTCCTGATATCAAAATTGCACGGGGAACATCACTGTGCCAAACAGAGATACTGTAATTGTGATGGACAATTAGCTGGACTTTGTATTTCCTGTTGTTTTTCTTTGCAGTTCCTTTCTGCGGTGTGGTGGTAGAGCTGGTGTAACTGTGCTGGCCGTACCAACGAGGCTGGCTGCATCTATTAATTTCCAGTTCAGGTGTCATTGTGAAGTTCAACCCCTTATTGGATACACTGCTATCACATGATTGTGTACTTCAGCATGGTTACCAGTATAGTAGGTAACTTAGTCGTCTTGTACACCTGTGTGTTGCTTTATTAGCTATGAAGGTATCTAACAAGGCTATTAGATTATGTTAGATAGGATAACAGTTCCTGATTCCATATTTAGAACACATTCAGCTCTATTGAGACTGAGGCTATGACAGAAACTTATGAGTGAGTGCATCGTGGGCTGTGGTCTTGCTTCTGGTGTTGATAGGAACAACTATTTAGTTCTTACCACTCTGTTGTAGCTATTTGCACATAGCTGAATTACCCACTCCTGATCTAAGGGTAGAAGATTTTTTAATTTGCTAAAATGAAGTGAGGAGTGGTTTTTGGTGGTGTGAATGAAGTTCCCTTGCATTGGGTACCGAGGAGAACAGAGCAGGAGGAGTTGACACTTAAGGGATCGTCACCTGATCACCTGCCACTGTAAACTCTCTTGGACATTGACATGGCCGAGTCTTAAATCTGTGAGGGCGGGGCTCAGCCTACACTCAGGGGCGGGGCCTCTTGATTGACATGAGGCCCTTTTGGAGCCAGACCCGCTGTTTTCTTTCACACAGAAAGTGCAAATGCACAGTCACAGTCCGCCCTTCATTGTTTCCGGTGGAACCAGACAGGAGCTCAGGAGCTGTGTGTGTACTGTAGCAATACAACGTGTTCAGATCAGTGTTGCACTTGATCACATAGATGTGACCAACCAACCATTGCTGAGCTCAGAAGAGTGACATATCTTAAGATGGCAGGCAGCAACTATAAAATGCTAAAGGTAAAGGGCATATTCTTGTGATGTCTACTTTTAGTCTTCAACAATAATAGAGCGTCTGTTTGACCGGAATTCATCCTGAGAATAGCTGGCTTAGTCACACGCTTGTGACTTGTCAGAATCGTAGAACTGCTGTTCAGCAGGAAGTTGTCTGTTGAAGTTGTTTTTGGCGTGACAGGAAAGACCGCCCAGCTTCTTATGGGCTGCCTCTCTTTGAGTGCGTCCCTGTGGAAAGCGGAATGGTGTTCCTGTGTGACAGATCCACAAGGAGTGGGTTCCCATCCAGTGAGGCTGGATAGAGCATACCGTAACATAACTTAATGCTGATAACAGGCCATCCAGCCCAGCAGTGCTCGTCACTGTCTGAGTATCGCCTTTGACTGGTATGTGAAGTACAGCCTTGGACTCCACCCAGGGGTGTAGAGCTGAAAGGCAGGTGGAGAACATCAGAGGTGGAGTCTGATCTTGCACCCCCCTACCCACCCCCCCCCCCCTTGCTAATCCCCCTCAGGCTTTGACTCGTGACTGACAGATCTGATGGTGCATCTGTTGCCATGGCTACGCTGATATGGCTTCCTAACGCCTGATCTCCGCGCGGCGCGCAGGCCGCTCTGAGATGGCGGTGCGGGGCCTGCTCCTCCGCAGGCCCTGTGACGGGCCGGTAGCGCCAGGCGACGCGCAGCTGGAGCGCTCCATCTGCGGCGGCGGCGGTGGCGGTGTCCCCGGCTGGGGATTGACTGGCGGCGAGATCCATCTGAACGTCTACCGCGGCGATCTGTCGAGTGGCCGCGCCGTACCAGACTCCCTCCCCCCGTTTGTCCCGTCCTCCCGTTGTGTGGCGCGTCCGGGTCCAATCGCCGGCGAGGTGATGGATCGTAGCCACGCCCTCTTTCTCCTGTCCGTAAGGCGGCGCGGTTCTCTATGGCTCCCGGGTGCTCAGGACAGATTTGTTTATCACGCCGGATGTTCTGGCTCAGCTCCGCCGGACAAAAGGAACAAAGAAGATCGAGGAAAGAAAGGGAGGAAGAAAACCAAGAGGAAAAAAACCCTGAAGAAGACCTTGGCAGCTGTGTCGCAGCGGTGCCCAAAGACGGGCGATAGGAGGCTTTGTTTGTGGCAGGGAAGCAGAAATAAGGGTTTCAGTGTGGCAGTACAGCACATTGTGGTGTACACCCTCCCTGTTCTGGTTTCAGTGTAGCTGAGCTCTTGGATAATGCCGAGCTAACACCATACAGATCAGCTCTCAAAGAGGCAACATGAGTATAGCTTCAATACATGCGTGTAGTATGTACTCAATGTGTAATTACAGAAGGGTGACAAATTAAAGGAAAAACCAACATAAAGTGTTTTAGTAAGGTGTTGGACTACCACAATCCACCAGAACAGCTTCAATGTGCCTTTGCATAGATTCTATATGTCTCTGGACCTCTCCTGGAGGGATGGAACACCATTCTTCCATAATATATTCCCTCATTTGTTATTTTGATGATGGCAGTGGAGAGCGCTGTCTGACTTGTCTGTCCAAAATTTCCCATAGGTATTCAATCTGGTGACTGCGAAGGCCAGAGAATATGACTCACATCATTTTCATACTCCTCAAACCATTCAGTGACCTCCTTGTACCCTGTGGACACATTGTCATCCTGGAAGAGACCACTCCCATCAGGATAGAAATGTTTCATCATAGGATGAAGATGATCACTCAGAATAATTTTGTATTGATTTGCAATGACCATTCCCTCTAAGGGGACAAGTGGACCCAAACCAGAAAATAACCCCCACAGCATAACAGAGCCACCAGACCCCCTCACTGTAGGGGTCAAGCATTCAGGCCTGTACCGTTCTCTTGGTGCCACACATGCACTCACCCACTTGTCGAGAATATGGAGAAGGATGACTCATCTGACCATATGACTTTTTTCCACATCTCTGTAGACCAGTGCCTATGGCTTTTGCACCACTGAACTCTCAGATGTGCATTTGTCTTTGTAATGAGGGGTTTATGCACTGCAACCCTACTATAATATCCCTCTCTATGTAATGTAATTATTGACAGACTGTTCTTGACAGTCTGATTATGTCCTGCATTCACATTCTCAGTCATCTGAGGAAGAGTTGCTCTTCTGTTTTTCCGTATAGTGTAGTTATCGCACTAATGCACAAGCACCACTGATGTCTTTCCCATAGATCTAAATGCCGATATCACTGTAGTCACTGTTCCTATTGAAACGCTAGTTAGTTCTGCAGTCTTTGTGGCAGAAGCTCCTGCCATCCGTGCCCCAATGATGAATCCTCTTTCAAAGTTAAAAAATCGATGTCAACTGGTCCTGCTCATCATGTTAATACATGCTACAGAGCATGATTGGATGTTAATTGCTTAATCATGCTTAATCTTGCTTAATTGCTTAATCATGTGTATCATGCAGTGCTCCTGTATGGAAGCATCTACATTCATTATGTTTCGCCACTCATTTATTCACTCAAGAGTACATACAGTATGCATTAATGCGTGTGTAAATGTGTGCATCATTTTTTAGGTACACATATGTGTGTGTGTGTGTACTGGCTGTCAACTGGACTAAATAATGTAATACTGTATTACATGAGATCTGGTTAGATTTGAACATATACTGCAGAGTTTCACAATTTGTTGAATTATTATGTTGGCATAAATGTGTAGGACCATTTTAAGTGCTTCTTGTCATGTGAGTTATGTCCACTATGTGGTGAAAGCTCCACTCGAAGATTTAACAAACAAAAAAATAGCTTATGGATAGTGATAAAATACAAAGCAATGTCGGTTGTTCCTTATTTACTATAGGTGAATTGGCTGGCTATATTATTGTTTGACTTGAAGCAAACAGAATTCTAGACTATCACAATGTAAAATAAAAAACAAGCCCAGATCAAGTACCAAGAGCCTAAAAATCATGTATATTTACCTAAAAATCAAACCGTTATTTTATATTGATCACACAATTCCCATTCTGTAAGAATGACTTAAGGCACAAAATGGCTGATATTGTAATGGAATAGTAACAACAATAAAAACAGTTAGGCTTCATTCGGCAATATGTATTAGCATGACCCTTCTAGCGATTACTTGTCAAAACGCAAGATGATCTGCTAGTTTCGAGGGGGTGGGGGGGGGGGGTATTTTTTTACAGTTTTTATCTGCAGTGTTCCTTGCATAGTTCTTGAACAGAAGCTCCGGTGTTTCTGCGCTCGCTGGGCAGTGTGCTTCCATCCCACGCCTGGATTCTGGTCAGCAGCTAGTGCCGCTCGCCTCCCCATACATCCTCATCCTCTGGCTGTGGAACATTAACCAGCTGCATTAACGTTAACCGACTTTTTATTATTTCATTCAAAGTGTGATTGGCTATGCGCCAGTGAAACCAGGGCCACTCACTTACAGCCCCAGATTACATCGTGAAATATAGAACATCTAAAATTTTAAACATATTTATAGTGTGTTTTTATATTTTCAAAATGACCTTCATGTATCAGATCCAAATATTCGTTTTAACAATGAAACAACACATTCTTTCCATTGTTATATTAAAATTTTGAATCAAAATCTTGACACCCCTTGTGTGTGCACGTGTCTGTGCGTGTGTGTTTAATGTGCGCATGTGTGTGTGTGTACGTACGTGTGTGTGTGTGTGTATGCGTGTGTGTGTGTGTGAGTGCGTGTGAGTGCGTGCATGTGTATGCGCATGCGTGTGTGTGCGTGTGTGTGCATGTGTATGCATGTGTGTGTGTATGCATGTGTGTGTACGTGCATGCATGCCTGTGTGTGTGCGTGCGTATGCGTGTGTGTATGTGTGTGTGTGTGTGTGTGGAGACGGGAGTGGCTCAGTTTGTGCCTGCGTGTGTGTGTATGTGCGTGCATGTGCATGTGTGTATGCCTGCGTGTGTGCGTGTGTGTGCGTTTGTGTGTGTGTGTGCATGTGTGCCTGCATGTGCGTGCATGTCTGTGCCTCAGTGTGTGCCTGCAGTCCAGGCCATTGATCGCTCTGCTCGCAGGTTTGAAAATGTCTGACAGCTCAGACAGGAGCAGATTGCTTCAATTCCCCTCAGGCGGCGGTCTGCGCGAGACTGTTGCCGTTCGCGTCCTGCGGGCCCGCCGTTGCCACGGAGACTCCCGCCCTTCTGGGGTGGGCGGGGCCGCCGCGCTCTCCGCGGGAACACGTCGCTCGGACCCTCGCTGTTTTGTGCGCGCGTTCGCCATCGATCCCCTCCCCCACCCGAGCGTTGATCAGCCCCATTGGGCCTGCTTAGTCTACCGCTGTTGTTAGGCCTTCATCACTCCGCATATCTCTGGGCTGCAAATCATTGAAAATCCATAATCGCTTCATGTTCAAATGAGTTAAGGATATGTATATACTCACTCTGCAGCACACAATAAATGAAAGGGTTGTGGGTTGTGTGCGGGGTGAGCCAAAGGCCAGGTTACAAAAATAAAACGCTCCTTGTTTCCATTTTAGAAAGGTGCGCCCTTTCTAAAATGGAGTCAGTGCTCAAGACTAAAGGACTCTGGGAAATACTCATACTTTTTTTTTCTTTTCTTTTTTAACAAAGCATCATATACCTTTTAGGTGATATTTAATATCAATGGTCTTTCATAAGAGCTATGCAACTTCATAAACACTATAGTAGCACTTTCATATGCACCACAGAATACTTGCTAAATAGCTCATGTCAGTAACTGAGAATAGGCCTGTTGCGTTTTGACACAGGAAGTGACATGCCGTGACATGCTAGGTGACACAAACCACAGGCCTATGTGTGGATATTTACACGAGTATGTTTGAATCTATGCAGTGCTCTATGAAGACCTGTGTTGCTTGTATGAAGGACGAAAGTTGTTTATTTCCCTTTCATTGCTTTATGATTCAATTATTACTGTGGCTTTATTATTCAATCTTGACTGCAAACTAAGAGAAGCAGTAGCCTAATGCAGTTGTTTATTTCACACACTAGATTGAGGTTACTGTACGGTGAGAAATGTTGTGATGTTTGATGTCTGTTGTCATGAAACGCTGGCAGTGGATCCGGTCTCTGTTGTGTTTTCTTTCGGCTGCAATTAAATTCAGAGCCAACATCTGATGCCCTCGCTGAAATCGTCTCCATGGCAACCAGAAAAACAAGGCACTGCCTTGCTGTGTCACCAGTACTGCCAAGTGTGACCATAACTCGCCATGTCAGGGATGGCCTGTCGCCATGCTTGGTTACCGCGGGTTACAGACAAAGTGATATCTAAAAAGGAAGAAAAGCACCATTCTCATTTTTTAATCATTCAATGCAGTCTGTATTTCTCTTTTCTTGACTTTTTACCGCATTTTGTCTCATCGCAGCATTTAAAGCTGTTTACATACTTCTTCCCTTCAAAGTACTGTATGAATAATCAGTTTGCTTATCTCCTCTTTTTCTTACTGTGCCATTTTACGGGCGAGGGAACATCTGGTCTTTTAGAATCGCTCCTTAACCGAAATCGCACAGATAGACAGACCGTCGGAGCACATTTTGAGGTTGTTTTTTATTGTTTTGTTTTGTTTTTTTTTTTAAATATAATCAATCATCGCAAAAAGTGCAGACAAAATATGAGCGATTGCGCGAAAAGAGAATACAGACACGAACAACTTAATTACCGGTGCTTTAATAACGGGTCCAGATTCGGACCCAGACGACGTAAAGCTGTCCGTCTTTAAGAAAGCAATTTTGTACTTGTAGTTCATGGTGTTGAAATTCCCTTGACAACTCTTTCCCCTCACAAAGCCCGGCTCCAATATCACCGGCTGATTGCCCTCAAACGTCTGTGACAGTAAATCTATCAATCTGACAATCCGGAGTGTAAATTGAAGCCCGGAGTTGACAGTTGAATAAAAGACCACTTGTGACGGAGCGGCGTAAACTTGGGAAGGGGGGCGGGGGGTGGGGGGGGGGGGGCGGGAGAGGAGCGCTGATGTGAGCCTTCAGAGGCACTTGAGCCCCTGCAAATACACTTGCATTTCCCTAACTCAATCTGCTCGGCTGTCTTTTCTTTTTTTCTTTTTTGCGGGAGCAGGTTAGTGGGGGTGGAAATTGCACACGTGTAACCGTACCTTTAA
Organism: Anguilla pacifica; assembly: GCA_039654925.1. Classification (NCBI taxonomy): domain Eukaryota; kingdom Metazoa; phylum Chordata; class Actinopteri; order Anguilliformes; family Anguillidae; genus Anguilla; species Anguilla pacifica. The sequence continues at coordinate 45,737,359 of CM077294.1, forward strand.
AACGGAAAAGGGGGTGGGGGGGTGGGGGGTGGGGGGGGGGGGATGGGGCACCGCAGTGCGTTAAAATGGAGAGCAGGCGGGGCTGCTGGGTGGCTCATCCGGTTAAGGCCCTGTTCTGGGTCTCGTCCATGGATGGGCTACGTGACCCAGGCCTGGATCGTGACCAGGCCAGGCCACTGCTAATCGGGGAAAGCGGCATCGCCCAGGGGGCCGGGATCCGCGTGAGCCCGGATAATTTTCCGGCGACTCTCACCGCGGTGCGATGAGACGGCGCGCGGCATGGCGTGCTAGCCCGGATAGCGTGTGAGCGTGCGTGCGGCATGCCGTGCTAGCCCAGATAGCGTGCACGTGGCATGGCGTGCTAGCCCAGATAGCATGTGAGCGTGCGCTCGGCATGGTGTGCTAGCCCGGATAGAGTGTGAGCGTGCGCGCGGCATGGCGTGCTAGCCCAGATAGCGTGCGCGCGGCATGACGTGCTAGCCCAGATAGCGTGCGCACAGCATGGTGTGCTAGCCCGGATAGCGTGCGCGCGGCATGGCGTGCTAGCCCGGATAGCGTGTGAGCGTGCGCGGTGCAGCGGTTAGCGCTAGCGCGTGTGACTGCCCGTTCCACACAGGGCAGTAAGAGGGGAAAAGGCCCATCAGAGAGAGTCAACTGCAGGTGATCCTGATGAAAAGAGTAAACAGACGAGGAAAAGAGGAGTGGGAACAAAGTGCTGTATTCAGAACGGAAAGAGCCGAAGAGCGCTCGGGATGAAACGCTTCAGCCGCGGACGCGGGCTGTAAAGACACCCGAGCAGAGTGCGTAGGGCAAGACCAGAGACAGGGCTGCTACTCAGCAGCTTCAGTTCCTTATTCTCCACAGCAGACCTGGGTATTAACACCTTTCAGAAATAGCGCTTCCCTCTGCAGATGCTGCTAAGATGAGAAAAGCTACTAGATGCTCGCAGATCCCATTTGCGAATTTTCAGTGGAGCAGTAACCGAATCTTACCATCGTATGTAATAAAATGAAAATGGGTCTTACTGGGACCTAAAGGGTTATTTGGGAAATAATTATTTGACTCAGGTCTGATCTATATCATCATTTAATTATCTCTAATAACTCAGTAACAGTGGGTTCAATTAAAATAGCAGTGTAGTTCATCATCAAATTTACAATTTGGTCTGCATGAATACATTTGTACTTTATGTAATACGAATGATTGGTTAATCAGTAGTGTGACCGTCTTTTTGTTCAGGGACTTTCAGTGACAGTCTAATTAATCCAAATCTTGCATTCTTACATGGTTAAACTAGCTGTTGAATACGTAAGCGACTGTAGTTTTTTTTGTCTTTTGAGATAAACCGCTTACCACAGATTACAACAGTTCATAACAAAATGCCACAGTTTGCCAGTACATACGTGTTGTAATTAATGCTGCTTTTATGTTTAAACATGCACAATGAGTGAAACTATAGCTTACAACCACAGTTTTTCAACATAACATCCAGAAAGGTTATCTGAATAATAAGATGTTTTGTGTAGTCATATTTTGGTGCTTTTGCATTTTTTTTCGCCCACACTGTTCACTCTCAGATGCACAGACCATAAAAGAATAATGCAATTTTCTGTCTGTCGGCTTATATATTCACAAAGAAATCAAAGGTGACATTTCCAATAATGTGCTAGCGTGAAGTATACAGCTGGGGTTCTGAAATTTCAAGTTTTATATTCTCGCTAAAATACTACCTTTAGAACGATGCAATATAGAGATTTGTCATTTAGTGTAACACACACACTCACAGAGATGAGTGAGGAAGTGACATGCATGTGTTTGCTTTATTAGCTTTCATTCTATTAATGAATTACCCCCTCCCCCTCCTTCTCCCAGTGCAGATTACTATAGGAATGAACTGCAATAAGGTTTAAAAATGATTCTTAGATGTGAAATATGGATGTCTATGTGACCTTTGTGAAAGCATTTACATATGCGCAGACTCAGGTGCATGTGCGCTGCTAAGCTGTGTGTGTGTGTGTGCGTGTGTGTATGTATTCTCCATTGTTTCTTGAAAATAACTACATCCTAAGGGATAGCCAGCATGGTTTTTGCAAGGGAAGGTCATGCCTGACAAACCTTTTGGTATTCTTTGAAAAAGCTGCCAGGTGTTTTTATTATAACAGGGCTTATGATATTATATATTTACATTTCCAAAAAACTTTGAAAAGGTACCACATGAGAGTTCACAGTGGGCTTGGAATAATACAAGAAAGATAAAATCCAGAAGTGGGTGGAAATCTGACAAATGAAATTCAATATAGCTAACTGTAAAGTTTGTCATGAAGGAAATAAAAGCATAAGGAAGGATTTTTTTTGAGTTGGGTGTAATGGTTCATCAAAGCTTTTCAGGTTCTAGTCACTGTGTTGCAGTAGTAAAAAAAAAAGGCCAACAGGATGCTGGGATACATAGCCAAATGTATTGAGTATAACACGAAGGAAGTTATACTTATCTTATAAAATACATTTGATAGACCACACTTGAGAGTATTGTGTGTAGTTCTGGGGACCGTGCTACAGGAATTATAGCGGTTCTAGAAAAGGTTCAAAGAAGAGCAACCAAATTGATTCCTGTTTTGAAAGATAAAAGCTAGGAGGAAGGATTTAAGATGCTTAATCTCTTCAAGCTTTGTAAAAGGAGACTTAGATTTGATTGCGGTTTTTAAATTCATAAAGGGGATTAACAAAGTTAACCACAAGAGATTCTTCAGTTTGAGTTCTGTTAGTGGAACGAGGGGACATAAATGGAAATGATCAAAAGGTAAATCCCACACAGACAATAGGAATCATTTTTTCATACAGAGAGCAGTCAATGTGTGCAATAACCTGCCAGGTCATGTGGTAGAAGCAGGATTTTAAAGACTAGGCTTGATACAGTGTTAGATACTATCGAGCCTGTAGGTAATCACAGCACAAGGTACAATTTAGTCAGGGAAATGGCGAGTATTGTTGGGCTGAATGGCCTGTTCTCATCATTATGTTAGGTTATGCTATGTTGTGTGTGTGTGTGTGTGTGCGTGTGAGTGTGTGTGAGTGTTTGTGGGTGTGTATGTGCTCCAATGCTGCAAATGTCGATGCAGTCTTAAAAACGATAATATTTGTAACTGATTCGGGGACATGCAATGCAGAATTCCATATTTATTTCTACTTTAATCTCAAAAAGTATTCATTTATTTACAAACCCAGAGCCTCACATTGTGATACAAATCATAAACAGCTTAAGTATTTCCACAGATTCAAAGCTCGTGTATGTGCCTGCACAGTGGGTTGTGACCCCTTCCTGCACATGGCCCATTAGAAGCACACTGTCATTTAAGTCTCTGTAGCTCCAGTATCAACCTACCGTGCCCACCCCCCCCCCCCCCTTCAAGCTGTGGGCCCCTAGAATCATCACCACCTTTCCCCCTTGCCCCTTTGATATGTCACGAAATCCACCCCCCCCCCCCCCAACACACACACACACACACACACAAAACAATAGCTCGCTATGTGTTCATTCTCCTCAGAAATTCAGGAACTGGTTGCGGCTCTGTGACCTCCTGCTATTCTCATTATTCATAATCCCGGGACCTGTGAAGCAGAATGACACCGTTACAGTGTCAGGCTCTCTCCGAAGAGGGGTGAAAAGGGGCAGATTAATTAAAAAGCAGCGACTATGAACAGCTCTGGGGGGGTGTGGGGGGGCGGGGGGGGGGGGGCTGGTTAATTTGTGTGGTCTCTGCGGAGGAGCGCGCGGGTGCTCAGCTCGCGTCAGGTCCACCTGCGAAACGCTAATTGATTTGTGCGCGGTGACGCAGACACGGCCGTTTTTAGCCCTCCCGTTTCAGAAGCAGGTGGGGGTGGGGAGCGGGGGTCTCCATCTCCGAGATTATGGGAAGGGTGTTCTGCTGAGAGGGGCAGCGGGTTTGGGGTGGGAGGGGTGTTATCGCGACACTTCTGGGTCCAGTTAGGGACCCCCAGGATAAAAAATAAAAGCAAGGCCTCAAAATAAAGTTTAAAAAATGTCATTTTGAAAGTCTTCGTAGTCCAAAAGTGGTATGTTTAATCTCCTGGGAGAAGGGATCCCCAGACTAAAGTGGGTTTCTGAGGGTACATGTTAAAATTAGTTAAACAAGGTGGAACAAAACATGTAAGCTGCTCAGTTCAGAGTCAGAAAAGTCAGAAATGTAAATGTAAAAGTCAAAATGTAAAATCAGAAGAGACTTCAGCTAATATTCCTTCAAGCTGGGGTCACATTTATACATGGTTTTTTCCCAGGTCACAGCTTCTCCTCATCATAATGATACATGAATAAAAGGTTTGTGATTTATCAGATGTGCTTTTCATTTATATACATATTCCATAGGGGACGTAGATTGTTATTAACATCATCATCATGGGGATCATCACCACCATGACTATGTTGATAATGATGAACTTAATCATCACATTACCTCGAATCATCATACTCTTCTTCATCATCATCATCATCATCTCCGCCACAATGTTCATAATGATGATCTCTATCTTTATCATGATATAACCTCTAGTCATCATCATCTTCATCATCATTATGACCACCACCAAGATGATGATGACTGTTACTGTTGCTGTTGTTACTGCTGTTGCTGTTGTTGTTGTTACTGTTGTTGCTGCTGCTGTTGTTGTTTATGTTGTTGTGGTTATCACACAGCTCGCTTCAGGGAAAGTTAAAGAGGCTCAGAGTGCTTTTCTCCTGAGTTAAACCACTAGCTGCAAAACCATAACTTTGGGGAGCCATCCATCTGGGAACAAATTAATCCCCGACCTTTTGATCAAAACGCTAACATCTATGCTCTGCACCAGCTTATAGTCCGCCTCCTCTGGCTTTGGAGGAGTGGAATCCATGGAAACCCAGGCAAACTGCCTGAGAAGAGAGGCACTAAACACACCAGGAGAGGCCGAGGCTCTTAGGCTCTGGGAGAGAGCTCTGATTACACACGCTTACCCAAGTCCCTGCCATTTTCATACAAATATAAACAGTCTTTGAGTTTTTGACCAGTAAATTGTAACTTTGTTGTCAGTAATAATTCTTGATTCAGAGCGAACATTTTCACACAGGCAAATAAAATTATTTTTTTCCTGTCGCTGACCAAAACATGAAAAGTTCAGCGGTGAAACGATCGCATGAAGACAAGCAGTACTTAATTTATGTGAAATTCTGCTCACTACACCATCTGTTCCAGAATGTTGTGTTCATATTTGTAATAAATCTAAATACGTATGCATCAATCTCAGTTATAATAATCTCAGTTCTAATAAAACATACAGTTGCAATTATATCCAAATTGCATTTTTGAAAATTTGGTATCGGTCCAATGTTATTCTAGTGTTAAGCACCTGCTTCATGTGACAGCAGTGTAACCAAATCTGTGTGTTAGATGGTCTTTCAGGGAAACACCATCAGTGTGGTTTACAGATGTATTTAAGAAAAAACATGGAAAAATAAAATAAAAGGATGGCTTGGAGGTTTGTGTATGAAAGCCTCGAGTAGCAACGACGTGTGCAATTTATGAAGATCGGCAGTCTGGCAGCGACTACTATGCAGCAGCAACGTATGCAAAATAAATTTTTACGCAAAGCCATTATTCACTTTCTTTATCTAAGCACTTCTGTGCTCCCCTTCAGAAATACAACATGACAAAAAAAGAAGGGCCCCTTTATATTTAGCATCAAATCATACTGGTTACATATGGCAAATATTATTTGGGGTGAAAATGTGAGTGCATTTCTACAAAATATTAAAGACAGGGTTGACGGGAAACAACCTGTATACGCACACACATTATATTGGTTATGATATATGCACTGATACATCCCAGATTTTGTAAAGCATAGCATAAATTGCATAGCATAACAGCTCCACATATCAATATTGCCCTTACGCTGCATACTTGTCATATTTATCTGATAAGACTGATAAAACCGGTGTCGTCAGAAAAAAAATGTGGTGCTCGAGTAAGCAGTTGGGAAGTGTTATACAACGTATTTGTCTACAATATAATATGTGTTTATGAAAGAGGGACTCTCTGGTGATAAATTCTCCTCGGATTGTTTTCCTATAGCTTCAGCTGATAGTTGTTGTATGCACAGTTAACAGAAAGCTGTCATTTTCGTTATTTCAGCATTGAAAGTACTCACAGCAGATGATGGAGTAGATTTCTCTGGCATTTAAAGCTGTGCAATACTGCACTTTGGTGTCCGTGTCCCAGCTGAATAGGCCCACACACAGTATTTCTGACATTGTGACAATCTGTATCTGTCTGTTTACAGGATAATTGGGGGGAAATTATTGACAGTTTTGGATTAAACTTGGTGTTATAACCTTTTGGAAAAGGTAAGAAATGAGCAAGCGGTTGAGGGTGCATTATTAATATTTGCTGCCTTCAAACTGTTGTGAGTTGTTTACTTATTTCTCCATCGCCTGCTTCTCCCGTCAGCTCAAATTGAGGTTTTGAAAACGTGTTTGAGTGAGAATTCATTCCTCGCACAACGCGCCTTCACTCGCACGCTTTCATCCAGTTCAGCTGGAGTGCGGTCCTGCTTTTTGCTGTTGCCAATGCATCACTCTCGCTTCCTGAATCTGGTGCACAGTAACTGCACACTCTTATCAGTGGCGCTCAGTCTAGCAAGCCGAGCCAAGTGGATTTTTAGAGCGAGTCACAATTAGAGTATGGGGAAATAATGACTGTGTGCTAAATGCGAATCATCCCAACAGGCTTTAGTACCAGCCGACTAATGAGGCCACTCCATGACATCACAACCCCCCGCCTTGTGTACCAGGGATTCAGGCCTGGACCCAATGAGCATTTCAACTGTTTTAAAAAAATGTAATTAACTTTGACTGTGTATATTGTTGATAGAAATCAAAACTTGCATTTAAATCAAAGTGGAGTCAAGAGTTAAAGTTAAAGTATACAACGTTTATTCAGTTAAATGTAGCCAAATTACCTTGATAAATTTGTAGCTAACAGAAAGTTAGATCCAGTGGGAGATGTCTATGTCCTCACATTTTAAGTATTTAAGTATGATTATTGACCATACTCGCATTGGTGTCATAAACAATGACTTAGTATCCAAAGGGGAAGTTCATCCAAAAATGAAATTAAGGTATGTTCCCACTTAGCCAGAGTACTATATATCTGTCCAGATAATTTCTCTGAGAATTGACAAGTTTTCTATATATCTGCTTCAGTTCACGCTGAAACAATGTACCTCAAAGGTCCCATATTTTTGTGGTGCTCAATGCACCAAAAATGTATGTTCGCATAACTCAACAGCAACATCTCTCTGCAAATTTAATACCACGGTTACTCACAAACATCCACAGGGCTTGATTTTTGCACGGTTTCATCGAAACCTACTTCTACCGAAGTATACCATCTGGGTATATCTGCACAGTCCAACTGAAGCATGCCATAGACAGTTACAGTTTGTAGTCCTAAAACCCAGAAGTGTATTAACATTTGAGGTTCCTGCTGATGTCCAATGGTTTTGTTTTCCCGTAGGGTTTTGGATTTATTCAGAACATAAGGTCTGTAGTTAACATAAGCCTGAGTTTCATGTTTTGTTCAACGACATGAATTACAATAATAAATTAAAATGGATGCTAGCATTTAACTGCAAGTTTCAAAATCAAATGCAAAATAATGCTGATTGTTGCAGTGCCACAATTGCAGTTCCTTAAAATGACTTCAACAATCCAGACATATCAAAACTCCAGGCCTGATGTATCAGGACACATGGTCCACTGGCTGGAACTTTTTTTTATTAGTTTATTTATTTATTGTTAGGATGGGGAAAGGGGTCCTTTTATTGTGTCATCAGTCTTTTTTGGCCCTTTTCACCTTTCTCAGGTATTCCTCTTTGAGGCCGTTTGCAGAATCACTGAGGGGCATCACGTGTTGTTTTGCTACTTAAAAGCTGCCAAAGAACGACATGGTTTGTGGAGGGAAGCGTTTGCCCAGAGTGTCCAGACTGTTCATATCTCCCATCTGTACACACAGCTCAGCCGCTCCGAACGTTAGCGCAAAGCCAGTCGCGGATGGGGGCGGTGGGGCTGCACTGCTTCTGTCTATAAATCTTCACGAGCTTTTTAGAAACGAAATGCGAGTACGAATGATGTACGCCTGACGCCTCGCTGAGCCTCAGAGCGTGTAAAACACCAGCGATGCCAGATCCCACGTGTCGACGTTCGCGTGTTCCCCCCCCCCCCCCCAGCCGAAAACAGATTGTCTGAAAAAGAACCTGTGATTACACCTTTGTCTCAGCCCTTCTGATGATCTCGCTCTCTCTTTCATCCACAGTCAATTATATGCATCGCAACATCTATATATGTGTATGTGCGTATGCATATATATCTTTCTGAAAATAGAAGTATAGAAGCAGTGTCAGGTCTTTTCACACCTTAACAGTGACAGTTCCTGTCATTTCTCATATTCAGGGACATAAACTCCTTAGTTTGACATTGCTGAAGATAATTCAGAGACTATGAGAAAACGGAAGTTGAGAACTTTTAAGTATTAAGTATTAATATTAAGTATTAAGTATTTTTACAGAAAGTAACAACATAACTAAATTCAGCTGTGCCTAAACAAAAGAAAACATCTTAAAAAGAAGCCGTTTCAAACAAGCCTTCATTTTTGGAACATGTTTTGGCTCACCTAAATCTTGATTTATATATGTATTTAAAGGATTTGATTGGTTGTTCTAGTCTACGTCCTGAGCCATGCTAGTGTGCATTTACAAAATGAAAATTGTTTGACTTTGGCTATAAACCAAAATAAACCATTAACTTTAATAGTGAAAAAAAAGTGATAGTCCATGCTGGTCTACACTGCTAATTGCCACCCAAAAAAACATTTTTTATTATTATTATTATTATTATTATTATTATTATTATTATTATTATTATTATTATTATTAATAATATTCCTATCTGTCAATGTCTCTTGTACTATTCAGTTATTTCAAATTCAATTATGATGAGAATAATAACTTTTTAGGAAATTTAATGAAAGAAAACTTAGGAAGAAATCTTTTGAGCAAATTGCTGAGTTAAAAAAAAAAAAGTATGTGCGTGTGTGTATGTGTGTTTGTGTGCATGTGTGTTTTAAATATTTACAGTGCAGTTGCTAGTGATAGGTTGATAGATGAATAGCTCAAACGATGGTGCTTAGCCAGTGAAGAATACAATTTTACTATCATCATTGCTGTGGACATGGGGGACACATTCTATTTAGTTGGTCAAAGAAACAGAATATTTACAAATACTGAACCATTTTGTGACATAAAGAAACAGTACTGCTACAAGAGGCAGTTAAGATTAGGCTGCCAACTGCAATGGATTATTCAGACAGATAACTGCCCAATTGTTGATTTAGCAAAACAAATAAAAACAGTTTTACATAAATGACCGGTTTAGAGGTAAGACTTCCTCACTTTCAAGCTTATGAGCCATATACTACAACTATATTTGCGATATATAAAAAAAGAAAGGTAATTTGTCAAGACTGCACATTGCCCGCAAACTGCAAAATGGCAAGCCGTCTGAAGTTAAACCTGGGAGAAGCACACGGAAGTCTGATCCACACTTCCTGCGAATGCTTTGCTTTCATTTTCGTTTTTTTTTTATTCTCCCGGGGTGACCAAATACGGGAGACCAGCATTACTAAATATAATTCAAACAATTACATATTATTTTGATGATTACGGTCCATGCTTGAGTGCACACCAATTACACACCTGTTAACAGCCCAAAGCTGTTTTTCAATGACCTGACTCATTGAAAAACGGCCTTGGTGACCTTTAACGCACCAGCGCAGTTTCAGAACACCTTCAGGGTGTTACGACACCTTCGGGGTCTGTTCCCTTTCAGATAACCAAACGTCTGAAGCTGATTGGCTGAGACACTTGACATTCAGCCAATAATTGTGAGTGAAGGGCCCCCCGTTGTCTGTTTTATTATATTTTTTTTAATAAAAAATTAAAAGAATGCAAGATTGCAATAATTCCCCCAGTAATATGCTTTCATTCACAGCAGGTGCAATGCCTAGAATTACATTTCTATGCATTCATATAAAACCATATTGATATCCATGCAGAATTTACCCCTCCGTAATTCCCTCCTATGCCCCCTTGTTCTGCTGACGGAAGTCAGTCTTTGCTCGAACCTTCGCAGTTCACATTAAACCCTTTTACATTTTAAATATATTATGTTTATATATATATTTTTTTTTAAAGTTGCTCACTAATGTGATTAAATCGACCAACTCATGGCCACACGGTGCCTTCGTCAGGATGTGTAGCGCGAAACGCCGGGACTGCGCTACACGCCCTGACGAAGGCACCGCGTGCCGAAACGTCGGTCAATATTCGGTAAATAAATAAAAAGATATTTTGGAGTATTAGTAGCGCGCAGATTTCTTTTTCCGTTAGTATTCTGACTGCCATCAGCCAGCACCTTCTCAAGTTAGGGGGAGTGTGCCCTTTTGCGTTAAATATGTGACGTTTGAAAATATTAAAGCAATACTCTCTACAGCAGGAATTTGTTCATTCATGTACTTGTTAATTCAGCCCTGAGACAGTGTGTCCTTTCATTCCAAAAATAAGAAGTACTTTTCTAAAGTTCAAGTCAGATTTTTGACCTTCGTTTTACAGAAACACTGCTTAATATAATGTTGGACAACATCCCATGAGACCTCAGACTACTCAGGTTATCATACATAAGTTATTATGATTTATATTCCAATTATTAAATGAAATTGTAAAGTTTAATTGGCCCTTCTGGTCATGTGACACATTGTGTCCTGTAGCCATTAACCTTGTCTCCATAATTAAAAAAAAAAAAAAAATGTATTAGTCCATCGGTTTTGAATAAATATATTACAGAAATAAATAAAAAATGAGTGCTAATTATCCTTTTTCTGCCAACTTCTTACTCATACCTGCCAAAAGGGAGAGTGGGAGGGAAGAGGCCATTTTCAATGACATCTTAGCTGTGTGTTTCCTGCAAACTCTTTATTCATGTACCTTAACTGCAGGGGTGTCATTTGGGTATGGCAGACAATGGCAGTTGCCATACTCTAGGCTAAAAATATTTTCTCAAAGCCGGCAACAAAAAAATGGGGGAAATAAAAACATTAGGCAGGATTGCTTTATGGGAGGAACAAAATTAGAATGTGGTCAGTTTGAAAAAGACTAAGATCAAAGCCTTTCAGGTTCTAGGCACTGTGCTGTATCAGCCAACAGGATGCTGGGATATATAGCTAAAAGTATTGGGTATAACATATATATATATATATATATATGTATATTAGTAAAAATGTAAACATTTCTCTTCTCGATCAAAATGATCACTCTTTCATTTGCTAGTTGCTAGTTAAAACTAGCGTCCTAGCTCCTGTTGCTAGGGTTGCTAACTGTATCGTGAAGTACGGAATTGTCCTGTAATTAGAAAGTCCGCATTAAACTCATACGGGACGTGTTATGTCCCATGTCTTTGAGACGGTGCTGTGTGAAGGCTTGGGTGGGCCACAGCCACCAACGTGCCATCTTGGCCCACCCATTTTCCTTCGCTGAACCGCCACACGCAATCTTCCCCCCGGTCCGCAATCACAATTACCCCACTGCGCAATCAATCGCACCCCCCCCCCCCCCCCCCCCCCTTGTAAAGGGCGAGAGCCTGAACAGACTGGCTATGCTTTCTATCAAGAGCGTCAGACCTCAGGAGCTGAAACGTGAAGGACAACTTTGCACAACAAGACCCTTCAGATGAGTGACTAGACAAATCGCTTTTCAAGGTGTCTGTTTTCCAATGTGCCATATTTTCCGATTAGCTAGGTAGTGTGCTGATGTGAGTAATATCACAATCGAATAATGAATAAAATATTAAACAAAAATTTGGATGCTGGATAAAAATAACCACATTTTAATTTGCAAGTCACTCGTTAAACCTAGCTTCCTAGCTCCTGTGAGTATTCCAGGAGACAGCAATGGAGGTAGTTCATCAAACCTGCTAGCCAGGCACTGGCAGCATTAGCCTCGCTAGATAGCAAGCAATAGGTTCTAAATCGGAAGTGTTCTCAACTAGATAACATCAGCTAGTTGGCGTACTGCTGTGGATAATGTCACAATCACAATGGCTAAATTCAGTCATATGTCATATGGTTGTCAACCATTTTCATTGTATTCCATTGATTGAATATTGCGAGTGCCATTTCCTTTCAAGTGTAAGATATGTAAATTGTGCCATACCCTGCTCCCACTAAAAGGCGCACGTCCTTAATTGGTTTCGCTCACATCTGTCATGACTCAAAGCAGCATTTACATGGTGAATGAGATCCGCAGTTTAGCTTGCAGAGACATGGATGTGGCTCCTCGTGTCATGACTTGTTCCATCGAGAGCGATTTTATTCGGCCTAATGTTCTGTAAGCGTATTTCTCCCCGTCCCGCCTTCCAAGAGCTCGCAGAATGGCGACAGGCCTCGCCAAGGAGGCACGGATAACTTTTGCTCCTGCTTTCTGAATGACAGACGCGATCCTGTCAGGGAACATGGAAGGGGGATAAATTCAGCCTCCCGCCCTGAATCTTTAAAAGCTCAAACCCCCGGTGTATGAATTATATATGCCTGCGGCCCCGCGGAGGAGCTAGCTGTTTGACTTAGCCTTGACTTAGCGATGGGACTTTGCTCTAAGTGTTTATGTAAAACACGATTGAGGCGTGCCGATAACTGCAAGACAGGATTTGAGGCGGTTAGAGAAGGAGGGACTGTTATTCCAGGGCTGAGAAGGTCGAACGGGGGGTGAAGAAAGGCGAACCCCTTCAGCTCACCTCCGCCTTTTTGTCGGACGGGATCACGTGTTCGCGGTGCAGCGCATGCAACATGAGTTACGGCTCACTGGAGGACTCCGAGTTCCCATCAGTCTCTCTGCCTCCCTCACCTTCGGGGGCTGGTAACTGACAGGTCTCTCTTAGATCGCAGATGGAGTTTGCAGTTGGATACTGCTGGTCAATAATCTTCTCATTACTTATCATAATGAACTACAGCTTAAAAATATCAATAAGGGAGCGTGGTGAAGCAATCCAATTAAGAGCTGAAACCCAGCACCTCATTATTGCTGAAACACTGATAATGTAAATTGGATGCTGGCAGGACACATCCTTGAATTTTAACTACCTCACAATCAGCTGCTGTAAGCCTCTTTCGTCCTCGCGAAACATCGGCGGGTCGGGGCGTGTTTCAGAACGGAATCACGTGACTGCTGGAGTTCGGTTTACACTTGACCCCCTAAGCTGAGTAGGCACACTTAGCCCCCCCCCCCCTCACACTAAGCTTGGTAAAAGCAGTCCAGTTCAGGGCGATAAGTTGATCCAGGTATTCAGGGCATGACTGAGATGATGTGATTGGATTAAATTTTTTTTACAAATCACACCAACTTAGCAAAGGCAGTAGTACGGGTGGCCGTTCATACCAGGGGACTCATCAAACCCCCCCCCCCCCCCCCGAGATTCTGTCCAATGTCTTAGCTGGCACATCCATGGCATGCCTTTCACCACAAAGCCCTTTTCCCAGACAGGAAGGTGGGAAAGTGTACATGCCTGTCTACATGTGCTGTTCAGTGCTCCATCTTGTTGCCATGTAAAGTGTACCTGATTTCCTCATCTCCCACTCCGGTCTATGGATGCTAATAGCTATGCAGTCAATGGGTCCTAGCCTGTGATTTTATAACTCTCAAGTTCATTGACAGTGGACATGAGTTTGATACTTCTCCAGAGAGGTAGTGTACAGTGGACATGAGTTTGATACTTCTCCACAGAGGTAGTGTACAGAGGATATGAGTTTGATACTTCTCCACCGAGGTGGTGTACAGAGGATATGAGTTTGATACTTCTCCACAGAGGTGATGTACAACCATTTCCATGCACAGCTGAACCATCGAGAGGTGTGGCAGCAGAGAGAGCGACTCCCAGCATTTACGGGTGGATTGTGAATGGCCGAGAGTTGGAGGGGGGAAGGGGCAGAGTTCCGGAGCCTACAGTTCTGTGTGTGATGGAATCAGCTGAAGCGAATGTCAGCCTTCCTGGACTTGGCTCAGGAGCACGCACAGCGATTCTGAAGGGAAGGCTTCCCTAATCTTCTCTGACTGGCCACTGGTCCTCAAAGGCGTGGTGAGGGAGGTCAGGGGGGTGCATTTTTGCATGAGCCACATCTTCAGCATCGCCAATCATGATTATGGTTACAAAGCAAGAGAAGAGGGTTTGGGAAGGAGGAGGAGCATAACCAGCGCATTGAGTAAGGAGGCGGAGCTTTGGGTGGGAGGCCAGCGGCACAAAAGAACAGACACCTCCCCGAGCAGCGGGCAGATTCAATCCCTCCTGCCCGTCCCATTTAAATTTACAATTCGCACACGTTGCATTGTGGGGTTTTTTTTTTTTTGGTGCCTGTTCACTGGTGAAAGACATATTGAAATTAATTTGGGTCCCTGGATCTCCATTCACTTCCCCGCATTCCCGGAGGTAACCCCAATTATGTCCTTTCTCCTCGGCAATCTTCCCTTTTTTCCGCGTGAGGCGTCAGGCGCGGGGTAGCGCCTTCCTTAGAACGCCGCGTTCCTCGTCTCCGAGGCGCGGGCGGGGAAATGAAATAAATAAAACCCGCGGCCTTTGTCACGCCTCGCCTTCCAGCCGCGCGTCCCGCCACAATGGGGCTTTTCTTCCCCTCCGCCCGCGTCGCTGGCGATGCCGCGGTCCTCGTGGGGAACAAAGGCGTCTGGCGGAGACGGCGAGGGCATCCGTAGGGCTGGACGATGCTGCGTTTCGGCAACGTTTACTTCGGTCTGTAGAACGCTTTGTTGTTAGTGTGTTTAAACATGTCATTATGTGAATGTCAAAAAGAGTAATTATTTATGATAAAGGCAGTCACGAAATAAAACACGTTCCTTGCTTTCTGGTGTAATTGCACTGCGCGATTATTGAGTCGTGACAGTGCCTTTTGTCTGTAAGCCATTTTGTAATTTGTAACTGGAGGCCACCTTGCAGAGTTCTAACAATAATTCCAGCTATTAGATATGAGAAGAGAAACGTCTATACAGCAGGGAAGCCGGTAATCAAACCTGTACGCATTGTTAAGCTATCTGCAGAAAAATACAAACGTTTTGAATGCCAACTATGGAAAACAGCACACTGATATGCTTTTAGAAAACAAGAAACAACACATGCGCACTACTCTTTATTGTCAGCCTGAAATATGAAAAGATGAAATATGAAAAGAGTGAAATCTAAGAATGAACGCAACTATAGAAGAATTGATGCCAATATTTTAGGACAGTGGTTCCCAACCTCAGTCCTGGGGACCTGCAGAGTGTGCTTGTTCTCATTCCAACCACAGCTGCAATCTGAGAATTTTAATAAGATGATCTTTTTTTATTAATTAGGTGCTTTTCATGTTTAAAGGGATTATTTACTCTCTTAAGCCACATGGTGTGAAACATAGCTATGCATGCTATGAAGAATAAAAGCCCCATGTTCACATTGTGCTTACGCTGCTATATTACAAAGAGTTACATAAAACCACTGTTCTAGGCCACCTTTCTAGCTCTCAAGTTCAGTGTTTACACATTTAAGCATGCCCAAACCCCCACCTTTTGCAAGATTTTCGAGAAGTTTCAGACAAAGACTGTATGGATGCAGGATGCAAAACCTCTTCTTCAGCCTTGTTCCTGAAGGGCGTCTAACTTTCTGGGCTTCTTGAACTTGTTTCCCTCTGTAACGTGTCTCCAAAGGTTTAGGGGCAGCTTCCCAATACTGTGGATGAGAACTGAACCGAGTGAACTTTCATGGTGTTTCTGCATTGGACGTAATCAGGGTTGGCACAGGGAGCGCCGTCCTCTGATTGGTAGGCCACTCCAGCCGTGTCACGGCCTTGTCCTCTCGTTCTTTTCACTCGTTGTTGTGGAGGGGGAGTCCCTCCAGTCTCTTTCAAGACTGAAATCGGTAAAACAGTGAGAATGTGAAGGACTGGTCAAAGCGTCTGTGCCTTGTAAGGTGAAAACAGGAAGACTGCCAGTTTTTTGGCAACCCCCTGTCAAGGCTGGTGATGAAGGCATCTTGTTTATTACTTTTTATCATTAACCATTGAGGGTAGGATGACTGAGCACACACGCTCTTTTACTCTAATGCCCTGTGAATGCCCCTCCAAGTAGCCAAACCTGCATGTCTTTGGGTTGTGGGAGGAAACCCACACAGACACAGGGAGAACATGCAAACTCCTCACAGAAAGGCCCTGACTGGTATTCGAACCAATTAGCAAGTTTTTCAGGAAACCTGAGCCCGGCGCCGTGGCCACACCAGTTCCAGCGTGGCCTCGTTCATTAGCCCTGTCGTTTCGGGAACCGGTGGCCTGTGTGTGGGTGCCAGAGGAGACGGGGGGGGGGCTGGCTCGCTGATGTGGGGGGGTGGGGGGGGTGACGTTGGCTGGGAGCGGGATCTGAGCGCGGGAGCTTCGCTGATGACCCGGGCTTCCCGGCTCGTTATCTCCCCGGCAGCGCGCGGCCCTGTCCGCCAGGACCTGATATTTACAGCCCCTGTAAACAGCGCCCCATTAAAGGCTCTTCTGTTTCTGAGGCGGTGTCAAGCGGAAGGCCAAAACCCGGGCTATTCCTGGCCTCCCGTCGGCGCCAGCAACAGATTCGACACGCGCGACCCCTCGATTTCCTGCTTAGGGGAAAAAAACAACAAGCTCCACTGTTTTCTTTCTCTCTCTCTCTCTCTCTCTCTCAATTCAATAACGCTTTATTGGCATAACTGTATATTGACAATATTGCCAAAGCAATTCTCAAAAAAGTAACAGTGATACAAAAGACATACAATTCATACAGTGGAATAAAATATAGAAATAAAAAATAATAATAAATTCGTAATTAAATAATCAAATCCCAACCTGAATGACAATAACAGTGATAGTAACAATTACTCTCAACATTCCAAATAAAAGAAATGGTGCTTCACTCGTTGTCCCTCGTTTTGTGACAGGAGGCCACCTATCTTTCAGGTAATGCTACACATTCTGATTTCTCCCTCAGTTATATAGAGGAGTTTTTCAATATTATTATAATTTGGTGCATTCTGTAAGGAAATGCAGCTCTGTCTCCACTGTCCCCTGATCGCAGTGGGAGCACAGCCTGTCCTCTCTGGGCAGCCAGGTCCGCCTGTGACGGCCGGTCTCTATGGCCAGGCTGTGCTCACTGAGTCTGTACACTGTCAGTGCTTTTCTCAATGTGTAATCAGTCACCGTGGTGCCATGGTGTGCTGTCTATTTAGGGTCAAATAGCATTCAGGCTTGTGTTGAGTTTGTATTGTTTTGTTCCAACAAGTTATGTGGTTTTCTTACTCTTTATTCATAATTTGGTTTGGTCTAATTCTTTGAGGTAATGTATGGCTGCCCTGAGGCTGATTGGTGTTAGTGGTATTAGTATCTGTGAGTGAACTCAACACAGTCTCAACACGAGCAGGCTGAGGGGGCTCCTTTCTGTGTTCAGCTCTTGGCATTGCAGAGCTTTATAATGATATGTTTTGGGGTCGCTCATTTTTATATGTTTCCAGAATTTGGTGGCTCTTTTTTGGATGTTTATTAGTATTGGATATTGGCCTAATTCTGCCCTGCATGCTTTGTCTGGGGTTTTCCTCTGTACCTGGAGAATGCTTTTACAGAGTTCAGCATGCAGGGTTTCAGATGTACGCTTGTCCCATTTAACAAAATCAAGTTTTTAAATGCAGACCCCACACCTCAGTGCCATAAAGTGCAATCGGTTTGATCACTGATTCTAATATTTTGAGCCAGATTCTAATTGGAATTTTGATTCTGAGAGTCTTGTGTGGTACATCACCGGTCCTCCACAAACCACTACCTACTCCCAATCCCAAGCCTGAAAACGTTCCATGTAGTGCTGAGGGAAAAAGGGCTAGCCTAAGGAATGATGGGGAAAAATAACTCTGATGTCATGAACAGGCGCCACAAATCAGGCGTAAGTAAGATGTGTGGCATGGGGAGAAAATGTGTAGTTCTCTGCTGTTTTTGCTAGCAGTAAATATTGCTGCGCACGTGATGTGACCTCCGCAATGTGATACAGTCAATAAATGTCTGACAGTGCCAATTTCATTTGTTAAAAGCGATTCACACAAAAATAATGCAAAAAAAATAGCCTGAGTTTGATCTACGGTAGCCTTGTTTAATTACTGTTTTCGTATCAAATGATTCTGTGAGTGTAACTAATATCAGGATGTGTGGCGTTAATCTGTTTAAGCAGCGTATTAAAGGTGAGTGGCCATTTTTTAACTGGAAGTCTGCAGACTTTAGATTCCATTTGATTTGTTTGGGTATATATTGCTTAGTTTCCTGCCTCTCGCCCAATGCAAGCTGGGATAGGCTCCAGCACCCCCCGCAACCCTGACCAGCATAAGCGAGTATAGATATTGGATGGATGGATGGATGGATATTGCTTTGTTAAAGTTCAAATAAACACAAGACATAATTAAAATGGGTACAGATATAGATCAAAAATGTGATATTTTTAAATACTCATTTATCCACCAGTTTGTGTAAAATGAACTGAAACGTATATATTACTATTTTAGAGCTTAATCTCGCTTTAAATGCTACAGCTAATTTTGTATATGATTATATTTCAAAAGTCTATGAATGATTAATTTCTACTATGAATAATGTATGTGAAAACTGTAGATTTACATCATAGTATATGTAATAAATACCAAATTAAACATCCAGTGGTTATGCATATTTTTGAATGACATTTATTGTTTTTTATTTGTTGAAATGCTAAAATACTGATCTTACAGAGGACCTTTTATATTTACACAAAAAGGTATGCGCACGTGTCAATGAAACCAGACCTGTGTTTGTATATATTATTGATATATTAAGGAAATGACATAGAAAACATAAAAACATGCCCTTCCTAGGGAAAAGCCTCTGCAATTAACTTTTTATTCATACTTTTTTCAAAATAGAATTTGAACTACTCTCTGTGTGTGTGTGTGTGTGTGTTTTGTAAGTGCATGTTTGTGTGTATGTGTAGGAGTGTGTGTATATGTTTGTGTGATTATGTGTGTGCGTGTATGTCTATGTGTGTGTTAGTATGTATGTGTGCCCGTGTATGTGAGTATGTGTGTATGTACAGTATGTATGTGTGTGCGTGTGTATATGTGTATGTGCATTGTGTGTGTGTGTGTGTGAATGTGTAAGTGTGTGCGTGTATGTGTGTGTGTGTGTTAGTAGGTACGTGTGTGTGTGTGTTTGTGTGTATGTATAGTATGTGTGTATGTGCGTGTTTGTGTGTGTGTGTTAGTAGGTACATGTGTGTGTATGTGTATGTGGGTGTGTGTGTGTGCACTTGTTTTTATATCATGCTGGGGACGAAGACCTGTTTGCACACTCACGCGATGGGGACCAAAAATATTGTGGGGACCCAAAACTGCGTCCCCACGAAACTGACCATTACAGATGATGCAGGAGACCATGCTAATATGCTAGCTGAAAAAATCTCAGTAGTCCCCATGATTGACCAATTCCCAATTTGGAGTGTGAGTGTGTAAACCGAATTTTTGAGAATGATTAAGCACTTTTAGCTTAGAGGTAGGGGGTGGTATTGCAAGCATAAGCACACGCCTACGATTGATTGGTCACCTCGTTCGTTTACGTCATACTATAAAAGCCAGTCCCCGTAGACACGCCTACCCAAGGAGCTGCAGTGTGCAAAAGTCGAGCTGCACTTGAAGTTCAGCTGAACAAATAACAAGGAAAAAGGTAAGACTTCATGATATGGCTACCATTAATAAAATATTGTTAATATATATTAATATATATTGTTAATATATGTTTTAGACCTAGCTAGTTAGCTAGGTTAAATATCGCTTGCTAGCTAGCTAGTTAGCGAACTTTCTGCAATTGCCATTAGCTCACCAGAGGTAGTGTAAGCTACTTTTAGAGTAAATGTAGCTAGTAGCTACGAGTTATGTGCTTGTGCAATCCGAAAAATATGTTATAAGTTATAACAAATTAAAATGCATGGTAGCTTTCTAGCTAGCTACATTTAGCTAACTACAAGTGGCTGGCTAGCCAGTTGCAGATGGGATGTCTAAAATGCCAGCAATTTTGAGCTAGCTAATCTTAAATACAAACAGCAAGGAAAAGGTAGCTTAGCCTTTATTTAAAAAAAATAGCTATATAGGCTTGGATTCTGCTCAAGATTTATTATAATGTGGCTACCATCAATTCTTCTTGTTTAGCTGTATTTTAGAGCTAGCTTGCTATTGAACGTTCTGCTGTTGACATGAGCTCCCCATAGAAGTTAGCTACTGAAAGTACATGTTTGTGAAATTGGTGGAATATGTTAAAATATAGGACAAGTTGAACAATATGTTGAACAAATATACATATATGCATATGAGGTTGTTTTTACGTTAAGTACGGTGCCCAAGATTTTTGTAATATGCGTACCATTAGCTAATGTTACTAGCTACAGGTTAGGTTAATAACATTACTAGCTAGCTAGCTTGCGAGCAAACATCTGCAGATATGAGGTCACGTTAGCTGTTAAGCTAAATTACAAATACTGCATGTGTTTGTGCAATTCGGGAAATATGATAAAATATGGGAGTATTTCAAGTCAATAAACTAATATATTTTTTCTGGTAAACTTTGGAACAGACACTGTGGACACTGAAATGGCCTCCAGCTCAAGTCCACATCTGATTGACCAGGTAAGCTTTGTTGGTAAAATAGAAAGGAGGGTGTGTTGTGGTTTATCACAGAAAGTTACTGAAGTTAACAGTTGGTAATGTGATATGTAGGTGGTTACAGGATGTAGGTATATTGATATCAAATGATTTGGCAGTATAATGTCATGGTGAAGGACCAGGTGAAGTGCATCCTGTAACCACCTGTGTATCCATTTGAAGACTAGGTTATAGCCTTATTATTCAAATTTTTAAACGGTGAGGGCTATTTCTTTATTTTTTAATGTTTAAGATGTCTAATCGTACAGTTACATGTCTTCATAGAAGAAAATGGTTCAACAGTTGAGAATATGCCACTTCACCAGGTCCCCGTGACGGTAAACCAGAAACCTTGTGTGACCAACTACCTCACTGATTGCAAGAAGCTTGACAGTGAAATCTGTCATACACACTCTCTTGGTGAATCTTGTGGGGACCCATAAGGGGACTAAAAACCAATCGAATATTACCAAGAGAAAAACCATAATGGACTTAAAATCACAATGAACAGTCTATTTCTTTTGTTGACTGGTTTTGGAGGGAGAAAACTTGAAGTCACTGTATTCTCCATTAAATATTCATTTAAGCACTTTATCTGTATATGTGATGTTAAATAATCTTTGCAGGTCACTGCTGTGACCATACCTACTGGAACAGACACTGTGGACACTGAAATGGCCTCTAGCTCAAGTCCACATCTGATTGACCAGGTAAGCTTTGTTGGTAAAATAAAAAGGAGGGTGTGTTGTGGTTTATCACAGAAAGTGACTGAAGTTAACAGTTGGTAATGTGATATGTAGGTGGTTACAGGATATAGGTATATTAATATCAAATGATTTGGCAGTATGATGTCATGGTTAAGGTTTAAAGTCTATTTCTTTTGTTGACTGGTTTTGGAGAGAGAAAACTTGAAGTCACTGTATTCTCCATTAAATATTCATTTAAGCACTTTATCTGTATATGTGATGTTAAATAATCTTTGCAGGTCACTGCTGTGACCATACCTACTGGAACAGACACTGTGGACACTGAAATGGCCTCCAGCTGTAGCCCACTTCTGATTGACCAGGTAAGCTTTGGTGGTAAAATGTAAAGGCGGGTGTATTGTGGTTTATTAATGTCAATTCCACGGAAAGTGACTGAAGTTAAGTGTGTGCACTTTGTACTGACTGTTTTTATGAAATATTTGCAGATAACTGCTGAGGCTACGCTTGTTGCTGATATGTTGGATGAAGATGAGATCTGTGACTCTGGCACAGTTCTACATGGCAAGCTGAAGGACGCCGTGACTTCATGTGAAGCTAAGAACAAGGTGTCATCCTGTGCCACTTCACCAGGTCCCCGTGACGGTAAACCAGAAACCTTGTGTCACCAACTACCTCACTGATTGCAAGAAGCTTGACAATGAAATCTGTCATACACACTCTCTTGGTGAATCTCGTGGGGACCCATAAGGGGACTAAAAACCAATCGAATATTACCGAGAGAAAAACCATAATGGACTTAAAATCACAATGAACATTGCAGTTGTTTCTGACATCAGCATTGACTTATACTATTATCTTAATAGTTAACTACATAACAAAAAAACGGTCCTACGTTCAGGAATAAGAGTTATTCGACGGAGATTAAAGGGAGCACTTTATGATGCCAATCGGCATCATCCGGGTTCAAGGAGTTAAAGTGCCGACTTGTGATTTCTAATTCTTGGGAAATGTTTTCTAGCAGCAGTGACTTGCCAGTCTCAAATATATCGAACTGACCAACAGTAAAACCAGAGTTGGATTTGAAAATCATGTGTACATTTAGCTACATTTTGGCTGTTTCGTCACCAGCAGTAGTACCTGCTGAAAACACATAGGGCCTCATTTATCAATAAGTTCGTAAATATTGCTTAAATTTCCGCCTAAAATGCTCACGACCGAAAAACCTCCGCCGCATTTATCAAAATTCGGAGGCACCTGGTTTCAGTCCTACCTCGTGCGTATGTTAATAAATCCCAAACAATCGTAAATGGGAAGCGCGTTCACGATTCCTTAATAAACGTAATAGAAGCGCATCCGAAATACTACATAAGCTGCGTTCGCGAGTCCTCGGGGATGATGTAATTCCATGTTGGGAACTCCTTGGTAAAATGTCAGAGCGTTCCAAGCGCGGATGTCGGAAAACATGGACCCGCACAGTCAACTTTGTTTTGCAATGATGCTTCCCGAGCACCGAAGATAGTTGTGTTGTGTGGACAACTTTACTATTCAATTTTATGAGTTTAACCCACCACCGGATGCCTATGCTTATTAATGTAAATACATTCCATGCAGAAAAACGAGGGAAAAACTTGGACCAGATCCACATTGATCCAGAAGGTATGTCAGACAGTCATTTTCCACAGCTGTTTTTTTTATTGTTTAACATCTTCCATAGTTGGATTCCGTTGATTTATTTATATTTTGTTCCTCTTAGAACAAATACAGGTACAGAGTGATATGTCAGCTGATGGAAGAATGCGAGTCCCCCGAAACGGAAGTAACAGGTATAACTAGAAAAATAAATTTCCTGAAGAATGTGTGTGGGCTAGCTGAATGCAAAGCTGAAACACTTGAAGTTTCATTATCATACCAACAAAGATTTTTTCCAATTACATATAAATGCAAAAATATAAATATCTTTTAAATCAAAGAATATCCTGATACTAGAGCACTACTAGTTGGTAAATACTACTTTCTAAGTAGTTTCTGGGGGTTGCTAGGCATTGACACAGTATTAGGTGGTTGCAGTGGTGTACAGTAGCTGGGTGGTTGCTGGGGTGTTTCTAGGTGGTTGCTATGGCAGTGCTACGGTGTTAGGTGATTGCTAGAGTGTTACTGGCCCTCATTTATCAAACGAACGTACGGCAGAAAACTGGGTGTACGGTCATTTCCACGCAAAGCTCGGCATTTATCAATTTGGACGTGAGCGGAGGCTACGACCAAATGTCACGTCAAGTCTCAGCTCGTGTACGCAAGTTCGAGTGACCGTGTACTTGCGGTGCAGCATAGTAAATCTGTCTCGGACAACTGTTATTAGATCATGCAGAGTGCGATTTGTGGAAAAACCGGGGGGACGTTTAAAAAATAAAATGCATAAAAACAACGCACACTAACGAATTCTTATAAATTCATATAAACAGACATCATGGCTGAATAAGCCTACTTAGAGTAGACAACTATTAGCCTATAATTCGTTATGAATGCCAAAATGAACGTAGGCACTGCTGCGTGTTGCTGTCGACAATTGAACTCCAGCTGAGGTTTGAATATTCAATTTATACATCCGTGATATGTATAGCCTATATATTCATATAATAGTATGTAGGCCATTAGCCTACCAAATAGAATATTTTGCCATAGGCTACATATTTTAAAGTTATGAATATGTGGCTGCATATACTTAGATGCCAGTTAAAATACTAGCGTTGAAAAATAGGCTACATGCATTTCTTATAATCGCCTACAGAGAGTTAGTATGTGATCGTGACCAGTGTGATAGTTTGCAGCGTAGTCGTGTTTAAAAAGTTTTACTGCTCATTGTAAGCGAACTCAAAAGCACTTTTTACGTGGTGGTAACTGGCTGCCTGGGAGGCGGCAAATAAAGCGGAGCTTGCTTCAGTTGTTTTGGAATCCCAGACTTTCTCGCCTGTTATTTCCCGAGCTCACCACAATACATTTATATAGGGGAATGAACAATATAATTTTACAATTGTTCGTTGTGTTACATAGCCTAACTGATTTTATAAAATGTATATAGGCTAATTACATTAGTTACGATATGTATAGTTCATTTATGTGGCAAAAAGTGCACGTTCTGGGTTGAGAATAATTTCTTTCCACACTGCATTTTCTGACGTCCTTTGATGCCACTTTTCAGCCTGCCAAATATAATTAATTTGTTTATTACACGGCTTTGTTAAATAATCGATTCTGACCGGTCAATTAGGGGTGTGAATTTATGAATTATCACCGCTGCTATGAAAAACAGACCGTTGCGAAGTTCGAATCTAACGAAATAGGCTATTATTTTTAAATCAATAAAATCAAATTATTTCAAATTATTGATTTATTTAGTAAGTAGTCGTGTAATAAGCAGGATCATGTACAGCGAGCCGGTCATAAGTTTATTTCGCAATTATGATCGGCTCACTGTAGCCTACATTATCCCTTACTAAACTCAATTTCTAAGTCGGAGAAGTGTCTCTTCTTGGCCGTATTATGCATCTCCGTGTCGTAAACTCTAGAGGCGAGGCCTCTAAATTGAGAATATATAGGGGCGTGGTATCTGCCACGACATTTATCAACGCCTGATTATTCTTACGCTGTGATAGGCGAGATACGGAAGTTTCATGAATCACACCTGAACCCTAGCATAAAATGATATTTGCGGTCGGATCTGCACGAGTTTCTACGTTCTTTTGATAAATGAGGGCCACTAAGTGGTTGTTAGGTGGTTTGTGAAGTGTTGCTAGGTGGTTGCTAGGGTGTTGATAGGGGTACTAGGCGGTTGCTGTGGTGTTGCTAGATAGTTGCCAGGTGGTAGCTTAGGTGTTTAATAGGGTGTCAACATTGGGTTGCTGAGAGTCAAAAATGAAAAAGACAGTAGTTGTGTCTCAAACCACATACTTCTATGCAGTGCCTGAATTGGACCAAAAAAGGTGCCAGTACCCTAATTCAGCAGTTGCATGACATGAGGTGTAATGCCGTGGCAAGAGTATTGTAATACACAATAAGAAGTAAGGGTACTCATGTCGACACAAAATAGGGAGTGCCGGTACTCAGTACCGGTGAGTACCAGACCATTTCAGGCACTGCTTCTATGCTTTGTACTCCCATGCTCTCAAGGGCACACTCCAGTGCATGCTTCAGAGTATGTGCTTTAGAGTATACAAGTAAAGGTAATGTCTCAGTTTACAAGAATACATATTTTTGATTTGAGTTGTTTTCTTTCAAATAACTTAAATATCTTTACTTAGGTAAAGGAGTGCAGAAGAAAAGGAAGAGCTGGGTCAGACCGGAAGTCCGCGCTGTGGAAAAACACTTGATGCACTACATCCAAACATATCGGGTCCCAGGAAAGGATGCATGCGAGGCTTGCATCAAGGCTGAGCCACTATCTCTTAAGGATAGAAATTGGCTAGCTGTTAAATTCTACATTAAAAACCGCATAACGGCATTACAGAGAAAAGATTAAATCCTAAGACACCAAAGTCGGTGCGTTTATTTTGAACATTGAACGTTTGAGAAGGCAACAAGTTCAACGTGTTGCGTGCTATGACATTGTCTTTAGCAATTTTGAGTTACATTTAACAATTGGTTGGTTTCTATCCTGAAGAGCTAGTGTTAAGTGTAACATTGGTTTAATGTTGGTACATTAAGCACATTCATTTGAGATCTCCAGAAACAAAGAGGGGGTATTTGAGAATGTACACCTATTTTGTTTCAGTCCTGTTACATGCACTGCTCCTTTTCAGAAATGCTACATGTACTATCATTTACATGTTCTACATGTGTAATGTACCTTTGGGTTACACTTGTTAATGTTCCTTTTTGGGGGAAATAAATAAATTATTTCCAGACATTTTTGCTCCTGATGTTTTCATTTTTTAATCCCTTATGTAT
This sequence comes from Anguilla pacifica, assembly GCA_039654925.1. Lineage (NCBI taxonomy): Eukaryota > Metazoa > Chordata > Actinopteri > Anguilliformes > Anguillidae > Anguilla > Anguilla pacifica. The sequence continues at coordinate 45,763,855 of CM077294.1, forward strand.
ATACAGAAGGTCATGTGTGTATTGTGCACCCGTTTATAGATTCACAGTTAAACGGCTAGTCCTCCAACCAGCTATTTTTGCTATTAGGAGAATATGATAATTTACTAGATAATGGGTGTGTGAAAAATGTTAAAATAAGGTGACCAGAATAGGTTTTCAGAGATATGCCTTCAAACATTTCTAATAGGTAATGTAGACATCCATAGGGAAAAAATCCCTGAGGAGCTACAGTTTTACATGCACAAAAGTATAAACAGGCAACATTACTGATATGAATTTCATTGAGTGCAGCTTGTTTTGCTTTTTGGTCTAGGTCTTAGGTCATGACATGCATTTGAATGGGAGTCTGTGGTTAAATCAATTGCTGGCTGCCACACTACATCAAGCAACATGGAGGCTTTATTTTTTCTGTACACGATGTCTGTGTGGATCCTTTCTAGAATTTAAAGTTTTGTAGTTTTTGGATGTGTGGAAGGTTTTGAAATCATTTAAATGACAGTATTTGGTGCCTCGGTCACATCATTTTATTAGTGTACTGAAGTGCAGTTCTCTAAAATGTACAAAGTACAGTATCTGTTTAAATGTACAGTATTACAACAGTTGTCAGTTGTTACCTTTGGTATTGTAAGATCAATTTTAAAATGAATACACCCATGTCCTTAGGATAACAAGACCAAACATTTTCTGTTTCAGATGGTCCTCAGTATGTTATACCTGAAGACACCGTGTTTCAGATTGTCCTCGGTATGATGTTATACCTGAAAACACCGTGTTTCAGATTGTCCTCGATATGATGTTATACCTGAAAACACAGTGTTTCAGATTGTCCTCGGTATGATGTTATACCTGAAGACACTGTGTTTCAGATTGTCCTCGGTGTGATGTTATACCTGAAAACACAGTGTTTCAGATTGTCCTCGGTATGATGTTATACCTGAAAACACCGTGTTTCAGATTGTCCTCGGTATGATGTTGTACCTGAAAACACTGTGTTTCAGATGGTCCTCAGTATGATTTCATACCTGAAATTTCTAGTCCCCAGGAGGCAGCGAAATGTCAATTTGCTTTATTTAGGTCCTATTGAAAATTTCAAGTGGTATTTGTACTTAGAAACAGCATTAGAACATGCTTGATTTTTTTAAAGTCTGTGACATGTGTGGAACAGGGAGTCCCCACAAGTCACTGTCAGTACTTGCGTCCCCACGACTGAATATAAACAAGTATGCGTGTGTATGTACAGTATGTGTGTGTGTGTGTGTGTGTGTGTGTGTGTGTGTTTGTGTGTGTGTGTACAGTATGTGTGTGTGTGTGTATGTACAGTATGTGGGTGTGTGTGTGTATGTACAGTATGTGTGTGTGTGTATGTGCGTGTTTGTGTGTGTGTGTGTTAGTAGGTACATGTGTGTGTATGCGTATGTGGGTGTGTGTGTGTGTGTATGTACAGTATGTGTGTGTATGTGCATGTTTGTGTGTGTGTTAGTAGGTACATGTGTGTGTATGCGTATGTGGGTGTGTGTGTGTGTGTTTGTGTGTGTGTGTACAGTGTGTGTGTGTGTGTATGTACAGTGTGTGTGTGTGTGTGTGTGTATGTACAGTATGTGTGTGTGTGTGTGTGTGTGTGTATGTACAGTGTGTGTGTGTGTGTGTGTATGTACAGTATGTGTGTGTGTGTGTGTGTGTGTGTATGTACAGTGTGTGTGTGTGTGTGCAGTGTGTGTGCGTACAGTATGTGTGTGTGTGTGTGTGTGTATGCACAGTGTGTGTGTGTGTGTGTGTGTGTGTACATTATGTGTGTGTGTGTGCAGTATGTGTGTGTGTGTACAGTGTGTGTGTGTGTGTGTGTGTGTGTGTGTGTGTATGTACAGTATGCGTGTGTGTGTGTGTGTGTGTATGTACAGTATGTGTGTGTGTGCGTGTGTGTGTATGTACAGTGTGTGTGTGTGTGTGTATGTACAGTATGTGTGTGTGTGTGTATGTGCAGTATGTGTGTGTGTGTGTGTGTGTGTATGTACAGTATATGTGTGTGTGTGTGTGTGTGTGTGTGTGTGTGTGTGTGTGTGTGTGTATGTGCAGTGTGTGTGTGTGCATGTGTGTGTGTGTGTGTGTGTGTGTATGTACAGTGTGTGTGTGTGTATAGTGTGTGCGGTACAGATGAGCAGCCGGAGTGAGACTCTGAGATCTCCTGCCCTTCCAAGCGGACCTCCGCAGCTCTCCGCCCGCAGTCGGCAGCAGCCAATCTAATAAATATTTAAGCGTCTCATTAATATTCCTCCAGTCGGGTTCAAAGGCTGCCGTGGAAGGGCAAAAAGGAGGGAAAGCCGGACCGGGCGCGCGCGGGCCGCCTCGACCTCTCACTGTAAAACAACCGTCTTTCCCTGGCGCGGCCGGAGACCCTAATCACTCATCGAGGGAATCGGCCTAAAGCGCTGCACAGAGCCCGAGTCCAGGCCCATCTGTTAACACCAGCCTCCGATCAAAACTCTGCTGTCCCATCAGGCTGTGCTGAAGGAGGCTACGTGGCGGTCCGTTCGCATGCAGCGCCGGGTGATGTTAATAGGCCAAACACATACGTAAACAGCGAAGAGCGATTAATTAACGGTTTTTCACCCCTAATTTCTGATCTATCCATCGCTTCATGTTTTGCGATGCTGCAATGTTCCTGTTCACCCATGTGAAAACCGTAGGGCTACACCGGAAAATTGTGGGCTGGTTTTAGGGACGCAGATTAAGCTTAGCCCTGGCCTAAATTTAGTTTTGTTATGAGAATCGCCATTCAAAATTTTATTTAGTCTAGGATTAGGCTTAATGTATCTCTGTGAAACTGACCCAATATTTCTGAAAAAAAATTATAATAATTATGCGAGATAAGAAAAAAGTTGTGTAATTATATTCATTAAAGAGTCACTATAAATGCTGTACAGAAAAAACATAAAGCTTTTTAATGAATGATATTTTTGTCATCTTCAGAGCTTTCAATCTCTCAGTACCGCTTCTTTATGGTCCTTTCACAGCCAGCCTGAAAATCATCCCCCGCATATGTGCATAAGTGCACATATGCAAAATATGGACCGCTCCACTGCAAAATTTGGCTGTGCTTTTGTTTTAGACTGATTTGGGCTGAGAAGAAAAAGACTCCAATACTCATGCAATATCAGCCATTTAGCCTTTCAGCAATATCAGCCATTCAGCCATATCAGCCATATCAGCCATTCAGCAATATCAGCCATTCAGCCATATCAGCCATATCAGCTATTCAGCAATATCAGCCATTCAGCCATATCAGCCATATCAGCCATTCAGCCTGTCAGCAATATCAGTCATTCAGTCATTCAGCCATATCAGCCATTCAGTCATTCAGCAACATCAGCCATTCAGCCATTCAGCAACATCAGCCAATCAGCCATATCAGCCATTCGGCCTTTCAGCCATATCACCCATATCACCCATATCAGCCGTATCAGCCATATCAGCCATTCAGCAATATCAGCCATTCAGCCATATCAGCCATTCAGCAATATCACTACTATTCAGCCATTTCAGTCCTGAAGAGCTCTGAGGACAGTACATAATCAGGAGCGATATGGAGTTAGCTGAACTCTGCTGGATTAAGGGAGCGCTTCAGCCTAGGAAAGCAGATGGCGTGCTGTCCGGAGTTTTTGGGCGCAAATGGCGGAAAAGGGGACCAGACAATGTGTGCGGCAGATGCCCTTTAACTGAGTTCACTTGAAACTCAACACTCAACTCACTCAACATTGTTTTGTTGTTGAAACATTTTCATGGTTTTTGCTAAATTGGTGCGCAAATGATTTGCCTATGAGAGCTATTACCACTTATTTTATAGATGTTAGTACTATAAAAATCTGATTGCTGTAAATAAATATGATTATACAGTGTACCCTAGAATTCCCTTTACCACTGTGAACTGTGGTTTCAGACCGAGATTTTGGGTCTTTTTTTTGTTTGTTTGTTTTCTTTTTTGATTGTACAAATGAACATTTTTGAGGGAATAATTATTCAAGTCTCCCAACAACAATTTGGAAACCCACAGCAATTACAAGAAGACATTCTTGGAGGCTTAAAGTCATTTGTCCCAAGCTAAAAACTGTGAATCATCAAACCTGTCTACTACCCAATACAATGTTTTTGATTGTTTCTATATACTGTACAGTCTATTCATCAGTCTATAAGTAAAATGGGGGAACTATGTATAAGAAGGGCTGTAATGTCTACACTTACAGTATTACCCGATATGGATGTAAATATCCTCAAATTTAAGCTGACAGTCTCCACTTTGACATCATATTCATTTTCATTTCAAATCTAATGTGCTGGGGTACAGAGACAAAGCAACAAAAATTGTCTCACTGTACAGATACTTTCGGACTGCACTGTACATGTACGTATTTTTTTCAATTTTTTCAAAAACAGGGTGGGCCAGGTCACAGTTTGCTAAGAAGTACCTAAAAGAGCCTACATAGTTCTGGAAAAAGGTCTTGAGGACGGATGAGATCAAGATTCACTTGTATCGGAGTGATGGCCAGAGCAAAGTGTGGAGGTCAGAAGGAACTGCCCGAGATTCAAAGCATGGAAACATGGTGGTGGGAGTGCTACGGCTCTCACAGGTACTGTGGTTGTGTTTGTCCTGCGATGGATTGGTAACCTGTTTGGGGTGCATGCTGGGATAGGCTCCAGCATCTTTTGCGACCTTGACCTGGATAAGTGGGTATACATAATGGTTGGATGGATGGATGTACAGTAACTGCTTATAGCAGCACTAGAATGAATTCTGAAGTGTATAGAAGCATTTTGTTGGTTCAAGCTGAAGTCAAGCAAATGCCTCCAAACTCATTGGATGGCACTTAATCCTACAGCAAGGCAATGAACCCAAGCATACTGCTAGAGCAACAAAGGAGTTTTTCAAAGCCAAAAACTGGACAACTCTTGACTGGCCAAGTCGGTCACTTGATCTGAATCAAATTGAACATGTTTTTTACATGGTGAAGAGACAACTTAAGGAAACTCACCCCAAAAACAAGCAGGAGCTGAAGATGGACGCAGTACAGGCCTGGCAGAGAAGATACTCAGCACCTGTGATGTCTATGGGTCACAAACTTCAAGTAAATGACTACTTGAAGTTTGTGAAGGAAATGCAAGAAAGTACTGACTAACTTTCAAACTTTTTAAACATGACTACTTTTATTTACATCATATTAATATATCCCAAATATTATGCTGCCCTGAAACAGGGGGAAAGGTATAAAAAGTACTGTAATTTCTACATGGTGAAACCAAAATGTATAAAAAAGACCCTTAAATAAAAGGTGATAATTTTTCACTTTAACCATATGTGAATCGTTTGATTAGAAATCTAAAATTGTAGAGTACAGAATCAAATTTTTAAAAAAATGTCTCATTGTGTGTATGCATATTTTTCCTATTCTACCAGAACATTCATTAGAATTCCTGAGCATGTACCCTGAATAGTTAGCATGTCTCCAAGGTTAACATTTTTAATGCAAGACCCAGGCTTTCTGTGAAGTGTTTCTTTGAAGTTTCTTGTAGGAGTCAGAAGGGAGGTTGGAAGGCCGTCAAAGACAGCCCGCGTTATTGACATTAAAACTCAACACACAGAATGGTGTCAATTGAAATTTCTCTCTGATTCCACCGGGAAGGAAGTGGCAGGCGTGTCTGTGTGATCCGAATGTGAATGACGAGGACATTCATTAAACATGGACCTTCCCTTTGTCGTTCTCCGGTTTCGTTTAGGGGCGTGATTTGTATGACACAGCCGTGAAGTCGATGAGGAGCTGTTTTATTTTTTTCTTTTATTTTTTTTTTTTCTTCAGACGTGCCGTGCTGACAACAATGCACGGTGGTTAAAGAAGTTTGATTATCCTTCAAGGTCAGATCAATGGGAACTTCCTCGCAAATAAGTTGTCATTTTGGATTATAAGTTTCAGTCAACGGTGATGAATCTTGGTCATCTGTTCGATGCAGAGAGACAGATGGAAAATATAATTTGCTCCATGTTCTAATCACCAGGACAGCCCATTTTTGGCCCTCTTTGTGACTAGTGGGGCTCTCCTGCTCTGAAAGAGTTTGTTTAAAAATACACAGCTTTGATCATGTAAATGTAGTAACTATGAAAATGTCACATAGCTAGGTATGATACATTGCAGACCTGGGTCAAATATGTATTTGTTTTGGATGCAAATACATTTATACGCTTTACTGGTCTTGTCTGGTGTATTGGAACCAATTAAATACCCTCAAAAAGTGCAAACCCCACCTTCTGGTCATACTGGCAGGCTTAATTACACCATGCAAGATCAACTGAGAACAGGAAAGTATTAGAATCCAAAACAAATACGTCTTTGACCCAGACATGATACATTGTTTATGCTTTCACTATATTTAGAATTATTTATATATTTTTTTCATTATGACCAGCAGCCATCAGGTTGAGTCATTATTGGCACATTTTTGATTTCCGATTTTCTAAACATTTCTTTTGAGTTCAAGGTTTCTCCATTTTCCAGTCAGAATGACAGGACAGGTCTATGAGATAGTGTGCTTTATTTTACATTAGCTGTGATTGCAAAAGCTCAGACAGGAGCTCCTTGGGGATGTGGCTAAAAACATATAACACAAACACACAGTCTCATCTGTCGCTATAGGCTCAGTCTAGCACCAAAGGCCCCGGTGACTTATTGGGTGGAGGTGTGTGGTCCTCCTGGGCCTTGTCTGTCGGCCTCTAAATCTCTGCCTCTGCCCAAAAGGTTAATAGCCTGCGCACGAAATGTCAAGGATATCGGTCTGCCCGTGTCATAACCTTCATGTTGGAGCAGAAGAATATCTCAGACAAACTGCTGGAAACAAGGGAACCAGCCTGACCTCTGTAGGGTCATGAATGTCACCCACCAAGGCGGGCAATTTATGTAAACCAATATAAAGGTAAGCTCTACGTCTTATTGCGCACTTTAACTACCTGAATTTGATTCAGTTCCTAATAAACCTCCCTTAAAACGCAGCAGCCGGGCGCCTGTGCTACAGTGCGTTCATTCATTTTATTTGAAATAAATTTCGTGACGACAGCCTCTGAGAGATTTTCTTCATTTTTCTGCATCGGTTTATTTAATCTAATGTCTCCTGCATAATGGAGCTGCTTGTTCACCACTGTCGCACAAAAAAACTTCCACCATTTCCCCCCTAAGCCCTTTTGGGAGATAAATGGCATAATATGTCTGCAATTTGTACTTTTATTCATCACCAAATTATGTTTAGTTGGCATTGCAGATCATTGCCTTGGAAAGATTCAACACATTCCCGTAGTGCATGGTGCTGTCATGGCAACAACATCAACTTCAGACTGCAGACTTCAGACTTGGTGCACTGCTTTTAAGACTCAGGCCTACAATATAGCGTTGCGGCATTGTGGAGAACTTCACAAGATGTTACACAAGTGCTGTAAGTTGCCTAACAAAGAAGCCTCTTCAAAAAACATTATTCACTGTTATATGCTTTAAAAACAATTTTCTATATTTCTGCCAAAGTTGCGGGTACTTGTCCTTGGGGGATTTGGCTGGGATTCGGCCATCAATTTTCCTTAAGTCTAACTCACAAATAGATCAGCCTTATCTTTTCAATGCAAACAACTATTTATATGATGAGCTTGGCAATCATAGTTCACCTCTGAGTCAAATGCGAGGACAAAAGTGAACTGAATCCAGGGTTTAGCTGTATAATGTCATGGTGTTGTAATGGAAATCAGGATTATAAGGAAGAACATAAGAATTAATTTAAAAGAAAATAGGCCCATTAGCTCATCTAGGCTTGTACTTTCAAACAGGAGAATATCCAGCGTTATACCCAGCCTGGACTAGGACACCCAGACAATCTCTACCTTTACTGTGGGACCTGCAAGCTGTTCCATGATTGAACAGCTCTGTTTCCTCATATCAGTGTAGAATTGCAACAGTTTTTAAATTTGGGGAGAAGCAGAACCGTGTATTGTAAGCAGGATGGAGACTGAGAGCCAAATCTCTTCTTTCTCAGACTCCAGCACTCCAACATCACAGCTATCAGTTAAACCCAGTATCACAGCCACTAGCTGCGAAGATGAATGTACAGTGGGGGGGGGTCAGTCTAATTCATTTACATTTTCTGTAAATTAAAGTCAGAGGCAAACACATACGCATGAACACACACAAACACACCTACACACACGGCGACAAGCACACAAACACACGTGCCGACATGCACACACACACAAACTGACATGCACACACGGACACACACACAAACACACACATGCACACATGCGCAAACACACATACACATACGCACACACACACACAAACACACGCACACACACACATGCACACACACACATACACAAACACACAAACGCACGCACATACACACACACACACACACACACATACACACGCACACGCACACAAACACACTCACACGCACCCACACACAAACACACACACACACGCACACACGCATACACAAACACACACACAGACACACACACACACACACACTCACACAGTCTCTCCAGTGCAGAGGCCTTGGCTGCAGTTTCGGTATCAGTGTTTGGATCATTTCCCCATTGTCTCGCCTCGCCACTTGCGAAAGCCCGGCAGGCGGCGGGGCTCTCGGATAAAAGCCGAACTGTGGAGAAACGGCAGTTATATAACAATCGCACTGCCCCCCTCCCTCCCCCCCCCCCCCCACCCGCCAAATGGATATGGCTTTTTCTGTTTTAGTGGCCCGAAAATTGGCTCCGGCGCTTTGTTCGACTCTGTCCTCCCCCACCTGTCGGCGCCTGTTCTTCGGCTGGAGAGATTGAGAGTCCCGAGCTCTGCCCCAACCGCCCATTATCTCCCACAGAGCCCGAGCGCGCGACTTCGCGCGGCGCCAATTTCCAATTACGTGCTTTCGCCGTTTTTTATGTGTTTCTTCTCTCTCTTCTTTACTTCTTTCTTTATTTAGTTGCTTTAAGCTGTGGAACACCGTGGCTAGACTGCACCACCACCCCCCCACCCCCCCCTTCACCCCCCCCTTATCGCTGTGGAGTTAATGGGGAGGCCATGGAAGTTGGCCTCCTGTGTTTACGGATACATTATTTCCAGAACTTTTCCGACCGCGTAGAAAACCCGAAATGGCTATTTTCAGCGTGGTGCCAGAGTGATTTCCCTTCGTCCTACACTTCCAGCCAAGAGGCCTGCAGAAGACTCTTCAGAAGCAAACTTCACACGTCTAGCTAGTTAGCGTGCACCGTGGGCTGCAGAAAATTGATCTGTTCTAGCAATGTGCTGTTGCCGGTATTGCAAAGGAACATTCATGAATAAGGAAACGGGACGGCTCTATATCAGGCATAGGGATCTCAAGAGTAAACTTTTTTTTGGCATGCAAAATTTCTAATGTGAAAAACCTATACACAAACAGCGACTCAATTTGCAGTTTAAGAATGTATCTGTAGATGGCCGCATTTAAGTTTATGTGTGCGTAATACTTTAGCGTGCAGAAAATGCATTTTCCTTTTATGTATTTGAACCAAATGAAAAACATTTAGCAATTTGGTCCTCCAGAGTTTCGCCGATGCCTCCATTTGCCATTGGCCTTACGACAACTTATCATTTGTTTTTTTAATATATTTTTTGTGTTGCACTGTTCCCTGGGAGAAGGTTTCTCAATCTGTGCACCTTTGTGTCTCGCTTGACAAATGGCCAGAGATGGCAGGAGGATTTATAGACAAACTGGGAAGCCATCACTGTCTCATGAGCGTCTTAGCGAGACTCAATTACATAGGCAGATAATCGGATTGTGGAAATTGGCCCCAGACGGACCCGACACTTGCCTTTCTTCTTTGCGGAAGTCGAGGAAGAATAGTCGCAGCGAGCAAGCCTTACACTATTAGTTGATATTAAAATGAAGGTGATGTATTGGGGCTTGTCACACGTATGAGTTTCTGGAAGATGGCGGTCTGTATGAATACAGTTCCTGGGTTTATTTAATCGAATTGCGCCCCACCCAGAGGTCCGCCCGCCTAGCGTGACGGCTCCCTCTCCCCGATACCCCGAGGGGGGTTCTAATGTAATTCTCACCTTAACAAACCCAAGGAAAGAATAACAAATGATAACGGATGAAGGGTTTTATGGATGAGGTCTATCTCGCCTACCGATGGGAATGCATGATGGGGGGGGGAGAAAGAGAATTTTCAGCATATGAACTATGAGGGCTATCTGCTCAAAAGCCTCATGAGTCTTGGCCATCTGAGAATATTTAGACGCTTACCACAGACCACCGCCCCCCCCCCCACCCCACCCCAATCCCACACTACCCAACCCAACCAACACCATGTCTAGGCCTCACTGTGTGGCTTCGATGTTATGAACTCCACAGTGGGCAATGATGAAAGCTTGATTAAGTTATTGTTGTTTTTTTCTTTGCTTATCAGTTACAAATAACATGACAGGTCAACGCCTCAAATTCGACATCAAAATTTAGGTACCATGGAACTCCAAAGTGCACCACTTCTGGGGAATCTGTGTATGGATCATATTACTCAAGTGAAAATTATACTATTGTTGTATAAGAATGTATCATCATGAAAAGAAAATTATTTATTTATTTATGTATTTATTTATGTGCTTATTTTTATTTTTATGTGTACGTGATCAGGTGTTATAAATTACCAATTATTAATTTCACCAAGTATCCATGGAAACAGGTGGTCTGGGTAGGAAAAAAATTTCTCACCTTTAAACTGTAGCATTAAGGGTTGCACCATCAGAGAAATAATGTGTGGAGAACAATATAGGAATTGTATTTCATGCATTTTTAAAATGTACAGCTGGATATGATTTTGTACCATGTTTAGTCACGCCCAACTCAAAAACTTCAGACTGAGGCTGACAACCCGGCAGTGCCATGGAGTAAGAGAGGCCTGAGTGTGAGATGGCTGTAGGCCAGTATAGAAAGATGAATCCCACAGTGGAGATGGGAACATGAAGGAGTACAACCTTCCAGTTCTGAGCCTGCTGGCCAAGGGACCAGGAACAGACAAGGAGGAGGTTGAAGGTTGAATTAACGAAGATTGGCACAAGATTGAGACGTGGACTGGGGAGAACGTGGTGAGTTGGGTAGATGTCTTGGTTGGTGAGTGACTGTACAGTTGACACATCTGTGATGTTAGCTGACATTAGCTCGCTCACACTAGCAATACAGGTGAAGCTACTTTACTGTCTAAGCTTTCTATTTCACATTGTATCCATTTTTATTTTGCCCCATCTAGTGTTCAGAACTAGCGAGCTAGCTAGCTTACATGGTATTGAGCATCACTATTATAGTTTATATGTCTATCCTTCAGGATTGTTAGCTCTCTAGCTAGCAGATAAAATGCTGGACATATAATTATACATCAGAGAACTGGCGGAATATAATGTAACATTAGTTAATCTAGACAATCAAGGGAGTGTGACTGCGAACCGAGAGGGGCAGTGATAGCAACTGATAGCGACTATCATGGACACAGTGCAAGTTTCTGTTATTTTTATATTTCTTCCCTTTTGTTCGGTGCACTGTGGTAGCTTTAGCATGATGCGCATCATGACGTTTATTTGCTGCATAGCTACAGGCAGTGAACAAACAATATGAACGCTAATAAACTAAGCCGGCGCGTGGTGTGTGTGGCAAGTTATTGCACTGGTGAAATGATATTTCCATCACGGATTCTGAGGCATTTGAACCCGTTTTGGTAATTTGACTTGCCGTGCGCTGAAGTGGGTGTAGAGGCATGGTCGGTGTGTGACAGTGAGGATCGGGCAGCACACTGAAATAGTGGTTCAGCGCATCGCAGTTTTGGTGGTGATTCACGCCTGCCTCGCCCGGCTGCTCAGACCAGGCCTACGCCGAGTCACAGCCATCTGCTCAATTTGGGGCTTTCTCAGAATCATAACCAATTCAAAAGTCAATCAACCATTTCTGTGGATCATCTGCTGTCCAATTTGACTTTGACATAAACCCCCAAGTAGGAGATATGCATATTTTGCATTTATTGTTGACTGTCTTTTTTTCTTTTTTATAATGTTAATTCCTGTATTTATTTCTATTTACTTCAGGTTTTCTCATTGTTTGCGGCTGTTCTTCGTACTGCATTGTGTTCCCAGGGGTGCTATATTCTGTTCTGTTTCTTACATCCGTCTGTAATGAGAAGAATGACAAGTGCAAGTCGAACGCCATTTTCAGTTCAATTATGTGACTGTACGTAATTTAACATCATCTGCTCCTGGCGGCTGGCGTGAGGTGCCATTTTAAATTTTGATTGCGATGTAATTAAGGGTTTTAGCTTCTAATCCAATTGCCTGGGTACAATAAGGAGCCTAGCAGTTTTGTTTGGAGGGTATATCATTAGGTAGCCTAAAAATAAAGCTAATGCGTGAGCCACATTGGTGCTAGACTCACAACGTTCTGTGATCACTCACAACAGTTGAATAGTTAGCTGACAGTAGGCTTGAATTTGTGTCACCATAAATGGAAATGTTCCACAGAATTTTATGATCTGGGTTTCATGTGGGGGAGAGTCGTTAGGATTTTGCTCACTTACTCATAAAGTGTTTAGTCTAGCACTATGAAATTTTAGCTCAAACAGCTTTGACATGTCAGTAGCCATTACCCGTGTCAGTTACGTTCATAATATAATCAAGTTGGATACAATTAGACCAAATGTAGCCCAGTGTTAGATTCAACCTAATTGGTATGATTGTATGGTATGAAGAAAGCCGTTTTTGTTTGTTTATTAATACATATGCTTTTACAAAGCAAATAACCTACTATACAGACCAGTCTGGTGTGTGCCTATACATGCCTTAGACTAGGTGGCTGTTTCTTTTCTTTTAATCACTAGAAGCATTCAGAAGATGACCACCTTTGAAAATGCCACACAAAAGGTCACACCAAAAGGATACTACATGTAGATGGTTTTCAACACCAAACCTGAAGCCCTCTCCATGGCCTCCTTGGATATTAACCCTCTTGTTTTCTCTTTGGGTGGCATTCTGTAAACATATTACAGTAAGAAAGTGCATCGTTTGTTATAGCAACTCATAGGCAGCATAAATATAACAGCTGTTACATTTATACAGACAGTAACATTTTTTGGTCACGTAGAAAACAGTTCACGCTAAAATTCACTCAGAAAGCCACTGCAACTTTTCAGGGACAGATGGCTGCTAAGAATTGGTGTATGATTTGATTTATTGTAAATACAAATAGTGCCTTATATCCAAAAATGACTTCTAGAACAAATTATATTTTACCTCACTTAAAACTGTTCTTTTTTTTCTTCTTTTTAAAAAATATTTCCTATGAATGTTGTAAAATTTCACTGTTCTTTTGGTACACAGTAGAGGACTGGATTGGGCATGTGCAAACCCGAAATAGGCTGTGCATAGTCTGTGCTGTAGGTTTGCTATGTGATTCAGAGCTCAGGTAAAATTGGTTATTGGCACATCCAATTGTTTGCCAAGCGAGCATGTATTTGATCACACAAAAACACCAATAATGGTGAACCTTTCCTGCGCAACTAATTGGCTTACTAATAATGTTATCCGCACAAAAGACAGACTTGTAACTTGCAATCATGACGACATTGGAAGTCACCTCCTAGTGAGGGTTCTACACCATTCTCTGCCAAATTGAGAAGCCAAGACAAATTGTAACTCCACTGCACCTGAGGAGTACCATTAATATGGAGGCGAAATAATAACCAAAGAGAAAGTCTTCTGTAATGTATGCAAGCAGGAGTTACCCTACTATCCCTGCAAAGCCTGACCCTTTTCCCCTCCAAAGGAGATCAGGCAGTTCAGTTCAGTTTAAGTAAGCCATGCCATTGTTGTGAATTAATGATGGACTCATGCATGGTAACGTTTTCTTTCATTTGAGCAAAAGTTGATCTACGGAGTCACTTTATTGCTGTAGTTTATTGCACTTTATGGTGCTTGCTAGTTTCCTGGCATGTTTCGGTTTCTGCTTAGTTTGATTTTTTATTTTTTTATCTGATTTTGTAGTCACTCAATTCGAGATTTTTTTGACTCAGCATTTGATTGTAAGGCTACAATTGTGGATCAACTGTGGTGCATTTTCTCTTGTCCAATGAGGGTGTGATGACACCCTTCCTGTTGGCATTAAAAGAGGCAAGAAATGGCCTAGTCAGTTTGTTTATCCTTCCCTCGTTTGCTACACACCTCATGTCTGCAGATTGTAAATTATAAAAGCGGGAAAAAAACTGCTAATTTAGTTTTCCTTTGAACCAAAGAAACTTTTGTTCATTGTATATTGAAGAGGCATTTGCTCAATGCATACTCATTGTTGTTATAAATTTATACATCCTTTATTTTATGTGGTTGAGCTAGTGTTCAGACTCCTTCCTGTGAAGCTGGGGTTTGGGGAGAACAGCGGGTGCTTTCATGGGAAATTAAAGCTTGGCCGTAATTATACACCCAGGAAACATTGAACAAAATGTCTGACAGTGGGAAATTCAAACAAATGCAACCAAATTTCTCTTTTTCTTGGAACAAGCGGCAGCCCTACTCTCCACCGCCCACACAAGAACATCAGCTTCCTCTTGGGAACTTCTTCTGATGAGTATTTCCTTATCCTCCATTACAGCGGTAGACCGTAGACCACGGGGATTGGTGGAACGATGGGGCACAAAGCACGCGGGTCTTAAAGGGAATGAAAGGGAAGGTCAGCTGCAACGCACCCACTGATAATACATGCAGCATAACCCAGCCCGTTTCCCACCTGTGCCGTGCTCTTTGAGCTGTGTGCTCCTCGTCTTTGGCCATGGAAACACCAACATTCAGTAGCCACGCCCAGTGCAACCCACAGACCGCGCTATTGACCTTTTTGATTCCAGAAAATAGAGCCCAAAGTCGTATTAGTCATTTGATAGGATGTTGGGTCACTGCATATACCAGCACATGGAATTCTAAAGGGGTAATACGACACAACTAATTTATGGAAGCTGAAAAATCTCTTTAAGGTATCATTCCAAAATATCCCATAAGGCTGGTTGATTTGTTTCAGATCTGTTGACTGGAATGGCCGTGATATATGGCTAATGTCAAGATCCTGCTTCCCTCATTAACAGCTGACTGCTCGAGCTCTGTGGATGGTAGTGGCATCATCTTTAATGACACCCTTCTCTGCTGGAAAGAAATGGTTTAATTGGTTTGAAGATAGAACCATAAAGTAACAGCTGGATACCAAATGTGATTATATATCAAAATCCAGCATCCACAGTTTGCTTAATTTAGCCCTTATTAGTTTACAGGTAAAGGGATTATCAGCCTGTGTTGGTACAGTGTGTGCATCTAGTAGCGTTTAATAAGATTCTGTCTTCAGTGCAAGATTGACTACAGTTGGTTGCAGAGGGAAGGTGGCAATTTGCATCTAAATGTGTTAATTTTTCCACAACTCTCTCGGGACCCGCTCCTGTTATGTTATGTTGGGGTGAGGGGTTTGAGATTGTTTTGGCAAATTCAAATGTAGCTGTCTCTTTCGTTTTGGGTGAATTGTATCACTTGTGGCAAAGAGAAGTAGACTCAATTTTCAGAGTTTGCTCAGCTGAAGAGAATTTTTTAAACACAAGCCAGAATTCCTTTCTCCTGGAAGGTGTTATGAGTCCCGCAGAATAAACCTTTCTACACAAAGTTTTTTTTTTTTAATTCACACTTTAGAATCAGGGTTTACTGTGTGCATGCCTGTTATGAATTGACTGCAAGGAAAAAGAGGGGAGAAACTGCATTACCTCTGCAGGATCAGAAGCGGAGAGAAGAGAGAGAAAGCCCTTTCTGAATTACTGACATTCATGCTTCTTTTCAAAGACTGTTTTTCTTTGCAAAAGCTTATTGACCAAAACGACCCCCCCCCCCCCCCCCCGCCACCCCTATCCCCTGTCCCTATTGTTTTATTGATCAGACCAAATGCACTCAAGTTAATGTGCTGCGCAAAGAGGGGAAGAACCATGCCTTTGGTATCTCTTTCA
This sequence comes from Anguilla pacifica, assembly GCA_039654925.1. Taxonomy (NCBI): domain Eukaryota; kingdom Metazoa; phylum Chordata; class Actinopteri; order Anguilliformes; family Anguillidae; genus Anguilla; species Anguilla pacifica. The sequence continues at coordinate 45,779,918 of CM077294.1, forward strand.
TATTGTATTATGGGATGGTGAAGGGGGGGTTTTCCCATCTCTCAGACGCCAGGGAGCAATAGGCCCACCTGGCTTCAGTTTCCTGCAGGACCACTAAAAGGAAAGGTCGCTGAAGAAGCGAAGGTTGCTCGAAAGGAAAGGTTGCGGCTTTTTCGGGAAGCTCGGGTCGAGCGGCCCGCTCCGCGGAATCTCGCCGGGGTTCCGCGGGGGATCCCGGCGCCGATGCCCAGCCGCCGGGCGGGCGACGCTGCACCTCACAGCGCTGCGGCGCGTACACATGGGGCAGGGGGGCAGGAGGGAGGTGGGGGGGTGGGGGGGGGGGCGGACAGGCCCGGGATTGGATGCTCTGCTGGACGCATTCGATTTGCATTTTAATTGAGGCGGGTTTAAATAAAAGAGAGACCTGTGGAAGGAGAGCGGTCACGCAGGACTGGATGAGGCCGGCCATGTTTTTGAGGGTCATGAATGCGCGGTTTGCGCTTGATCACACAACACCGTTCCGCGGACTTAACTTAATAGTTAGCACAGCCTGTTAGCATAGCGCGTCACTCAGGAACTCCATGGACAGAGATGCTTCATGGGTCTGAAAAGGTGAGGATTAGAATTAAATTGGTGAATTATGTGGGTGTGTCACTCATTGCTATGAGTGACACCCCTATAGCTGTAAGCTTCATTACTGTTGTCATGGCAGCACATTCATTACACACTGTAGCATTCTCTGCTTCGTCACCGTTCGTTTTTCCCATTCGTGCCAGTGCTCTGCAAGCTTCATACAAACAAGAGGGAGTGTTACGCCCGCGCGGTATTGGTTGAAGCAAACAAATACAGGAATCCCTTCTGGACGTTCCAGTAATCCCACAATCCTCTGTGATTCGGCAGCCATCTCCTCATGTTTAGGGAACTGTGTTTGTGACTGCAAGCTTTCTGGCTAAAATCCCAGATTGAGCCCTGCTGTTAATGGTACTTACTTTGGCAGAGTAAATATGTGACTGTATCAAAGGACAGTATGTAAAAACTAATGTGAGCACTGGAAAAGGATGCCTATGCAGCATTATAGTGCATGCTGGGAGACAACACTGACGGAGTTTTACAGAAGCACAAATTCAGTGCCTCACGACTTGGATTTGCATTGAAAAGGATTGGTTGAAATAAATTAGTTGTATCTACATGAGGATGGCTGAGAGAGTTTAGCTGGGAGCACCACAAACAGACACATTTACTTACTGTTTCCTATAAAAGTGGTGTCACATGATTTGATTAAGATTTGATTATTAGAATCATGCAGGTAATAATGGTTTATCTTATTTAAAGCAGTCAAGGCATGGAGTAAGTTCTAGTTGTTCTAGTAAATGGTTCTAGTTGCCTCCAGATGCATTTAATTAATTAACCAGGCAATTCACATTTCCTCAAAATTTGACACGTTTGACATATTAAGGTCTAACCTTTTCGTGAAGTCAACCGACTTTCATTTTTATGACATACCATATTTATTTCCATCTGAATTGTCACACAGAATTGTGAATCACAGAAGACAGCACAGAAAATTGAAAAGTACTGCAGCCAGCTGCTGATAAAACATATTTTGGGATTCGCAAAGCCTCAATGTCCCATCTCTTCTTCTATTTCAAAGCCTTTGTTTCAGCATATCTTTGATTAAATTTTTTTTTTAATGCTGTATTTTTTGCTTGTCCAAAAACTGATCCATATCATTATTTCTCAGCCTCTGGTGTTAGCACAGTTCAGATATACCGACGGCACCCAGGTGAATTTGGTGCTTTGTAAGGTGAAAGACATAAAGGCAAAACAGCATTAAGCTGACTCCTTGCCTCTCCCCTGTGATTTATGTTTACAGACACAGTGCACTGCATGCAGTCACATGTAACTGTCACACTGAATGAGGGTTTATTCATTTTGTACTTTTCATTTGACTGTAGTTTTTACACCGTGAAGACGGAGAACCCCTCATCGGGGGGGTTGAGGGGGGTGGGACAGCAAGGCATCATAAATCTGAGTCAACTCACCGTTCGCGTCTCTGATGAAGAGAAATACTGTCGTCTTGCCAACAGGCCCTGACAGACCCCCGGCCATCTTACACACATGCGCACATGTGCCCACACACACACACACACACACACACATATGACCACACACACACACACACACACACACACACACACACACAAATGCACACACGCACACACACACACACATATGACCACACACACACACACACACACACACACACATATGACCACACACACGCACAAGCACGCGCACACTTATGCCCACACACACGCACAAGCACGCGCACACATGTGCCCACACACACGCACAAGCACGCACACACACATGCCCACACACACGCACAAGCACGCGCACACATATGACCACACACACGCACAAGCACGCACACACATGTGCCCACACACACGCACACACACACATATGACCACACACACACACACACACACACACACACATATGACCACACACACGCACAAGCACGCGCACACTTATGCCCACACACACGCACAAGCACGCGCACACATGTGCCCACACACACGCACAAGCACGCACACACACATGCCCACACACACGCACAAGCACGCGCACACATATGACCACACACACGCACAAGCACGCACACACATGTGCCCACACACACGCACAAGCACGCGCACACAAATGACCACACACACGCACAAGCACGCGCACACATATGACCACACACACGCACAAGCACGCACACACATGTGCCCACACACACGCACAAGCACGCGCACACATATGCCCACACACGCACAAGCACGCACACACATATGACCACACACACGCACAAGCACGCGCACACGTGCCCACACACACGCACAAGCACGCGCACACATATGACCACACACACACACACACACACACACACACATATGACCACACACACGCACAAGCACGCGCACACATATGACCACACACACGCACAAGCACGCACACATATGACCACACACACGCACAAGCACGCACACACATATGCCCACACACACACGCATGCATAACACACACACACACATGTATGCACAAATGCCCACACACACACGCACAAGCACGCGCGCGCATATGACCACACACACGCACAAGCACACACACACATATGACCACACACACACGCACAAGCACGCACACACATATGACCACACACACACGCACAAGCATGCATAACACACACACAAAAGTATGCACAAATGCACACACACACACACACACACACATATGCCCACACACACACACACGCACAAGCATGCACAAATGCACACACACACACACACACACATGCCCACACGCACACACACAAGCATTACAAAACACGCTCCAGTATGCACAAATGCACACACACACACACACACACACACACACACACACACACACACATATGACCACACACACACGCACAAGCACGCGCACACGTGCCCACACACACGCACAAGCACGCGCACACGTGCCCACACACACACACACACACAAGCACACACACACACACGTGCCCACACACACGCACAAGCACGCACACACACGCGCACGCGCACACATATGACCACACACACGCACAAGCACGCACACACATATGACCACACACACGCACAAGCACGCACACACGCACAAGCATGCACACACATGTGCCCACACACGCACAAGCACACGCACACATATGACCACACACACGCACACACATATGACCACACACACGCACAAGCATGCACACACATGTGCCCACACACGCACAAGCACGCGCACACATATGACCACACACACGCACACACATATGACCACACACACGCACAAGCACGCGCACACATATGCCCACACACACACGCATGCATAACACACACACACACAAGTATGCACAAATGCCCACACACACACGCACAAGCATGCACACGCATATGCCCACACGCACAAGCATACATAATACACACACACAAGTATGCACAAATGCACACACACACACACACACATATGCCCACATACACGCACAAGCATGCACAAATGCATACACACACATGCACACATATGCCCACACGCACACGTACAAGCATGCATAACACACGCTCCAGTATGCACAAATGCACACACACACACACACACACACACATATGCCGACACTCACACATGCATGCACACACACACACACACACACTTGCACGCACACACACACGCACATTCCCACACTCGCACACACTCGTGCGCATTGCCTCTCCTCTAATGAAAATGAATCTGCTGTCGTCTCTGGGAGCAGACGCGCTGCAGCAGAAGTGGAGGCTTCTAAGAGGTCCAAATGGCTTCGTGCTCAGCCTCCTTCTCATTTGGTCCGCCCCTGGAGACATAAAGAGATGGGGGTATAAAATAAAGAAAATAGTGTGTGTGTGTGTGTGTGTGTGTGTGTGTGTGTGTGTGCGTGCGAGTTTGTGCATGCATGTGTGTGCTGTGCTTGTGTGTGCACGTGAGTGCATGCGCATGTGTGCGTCTGTGTCTTTGTGTGTGTGTGTGTGTTGGGGCAGTGGGGTGGGGCGGGGGGGGAATCAATTTCCTCAGTTTGGTCTCCAGGCTAAGTATTGGTCCAGCTGGGGTTTATAGTGTGGAAGGCCCTTGGTCCTGCTCCATCACACTGACGTCTCATGAAAAACAGTTTTTGCCGGCTGTTTTAAATTATTGTCAGCCTGTTTCTGATCCGCATAGCTGCCATCCATCCAGACTTGTCAGGGCCGAATGGACCCGTCGTCCCCCGGAGTCACGGCGTGTCCGCTACATCAGGACCCCCCCTCGCCTGCCCCCCCCCCCCACCCCCCCCCAAACAAAGTCAGAGGGGACAGTTTGCGGCCCTGTTCCTCAGGGCTCTGTGGTGGTCCCCAGGGCCGCCCTGTCTTGCAGCATGAGGCCTGGAGCTCAGACTCTGGTCTTCCTGGCTCTGTTTGCGACTCTGTTCTTAGCGACTCCGTTCTTAGTGACTCCGTTCTTAGTGACTCTGTTCTTAGTGACTCTGTTCTTAGTGACTCTGTTCTTAGTGGCTCTGTTCTTAGTGACTCTGTTCTTAGCGACTCTGTTCTTAGTGACTCTCTTCTTAGCGACTCTGTTCTTAGCGACTCTGTTCTTAGTGACTCTCTTCATAGTGACTCTGTTCTTAGAGGCTCTGTTCTTAGAGGCTCTGTTCTTCATGACTCTCTTCATAGTGACTGTTCTTAGAGGCTCTGTTCTTAGAGGCTCTGTTCTTAGTGAATCTGTTCTTAGTGGCTCTGTTCTTAGAGGCTTTGTTCTTAGAGGCTCTGTTCTTAGTGACTCTGTTCTTAGAGGCTTTGTTCTTAGAGGCTCTGTTCTTCGTGACTCTGTTCTTAGTGGCTCTGTTCTTAGAGGCTCTGTTCTTAGTGACTCTGTTCTTAGTGGCTCTGTTCTTAGAGGCTTTGTTCTTAGAGGCTCTGTTCTTAGTGACTCTGTTCTTAGTGGCTCTTTTCTTAGAGGCTCTGTTCTTAGTGACTCTGTTCTTAGAGGCTTTGTTCTTAGTGGCTCTGTTCTTAGTGACTCTGTTCTTAGTGGCTCTGTTCTTAGAGGCTCTGTTCTCAGTGGCTCTGTTCTTAGAGGCTCTGTTCTTAGTGGCTCTGTTTTGGATGCATTTGTGAAAATTGTATGCGGAATACTGGAATACATCATTTATTACTTTGGCCTTATGCTTTACATTAGCAGTATCTGAGTTAATAGTTTGTCATTATTGTTTTCATCTGAAAAAAAATCATCATTGCATACATCAAGATTTTTATCCAACAGCATTTTCCATTGCTGTACCTGAAATTACTGTACATACCATGGTGCATAATGGGTAGTATCTCTCATTAAATATGTGTTCCACAGGCATTCGGTGGCCGTAGGTTTTCCCCTTTAAATCAGGGCGCATTACTGTGCGTTTCACAATGACAGAGCGCTCGTGACTCTGGGCAGAGCGGAGCGCTGCGGTCAGGCCGCCAAAGAAGCAACTATTAATAAACAACCCCTCCATTTTCTGGACTTGTTCTCCTCTGCTGGCCAGGGTTGCAACCTTTAATTAAGTATGCTGTTCTTATGACATCTACGTTATTAATGGAGACGGTGTCCTTCGCTTCCAATTAGTTTCACGCCAATCAGCTCCAAGCATTTGCCAGACTTGTTGATTGCTAATTGACTTTAGGCTACATCCAGTCTTTTCTTGTAATTTGTGGTGATTGATTGTTATAATTAATTTGCATCAGTAGGTAGATCATTAGAGCCTGTTTTTGCCCTGCTGTGCACAGACACTATTTTATTATTTACTATTCTTTTCTTTCAAATATACTTCTGAGTAGTTTTTGTTGGATGTAACATGGACTTCATAAATGTATTTAATATAGCCTAATAATGGCCAGTAGAGAGAGTTCTGAAAAGTGTGTTTCTCTCTCCTTTATATATGGCCAGTTCTGTTCGCTGGAGTTGTTCAAATGCACGATGACTTCAATTTCTGTTTGCACAGGTGCTCACTTGAAATTATTTAAAATAAATTACGGGTTTATTAAACTGCCTTCTTCTAAACCAGTCCTGTATGCACTTTAATGAGCATTGCTTAGAATTCAGGCTTATATTTTGTTTGATACATTTTGTGTGATTCGGACCTAATATAAATACTGGCTGAAAAATAAAAAGAGGTAAATTTCCTTGATTTTACTTCACCTGCGCCACTGCCAGAACTGGAAAGCTGAGCAGAGGAAAAGAAAGAGCAATCTATCCAGAGCATGAGCCAAATTAGGAAGAATGACTTTTCCAAGAGGTACATTATTACGCACAACACTAAAGTGTTTAAAATGTATTAGGCCACTTGATATGAAGCCAAATCGGTTCCTTGGTGGAAATGAAGTCAGAACAGAAACGTTATTCATTTCTACCATGAACGCATTTCTTGTGTGAGCCATTCTATAAAATAATGAAAAGATTAGGACCGGACATGCTGTAACCTTTGTACAGCATCAGACCGAAAAAGACCACAAAGACATTGGGCTAAAAGTAAGATTGCACTGTGTGTGAGGAGCTCAAACACTTACTGAAAGTTGACAACCACAGAGAAATGATTCTGAAAAAAAATGTTTCGCAGTATTGATTTCTGCCTTCCTGGCATAACTGTGGAAATTTGCGAATTTTGACAATGATAGCCTTAAATAATAATACCAGATAATCAATTGCGGTGAGAAGGTGGGATTTACACTATTTTCGTTCTGCGTGAAGGAACAGCTCATACCACCGTAGAATAATTAGCAGTTGAGAAAATTCCATTAGCACGCTTCACAGGCATTCCTGTCATTAATTTCAGCTCTCGAAAGCTTGCGAGCTCTCTCATTCCACAAACGGTTTTTTTATATTTATTCTGGAGCCTGTCCAAGAATTCATTGGAGTTGCATATGCGCAAATAGCAGATTAATTAGAAACAAATAAAAAGAGAGTGGTTTTACGTATTGAAAAGCGGGCTGCGATAACGTTAGCGGGAACTCAAGGTTGTGTTCATTCTGAAGTGATCTGAATGAGGATGACAAGGGCCAGAGTGTGCGGCTGCGTTGAGTGATTCACCCTTTACATTAGCGTGAAGTATCAACACTCCAGCGAACCCACTCCTCCGATTCAGAGTTGTTTCAGGGAATTGTAAATTGTACGTCAGTTTGACAGCAGCGTGCACCCGACATCTGACGGCCTCCGTTTTATAAAATGAGTTCAAATCGCAATAACCCCTTAGTGCGAAAAGAGCCCGTTTCCATTACACGTATCATATTATTTACAAGCGGCCGGTCCAGTTTAAGAGCCAGATGGCTGCCCCACCCACATGGTAATGCTGTATTTCCCCAGCCGCCGCGGCGCGTCGGTTTCTGCGCAGCTCCCGCAGTATTGAGAACACTGTTTTGCCGTTCCCTCCAGGAGACGCTGCGAGAGTTCTGTTTCATATGAGGAAAAATGAGCTGCGAATGAATTTCCCGTTTTGTTTTTGTTTCATCTTTATTTAAAGGAAACTTGCCAGCAAAGGTGAGGGAATCCTTCTTATTTTTATTTTTTTTAATGCAGGCTGCTCCAGTGTTTGTGGGGGTACTCTTACAAATGAAGAGGATTAAAACTTTTTTTTTTTTTTTTTAAACCATTGAAATACTGGATGACAGTTGGTCAGCTGCTCCGTGTGTTTCATCCACTTAATTTCCTCAGCATATGCGGTCACATGTCGTTACCCAGATGGGGACGACTCAGGCGCCTGTCCCATTTTGCGTGAGGCATGAGAATCGTTTCCCCCGCTTATCTGTCACCAGTGAACATTAAAGAAATGGAGCATGTCTATTCTGTCATGCAGGTGTCCACTGTTGCAATTGGGGGCGAGCATTCCGAGGCAATACATTTAAATAGTGAACATACTTTGGATTTAATTAAAAGCCTTTTTTCCATTGGACATCCTGATTCATTTGACAGCGTAGAGGACATGAGGCACATTATTTCTAATAGCAGCTGCCACACTTAGCAGGGCTGTGGGATTAAGGGTTCTGTAGTAAGAGGCAAAGGTCTACATCATCCTAACCCCCCCCCCCCCCCCCCCATGATAAACATAGTCAGCCACAAGAGGCAAGAGCAACAGCCAGATCAGTGGAATCCTCTAAGCTCCAGTGTTTAACTGTAGCAGGGGTCAGGGTATTAAAAAGAGGATTTTTATAAAGCACCATATGTTGCCCGTCTGAAGGTGTTCACTGTTTGGGGTTGCCACGTCAACAATTCCCACGGAAACACATGGCCTCAGCAGTTCAGCCCTCTTCAGGGTCGTAGGAGAACAGGCAGGTCACTTTGAATGTCACAGAATATTTCTGTCTTTTTCTGAAACTGATACACTGCATTTCCGCAGCTACGTTTCAGAAGTTTCCCAAACCTCAACTTGGAATGTGTGGGGTTATAATAAAACCGTATTAACCAGTGTAACAGTCACCGCCCAAAAATAAAAAGAAGTCAAGGGTTTTGTTTAATGGGCATTAAAAACACACCTTCATTAGATGTGGGCAGTGAGCTCAGTGTGGGGTGGGGGGGGGGGGGGGGGGGGGGGTTGGGGGGGGTTGGGGGGGCAGGGGCAGGAGGAAATCTCCTTCATTCAGGGCTGTCCCCTCAGTGTGATCTACCTCAGCTCTCTAACCAGTCACACAGGGACACTTGTCACCTCTGTCCTGTGTCACTCTGAATGTCTCTAGAGCACGATGCCACAGACCCTTTAGACATCCCAGATACTCAGTTCTGGATTCTTAACAATGAGGGTTCTGTCTCCCGACCGCTGAAAAAAAAAACAACAGATTCTGAAAAGGCACTAAGGCGCGTGACCAAATCACAATACCGCGACGATGAACATTCTGCCCACTAAAATATCTCTGGGAACTCCTGTTACCTGTCAAAAGAAGGTTCCATGTGAAGGAACAGAGAGGACAGAAGGGACACAGGAGTTGACTACCTGGTGAAATTAATTGTTTGAAATGATCTGTGTCAATACTTGTGTTGTGCATCCAATCAGATGAGTTGTAACACGTCTGTGTCCATATCACCAGGTATCCGGTTCCTCACTGGATGCAGCCGCTCAGTGGAAGAGATACCCACATGAACCCAGGCTACCTGATAGATTACTTTTCATGACATTGGCCCTGATGGTGTAACAATATACGTTAGCCGCTCTCAAAGAGCTTTACAAGGTGACTAAATGTGTGGATTTTTTCTCTCTGTGAGCCAACAAAGATTTGTTTCAGTTATCGATTAACTGATATATTGCGGCTGGACGTTGGCTCCCTCCACTTTCCCTGCGAAGGCGCTTGTCTGCTCACAAAAGCTCTGCGAGATTACGGTTATTTATATCCCAATTATAAGACCTCCCCGCCGTTCCCCGCGCAATGCAGAATCGTACACATCCGCTCCAGCCTCGCTCGTGCACTAAAGCAGCTACCAGTGCCACTTCCCATGCTCGTCTTATGTGGAATAAATGTACACGTGTGATAGCAGTCATTATTTGTAGAGGTCATATATTTTATGAGACTAATAAGACATATTTGACTTACTAAATACAATGAAAAAAGGAAATAGGATATTCTATATTTGCATATTTTTGGAACCTCAAAAATTCAACCTTTGGAACCTATACACTCAAAATCATGAACACATTCTTTAATGGGCTTTTTTTTTTTTTTATTGCCAGAAAAGAAACAAATGTTTTGCAAATTCAAAGACGAAAACATTTTCATCTTGCCACAACCAGCACTTCACCTGTAGAGAGGCACGCTTGTGCGGTAGGCTTTTCTTGTTTTTGAATAATACAATGCACTATGTCTGTTCTGTATTATTTTGTAATGCATTGTTACTGATTAGGTCAGTACGGCTGTGCTCTTTGTTGGAGCTGAGTTATATCTGCAGTTTAACCTTGTACTGTAATTTGAATATCAATGAAGTGGCTACTTTTCACAGATTCTCCCCAAATTACCTGAGTAGTGCTGATAGGTGGGGGGGGGGGTTATTGTTCTTCTCTGTGCTTGCTGAAAATCGGCTTTTCTCATTCCTGAGTGGCCATATTTGTTTTTAGGTTTCAAACTATCTTCTGCTCTTAATTATTTCAATAGCCCAATCAAGTTCTGACATTTTATATGCATTAACTGAGCTTGTGAATGGCTGCTGGAAATTGCGCTTGTGTCCCTTTATGAGAAATTTTGCTTTGTTCTAATCAGCCAATTAGTTCATTGAGCCAGTGTAATTGGTGGAGACAGAAAACAGGAACTGATGCTGCCCCCAGGAGCATTCTCCTGCTGTAAATTATCTTGACTGGTTTTGTGGGGTCAGGATTTTGCGGTTGGTTATCTGTGTGCTATAAATTCTTATCTGGGTATGTGGGCTGGTGGATTGGGCGGGCAGAGGGGGTTTGTTTGGTGTTTGCTTATCTATGTGTTGTAAATGATCTTAGCTAACTTTCTGGGGTGGGTAGAGGCAGGATTTTGTGGTTACTTATCTCTGTGTTGTAAATTATCTAGGCTGTGGTGGGTAGGGAGAGGATTAGAAAGTTACTTATCTCTTTGTTGTAAATGATCTTTGCTGAGTTGGGTAGACGAGAGGATTTGGCAGTTGCTTATCTCTGTGTTATAAATGATCTTGGCTGGTGTGAGATGGGTAGTAGGTATGATTGGGCGGTTGCATATCTCTGACCTAAAAAGATCTGGGCTGGGTGAATGGGTTGAGTAGGGGAAAGATTTGGCAGCAGCTCATCTCTGTGCTGTAAATAATCTTGGCTCGCCTGGGTGAGTGTGTTCCCAGGGGGCCATGGGGGAGACGTGTCACTTATTGTTACATTTCTCATGCTCATAATCTCATTCTCCTGCAATGATGAGTTACAGTGGAATCAGCGCCTGCCTCACACTGAGCTATTTTAAGGGTGTGTGTGTGTGTGTGTGTGTGTGTATAATATGTTTGTGTGTGTGTGCAGGTGTGAGTGCTGGTGTGTGTGTGGGTACGTGTGTGCGTGTATGTGTGTGTAATGTGTGTATGTGTAATATGTTTGTGTGTGTGTGTGTGCGTGCAACTGTGGGTGCTGGTGTGTGTGTGTGTGGATGTGAGGGTGTGTGTGCTTGCATGTGTATATGATTGCGTGAGTGTGTATGTGTGTGTTGTGTGTGCAGGTGTCGGGGGTATGTGTGGGGGTGTGTGCAGGTGGTGGGGGTATGTGTGTGTGTGTGTGTGCAGGTGGTGGGGGTATGTGTGTGTGTATGCAGGTGGTGGGGGTATGTGTGGGGGTGTGTGCCCTTGTGCGTGCGTGTGTGTGTGCGCGCGTGTGTGTGTGTGTGTGTGTGCAGGTGTCGGGGGTATGTGTGTGTGGGTGTGTGCATTTGCGCAAGAGCGTGTGTGTACCACTGTCACAGCTCAGTGAATAATGCATGGAGACCAGTGCAAATTGATCCCTTTATTCTCAGATACCGTTGCCATGCCGGTCGGCCTCGTCTCCAAAACAAAAAAGGAAGTTATTCCGCATGGTCTGAGCGACCTGCAATTATGATTGTGTGTTTCCTGGCCGTAAAAAAAATGAAAAACACAGCTTGTGCCTGGAGAAATCTATCCTTGCAGAATCTCGTTTAGGAAAGCATGGTGCAGGGGGGGTGGGAGGTGGGAAAAATCAGCCAATCTGAGAAAATGCGCGCAGGTAGAAGGTCACAGAGGGAATTGCAGCAAAGCCGGGGTGTGAGGGGGTGGGGGTGGGCGACGGGGAGGGGGGGAGCTGTGAAGTCAGACCTCATTAGCTTCTGTTCGCTTCATGTGAGGGATCTTTACTTAAAACTTACTTGAGTTCATGAGGGTTAACTGTAGTTTGCAGTTCCTGCAATATGTTGCTTCGAGCTTTTTCTCCGTATTTCCAGCCCAGGTGGTTTATTTCACACCTCATGTAACATCTTTTTCTTTCTTTTAAGAGAAATCTAGTCTTTGTGGAAGGGAATCTTAATGTGGAAGAACGATCCATCTAGTTATGCAGCATGCGTGCTCAAATATGGGCAGACATTGTATAGGCTGTATAGATGTGTGTAGCACTGAGGTCTATTTTTTGACGGTTGTGCTTTAACAATGTGACCTTTGGCCTCTTTCTGTGCTTCATTTTTGACTGTTTGGCCTCCTACATGGCCTGTAATACATTTGCCTTCTCATTACTGTTTAAATGAGTTGTGAAAATATATTGAAACAATATGCTTTTTACTGTGACTTATATTCCGTTTGCTGTGCGACAAAAACCTCTTCTTTAAATTTCCCTCTGGCAAAGTGAATTAAAATGGCAATGGAACAGTGTGTGTAGCTGAGAGGTTGCAGGTTCAATTCCCAAGTGGGGCACAGCCATTATGCCCTTGAGCAAGGTGCTTAACCTGACTTCAATAAATATCCGTTCGTATGAAGTAGTTGCACATGGAAGAAAGTAAACTATGTAAATTGCCCGGGATGAGCATGTCTGCTAATTGGGGCCACCAGTTTGTCTCCAACATGTGACACACGGGGATTTAAGCTTGCATTTCAATGATGATCCTCCAGGGGTCCCTGTAGGCACACAAAACCTCAAGGTCTAATTCCTTGGGCATTTGGGACTAATTATAAAATTGAGTGGCCAACTGACAGTTATAAACTCATTTGGTTCACCTAATATGGGTACAGTGAAAGGGAAGGCGCTTGGATTGCACATCGAATGCTGACACCGCAAAAAGTGCATCTTTGAACTTACGAGTGCAACAGTATCTGCCTGGTACACCGTACACAGACAGACATACAGTCAAATGCAAAAGTATTTGGACGGTGAGTTTTGCATTTAACAGTGTATGCTTTGTTATCTTTCATGTGCGTGAGCTAATGATGCAAAGATGTGCGTATAAAAACGCTGTAATTCCTACAAGGATCTCCTGATATGGATGTGTCTGCCCTGAAATTAAAGCTAACCGTCTGCACTTTACTGTAACCTCATTATTCACTGTTTTATTTGAAATCCAATGTGCTGGAGTACAGAGCCAAAGCAACAACAACAACAACAAAATGGAGTCACTGTGCCGATACCTGTGGTTTGCATGATCCTTTACGGAACACATTAAACCTGCGACATGCCCCTGTGCCCTGAATACACGCTGAAGCATTTCCTCCAGTACTGCCACACCCTCGGGCGGAGCGGGCGGTGTGGAGTTGTACTACCTTGAGCAGCGGTGGGCTATCTGAGGCAGGTTTCTGTTTCCACCAATTACCCCGGCTAAATGAGCTGTTTGGCTGTATACAGCAATGCTTGTTCACTTGTAGATTAGATCACAGTAGAGCATTTCTCATAGGGTCACAGCAACAGTGTTTGGTTGGCATCCATGTGATTATCAAGAAATATAGCTAAAATGTCAGATTGCTTAAATATTAGGGTTAATTAAGTAATTAAGGCCAGAAGCTATAGCGTGAAAACCTCGTTGCCCATCTCCGATCTTGAGGCTCCTCTGAGATCAATCAGTTGGAACTTGCTTTTGCGGAAGTGCTTCTGGGACAGCAGGATGCAGCCCGTGAGATGATTCATCAAGAGGCAGCCTGGATCAGATTGTTCTCCGTGAGAAACACTGAGGTTGGCTGTCCAGCCGCTAGCTGTGTTTCCCTAACTGCAGACGAAGATCTGCAAACACGCATGCATACCACACTTCAGCGCTAACGTCTCTCAGCACGGAGAACTTTGGAGAACCGCCTGTTGAGTTTATTACACTCCAATAGAAAGACAGACATTGACGTCCCGGCAGAAGTATTTGTTCAGTTTCTTCATAATTATAAAATATATTTTTTAGAAAGTAAAATATTATCAGGAGAGAAAATATGCTGGGGACAAATGAGCAAAATGCATATTAATTTTCACGGGCACTCTTCCAATAATGACTTTCTCAATTTAACTGACCTGCATTTCCAGACTTACAGTAATGGGTTTTATAATTAACAGCAGTGAGAATCACCTAAAAGGTTCTAGGAGAGAATGAGAATATTTTTAACCTGAATTGATTTATGGATTGAAGACACACATACCGATCAGAACACCTGCATGAAAATTTGATTTTTAATAAGGAAAGCAAAAGGTAAAATCATATAAAGGAAGAATCTTTGTATTGAAGATTTTGTGATATTGGATTCTTTTAAAGCAGTCCATTACCCACTGGGATTTTACAGGCATGTAATGGGTTAACAGATAAAGTACTTGCCCCAGGTCTGGTAATCGCGGTGGGTGTGACTATGCACTGACCAGTCAGGACATGTGACTATGCACTGACCAGTCGTGACGTGCACTATGCACTGACCAGTCGGGACATGTGCACTATGCACTGACCAGTCAGGACATGTGACTATGCACTGACCAGTCGTGACATGTGCACTATGCACTGACCAGTCGGGACATGTGACTATACACTGACCAGTCGTGACATGTGCACTATGCACTGACCAGTCAGGACATGTGACTATACACAGACCAGTCGTGACGTGCACTATGCACTGACCAATCGTGACATGCACCGTGCTACCGTTCACTGCGTGTTGAATAAGCGGTGTGTCGTGGCTTTCCTGTGCTATTGGTATGTTACCTGTGTCCTCTCTCAACATCACCTCCAGTTCAGAGTCATGTGACTGCTATAGGACTGATGGCAGAATCAGGCTTCACTTGCCCTCTGATGGGTGGAGCTACAGTGATCTCTTTATCACTTAATTTTCAGAACAACAACAATAATAATAATAATTTTTTTTTAAAACTTTATTTATCTAGCACATTTCGAACACAGTGCCATTTAATGCGCTTTTCAGAAAAAATGACCAGAAGTAAAAAGAGACAAATTAAAACTGGGCAAAAAATTGAAAACATATTAAAACAGCAATAAAATAAACAAAAACTCTGAGAACAATAAGAAAGATTAAGAGAAGTATAACGAAACAATGAATAAAATTTAAAAGGGCGAAATGAGTGAAATGAGTCGATTGGCTCAGTTCCCCACGGCGACACGCGATGACGGGTCGAAGGCGTCGCGTCCGTGATGACGTGTGATAGCTCCTCCCACCCGTGGCGTACCGAAACCTCACGGCGCCATCGCGGTTCCACAGCAGCGTGTCCGGGGGCCAGACCGTGGGTCGGGACCCCCTGCAGAGTTCGGGAGGGGTTCAGGTGGGTCTGTGAGGGACGCACAGCGAACATTTCTTACCGTCCGTTATAAACTTTCCAATCGCAGAAATTCAGCTTTAAAAATGTGCTTGTTATGCGCACTGCAGTGTAGGTGAAGTTGTTTGTATGCCAGTTAAAGACTCCTTAATTTCACATTTGACCTCGTTAGGCTACATTTCAATAGCAGTGCATCACACAAAAGCCAATCGCTCATAAAGCAGAAGGTGTGGGGAACCATTGTGGCACCGCTCAACAGCCAACTGAATAGCACTTAACGTGAGCTATCGCCAGTGCATATTTCTGAGATCTGACAAAACAGCCAAGGATTTTTGAAGCGAATATAATTGTGGGCTCTTGTTTAACCGCATCTAAGGAACATTGATTCCTCCGTGCTTTTGCATGTTCTCTCGGACTGTGATTAATATCTTTGTCTGGTTGCAGATCTTGACCTTCTCTTAAAGGTCATAACGCAGTATTGACGGTGAATTGATTCACATGCACCTTTCTTGAGTACCACTTGTGATTACAGAACTTCATTGAGATGATTAATAGAGTGATTGCTTTGGGACAGGGAGTTAGGTATTTGATTATTGGTGTGTTCTATTTGAGCCCCATGTGTACCGATGTACATTCAATCCATTATTGAAGATAAAACAAATGCAAAATGGTTTCTTCAGAAATATTTTGAAAATATAGATCCTTCTATCTATTTACAGATAGTAGGATCTATATTTTATATACAGCCTCATTTATATAGCAGTGCCTGTGTGTAGAGATATAGATGATAATTATATTACTACTGTGCCAGATCACACTGATCTTTGTCACCCACACTTAACACAAGCACAAGCGGAAAGCAAGGTGGGAAAGATAAACCTTGTTGCCTTTCTCTATCCACACCAGTCCAAATCTGTTTCCCAAACGAGCCCAGTGATACTTTTTAGACAGAAACAACATTAAAGAACATTAAAGAACACTGTAAATTTCAAATCTGTTTTTTTTTTTTTTTAATGGTGTGAGCGGTTTGATTTCATAAGCATCTGCACTTTTAAAACTTTAACTTAAACATCAGGTTTTGCAACAAATCCAAAAAATTCAATATTAATTAAATACTGTTTATGAGAATTTCAACAAATAAAAATGAAAGCACCTACCGTCAGAAATCTCACAAAAGCATTTGATTGAGTCAAATCTTTCAGTATCTCCCGAGGAGGTATTTTTATTTTCTCAGAAAAGATCTGAAAGAAGACACTCCAAAACTTTATTGATGCAGAAACAGTTTGACGGTCTGTAAATCTGGCAACTCACACCTAGCTAGATTTCACAGGGCAAAACGCATTGCTTATCCAATACACTCTGCAGAAAAATAATGTACCAGTGTTTAATGTGATTGTGTTTTTTTATCGCTCAGGGGTTTGAGAAGCTTCGGGCAAAGACTGATGCACGTGTGAGCGAATGTAGCAGTACGCCAGCGCACCATGTCCTAAGCAAATCATTCACGCCTCGATCGACACATCTGCCAGGAAGTCCAAATCTGCTCTCTCAGTCCACCCAGAGTGCTCAGTTAGCCCTTATGGACTATAACTATTCAGTACAATTACTAGTATATAAAAACACCCTTTGCATAGGTTCTGGGTAGTCATAATCATCCACGACACATGGGCACAGGCATTACAGCACGTGCATTGTGCTTTTCACAGAAAAATGTCACAAAGATGCATTGCAGAAAGCAGAATTGTACAGATTTTTATTTTTCTTTTGCGTAGAATTCTTTGTTATGTCCAGAGAATATTCCGGTGTACCAGTTTGTTATATAATAGTATGTAATAATGATTATATAATGAAATAGGCTGATATTTTTTTTTTACATTACAGTTGTTTCAAAGCATTCAGAAATGTGTTGGTTTACAAAATGAAGTGGTTAAAGGTGGTATTGATGCTGCTTAATGAAACAGGTTAAATATCAAGATTCTTCCAGATGTACCAGTTTGCATTGCCAATGCCCTGTCTCTGCTCCAGCTGCTCTGGGATTGCTAGAAAGAGCTACTGTGCTCTGCAGCAAACAAACATACACATTCACACACACACACACGCACACACACACACACACACGCACACACACACCCACGCACTCACACAAACACACACACACACACACACACACACGCACACACAGGAAACCTAGGTCCGGCATTATAACCCTGTCAGAGCAATAAAACAATTAGAGGAAATAAAACTTGTGCAAAAATGAGTAGCACTGGCATCAGCCAAATCTGCAGTCCACCTTATGAGAAATAGAAATGTCTATGTAATGACAAATGCAAAATACAGGCTCAGTCTGGCTTCATGAATGATAGTACTACACATTCTATCCAACAGATTTACTGTAAGGTGGCTGTTTGACCTCCAGGTTTCTCAACCAATAGCATTCAGGCAGCACTTTCCATTAACATAAAGCACATTAGGGCAGAATGTGATGCGTCTGAAAGCAAATGGTCCTCGCACCAAGCTCAGTTAGTCACTGCTTCATGTTTCCGAGGTGCTAATAATTCAATGTGTCATCAAAGACAAGTGGAAAAATCAAGGAAGTAAGCAGGGAGCACACGCAAAAATATCATTTTAAATGTTTAGCTTAATTTCCATTCATAACGCCATGACGGCTCAGTGTTTCAGTAAAGCGCGATTCTGTTCTAGAATTATAATTAATTTTTGACTATTCCTCTAGGAATGAGGTCAGGGCTTTTATCACCTAATTCAGCTTCTCTTGGCATGTCTGTAACCGATGCTCTTCTTACGCCTGAGGCAGTTGGGCATAGCCTGAATTAGGCTAGCCCCACTGAGCTTCCGGTCCACTTGCCAAGCAGTACAGACCCCCCCCTATCTTCCACAAAATGAGCTGTCTTCTCCTGCTTTAATGTTTGTTCAAGACAACAGCTGGTGGTCCTTGTTAGGATTTTGAAGTGCTCCAGAAATGGATACCTCCCCCCGTCTGTCTCCAGTGTGACGGCACAGCATGAGGTCACACACTTGACAATGCTGGAATTAAACCGTAATCCAGCATAAGACAGGCATGAAAACCTAATCTAGCTAAAGGTGCATGGTTTAATCCAGCAGAGTGCGCGTGAGCATGTTTGTGTGCGTGTGTGTGCCTGTGTGTGTGTGTGTGTGTGTGTGTGTGCGTGTGTGTGAGAATGCATGTGTGGATGAGACTCATACTCTACTCACACTCTACCCCAAACTCACACTCTACACACACTTCACTCACTCTCTACCCCAGACTCACACTCTACTCACACTCTAGCCCAGACTCACACTCTACACACACTTTACTCACACTCTACCCCAGACTCACACTCTGCTCACACTCTACCCCAGACTCACACTCTACTCACTCTCTACCTCAGACTCACATTCTGGTCACACGCTACCCCAGACAGTGATACAGCTTCAATGAGTCAGATCTCCTTTGTACCAAACCATAAGAACATGTCCTCTTTTCTAAGACCACACAAGCCTTTAAATATCAATCTTTAAATATTTTAGACATCAGAAAATAGAATACGACTCAGATCCCATAATGAATTCACAGTCGTTTAGATATGGTATTTGGTCTCAGGCAATGGGGTTACAGGAACTGCTTAATGTTCTCTTTTCTGCTTCAGTAAATCTTCCATGTCTTATTTATGGGTGTGTAAAACTGGCAGGTCCAAAACAATGCACAAATCAATGTTTCTGCAGCTGCGTCAATCCCAAAATGCCAAACCGGGCTGAATTTAGGGGGAAACTAGCTGTCAAAATAACATGAACTAATTTTCTTTATTGTGGAACTGTGTGGATGCACTGCTGTTATTTCTCATAACTGGTGTTATAACTAGTGTTATTCTTTGCTGATAATGACTACCGTCATTACGTGACACCCACAGGAACAAGGGGAAGAGAGCTAACAAACACTATTTCTAACAGCTTGAGCTAACATCAGCAATTTCTACCAAAACAAGAAACTGCTTGTGAAATTTCAGGATTTGGGAGGAAAATATGTCAACCAAAATATATTCAGCAAAAAGCTGTGGTGTGATCAGTTAATAACGTTTGCTGCCACTGAAAAGTAAATGGCCATGAATTGCAAGCAATGGATCAGACTCGGGTGGGAACTTCCCAAGTTTCACTGGATGCCTGAAGATGCCGCAAGGATATTCGCAAATCACAAATATGCAACGAGTGGAACAACTCAAAGTCCTCGATTTGGAAAAAATACTTTTACAATGCTTTTTAACAGTGACTTACCTGAAAGATTAACAGGCTTTGATTTTGTGACCTAGAATAAAGGATTTATACTGAAAAAATAGGCAACATTGTAAATTAAACTGAATTGAATGGGAAATAAATTTAACTGAATTAGTGCTGCGTTGAATCATATCGAATTGGAGCTGAATCGGATCGAATCGGAGCTGAATCGGATCGAATCGTTTGAATCGGATCAAATCGTTTCAATTGTTGAATCTTTCCTGCATGGCATCATAGAAACTGTCTCTCTTCGGAAAGGGAAAGGTTCACGCCCTACTTCGTTCATGCGGTAGGGCCTCTTCATTAACATTAAAGCAGAAAACAGGTGACTTGTAGAGAAAATAAAACTTTTGCTGTGGATTCATTCCAAGGACAGGCTTGCTCTGTCGTTGGGACCCACTTCCAAAATCAAATGAACATCAGAGGAAGAAAAGGGGAGGAGAAGAACAGAGAGAGACCCACGAGGACTGGGAGACGCGCGTGTTTAAGGTCCTGCCAAAACAGGAAGTGGGCCCGCGTTCCTCGGCTCTCCACAAGCCGCGGAAATAAAAGCGATGGGGAGATGGGCGGACATGGGCATCCTGGAATCACAGCAAGCCCTCTCTAATTAGGCCATCCTCTTGAGCTGTGCGTACGTACGCGAGCCCTGACGTCTCTGCCTCGTCACATGACGAGCTAGCGCCATTAGCGCTCAGGTAGCCTAACGTACCCGTGCGCCATTCCGTCTCCACGCCATCTCCCTCCGGTGCTCTTGGGATCACGGGGCTCTCGTTGTCCATTTCCTGCCAGAGGGAGAGAAAACCAGACAAAAGGAAGGAAAGGAGAAATGAACGAGCAGATGAAAGATAGAGGGGGCAAGGAGAGAGAGAGAGAAATAACTCTGGAATTGCAGAGCGTAATTAGATCAGGGTTATCGGGCTTTGCTCAATGGGTCACAGCTGATAAAAACAAGCAAATTCAATTTCCCAGCTTCGCGGCCCGGCTTTATGAAGTGTCCGGGCGGGAGGCAGTCCGCGTCTGGCAGGCCGCGCGCCAGAGAGGGGAGCGGGGGAGGAAACGGAACCCGCGGACGCCGCTCATCGATTTCCCGAATGAGCTCGCGAAAATGCACGTCCGTCAAGATATCAGTTTTTTTTAAAAGCTGTTTTTCTGCAGAAAAGAGAAACGACCGCCGGTCAGCTGATCAAAGGGAAAAGCGCTTTAGAACGGCGCACAAAGGCGACCGTGAGGGGTTTCGAAAATTTCGGAACGTGAATAATACAGGACAGGCGAGTGCGGCAGGGCGTTTGAAGCTCCCGCTCTCTTTTTGTTTCGTCTCCCTGCCCCAACCCCCCCCCCCACCCCCCCACCCCCCGTGTTTGCACTGCGCTCAGCTGGGGGTGTCGCTTAATGTTTCCGCCTCCATCATCTCCGTCGGCCCGTCGCTCTATAAATAGCGGCCGGCGCGATGTCGCCGCGGCGACGGCGCCGCGGGTAGGGCTAAATAATCGTAAACAACTCCACTTTGGCGGCGGAGACGGACGGGACCCCAGCGAGGAGGACACAAACAGCGAAGCCGAGCCAAGCGGCGCTCTCTGTCTGCGGAGAAAACAAATAACGGCCGTCGCTTCGACCCCCTGCTGCGGCCATTTTGTCCTGGAAAGCAATTCTGCAATAAATGCGCTTCCAACCGGTGCATTCAGATGAACGGTTGCCCCTTCTGCCACCAGTCTCTCCCCTCTGAAATCTAAACATTGCCTGGGAAACTGAAGAGATGGAGTACCGTGCTTGTGTGTAGGTGTGTGTGTGTGATTGTGTGTAGGCGTGTGTGTGTGTGTAAAAAAAAAATCACAAAACGGGTCCAATTGAAATGGATTGCGTAGTGTCCAAAGCCACGGAACATTTTGTTCTGATTAAAGAGAACTCGTGTGAATGCAGAGCGGTTTATATCGGATGAGACTGCACTATTGTTCTTAAGTTAAAACAGGAACGCGCTGAAGACGTTTCTCACGCACCCTTTCGAATGGAAAAACGTCACTTCCTGTGGCGTCGTTCGGCGGCGATGGCTGTGATGGAGCCGGTCGGACAGGAAGTGCAGCGACATCATTTCCAGCCGCTTGTTTTTGTTTCCTTTTTTGTTTTTTACGGTTTTCGCCGCACTGTTTCTTTGTGCCAGGACAGACAATATGGCTCACGGCAACGGTTGTTAATTACTAAGAGCGATTAAAATACATTTCGGCCTGAAAGGACTGTGTGCACCCAATCTATCATGTACTTCAGCCAATCTATCAAGAGGGCCTTGTGATTAGTTGCCCTGCCTTCTCAAATTATGATGTTAATAAGTCACTATTAAAGTATTTGTGCCCTCTGCAGAACCTTCTCGGCTTGTAGAATTTCACCACCAGCTTCTCGCTCTCACTACTGGGAAAAGGGGTCAGGCTATATGCATTGGAAAAGTAATGTTTGCTTTCATTTTTCATAAAAAAGCATTGTAAGAAGTTGAAAGAATGCGAGAGAATGCGTGATGAATCCATTATTTTATCCCGTAGAACTTTGCTTTATTTATTTTTTTTATTTTTTTTTCTAAATTATTTAAGATTACAATTATGGTACTGCAGGTTTTCTTCTGCCACATAGGTATGAACGGTAGACCTGGAATGTGTAAAAGGGATATTTGCACACCTGAGAAGCATTTTTGTAGGTGCTTACAAGTGGAGCGTGAAAGCCAAGAATCTAGTGAACAAAATATTTGCTGCAACACTGTTTACTTGCAACATAGAAATTTTATTGCTGACGTTTTGGTCGGAGACGACGACAGTGTTGCAAGTAAGCAGTGTTGCAGCAAATCTTTTTTTTTTTTTTCACTAG